>OY776676.1:12809235-14009235 GCA_963675555.1 Leptura quadrifasciata
TCATCGACTTCTGAGAAACGATTTACGAGTTTTTTTATGATAGTAGGCCTGTCCGTTTTATTATTTTTAAACCAGTGCAGTCGTAGATGGTTCATTCAGGCTGATTACATTGCCAGTCTCGGTCTCGCCTGCACAGTTTCAGCTACCGTTCGAATCTTGATACCATTGCTAAATATATAGGACAAAATATCAAGTTCAGTGCGCACGGTCCTGTGCTTTAACACTGACCAGTTTCAATTTTACCCGTATAAAGTATAATAATATAACATTAAAAATTTTCATCATAACAATTTGAAGACTTAAGCCTGAAAACCAGCAAATTTGTTCTCACTATTCTATTTATAAAAATTAGCTATTTAATACGGAGATAAACAAAGCAATGAACTACGTGTCCATGGATTTATTTTCTTTTTTCATTTATTACGTGAATTATAAACAGTGATATTCAAAAAGTAAATAAAGTAGAGGTCTAGTAATGAGTTTTAATAAGAACGTACATTTTTGCTAGAAAATACTTATCTGAAAAATAGAATTTTCAGAGCGATTTAGGAAATCAGCCTTGAAAATTTTATATTTCTAGCAACTAATTTTTTGTAAAAATATATATTACCAAGACTCATTAATAGGCAATTCTATGGATTTATTTTTTAAATTTCAATGTTTATAACCTATACAAAAATTGTAAAAAATGAAAAAGAAAAATAAATTTATAGAAACATATATTATGGTTGCAGATAGGAAGTTGTTAGGTTAAGGGCTATTTTTTAAAGAAAACTATATTTTCTTCAAAACCCAACAATGTTTTATAGTGAAATTCCAAAGTATTATCATACAGGATGTTATTTTCTTATTTTGCTTATTATGTTGATGTAGGAACAATTTAGATCTTTTCTATTTAGCCTTTTCTAGAATTTACTGTTTTGTCCTTTTTAATATTTATCATCATTTGGAAAGTTCTTTTATATAATATATTTTGTTTTCCAACTACTTTAGTATATGTGAATGAAAAATTGTGCCCAAAATTGTTACAATGTTCCACCAATGACGTAGGATTTAATATATTATCCTTTTTGACGTCTCTTTCGTGTTCCTTAATTCGGATTTTTGTGTATCTATCCGTTTGTCCAATGTAAGATTTATCGCAATTTTGTCAAGGTATTTGATACACGACGTTTGACATATATTCAGAAGGTATTTTTGTTTTAATTTCGAAAAAAACAATTTTCCTATTGTATTTTCAGTCTTATTGGCAACAGTAACATTCTCATTGTCTCATATAGGTTATAAGAGATTTAAGATAGTAATTTTTTATTAGAAAAGTTCTTAATAAGTTTATATTTTTATTTCTAAATTCTAAACTACATAATTTTATTATTCTTTCAAAAGTCTTTCCGAAAAAGTAGGTATATGGTACCAATCAATCAATATAGGGTATTATCATTTGTTCTAATAATTCGTGTATTCAGAAATATTATTGATTTGTCTTCTTCTATTTCCATAGTAAATTTAAGTTTATTGTAGAAGACAATTATACTTATAATTTTATATTTATTGTAGGCCCTGAGGAAGGCATAATATATGCCAAAACGCTTGCTTTTTAAAAAAATATAGTTTTCGTTAAAAAATAGAACTTAACCCAACAATTTCCTATCTGCAATCATAAAAACAGGTCGTTAAACCTAACTTTGCTTTAGATCATAGTTTTTTATCTTGGTAACAAGCATTTTTTTTAACTTTCATAAATAATCGAATAAGAGTGGATTTCGACGACGTCTCAACACGAGTAATTTCCTGAATGCCCGAAATTTTGTTGTTATATATTTTAATATCTCTATCTAAAATGGTATACTTCTAATACAACATGAATCTAGCAAATTTTCCAATCAAAGTTCCATAACACAGGATTATTTTTAAAAACATACAACCGAAATCTTTTTCCTTACCCATTTCTTCCGTTTTTACTCCATTATATAAAGAAAAAAATCAAAATGAATTGAAAATTCCACCCCAAATGTTTATAGTGACTTACTTAACAACATTTTTATTAATATTAAAACTCATATTTTGAGTCACACATTTGTCACACCCCATTTAAACGCATTTTTATGTTTATGACAACTTCTTGTTTAACTGGCGAGGACATCATATTGTTCTAATTTGGCTAAGCGTATCGAGACACTATACGTAGCAAATACATAATCAATATGCCCTCTGATATGTTTTTGCCCTTATAATATTAAATAGAGGTTCTAATTAACTGTTATTTTGTAATGTGCCATCAAATAAGATTAACGCGGGCGCCTCCGCCAAAATCCACTATGAGACTAAACCGCAGTAAATAATATCAAGGTAGTGACGTTGTAGTAAATAATAAAAAATACTAGTAGTAACTATTAACACAATAGAATATTTTAGAAGAATTCCATTAAAAAAAGTATTTTATGAAGAAATGTAAATAAATAAATCACCTACCAAAAAATGTGCGCTGCTACAAGCCATCTTCAGCAAGTAAATCACTAGCACTAGATAGTTATCCAATAAAATAAAACTTCAAAAATCCTTCGTAGCTACAGACGAGTTATATGAATTCAGAATTTCTGTTACACCATTCAAAACATGCTCACTAGATCTTAAAAATGCGTGTGCATCGTATAAAGTTACCAAATAAACTAAACGCGGTTGGCTTTGGACGGCTGCTTCATTATTTCGCAACGCGATGCTCGTTTGTTGTTGCAGTCGTCCAGTTCGGTGTTCAGGTGGGGTGGGACTTCATCCTGCTGAATAAGATTTTAAGGACATCCTTACGGATGCGTTTAGTGCTCATCATCGTAATACATGCATAGTTTTATTACAAAAGATTTTTTTTAGCTTTCAAGGTTAAGCGGCTATGATAG
The DNA here is from genome assembly GCA_963675555.1 of Leptura quadrifasciata. Lineage (NCBI taxonomy): Eukaryota > Metazoa > Arthropoda > Insecta > Coleoptera > Cerambycidae > Leptura > Leptura quadrifasciata. Next base: position 12,812,130 of record OY776676.1, read on the forward strand.
GTCAGATAAACGTTTCCGCGTGAAAGATTTATAAATTTTGTGTCTTCCTTTTGTTTGCTACGTTTTTATACAGCAAGTAAACACGTTTTTAATTATAATGACTTAACTAGTATTATTTTAGTCATTATAATAAACATTGTGTGTAGACTAAGCAATAGTAATATCAAATATCGTGGGTAGTAGTATTTGCATGTACTTAAGTGTTTTATTGCCTGTAAATCCTTCACGAGGTGATACCATAGACAGGGCCCTATCTAGCCCTTCCGCCGCTCTGTCAAAAATGATTTTTGCCGCCTCCTATATACAGTATGTCTTCAGCTGGCACTCTTGTAAACTTCGTTATTTTTGATTTGCCGAGAAAAATCGTTCTTTATAAAAGTTTTGCTTGTGTTAGGAAGTCATAGACAGTTGTCAAACTTAAGATAAATTATACAGAGTATTTTATAAATTTAAAAATATGAAATAGATTTTAAGTAAGATACCCTATTTATATTATTAATGAAGGAAAAACATTTTGTTCAACTAAGTTAAACACTATTCAACATTAGACTAGGGTGGTTCTTATTTATAGGTTTTTTTTGTCCCACCCACTAAAATTTCTCCACATAGAAATACGAAAAGGTCTGTAAAATTTAAACTAAATCGGAGAACCATAAGGCGTGTCTCAATGACCTTATTTTGGAGGTTGGAGAAAATTTTTATAAATAGTCAGTATATTAACAAATGGTAAGAATATGTATTCAAAATGAAGAGGACAGTGAACATACATGATATTTTCCTAAATGGGAAAGAAAAAGAAATCATAATTTTACAAATGCTGCAAAAACTTACAAAAACATATTATCTGGAAGTCTCTTAGGGTAGTCGTTTACCACTTGTAGCAGATACTGTTTCGAATCCTCTTTCTTAGTTAAAACGCTATCAAACTCCCCATGAGTGTAGCACACACAACAAGATTCTAAACGAACTCTTTTGAAAATCAGCGAGAGAGAGAGAGAGAGAGAGGAGAAGGGTCGCATTTGATTAATTTTAAATCGTTTAAAAAACGCTGCAGTATTTTTTTAAGCGAAATATTGTATTGGCAACTTCTTTTTGCTGAATTGCAACATGTTTCATAATGCATCCGCACTGTCCTCATCCCGTTGCATCACTTTTAACAAGTTCTATTTTTGTTTCTACGGACACACTCTCATTGTAAAAGGCTAATGCAATTATCTCATCTGAAATATACCACAGTTGACCACAAAACTTTTTCAAATCTTCATTTGATAAGAGTTTGTGGGTGTTTTTACACGAGTACAAATCCTTAAGAAAACTGAGACCTTAAAGTGGGGCTTTAGCTGCAAGTCGACAGCAAAACCACACCTTTGTGGCTAATGAGAAAAATACAATCATCCTTAATACTATTATGTGCACGCCAACGCTACTGCCTCACGGAATGATTAAACAACTGCCTGGATGATTCTAGAGAGTTCGAGTACATTTGACACGGTATATATAGAATGGATCCAATCGCACGGAGGACAGTTTTATATTAGACGAACAAGTGATAAGATGAAATAAGGAAAAGTATTAAGTTGCGATTTAAAGTAGTGAATATATATTAGATTAAAGTATAATTAGTTGTGTTATTTTTAATAATAATTAATTATTGTAATTTTAAGTGGTTTGCGAAGATTCTTGTTGCAATTTATTGAATCTACATAGAGTGTTTACTAGAGATTATAAACAATTAACACTTGGTGTCAGAAGCGGAATTGCAACAGGATTTCTGGAGAATTCTAGAAAGTTCCATAGTGTTCTATTCGGAAACCACTGCAGATATTGAAGTTCTTTGAAATGAAAAGTGATAGACATTAGACAAGACCTATTTATTAAAACATAATATTTTTAGTCGCACACTCCTCTATAAAATCCTTATTTTACTATAAGGAACATAACCAGACTGCAACCAACAGCTACTCTCCGGGCTATGTGCCCCGCTGAGCGCTGAATTACAAGTTACACACCTGGTGCATTAACTATAGTAATTTTACATTACCATCAAAACGCTAATGCTTCGATTGCAACAAACACCAGGCGAAAGACTGATCCTACTTAGAGGAGCTCTCGTGCCAGTCTTCCCACACCACTTGCAGACTGCAGTTTCGAGCTATTGGCTGCTGACATGCATGATTATGGACTCTGGATTATAATTCATTTTCACACTGTTCTTATATAAAAGCCTAAAACTATTTACGCCTACACAAATCACACTTAGAAATTTATGGAATTTTTAACATTTTCAGCATTTCAGAAATATTTCGATTTAATGAGGCACAGTTTCCCATCATTTGTTTTATCTAAGATTTTGCTGGATTTTATATATCTACGAAAGGGAGAAATTAAGAATGTGAGACGATTCAACCTGAAGTGTAACATGTAATAATATGACACTCTCTTTAGAAAATTAAGGCAGTGTTTTCCCCTGTCAAATCAGTACACTTTTATTTTCATCAAATCAAAATTAGTCTCTTTATCTTCAAAGAACATTAACAGCAGAAAGCGCTAGCATTTCTAGTTGTTAGTAAAAGTAATCTATAATAGTTCTGATTAAAGGTGTGACATGCAAATACCCAAATTAACAATGCATACAAAACCAAATTATGTTCCATTAAAATTAACTTATTTGGAGGTGAAAACACGACGTAATCTGTTTTCTAAACAAACAATGTAATTATAAGTATACGACATGACTGATAACTGTGATAGAAAAAAACACGCAACAGTTGTTGTCATTGCAGAATGCATAATGTACTTGTTATGAAATTGTTTTTGAAATAAAATGGCATTGTTTTTATATCTTTTTGATTTCATAAAATGAACATATTAGAACAGAAGGGACACCTAAAATCTCTGGCGCCTAGCTAAATATATTTATTAGGTTCTAATGATACGTAAATGAATTGTACAAACTCTTATGTTGCTACTTTAGTTAAGTGTTTAAGGCTAAGGCAAAGCTGACTTTTACTGAAGAAATTGAATGTTGTTAAATATCCATAAACATTCACATACCTATACATACATACTTCTTTAATTTGTTTCCATAAATATACCATATTATCATAAGTAGTAAAAACACTGGAAGTTGAATATTTCCATATCACACCCAAAGAGTACATAAGTGGTATCATTAAAACATATCAATCAATTTTAGCGCGCGTTTTTATAGGTTCTTGGCTTACGGTAATCATAATCCTGATTTATATAACCTTATGCCGGTAAATGACAAACTTGTTAAAAATAAACTACAACATTTAATGTCCACTCAAGATTGACATTCAAGATATATTTTAAAAATCCTCAGTATGTTGTTTAATGAATAAATGGACTAGTGTTGTAAGAAAATTCCGCGAAGAGGTTAAACATACTTCAGCATGAAGCCACATCAATTCTAATTGAGATATATAATTGCAACTGCTCTCGGGTCATAATATTTCTATGTAGCTACTACAATGCTAATGAATAAAAACAACCTGAGAAGAAATTTCCTAATATTAATTACCTGTGGCATGGCCTATTAAAGAAACCGATAAATTTGCATGCTGCCAAGTTATGCGAATGATTATATCAGTAATGCACTTGGTAATGCATTTACATTAACGAATTAGGGCTCCAGAAAAACATGAGATCTTATGATCTAGAACGTAAGAGATTGTGCAGTTTGATTTTAAGTCACCATCACTAATGCACATTAGCATATTTTAATAGCAATTTTATTTTGAGTTAAATCGCCGAGGGAGCATGGTTTTGATGTAGCCTTTATTGCCACTAGCTTGCAATCAACTTGTTATTAAATAGTTTCGAATATTACTTCAGATTTTTGAAAAGCTATTCATATAAAAACGATTTTATTTGTAATATTATGACAACCATGTTCTTACAAATATTAGCCTTTATACTTTGTTTGCCGTAATTATTTTGAACAGTTCTCTTAAAGAAAGAAAAGACATATGAAAATTTTGAGTCTTTAGTATTTTCTATATTGTTTTATTTATTTAATTGCCGGTTTAAATTTTTTCAATTTGTTTAAGGGAAATTATATCTTCTTCTTGAGCACCTCCTCCCAATACACTTTATTTGTTTATTATTAATTCTCTTAAAATTAACATTTAACGACGTATAATTATCTCTTAAATAATTGGAGATCATTTGGAGAAATCCACAAAAAAATATCGAAAATAAATCCACTGTCAGTCTACTAGCAGTCGATGGAGCCTTTCCTGTTGTCTTACTTAATGTTGATTGAATTAATAAAAGCGTACCCTCTGTAGGTATTATTGGTCTAAATATAAACCTAAGCAAAACACAAAGTCTAACATTATTCTGTGTGTACATCCCTCCTAACACAAATGTGGAAGTTTATGGAACCATTTTTAAAGAACTCACAAACGTATATGCCATCTATGGAAACAATATTCTAATAATTGGTGATTTTAGCGCAGCAGATTATTCTGAAAGCATAAATTCTAGAGAAAAATCACCCAAATTAAAGCAGTTAGGCCTGTTATGTAATTTTCTCAATTTAAAACAGTATAACTTCATTGCAAACAATAATGGGATGCTTTTAGACTGAGTACTCGGTAACATAAATTATTTAGTCACAAAATCCGAAGCTTATGAACTAATTGAGGATCCACATCACACAGCATTGGACATACAGTCGAGGCAAGAATTCAAGAGATGCACGTCACAAATCTATTCAATAAATAAGACAATACTGCTAAGAATCATGAATCCCCATTAAACTGTACCTATTTCTGAAATAAGCTTAATAACTGGGCGTCAAGAATTACTCTTTGTAACGTAATTAATGATTAAAAATTATGTTAGTATTAAAATTTCTTTAATGAGATCATTCATGGCGTGCATCGCTTGAATTCTTGCCTCGACTTTAGTAAGTCAGCTGAACATAGCTGACGCACGTTCCTCTAATAACCAAATTTCAAGTTTTAATTATATGGCAGTCTGTGCCACACTGACTGGAATTTTTTATTTGATGTATCGGCTGTTATCAGGCAACATAATTATTTTATGATGTTATTTATGAGAAATTATCCTTATACATTTCAAAAACTCTTCTGTGGAAAAATAAATATCCTCAGTGGTTTTCCAAAAACATAATAAGAGATCTTAAACAAAAAAATAAAATCTGGAGTAGTTACAAAAAAACTAAAGACGCTACGTTGTATGAGGAATACAAAAATATTTGAACAAAAGTAAAGAAAAATATCGATGAAGCACACAAAATCCATCTGCCTGTAATAGAAAATAATTTAAAAAATAATCCAAAAATGTTTTAGTACTACATTAATAATAAATCTAAAACTAGTTCAATACCAAACAGTATGACGTATGAAAATTTTCCATACAATGACCCACAAAAAACAAACAGTTCTAACATCAGTGGCGAAAACGAACATATGGATGCACAAAATATATTCATACCCTCAATATCTGAGGCAGAAGGGTGTAAAAAATTAAAGTCAAAATTTACAGCGGGCCCAAATGGAATATCTGCTTTCTTCGTCAAAGACTGCGTATCAGTATTAGCCCGTCCCTTATCATATATCTTTAATTTATTCTTAAACAAAGGTGTTTTTCTCACCATATGGAAAGTATCTATGATATGCCCTGTGCATAAAAAGATTCTAAGGAAGATATAAAAAATTACCGGCCATTCACTATAATTAATAATTTCTCAAAACTATTCGAATTTGTTCTGTTTGACTATATCTTTCCTATAATATAGAAAACAAAATATAAACTAACCAACATGGATTCATGTCGGGTAGGTCTACACAACCACAAATTTACTATGCTCAACTCAATATATTTGAGAAACATTAGATAGAGGCGGTCAAGGTGACGTTAGTTATACGGATTTTTCTAAGGCGTTTGACGGGCTTTTGACCATGGTCTCTTACTAAATAAATTAACAAATTTTGGATTATCACACGAGTTTGTTTCTTTTATTAATTCATTTAATTCATACTTAGGCAGTAGACTACAATATGTCTATTACTATGGACACAAGTCTGTTGAATTTCACGCCAAATCTGGAGCCCCTCAAGGGTCAGTTCTTGGTCCGCTTCTGTTCAATGTCTATCAATAACATAGTTATAAACTTACAATGTCCACACTTGCTTTATGCCGATGATTTACAAATATATTATAACATTAACTGCATTGAAGATATGGAATTGCTCAAGTCAGATTTGGAAAATATTTATAACTGGTGTAATAAAAATAAATTGCCTATAATTATCAGAAAATGTAATGTTGTCACTTACGTCGAACAAAGGTTGATAGTTTTAAGGATCTGGGTGTCACTTTTGCTACCAAACTGACTTATGTATCACATAAACAACATTGTATCTTCAGCCTATAAATCATTAGGATTTATAATAAGAAACTCTAAAGGTTTTGGGAACATTGAAATATTAAAACTTTTATTTAATATGTTTGTCAGCAGTAAACTGGAGTATCCTGATGTAGTTTAGAACCCACACTATACCGTTCATATCAATCAACTGGAAAATATTCAAAGGAAATTTCTTAAATACTTAAGTTACACCGAGGACAGAATTTATTCACCTGTAGGGATTAACAATAATGTTTTACAAAAAAGATTTTCATTTAGCTTACTTCAAACTCATCGTGAATTACATGAATAACTTTATTAAAAATATAAAGTAATAAACTTGGCTGCCTATCAAAACTCATTGAATTGCATGTACCTTCTAAATCAACTCGATTCCACCAAACATTTCATATTAAAGCTTCTCGTAAAAATTTATTACTCTATTCACCAATTAACGTCATATGCCGAAATTATAATCAAATACAGGATAACACTGATATATTTTATTGTAAAATTAAGGATTTAAAGTGGATATATGAACATAATATTATACAATACCTTTGTTATTGTAGAATCTTTACTGTCAGTATCCTGATTCTATAATTGGGACATTGTCCTGTTGAGTTGTGTAAATAAATAAATAAATATTTGCACATTCCAAACAAGCCATAACAAAATCAGGTGTCAGGTGTGGCATATGATGCTTACAATAACAATAAAACTGCTAAATGAAATAATATTTTAAGATCACCTAAACATTTGCTCAATTAACTGAAACAGTTAAAAAGCTACTTAAATATTTAAAACATAATATTTTTAGTCGCAAACTCCTCTATAAAATCCTTATTTTACTATAAGGAACGTAACCAGACTGCAACCAACAGCTACTCTCCGGGCTGTGCCCCGCCGACTGCACTGACGAGAGCCAACAGCTCGAAACTACAGTCTGCAAGTGGTGTGTGACGACTGGCACGAGAGATCCTTTAAGTAGAATCGGTCTTTCGGCTGGTGTTTGTTGCAATCGAAGCATTAGCGTTTTGATGGTAATATGCAATTATTACACTTAACGTGCCAGGCTTGTAACTTGTAATTCAGCGCACGGCGGGGCACATAGCCCGGAGAGTAGCTGTTGGTTGTAGTCTGGTTACGTCCCTTATAGTAAAATAAGGATTTTATAGAGGAGTTTACTAAAAATATTATGTGTTAATATTCCGCCCTCTAAAAGCACATTTGAACTATAATAAATATTTGCACAAAATTCCATTTGTTTACATTGTGTAAAAAACTATCATAATTAAATTGCTTCACTTAATATACGTCTATAATTTAAATCTAGTACATACACATATGATATAACAACTACCAATTTGTTTACAATGTACTTAATATGTGTCTATGACTATTACAAGTATTGAGATACAAAGATCTTCTTTGATACCCTCAATTTGATATTATAGTATACTTTGCTTTGCTTTGCTGTATTTGTAAAACAAATAGTTTGTCGTTTCAATTTTATTTATAGTTTTTTTTATATATAGATTATAGGATTAAATTTCCTACTTTCCCCACTAAGTGTGTTTTTTGTATGGTGAATTTTATAAATCATATCACGAGAACAAAAAACAGCAAAAGGTATGCAGTCCTCAATGTGACTGTATGAACATTTTTCCTGGAGAGATGGATAGCAGACGCTGGATATTTGGCGAGGCATATGAGGACATCCTGTATAAATAGATAAGTGTCCAAATCGTTTGTAAATCTGTTGATGCAGGATTCATAATCTTATTGGTCGCAAGAAAACATAATATTATGCAAATAAGGACAAGTTTAATTTTTTTTCTCACAATTAATAACTGAAATCTGATTAAAACTTAATTACGTATTATCTCTTTTACCGATGCAAATCTGACACCTAAGATTTGCATAAATTGTTCACGTTATTAATCGTATTATTAGTAAACCTTGTCCATATCTATTAAAATAAAAAGGAAATTGCATTAAAAAAAGGTTCATTGGATAAATATTAATAACAAGTTTTAGGATACTCAGTGCGTATGTAATATCGATGTAGTATTTCCAAGGTCTGTTGAAAAATCTTTGCCTTACCACTGTCTATCATCTTTAACTTAGCACTGCGAAGAATTACTTTTCCCCACATATGGCCTCAATCTAAAATATGTCCCGTTTTTAAAAAAGGTGACAAGACTTTTATCGAAAATTATAGACCCATAGTTATCCTGAATAATTTTGGCAAACTCTTTGAAATTGTTTTATACGATATAATCTCTTTCCACGCAACATCTCAACTTTCCTTCAGTCAACACGGGTTTTTGGCAGGTAGATCTACAGTTACCAACTTGGTAAGTGTTACACATTTCATCTCAAATACACTGGATCAAGGTGGTCAAACAGATATAATTTACACAGACCTGTCTAAAGCATTTGACAGACTGGATCATGGGCTCCTACTGCAAAAGTTGTCAGTCTTTGGCTTAAGTCTTGACTTTCTAAGTTTCTCCAAGTCATATCTTTGTAACAGGAGATTAAACGTCAAGTATCATGGATTCTCATCTATTGAAGTACTAGCGACGTCAGGAGTTCCGCAGGGCTCTGTTCTCGGCCCACTGTTTTTTTTATAATTTTCATCAATGATATTTGCCGAGATTTGAAAAGTAATGTCCTTCTATATGCCGATGATCTTAAACTGTTTGTATCTATTAATTCCGAAGAAGACTGCCGTCGTTTACAACATGACCTCTCAAAAATAAATTCGTGGTGTGAAATCAATAGGCTACCTTTAAATATATCCAAATGTAATGCGATGACTTTTACGAGGAGAAATAACTCAATAAACTTTTCCTACAAAATAGGCAATGAAATGGTTATAAGATGCACTCAGTTCAAGGATCTTGGAGTCATCTTTGACTCAAAATTAACTTTTGCTCCTCAAGGCACTTTAAAGATATCTCCACACTTTCTCTCCTATTTAATGCTTTTGTACGGCCAAAATTGGAATACGGTAGTATTATTTGGAATCCACATTACAATAATCATATCCTTAATTTGGAACGGGTTCAGAGAAGATACATTAAACATCTTTCTTACAAAGCTGATGGATTTTATCCTCCCGGGGGCACACCACAATGTGACCTGCTAGCCAGATTTAATTTAAATGACTTAGCAACGCGTAGAGTCTACTTTTCGGTACTATTCCTATTTAAACTTTTAACAAGTCAGATAGACTGCCCGGATATTCTTAGCTCCATCCAATTTAATATTCCATCTTTTCAAACTCGCTCATACGCTCTGTTCTATTTGGATACACCAAAAACAAATGTACTAAAATCTTCTCCTATTCACAATATGTGCTCAAATTACCTCAGCTATCAGGCGAACCTCGATATTTTCAATTGTAGTATTAATAATATAAAACAATGTATTTTATATCACTCTTAGGTTAACCTTCAGTTTTCTACTAAGCCACCGTTTAAACTATGTCCTCATATATATATTATTTTTGTTTGTTGTTTTCTTTCTTCAGTTTATTAGTTTAGTTTAATAGTAATTATACTGTGTAAATTATTTAGTATTAAGTTCCTATTTCTGTGTATTTTTTGTATATTTCCTGCCCTGTAATTGGATGCATATCTGTCTGGGCAGCTGTATTCGTAAAAAAAAATTAAAAAAAAATAAAATACATGAAGCGGCAGAGCGGATCGTACGCTGGCGGCAGACAAAGCGTCGTATTGAGGGTTAGTTCGTCGAGCAGACACTGGTAGGCTGGACGGGTTGCTTCTTGTTGATCTGCTTTCACTGGACTGATGGTTGTAGTTGATGTTGTAGCGACGAGAACTGCCGCTGCAGAAACCTTGTGTCTACGAACGGCGGTGGCGGCGGCTTGTTGGTGAGCCGGGCTCGTTTCCGCCCCGTACGATGCCGGCTGTGGTTGTATTGGTGACATGTCATGTTCTAATTCCAATTCCGGAAGTGGCTGTGAGGTTGGTTGCATAGGGCCCGAAGTGGCCCGGGGCGAAGCCGGGGGGTCGTGGCTTGTCCTCGTCTGTAGGGCTAGGTGCTGCAGGAGTATTTCGGTGGTGTTCGTTAGCTGTTGCAACGCTTTCGTGAGTGCATGTGTTACTGCATCAGCTTGGCTTGTGTTCCTCCCACTTGGGGTGAGAGCAGGGGTAGCAGGCATTATTAATGGCAGTGGCTGTACTCCTTGAAGGCTTCTGGTTGTGGAGTCCGTGGTTGCAGTAGGTAGGCGTTGGCTAGTGGATGGTGTGAGGAAGGGCTGTGCTTCTTGTCCCCTTCCTAGGTTTGGATATGTACCAGGGCTAGGGGCAGCCCCCTGGCTGGCCGGGGCTGAATCCCATTGACCGGTGAAATATCGTCGGGCCGCGACGTTGGGCGACAAGGGGTCCACCGTTCCCCTCATCAGACCTGAATCCTCTTGACCAGTGAGAAATTGACGGGCCGCGACGTTGGGCGACAAGGGGTTCACCATTTCCCTTACCAGACCTGAATCCTCTTGACTGATGAGGAGAGCGTCCGGGACCTGGGGCGAACGGCTCTGTGTTTGTTCTGAATCTACCTGGCTAGATGGGACGCCGTCCCTCTGCCTAGATCGACTCCTGGTATTCATAACGATTTATTTTATAGTACACTAACACCCACTTCACTTTTCACCACTACTGTGCACTCCAAACTACTAATTAGGCAGGTTGTGGAATAAAATAGATATTTACTACAATACAATACAGTCTTCAGGTAGACGGTGTCAAGGGCAGGCGCTGATGTGTGTAGGTCGCGAACTAACTGATCGATGTGTAGCGGACGATGGTTGCGAGCGGACTGATGCAGGGCTAGCGGGCGTGCGCATATTTATAGTTTCCCGGCGGTGTGACGTAGCACGGGCTTTGCCGGTCGCGAGCTGTTGCGCTGCAGGGCCTCGCCGCGTGGCTATTTTGTGCTATGTGTTGGGGCTGTTTGGCCCTATATCTTTTTTGGTGTTTATCGTACCGAGCTGTACGATATGTCAAATTAAAGGTATTTTCCTGTAGTTTCTGAAAATGACTTTGTGAATGCGCGTACTTTAATGTTTATGAAGTTATAGTGAGTTTTATGTGGAAAAAATAATTTTGGTCCCCGATTTTTCGCGGTTTTTTCTCTCATCTTCCGATGACACTTGCTGCATATAATTAGACATCCGGTCGGACGGGGCTCCGGACGTCAGGGAGGCTGGAGTATTGAACGTTGTGGAAGACCGATGCGACGAGTAGAACCGGACGGGAGCCTAGACGGCAGGAAGGCTGGAGTATTGAACATTGTGGAAGGCCCCTGACGTGTTTTGATGCTGTGATTGATATATTTTGTGCATAGTAGTGGTTTAAATATTATTTAATTCAATTATATTTATGAATTTTATAATTCGACAACAGACACGACTGGCCCCCACAAGAGCCACACACTACATGGCAATCTTATTTTTCTGCATCCAAATTGTTGCCACAACCTTTTATGCAATTAAAGAAAATATAATTGAGAAGCTCATCTGGTGCAGGAGGAGTCAAAGTAGTTGTTGGCACTAATAAATTAATGTTTAAAATCCATGCTAAGAGTCTAAAAATTTTCCCAGCCAAGTTTGAACCTGGTAATATACCCTGAATAGATGTTGTTAAGTAGCTGGTGCCGTGGGCAGGTGTCACGAAAATTGCACAGGCTTATTTAATCTAGTGCATTTTACAAAACTAAAATATCTAAAATTATCAATTGAAGTCTCTATTTTTGGAGCCCCATACATAGCTAAAATAAACAATGTGCCACTATTTATTAGCAAACTCCAAACTGCTTAGGGCCTTTGCACAAATAATAATACATAAAAGTCTAGGTAAAATGAGAGAAGTTGAATACGGGGTGCCGCAAGGAACAGTATTCAGGTCGTTATTGTTAGTTACTTGAGTTATAACTCACTGAAGGTATTAATTTGTCCACTATGGAGGCTTTAAAACAATTTATGTTTAATTCGGTGGATCTAAAAATTCGGTGCTTGGATCACACCTTTTCATATATTTGCTAACCTAGCCCTTACCCAGATTATGTATAACTTTTTGTTATACTCCGATTATTTGGATATAGCGAGGATGACATCAAGCTACTATAAAATGACTTGAGATAATATAGAGATGAAAGAAACTGAAAGAGTTGAATCTATTTTTTATACGAAATTTTCATTTATTGATTGATATTTCTGCAGAGTTTATACGCCCGGGGCAAGAGAGGGGTGGTGTTTCTTGATCTTAAGAGAGCCAAAAAAAATTTAAGATTCGTTTACGGTGCATTTTTTACCCTACAATGGATTGACTTATGTGCCAGCTCCAAAAAGTGGTTTGATTTTGTATTATTCATGGGGAAATGTCAAGAATGGTATGTTTTCGAGATTATTTTGATATAGGTGTGCAGAAATATAATGTGCTAATATTCTCCTCTATCTATTTTGATACACCAGACTAATTGGCAGTGGTTCTAGGTCCCAAAAGTAGTCCAATTTCGAATCATTCACGAGGAAGTACAATGTTAATGTCATCTTTTACATTTCAGTAAACCGGTTCGATTGGCATTGCTCCCAGATGTGCCAAAACTGGTATTTTTCCACAATCTCTTTTGAATACACAAATATTAAATTACTAGTTTCCTTTTCTGATGTATTTTGTCACACTGGAACGTTTGGTGTAGATCTGAGTACCCTTAGTTGCCGATACCTCCAACACAATACAAAAGAATCTCAATAACTCAAAGAAAATTACTAAAAAATACTAATTATGACATTTCTACCTGAATAACTCGAAGCTGACAGAACTAATGTGTTAATATTTTTGTATCTTTTAAAATAAAATACAAAAAACCACCGTATTAACACTTTCTCATTCTTAAGCAGCGTATGAATAAATGTATTTAATGTATTCATACACTTTATTAATTAACTAAATATAGCGATGATTATAAAAGACATGATTTATCATTCATAAAACTCCTCATAAACACAATATAATATGTTTGATGAATATCTAAGCTCACAATAAGAGAATATCTAGCAATAATGGATACTAGGTACTCCGAATGTCGTCATTTCTAGTCACAACTGATCACAGTCGGATAAATAAAAACGTGAGCCCTCACGTTGAGATTAATATTTAATATGCAATCCTCTTAAATTTATGATTTTATAACATTGTTGCAATATAAGCTTTAAAAGTCAACCACTGTAATTTATTTTATCTGATATATAAATGAGAATATCAGAATTAATATTCCTAATAAATTTACATTTGGAATTATAATAAGAAAATGGAACTATCTATGTCATCAGTCTAACACTGGTTTACCTGTCTTTTTCTAATAATTATTAAGTAGGGCAAATAAAACTAACTTCAATGAATATTTTTTAACCAGTTGACACTTTCGTTATTCTTGCCAAGGCGTTCAATACAATTAGCCGCCTAAAATTGCTAGAAAGTATTAGGTCTCAAGGAACCATCTACAATTTATTGGGTGATTATTTAAGAAACATGCAATGCGTTAAAATTGAAGTTTGTATGATTACCACTAAAAAAGTTTTAGCTTATCGGTTCCCGCAGGGCACAGTCCTGGGACTTCTACTTTTCAGTTTATATGTTAGTGATGTTTAAACTGCAAATAAATGGTATAGTACCGCGGACGATATTCTATGGTTTAAAGTGCCTAAAGCCAAAAGTTCACCAGATTTAAATAGTTATTGATTCTAATCTTTGTAAACTTCTGGCTATAAATATAAAAAACGCACAATACGTGCCTATTACTTATTTCTGTCATCTATCACCGTATTATATTGTTAACGATAATGAAGTTGAGGACATACAATTCAATTCGACAAAAATAGTTAAGAACTCAGGTTTTACCATAGACAACTCATCTTAGATGGTATGCAAGTTAATATACATCCTTCGTAAATTTAAGTATATTCACCACACACTACCTAAAAATAATGTACTCTACTTCTGTAGAGATGCATCTAATTTAAGTTATTGGTGTTTAGTGAGGCACTACAAACAATTACTTAAAATATTTAGATGTTATATAAGAATGAATTTTAAGAATAACATTTGTCAAATTAGTCCATGAAAAAGTTTAAAAAACCCCAAAAGTTCTGTGACAAGGATGAAACATGGGAAACAATCACAAAAGTACCATTGAAGAAGTAGTTACCTCATTGTTTAATGAGTTTTTGTAAATATTGTAAATCAAATACAGAATACACATAACTATACAAAAAATTGATGACACAAAATTAAGTAACCTATTAAAATATGAAAACTGGTTTGACTTATATGATTCTAATGATGTGGAAAGTGGAACTAAATTTTTTATAGATAAATTTAATCAACATGTCACTAACTCTACAAGAAACGAGTAAGGGCAACTATAAAAAAAACGTGAATTACTGAGGGAATTATTTCATCGATGAGAGTCCGGGACAAACTTAAAAAACCCAACAAACGAACAAAAAAAACAACAGTATATAGTGAATACGACCAGAATTGAAACCGTATAAAAACTAAAAGCCAGCAAAAACAGTCGACATCTGTTGCGGAGGTAAACAGAAATGCTTGTCATAAGAAAACCAATAATGTGATGCCGGCTGTTTTTGCCGGCTTTTAGTTTTTATACGTTTTCAATTCTGGTCGTATTCATTATACAAGCCATAGAAACAAAATAAATTCATTAATAAAAACCACAAAAAATAAATTTTCTCAAAATAAAATAAAGCAAAATAGTAAGTAATAGTTTAAAAGGTCTGTACGTTGAGTTTAATAAGTGTATAGCGAAATGTCGCGATTGGGTAAAGAAAATCAACAAGTAATTAGACAAGAAATTCAAAATATAACACCAGATAATACCCGAAACTCAAAATCAAGTGCATGGAAACAGTTTGTTGAATTTTGTGACGAAAAGTTGTATATTATTCATGAGTGTATGAGTGTAGTACAGGTAGATGGCTACTATATTGGAGGACTACGCATTTAATATGAAAAAGAAAAATTTTGAAGATTATAAGGAAAGTGTGCTCAAAGTGATGTGGAACTCTACTGCTAAGCAGTTACAAGGAATTTATTACGAAAAATATAAAATAAAATTTAATCCGTTTTCTGATGTGGAATTTGCGACCGCCAGAGCTGCACGCGATGCTAAGCGCAAAAAATTACAGAGAGGCCCATTAAAAAGAAAAGTGAGTGCTTCAGCCTTAACCAGTGACGAATACAAAAAAATTATTGAAATGTGGGATGAAAATACTCCAGATGGATTGCAGCGTAAATTTTTTCACATAGTTTCACATGAGCTGGCATGGAGAGGAGGGGAAGGATATTCTGCGTGTATCCAATACTTCAAAGAAGAAACTGATAATTTCGGAAACCCAAAAGGTCGGATAGAATATAATCCAATATTCTCCAAAACCACACAAGGTGGTTCTAAAAACTGTCGGATAGTAAATGGTTGATTACAAATTTCGACAATCCACAAATGTGTCCGGTTCGTTTGTTTAAGAAGTTGATGGAAAAAAGGGGAAATCTTATTCAGACCGACAGATTATTCTTAACGCCAAACCCATACTGGAGTCAACCCAATTCGAAAGGATGGTACAAGTATAGCCCAGTTGGTAAGAACATTGTATCTTCATGGTTTAAATCAGCAGCCTCTGATACAGGAATTGACACTAAAAAAGTAAAAATAACTAATCATTCTGCAAGAGCAACAGCTGTTTCGGAATTGGCCAAGGAAGGAGTTGGTGAACAACAGCTCATTAAAATTACTGGACACAGTAATATTCAGTCAATCAAATCTTACTTACAATTGGACGTTGAACATCATCATCAGATGATTGAATCCATGAGGAGAATTTCATCAAGTACTAGCAAGTTTAATCATGATCAGAGTACAATGCAAAATAAAACAGAAAATACCCAGATTCAACCCACCAATTCAAGCCAGCCCACAAACATTTATAATAATTGTGTTTTTAATATTAATAAAACCTATAATAATTAAATTTATTTCGTTATTATTTTGCTTATTAGTCGATATCATTAGAGATTTGCCAATGAAGATATTAGTTCAACATGAAATAAATTCTAAAAAAATCATATAGGTATATCGACCATATTTCGTTAAATAAAAAAAAATTACCAACTTTAGTTACACCAAATGCTAAAACTCAGATGGGTATTAGTTCAGTCTACCGCCCTTTCATAATTTTAGGTTACTGATGGTGGTAGAAATGTATTTTTTGTTAAAGTAATCCATAACACTTCTAATTTAAAAAATATAATATTAATATGATTTGTTGCAGTAGGTGGTCGTGATATAGGCGGCCATGCTTCTGACAGATGAGGTTTATATTGGTAAATTACATTAAGTTACTGTATAGTAAACCAGCAAACAAAGATATTTTTGTGTAAAACATTTCTTGTAAGTATTTGCGTTAAACAATTTGAGAAAAACGGAATGCTTTGAAAAGTACAATTTATGTAAATACTGCAAAGAGTTGAGTCAAGCGCAAATATGTCATCCAAGATTAATATATTTAAAAAATTTAATGGAAGATTGCGACCAGGAAGCGTTAGAGTCGAATGGTTTGTTTACGAAAATCCAAGAAAGTCTGCTGCAGATGTCAAGTAAATATGGCCTTTTGCGTAAAAGAGATTTGAACAAAATTGTTTCAAAATATTACATATATGTCTTAAAACACAGACATCTAATTAATTCGTCACCTTCCTATTCACCATTAAGAAGAGAGGATGGGTTAGAATTCAAGCAACATTTAAATCTTACTATGTTTGTACATCCTACGTTTTTTGAATTATAAATTGTTAATGCATAATAATTTAACAAATTTGTGTTTTCTGTTTAATGAAACTTTATAGCGAATAATAAATAATAATGTTAATTCAGAAATTTTGCATTATTCACAGGTACATCTACATTATTTAATGGTTGTAAATCATATGTTTACCTTTTCAACTGTCAAAAAATTTTCACTTAAATTTCGTGGCACCTCGAAAAATTTCCGGAATTTTTTTTAATTGCCATGGTAACTAGTCAAAATTAAGGTATCTTATTGGTTAAATAGTAGAGGTGTGAAATTTTCAGTCTAAAAAATGGGAAATCACCGGGGTTAGATCAGATCAGTAATGAACTTCTGAAAGAATGTGTCAACTGCATTACAGAACCTCTTATTTTTATTATTAACCAATGTATCCTAACTGGGCACGTACTTGGATAAACATCAAATACTACATAATATGCAGTTTGAATTTCATGAAAATAAATCCACTCAGGATGCAATAACCGCTTTGACTTCCAAAATATATAATGCAAATAAAGAAAGTAGTAAACCAGCGATATGTGTATTTGTAGACTTAGCCAAGGCATTCGACACAGTCAGTCACAAGCTTTTGTTGGAAAAATCAGAATAACTTGGAATCCGCAGAAATTCTTTAGAGCTGTTTCAAAACTATTTAACTAATCGTAAAGAGAGGGTTATGATTGAAGATGTAACGAGCAATGAAAGAACAGTGATTTATGTAGTACCACAAGGCACTGTTCTAGAGCCTGTCTTGTTAACTATCTATATCAACGATTTACTTGCTCTATCCACGGAAAGGAATATCATCTCCTACGCTGATGACACAGCAATATTTTTTGTGGCAGATAATTGGCTCGAATTACAAGTCCACTACAAGTATTAAATACTTAGGGATAACAATCGATAATCATCTACGGTGGGATGTTCAAGTCCAAAATATTATACAGAAAATCAGGCATTTATCCTATAAATTTAAAATCCTAAAAAGCCTCTTGAACATCAAGCACCTAAAAATAATATATTATGCTCTTGTTGAATACATCCTACAATATGAGATAATAGCTTGGGGTGGCGTAAAGAAAGTTACTTGCGTATTTTGTCTAAACACAGTTAGACTGCTCGAATGCTACGAGGAAGATGCGAGGCCTCCTTCATCTCAGGATGTCACTAACTGCAGACCGGTTTCGACCTAATTTTGGGTCTCGTCGGTACAGTGCAAGTGATACCTTCAATACCCGGAATTCGAATCTTATAGACACTGTTAAGTTCCACCGCAGTAACTAGCGCCATCTCTCTGGAACCGTTTATAATATTGACTTGAAATTTGGTACACTTATGTATTATAACAAGATCTGGAACTAGATTATATTTTGATCTAATTCCGTTGAAGGGTTCGGAGGTAAATGGGGTAAATAAGAGTAAATAGGCAAAGCAAGCAGGTAAGAGTCCATAAAATTGTAATTTAGGGCATGTCAAGGTCTTAAAAAAAATTTTGGCATCAGCCACCCTTCCACAATCACCCCCAATACCACCCCTACACAAATATGGTTTAGTGTATATACAAGAACGTAGCGTCTCAAAAAAATTAATTTTTGGCGTTATCCACCCCCTCTATCACCCCCATTGTCACCTCAACCCCATTGTTAAAGGGAGTAAAAAATTAAATTGGGATTTAGTGTGTATACGAGAACCAAGGAAATCTAAAAATGTTTTGACATTAGTCACCTCCTCTACCACCTCCACCTTATTATTAAGGGGAGTAAAATATTACGTTGGGATTTAATGTATATAAAACTTGGATACAAAATGTGGATGTAGAAGTAGTGATTCCTTGGGCAGCGGTTTTTTAAACAAAGTTAATTGTCCACTTTAAGATTTGTGTGTGTTCTCATATTTCAAACATGCACTAGATGATTCCTTAGCATAAACATTACTGATTATAACTGTGACAGAAATTATCTATAATCACATTGATTTTATTATTATTAGCCGTTACTCGAGTCCGAGTATAAAAATGTTACAGTCGATAGATTGTGTACAATAAAAAACAAGTAAAAGGTGTAGTCTATTGTAATTCCCATTCATCTACAGTGCACACGACTATGGCTATAGAGGCCAATTCGGGAGAGCACATGTCGACCGCAGTCAGGACAAACATAGACCTGGTTAGGTCTTGGATTCGGCCTTCTTGCAGCAACATTTCCTTGATAGCTGGCCACAATCCCTCGCCATTCGGTTCTGTCCGCTGCAAGTTGTTCCCATTGTTCGTCTGCAATACCGCAGGATTTTAGATTTTCATGGAGAGCGTCTTTGAACCTCTTTCGTTGACCGCCACGCCTTCTTCTACCGCTTAGCAATTCACCATAAAGTGTACATTTAGGAAGGCGGTTATCATGCATACGATGAACGTGACCTGCCCATCTTAGGCGTGCTCTTGAAATAAGCACCTCAATTGGAAGGCAGTTTGCTCTCCTGAGTACTTCCACGTTTGATATGTGATGGAACCAACGGATTTTCATCATACTTCTGAGGTGTCTTTGCTGAAAACGTTCTAATTCTTTCACATGACGACGGTAAATGATCCAGCTTTCACATCCATATAGCAGTGTTGGAATGATAACTGCTCTGTAGACAGATATTTTCGTTGACAAAGCAAGGTCGTGGTTGTCAAATACTCTCTCTCTAAGTCCCCAGAGTGCTCTAGATGCAGCGTTAATTCTATTGCGAATCTCGGTGTCCATGTTTGCTTTGTCATTAACAACGGTGCCTAAGTAGTTGAACTGATCCACCACTTCAAGAGAATTTCCGTTAAGAGTAATGTCTATTTGGTTCACTTGATGAGGAGTTGACATAATCTTAGTCTTTCCAATGTTGATTTTAAGTCCCAAGGAATCATAGCTCTGGGCATACACATCTAAAAGTTCTTGAAGCTCTTCCGGCGTAGAGGCTAAAAGTGCACAGTCATCTGCTTACTGGAGATCACAAATGACATTGACATTGATGACATTGATTAGTTATAAAAAGTCTACCAACTGAATAATTTAATGAGTAGCGTTTTACATTGCCACTGTGGCTTAACTGGGGGATGCTTATGCTCCATAGATAACAATCGTATAATCTAATCTCGAAATATATTTTCAATTTATCTAATATTATATTTATGTATTCGATTTTGAATACAACTAATTTAATAAAATATTAGTTAATATTGGAGCCAGAAATTTCGGATGTTAAGGATCAAGGGAACATCAACAATATCCATATATGTATCTAATCTTTATAACATAACAAAGATCCATGTTGGTAAATGAATATTTTTGCATATAATATATTACATCAACTTATGCATTCAAATTTTCATGTCCCCCAAGGCATACCGTCATTATTATATCCGAGGTAATTTATATAATATTCGTAGAATAATATGATGTTCAAATAAATATCCATAATATTCTAATTTTAAAAGAAATATTTTTAAAACGTTTGTCTTCCTTATATAGTTGAATAATTTATGTAACAAATAATTCAACTTGAGGCATTTAAACACATTCTAAATGTGTGTGTTGAACATATTAGATATATAGTGTGCTTCAACAAATAATCAAAAGTAAAAAAAATTGTGAATGTGTATCATTCGTTAAATTATGTATTATGCTGTTAAAGAGACAACCGGGTGGTGAGACGATTAGCTGAATATTGTGAGTTGCAAATTAATGAGATGCTGATTCTGTTCTTATTTAGCTGCTAATTTAGTCATAAAGATATAAGGACAGAATTGTGATAAAACACAATTAGATGATCGAGTTGTTCACATTGAGAGTACCTAAAAAAATTCCTGATAAGGAGATATTCTCAATATTCTAATCTCCGAATTTTATAAACTAACGTGAGCCTTCAATGAAAAACAAACGGAAAACAGTAAAAATGAATTTAATTCAATTACTGGTGTAAGAAAATAACAACACGAATTGACATTTCACAATTTAAAATCCATACAGAAGAGAAACACTCAAATTCGAAAGAGATTTTTATTAATATCAAGACAATGTTTTATTTTACAATATAATACAATTTTTATATCATTTTGAAAATCATTTCGACGTGGATATGTAGCAAATTGTATAATCCAGTTTATTTACTGTTTAACTGCGGTTTGTTTTGACTGAACAGACATTTTGTTCTTGGCAGGTAAGTCCTTGCATAAATACATACAATCTGTATAAAATATATCGCCTTTAATTTTACCATCGCAAGAAATTACATTCCAATTGCTATTCGAGACCGGATAACATTATCTAATCCCAGCCTTCTGATGAACAAGCAGTTTACTCGGTTGCTTTTGTATTTCTTATAATAATACATTCTCCATTTCATAGACGAAAGCAATGTTAATGCCCTGTAGTAACTAATTTATAACAAAGCTTATATTTACAGCAAATTATTTTTTCTTTTTTTTTTAACTTTCGATACTTGTCATGTAAGTAGTTAATTTAAAACACGTGAATCTATTGACAATGTAATTTTCGAGCTTTAATATGAAACAAACTACATGTTAGTAACACGTCTGTATATAATATATTAATACTAATAGAATATAATAGTAAAAAAAACATGTAATTTGTTTCAATGAAAGGAGATACATATCTATATCTACATATTATAAGGACTTATAAGGATTAACAAAACTAATAACAATAATTTAATCAATCTACATTCATCAGCCTCAGACACCTGGAGACACCTGTGGCACTATTGTTGTGTTTGTACCTGAAATAAGGAAGGATACCATTGACCATATAAGTTAATAAGGTAAGACCATAATAATTTAATGTTTTCTTTATTACATATTATTATATACATAAGTGTGGAAGTATTACTTGAGATAATTTACCATGTATATAAAGTTTCTAAAATCAATATAATTGGTCTCTTAAATTGCAGGTTTATTAAAATTAAGGAAAATAATGTAAGTAATATGTGGAAAAGAGAAAATAAAGGTAGGTATTAGTGGATTGACTAAAATAACTTTCATATCTATTAATTGTGAAGAGATCTTTTATGTATTTATTAAAAATGTCTTGCATTTTTAAACATCAAAGTTTCCTGCTAAATTTTTTTTCACTCTGGTAATAGTACCCGCAAGTAACATCTTGAGTCTTATAAAAAACGTGACGACGCCGTTACGATCTAATATACGACTTACCTTAAGACATGACCACGTTGTTAAATTCCTTTTATGACCAAATCTGGACTATTAGGAAAAGGTTGTGATGACTTTTCATACAACTTTTATATGATTTGCAATATTGCAATATTGTCACGACAAAAGGACGTGACGAGTCAATATATATTCTATATATTTTACCTATAGGTATGTATTTTAGTCATTCGTTTACGGCTTTAAGGTTTAAGTAAAACGCCGACGATCAGACTGCTACTTACGAAAGCAAATATGTGGTGTTATTTAATAAACTATTAAATGTTTAATACGATTTATAGTCAAGTTATGATGCCAAAACTGCGGCGGATTATTTCTTATTATAAAGGATATTATTGGAGTTTTATCATGTTTTAGTGACATATTATTTCTTTAACGACTATTATACAACAATATGCTTGTCATGTTAAACCTTGTATTGTAGGTGATATCAACCTCTTTACGACCCAATAACAACCTTTTAAAGACCATCTATTTTTGGTGTCCAATTAGTCATTTTATGCCTACTATAGAACCCTCATATGACAAAGAATTTCGATATTCGTGTGTATAACTTTATAACGACTTTGATAAGACAGATAGAGTTGTTAAATTTATTTTAAAGACCATGTTGCAACTATTACACAACAAATAGGGCATGAAGTCAAAAACTATAACTCGAGATGTTACTTGAGCCAATCTATCAAATTTTAGACAAGATATTTCTGGTCGTTTGGGTGTAATAAAATTGTGATATGTCTAATCCTTCTTCGTTTTCCATTGTCCACTACTTTAGATTCCTCTTTAATTATTGGACTCTTTTGCATTTTTAAGAACATCTTCAGCATTAAATTGAAGAAAAACGACAAACGCAGATAATTATTGTTGGTTTTCTTATTATTTCTTGTTGAATAGGAATGTATCCGGTCACATCTTACGTATTTATCCTGATTTTCTTTAATGTATAAGAGGCAATATAAAATGTAGGTGCTAGGTAATGTTAATATTGAAAGTTTCTTAAAAGCATCCTTACATTCGTCTCTAAAGCCTAAGCCTGCTATAACTTTTATCGCTTTTCTCTGCATAGAGAAGACATGCATAGCTTGAGAGGAATGTCCCCAATCCAAAATTGCATATGTATTGTAATGTTGTAATGAATAAGACCGTGGTAGGCTGTTAATAAAGTCGACTGTAATATAATGTTTATCAGACTGCGTAGTAAAAAGATGTTGTCGGACACTTTTTCAAACATATGCTACATGACTTTCAGAGGACAAATTGTGGTTTAAGCAGACTCCTAAGAACTTTACGTTGTCGGACTTATGTCACGGTAAATCATTGTAGTATCGTCGGCGAATAAATTAAAGTTAGGTGCCAATATACAGTTAGGCAAGTCATTCATGTATTTAAGGAACAGTATAGGACCCAAAACTGACCCTTGGCGCACACCAATAAATAAGCATATAAAAAACTGAAAATATACTTTTTAGTGTTTCAGAAAGTTTTATTAAAACTTAAACTCTGCACGTGTTTCAGCTTCTTGAGGCCTTTTCAAAATTGCAACAATACGTGTAGAGTTTAAGTTGAAATAAAACTTTCTGAAACATTGAAAAGTGTATTTCTAGTTTTTTTATATATTTAATAATATTTCACTTGGCGCCAATTGAATTGAACAAATAAACATAACAGAAATTAGACAGCCCCCAATACCAGAAGCCAGAGGCTTATGCAGAAGGGGGTTACACATTGAAAAACGCGGACATACAACCATATCCTCCGACAGCGCCGGAGCCGGGGCTCGAACCCGGTGGCACAATACCCGTTCGATTAATGGCGATTGCTACCTCGCGTCTTAACCAAGGCGGCTATCGACTAGACGTTTGTTGCCAATATTTGTCTCGATTAAATTTGATTTCTTGATCTTCAAGATATGATTTTACTAGATTACTACTATCTGACGAAAATTTGTAAAGGGATAATTTAGACTCTCAAGAATCAACTATTATGATGAACTTGAGGAGGAGATCCGATGCGATCTATACTGGCTACTCTGGGCCACAAGTCCCCGCGCATGGATTTTGTTTTTGTTGAAGGATCAAGGTAGTAACAAGACACTTACTTGACAGTTTTCTCTACCAGATTGTACCTTCTACGCTTGGGATTATCTACAACTCGCAGTATATGAAGGTGCTTATTTAATCAGCAGTGTCCTTTTAGTAATCCTACATACATACTCAGATTCTTCCTGGATACCTGGAGACAGTGTTTTTTTAAGGGCGTAGTCGGCGCCTTAGCTAACCGAAACAAGAGGCCCTCTTGAAATCCCTAGTGGGAGATCAAACCGAGACTGCTTTCGCATTACTTCAGTCTGATCCGTGCCGTCTTTTGACGCCGCCTGTCTTCGTTGTCTTCCTCTGTGGAGCTTTCCTACGTCCCCTTTCTATCGGTGTGATTTGGGGTTCGGAGGTAAGAGATAACTTCAATCTAGTTGCTCCTCTTGTTTCTTTTTTCGGAGCACTGTCTCTGTGAATCTTGATACGGCTTCTCAGTAGTGTTTGCTACGTAGTATGTTGCCCACGATGTTATCGGGTGTTATCCGGCCGTCCATTGTCGCTTCGATATTGAAACGTTATCTTATCCATCTGTTGCATTCAAAGAACGTGTGGTATGCATCGTCTTCGGATCCCCTCTCGCAGTAAACGCATTCCGGACTTTCCGTTTTTCCCATCTTATACAGATAGGACTTGAAAAAATCGTGCCCGTTCAGGAACTGAGTTAGATAGTAGTATCAATCTAGCTGTTCATCTTCCTCTGGTTTCTGAATCCAGCGTTGTTGCCACTCATCCATAATGCGGGATCTTTCTTTTCTCTTTATCCTCTTCCTATCCATCTCTAGCCTCCTTGAAAAAATCCTCTTATGTTCTTGTGCCAGTAGATCAATCGGAGGTGTTCCTGCTATTACCAAGACGGCTGGTTCTGATACCGTTCGATAAGCGCTCACTACTCTTAGTGCCCCTCTTTGCTGCACCGCAGCAGCGCGCTTTCGGTACTTCTCCACTTGCAGTGTGTCCGCCCAGATCTCCGCTCCGTAGAACAGTATAGATTGCGTCGTGGACATTAGCAACCTACGCTTGCTCGCTTTGGGTCCAGATACATTCGCCATCAATCTGCTAAGAGCAGCTGTTGTTTTAGCTGCTTTATCTCCCATGCGCTGGATTTGTCCCCAGTAAGTAAGCTTCGTGTCTAATGTGACTCCTAGATACTTAACGGTGCTTTTGATCTGAAGCAACTCCGTGCCAATCGTCATATCCAGTTCGGTGGGGATTCTCCTTTTCGTCGGGATTACTATCTCTGTCTTGTTTACTGCCAGTTTAAATCCGTGATCCTCTAGCCAGGAGGTTACTCGGCGCATTACTTGGTCTAGCCTCCTCTGGGCCTGTTCTTCGTCTCAAGCTATAATGGTTGCGGCTATGTCGTCTACATACCCAACTAGGTGCGTTCCTTCTGGCATTTCCATTTTCAGTAACCCGTCGTACATGATGTTCCCTTTTCTCTAGTGCCCTCTCTAGTATCATATAGTAGTATCCTATCCTTCAAGTAGTCCCTGAACATTCGCAGTAAGTATGGGGGTACTCTAAAAGTTTGCTCTAATGCTTCCAGTATATCTATCTATCGTATCGAGTTAAAAGCGTTCCTCACATCAAGTGTAACCAGCATGCATGAGACAGTGTTTGGCTAGTTTACGACTGATACCAATCAAAGCCATTCGGTTGCGCCTACAGTTGCTTAAGCTGCCTCACCAGTCTGCACTTAAGTGTGTATGTAGTTTCATATCAGAGCATTCTGGACCGTTTATAAAAGCGCCTGAACTATACAAGCTCTTAGAACCTTCGCGGGCAAAGGCGTCCGCTTTCGCATTACCTCAATTGCCATCGGACCTTACCTGAGTCAATCATACAATTATTTATGGCAAGCAGAACCGTTTTTCTACTAATGTTTACATTGGTGGTTTCTATTACCGCCTACATGATTCCTACTAACTCCGCCTGGAATATATTGTTGTATATATCTAGCGGTATTGTCGGGTATAAATCTAGTTTAATTTAACCTCTTTCGTCCATGGTAAGTTGTTTTCCATTTGCAGATAAATGGCGTGATACGAGCTGTAACATAATAATTGATTTTAATTTTAAAATAATTCATTGGGTGAAATTATCAATAAAATTCTTATATTGACATGGAAACTATACATTGCTATTTCTCATTAATCAACATGGTTTGACATGTGACAGAGGGCTGTGGTATATAATGTGTGACAACTCACACTTTTACATTAGGATAAATTAATATATTTATTTCCCTGGTTTCTTGTAGTGAAATTCTTGGAATGATCTCCATATAATTAATGCAGATACGGTATATCGACAGTAGAAAATCAAGGAGCGGAAATAACTTCCACTGAATGTCATAAATATGTTGAGCAACTTAATCAGTGGTACAAAGTTGTATAACCAATGCTTTAACACGTGCACATCTTCTTTCAATAATGATAGTGATAATAATAATAAGAATAATTGCATATTAAAACACAAAACTCGTGAACAAAACTTTCTTAAGGTTTGAGGATGAAAAGGATGTAACCCCGCACCAAAATAAAGGCAATGAATATTTATAATTAAATATCCTTATAGTGTCTTCACTTTTAATTCTCTGCATAATTATGCAAGCAATCTAATCATATCTTGAGGAAATTATTTTTTTAACAAACCGAATAAAATAGCATTATTATAAATTCAAAGGGATGTATACAATTTGTCCCAGAATTTGAGGGCAAAAATTCAGGATATAGTAGATGGGGACAAAATAAAGTAGAGATATAAAAACATTTTTTTTATTTACAACTTTTAAATTATCATCTAAAACTTAATAAAATTTTGATGGTTTACAAAACAGATGAATGTATATCACTTGGCTCTAGAAGTAAATTTACATATACCTTCTAGAAAGTCAGGAACGAACTGTGCCCAAAGGTAAAACTCCAAAATTTTTACAGGGATAATATCTTCAAACTGTACATATACTAAGTAGATTCCTCAAACATAGAGTGTTTCTATTGGACAAAAGTAACTAACGGTTTCAGAGGAATATGCGTTTCCACCATTATTGAAAGGCAAGACATCGTCAACAATAATGTCGACAATTGCTACTCTAAAATCGATATTATGCTAATATTAAACAGTTTTTATTTCATTTCTATTAAAACTTCTATAAAGGCCGTTGTTAAAGTGTCTTTTATTATTTAAAATTATAAAATGTTCAAGAAATTTTCTCCCTGGTTAACTCCATGGCGTAATGTGAAAATATTGATTTCTACCCTTATGAATCAGTATGTCAATCTACAAATAGCAGCAAGTTGAGTGACGTCTCTTTACCCAACCAGTACCAAAGTGACAGTAACTGAGATGGGAACCTCGTATGAGTAATCATTACGTAATTGCGACTAAATTTACGACTTTGATGTAAAGATAACTTCATTTGACAAGTCTACAGTCCCTGTCTCGTAGTTTCTACCACTAATGATTCTTTAATAGTTACGCAACTTCTACGTAGCTTTCGTAGTACACAGGAACATGGTAATTACCGATGGAACGACTTTCGGGTTTTCAGAACTTGAAGGTGATAAACGACAGTAGCAGCGACTAACTCGTGTCACTGAAATGTGACTTCCAAGTTGCAATTATTTTCAAGTAGCTTTAATAGTTGCCGCGAGGTTCTGGGAAACTTCCCTATTCCTTTAAAATAGTAGAACTTGTAAGTAATATTCTCAGATGTCATTGACATTACTGCTACTTATAGAACTGTGCACGGCTACTACAAAGTGCAATTTACCATGAAGTAAATTTCACTATCTAGTTCTCAATATTGACCATAGATGAAGTTAAAGCAACAAACCTAACCTGTATATATATTTGCCTAACCTATAATTATATGCTGCTGTATTCATACTGTACAATGTTTTATAGTTGTGTGCGTGTATGTACAAAAAAGAAATATCAAATTAGGACAGTGTGGAGTGAGTGATTTACAAAAGCGATGGAGCCTGTTTACAAAAGCAAACTTAGGTACAAAATTTACCGACATTCCACGATTTTTTATCGAAAATTAAAAGTCTTAAAGACAAATATTACCAAAGTGTTACACCTACCTTTTATTCTAGATTATCTATCACGGTAATAAATGTATATTACCGCATACACAGATTAAAAAATTAAAGATACATATGCCACATATAACCATATAAGTAAATTGTGACAACTGACAGGTTTTTCAATGTGATGTTAGGTAAATAATAAATAGTTAAAATTAGAAGCGCGTTCAGTTTAGACTTCAACGTACGGCTAACACGTACCAAGGAGACGTAACGAATCAACATCAGGAAAAATATAACCATGAAATGGCAGCGGCAACTTAGAAGAGGTAATTTGTGGTAGTCACAACTTTGCTGTGACTTTAAAGTGGTGCTACAGTCCTATTCGCAAATTTGTAGTAATAATAACTTTAAAGTTACGTATTTACAGTTTTCGTCACTATCGTCAAGTAGTGATTACTTTCAAGTAGCATTTCTTGGTGAAAACGACCTTAAAGTGATATTTTTTTAAATACGCCATTTTGATGGCCAAAACTTTCGGTGCCATTATTATAACACATGAACCATAATTTCGCAGTTGACTAAAAAATTTAATTTATCGCCATTTCTGCACCAAATATAATAAATGAATACATAAGAATTAGTTTTAAGTTCCGAACAACAATAAAAAATAGGTTTCGGCATCTACTGTGTCATATTCTCGCATGACATTACATATAATATTTTAAAGGCAATATTTTTATTAAGAGATGCAAATTTTAAAGGCGCTAGTTAGATTCGGACAATTTATCACTATATTGGTCAGTAAAATTGCATTCGTTTTAATTGTGACCCTTAGACCATTGGAAAATAGCACAAATTTTGCTATCTAGTATCTAATATTACTCTTCTGATATTCTATTAAGTTTCTGAGTTAGGGAAATGAACAAGAACAAGAATTATATACAAGAATGAAACATAAATATAATAAAATCAATTGCAAGACAAAGCAGGAGCAACAACGATTTGAAAGGGTGGAGAGTGGTAAAGTTTTGTGAAAGTTGCGGCATCTACGCCATGACATCACCGCTCCGGAATCACAAATTCATTGAAACGTAGCCAGGCAAGTTCCAGGAACGTGGCTGGAACGTTATCGTCACCAAAAAATATTCCCCATTTTGGTCGTAAACGCGTATTAGGAACGTTCCTACTATGGACCTGTGATTAGAGTGCCAATAGTTATTGCTACGTTCCCGCAAATAATTGTGCTAGTTGGGTAGCTTCGTCTCGACCAAGTGCAGAACAGTCAAGATTAAGGTAAGACAAGAGGTGTGGCGGTATCCTGTCGTCAAACGGCCCGACGCACATTAAAAACCTATAAAGGAAAGCGAGTCAATTTGCGAACAGCAGTATAGAGAGCACCGGTATTTTAATGAGGCCGTACAGTTTTAGTTTTGTTTCTTATGTGTCGGGAACTTATTACTTCAACTATACCTGAGTGCCGCTTTGTCGACGCATATAAGTAAAATTTACAACCAGTACATCTCTATCAAAAATCATATTCTACGTACATGACAATACGTTCCTAACGCATCTTATCGCCACTTTTATCGTTCCCATAACTGAAATGGTAGTTATAGAATCATCGATAAACCCTCTATAATCTACTTTATATTCATAGTGTGCAATGCATAGAGACATACTTTTATTTTAGAAACTTATTTAAATGATTCTTGCAGGCTGCAGCCACAAAGTTATGCAATACTTGCATATTCACGCTCACTATTCGGTAGTCCTTAAATTCTAAATTAGGCTATCAAAAATTTGCAGCCGCGAATAAATTAATAATAATTGTTTTGTTACACATTCACAATAAAAAAACTTTCGCTTGTAAAGTTAGACTACTTAATAAATTATTCATTTTTCCAGGGCGTTGTTGATGAATATATCTAGTTATTTTGGTATATGTTAGGTAGTTAAGGACAAAGCTGCCACACTATGTCCTCTAATTAACAATAGCGACAGTTGTTTTTGTCTACAAACATTGTTGGTTTTATTACATAAAAATTGAAATAAAGTAGATATTTTTAATCCTAAATGGTTCATAGTTATAAGTACTAACTTCAGATAACTTTAAATCATAACTTAAACTAAAATAAGATTGAAGAATTTTTTTCAAAAATGTGAGAAGACTAAATTGACTTTTTATTGCAAAAAAATTAAAGAATACAGTCGAACCGGAATATAAAATACAGATTTCGCGCAATTCGATTAATGGCTCTTGTAGTTTTCTCAGTGAGCCCTTTAATTTGACAAGAGTCACTTGGTGTGAAGCACACTTCTCTGTTAAATACAATATAACTGATTTTGACAGAGGTACCTACTTGATTATTAAAAATTGGCCAAGTTTCAAAAGAAATGTATCGGCAACAGCAGCTGATTAAAACAATTAATCACATTTGCAACAAATTTAAAAATTATTTAGGTTTTTAAGAACATTGTTAGAATAAGTAGAAGTCATATTACATCGATCAAGTGAGTATAGATTTGATGTAGTGGTCGCTTTGAAAATTGACCTGTTATATTTAATTTATCTAAATGCAAATTAAAGTTTATCCCGTACTAATGAAACCCAGTTGCGATTACAATAATATGTTGCTAATACCTGGAGTGAAGTTTTTATCTCAATTTGTATTTATAAAATAAAATATAATGAATTTTCATCAATGTAGTTATTTTAATTGATTATGAATTAAATATGACATTTCAGCAAATGTACAAACCGCTTTAATTGAAACTAAATTGTTAAGAGTTTTACTATACATATATAACATTGAAATAGGCATATCTGCCTCATACAGGCCGCCCTCGATAAGTGTACAAACATCTAGAAAACCTCCAAACTTTTTTATAAAATTTAAGTAAAAAACACATTGAACTAAAACTTTGTAAATAATTACAAAAATACATTAGCAGAACATGGTTCCTATCATATAATATACCTACTAGGATAACAGAAGAATCCCAGAGTTTAATAGACCACATATTCGTTCGTAAGGTAAACTCTAAAAAAGATATTTTATTTTCTTCTGCCGTCCTTCCTTCAAACTAGTATATCAGATCACTATGCTATCTCTATAAATATTACATTTCCTATTAATAGAAACAATACAATTTTTAACAAGTCTAAATTTACAGTTAAAAAACAGATTGTGATAAATTCTCCATGCGTTAATGAAACATGAGATGAGATGATCAATTGTCAGCAAACACAAAAATCATATAATAATTTTATTAATAAATTAAATAATTACATAACACAAGCAACAAGTGAATATATGATACAAGATAAAACCCTGGATAACCATTGGATTGATAAATTCGATAAAAAAGAGAACTCTTAAAAAAGAAATTAATAACTCTATATACAAACGAATTGTGTACAGAATATAATGAATATAGAAATAAATTAAATAAACTTATTAAATAAACTATGACTGACTGATGGTCGAGGGGTGAGCGCACTTGCCTCTCACCCAATAGTTCCGGGTTCGATCCCCGGTCGTGGCAGTGGAAAATACTGTGAGAGGGATTTTTCCTCTATACACGTATATTGGGTGTGTGTTCCTTGTCTCTAAATGTGTAGCCCCCTTCCACACAAGGCTTTCTAGAGCCTTCCGGGATAATGGGGGTTGTAATTACCTGTGGTGTGGTATTAAACAAAGAACCAATACTATAAAGAAAAAGTAATACAATGAAAGGTAGTTTCAGAAAAACTTGGGAAACGAAATATCAAATAATAAAAAAAAATTAAAATATGTACCTATCAAAAATAAAAACGGCGATATAATATTAGATAACAAGGAAAAGGTTAATGTTATAAATGAATTTGTTACAAACATAGGGCCTGAAATGGCACAAAAGATTTAAAAATTCAATGAATTACCTACATATTTTCACATTGTTTCTGCAACCTGTAACAGATAACGAAATAATTAACTTAATTTCAAATCTCAAAAATAACCGGTCCCCTGGACCAGATGGGACAAAAACAGAATTGATTGTATATACATCTACATATTAGCAATCCATTGGTTCATATTATTAATTTGGCCTATACAAATAGAAATCTGCCTGTACAATGGAAAGATCCAATTGTTACACCTGAATTTAAATCAGGTAACTTGGATCAATTAACAAATTATCGACCAATCTCGGTGATAAATAATTTTGCAAATATTTTTGAGCAGACTATAAAAAAAATTAACTTCCTTCTTTGATATCCATGATGTAATCACTAAAAGACAGTTTGGCTTTATAAATAACTCTAATACGGAAAGTGCTCTTGTAGATTTCCTTAAAACAACTGTGAATGTCATGGACGGATCAAGAAGGTGTTTACCCATTTGTCTTGATTTGGCCAAAGCATTTGATACAGTATCGCATGATAAATTCATAGTATCAGAGGATCAACCTTGAACATTTTGCTAGATTATTTATCACATAGAACGCAACAAGACAAAATATATAATTACATGAGTGATTTACAGATAGTATCAGTTGGTGTACCACAGGGAACGATATTAGGCCCAATACTTTTCCTTGTATACATCAACAGTATTAGTTGTAACAAATTTTAATGGACACCTTATCTCCTACGCTGATGATACTGTCATTATATGTACAGGTGATACTTGGAATGCGATATACACCATACTGATGAACATAATCTAAAAAAATATACATATATTATGATTAAATGTTAACTTATTGACCTTAAATGTTGCTAAAACTAAATATATAACCTTTAATTTATTGGAAAAGGATCAACCAGCAGAAACAAGGTTAAAAATAAATAGCGTTGCCTGTTCAAATATAACACACTGCATTACATGCCCGACGATAGAAAAAGCTAATAAAATTAAGTATCTTGGTATTATAGTAGACCAGCACATGAGATGGAATGGAACGAACACGCTTCCTATATTAGAAAAACTTAGACAGCTTATTTATAAATTTTACATCTTAAGAGAAATTTTAACAAACACTTTATACTTATCAATGCTTGATACGGGTGTTTTTAAATAAGACAAAGTAGAACGCTCAAAAAAGAAAGTAGACAAACTAGATTTGTTGAAAATCTGTCCATTAATTTGCCAATATTTAGGAAAAGTCAGACGCAAAGATATGTCTTCTTTTTCGGCCCTAAGTTATGCAATCAATTACCCCTCAAGCTAAAAAAAAATAACAAAAATGAATAATTATAAGCTAAATATAAAACAATGTATCAGATAAAATGAAAACTTACCAATATGTTTTAATCACACGCTAGATAATATCAACTCGAACGCGCCTCCTCTTTCTTCTCTTCCTCATCGTGTATGTTATATTGTGTATGTCTATATGCATAGTTGTGTAGGTAACAAATATCTGTATATATGTACGTATATATACATGTGTATACATATGTATATTTCTTTTTTCCTTCTGCTGCGTACTTATCTGCATGTTTATAATATGTACATTGTACATAATTAAATTCCCTAAAAGGAACGAGGAAGATGACACAAAACAAGCACTAAAATGTTTAAGTAAGCTTCCCTGTTCTTTGGGGTTTCACAAAATATATAATAATGCACAACATTTTAGCATTAAGATATTATATAATATTGTAGGTACACATTATAACTAACATTACCTTTAATTATACATCTATGTGTTACTATTATTATTAATATTTTAAAACTTGAAAATGAATTGAATTGAATTAAAAAATGAAAAGATGCCAAAATATTTTTTATGGGACTTTGTAGCTTTTTAGGTATAATTTGAGATTTTAATATCAAATATTTAATATTCGATATACAGTGTGTTATTTCTGTGAATAAATTTTTATGCTGTGTCCGGTTCTAATATTTTTTATTAATATCCTTGGTAATAGATGGAGACTGGTTGCTGTAAAGAAAATAACATTCTTCCAAAAACTATTAAACACAAATGTTAAGAACAAAATGTTCGCGTACGACAATGTAAAAGGAAAATGGAAAGTGTAATCTTCCTTGTGGAACTTATTACCTCTGATTGTATCTGCAAATCGCAAAATTTTTGGTACGGTTAAGATTCTCATACCTATTTTAATGAGAATTATTTAATACAATGAACGAATTTTTGGAATCCATCGCTTTGGCTTCTTTCATATAGGACAGTTCTTTTTGAGTTAAGATTACATCATTTCATATTCCTTAAATATGAGTTCAATAGAACTAATTCAAAATGTCAAGGTGCATTAACAAAATAAATAAATCCAATGATAAGGCCAAAAAAGTTGTAACATTAAACAATCTATGGGGTATGCAAAAAATTGCATTAGTTCTGAAAGGCTATACATTTACAAATTGATTGGATGAATCATTATGATTGATGAACTAAAAGACCAGTGACATAGATATTAAATTAATAAACATTTTTTAAACTTTATTGCCAATCATCTACGTATTACTTGTAATTGTGTAAGATTGGGAATAAAATAAATATAGTAATGTTAAGGTTGTTATGAATATTTTGTTATTAGACCTTAAATGGTTTTAGCTATGATGCAATATTTCGATATATGTGAACAGAAGACCCTGTCCATAATATTTTAATACATCAAGCCACAGGCTTAAAATAATTGTAGAACGATGAGCCACAGGCAATTACAAACAATTAATTAATAATCGAACATTTGTTGGAATTGTAAAATGTAGGTTTTAATTTTTGAAATGCACATCAATAATGTAGGTACTTTTAATGATTGTATTTTTTAACCTTTGAATGCCATCAAATATAAATATAATATATTCTGACTTTATAATGTTTCCTATTTGATAGTAGCGTTACATAAACTATAATTATTTAAATAGGTCCATATAATTAAAGGAAAAATCACTTTATAGGTAGAATAAATATTAAAATTCTGGAACGGCAATTATGACACTGAATACTTCCTGATTAACTTAAGGTGGGTAAATCCAAGATAGAGAGAGAGAGATCCGATAAGCAAATATTTACTATTTTTGACCATAACTTTTGTTTTAATACATATATTGGTAAAAAAAAGTATAAGAGTACCTAAGTAGAACTATGACAGATGACATGAATATTCACTCAATAATTTCAGTTGTTTACAAACCTAGGTAATTTAAATTAAGAAATAATGCCAATCTTCATATCTTGTAATTTTAAATTAACTCATTTTGCAAACAACTGAAATTATTGAGTGGAAATTCATATCACTGCACCTGCCATAGTTCTACTTAGGTAGTATTATACTTTTTTGACCAATATATTTATTTTAAAAAAGAGTTATTGCCGAAAATAATAAATATTTGCTTATCGGATCTCTCTCTATTCTATTCAACCAGGACATACGCACATCACACACATAGAGATAAAGTCTGTAGTCCACCGGATATGAAGCCAGAGTGAAGCGGAGTCAGCTTGTAATGGAATTACATGCATTTCAATGGCGAACAGCTCACTCGTGCTTATATTGCTGCTTTATCCCCCAAGTGCCTTCCCGTAAGTCTTGATTTTTGTAATCTTTGTCACCAATTTTCCACAAACAAAAATATCTACGCACTACTTCGATGGATTTTTTCCATTTTTGAATTCTGCACAGCATATAAACACAGTTCAGCACAGCTTCAATCGGTCACGAAGCGTAATAAAACTGGGTTAGCAAGCCACAACTTGTCGAAAACGCACAGCCCAGCACGAGTGAACTGTTCGCCATTGAAATGCGTGTAATTCGATTACAAGCTGACTCCGTTTCACTCTGGCTTCGTACCGCTTCGCACGGCACAGCACAGCACCGCATCCAGTGGACTACAGCCTTGACCGTTTGGAGCTGTGCTGAACTGTGTTTATGTGCTGTGCAGAATTTAAAAATGGAAGAACTCATTGAAGTAGTGCGTAGTTATCAGGGAAGGTACGATTGACAAAGTAGCAATATAAGCTCCCATAAGCAATACATTGGTTAGAATATTGGCCTCAAATTCATTATCAGAGTCATCTTTGTCTGAACTCAGATCTAGAAGATGCTTCTTAATTTCGATGTTTAAAAAATTATTTTATGATATTATTAATCAGTCTAGTAAGCACTGCGAAAGAATATCACACAGCACCAGTTGACGGTCAAGCCATCACTTCAGTCAGCTTAGCATAGCGCCGCACAACAAAGCTCAGCACAGCACCGCATTCGGTGGACTACAGCCTTAAAGGCTGTGTTGGAGCTGGAGCTCGAACCTGGTAGCGCGATACCCCTTCGATTAATCGCGATTGCCACCTCGCGACTTAACCAACGCGGCTAACAGCTAGAGGGCATATTGTAGATAGAGTTGGAAGTTTGCCTGGCAGATACGAAATTTTCACAAACAAATATGCTAAAATGATTACAAACCCCAATGAAGTCAGAAAAATTATCAAAACTTTATCCAAAAATAAAGCTCCAGGCACCGATTCCCTTCCCAATATCCTTTTAACAAACCTCCCTTTAAAAGCACTAGCACAAATCACAAACATTACAAATGCTATAATAATGTTGCAATACTTTCCTTGCGCTTGGAAATTGGCAATTATAATACCCCTCCAGAAGTTCAACAAGCCTCCACCTGATGCTGTCAGTTATAGACCTACTTCATTGATAAATTCTCTCTCCAAAATCACGGCAAAAATTAAACTAAACATAATCAACAAGCATATCAACAAAAACAGATTAATACCGTCGTTAGCCCTATTGTACAAGGTAGTGCACATATTAAATTCATATAGTAAGAAGAAATGTACGTTATTCTTCTATTAGATATTGAAAAAGCATACAAGTATGGCAAAATTGATTAATTTATAAATTGCATAACATTTACAAATTGCTGGAATATTTAACTGCACTTATTCGCAGCTTTATAAGTGCCCGGCATATCACTGTCAGAATCGGCAATTATTACTCTGAACAATAAATATTATCAGCTGGCGTACCCCAAGGGGCAAGCCTTTCACCAATCCATTTTAATCTATATATCTATCACATCCCTTTCCACCCAACCACCAACCTCCTCCTATACGCAGATGATGCCGTCATCTATGGGCAGTCTTTCTATGCCCAGAAGATAAGGTATCATCTGACGCGACTACTTGACTGCTATGCTGACTGGAAGATTAAAATCAACGAGTACAAATCAGAGACGATGACATTTAACAGAAGATTCACATATATTAAAACAATAACAAAACTAAAACTTAATAAGAAGAAAATTAAGGAATGGAACTGATCCAAACATCTAGGGAGTGACTCTGGATAACAGGCTGAGTTTCGGACCACATATAACGAACAATCTCAACAGGACATATGCTTCGTTGAATAGTTTATATCCTTTAACAAATAGACAACAAGTTGACATTATATAAAGTAATACTGACATATGCCTTCGTCTCTTGGAATTTTATTTCACAGTGTGCAAAAGACTACAGACAACACAGAACAAAATACTCAGATTTCTTACAAGCCCGAACAGATACATTCCGATCACTGAATTGCATCGGAAGGCCGGGGTCCCCATGATGAAAAACTTCATCATGGAGGCCTCCGAAACATTCTTCAGGAGCAAAATTCAGCGATCGGACTTAACAAGACACATAACAGACGTACGCATTCACACACAGACTTATACACCAAAGACTACCTATTTTTCTTGAAAGACGGTAATAATAACTCACTGACACATAACATCCATCCCCATCTAATCATCTTCTTTCCTTCTCTCCCCCCTTTTCCTATTCCCCCCACTCTTATAAAAATCTACACCATCTGATCTTTCACCCACATGTACATCATACGAAAATAATATTTTTGTTTTTGTAATATGACGACTTGAAAGTAGGTTCTAGGAATGTTTCCTACATATGTTATTAGAAAAACAAGAATCTTAAATAAAATACTTATATCTATAAAGAACAGAAAATTGTAAAATTAATAAAAATGTCGAATTAATGTAATATGAAATTCAATTATAATTTGATAAATATAAATTTTACTGATAGTATGGCCTCCCGCCGCATTGTTGTCAAATGAGCACAGTGTAACGCGTTGGGATTAAATTATGATTGCCAAATGAAGCAAATATAATAACATAATATCTTAAAGTAAAATGTATTGTAAAGAGAAAATTTTATTAATAAATCATTTTAATGGTTAGATTAGGTAACGGATACGAATCCTGGCTATGGTATGAATGTTTAGTGGTGTTTTTAATGTGGACTGGACGAGGTTGTGTGAGAGACAATATGCCCAGTTGCTGCACCACTCCTGAGTTCGAGTCTCAGCTGCGGCAAATGGTAATGTCGTAGGGAATGGTCGTTGTATAATTGCCTATGTGTATGTGTCGTGGTTGAGTGGTGGAATAGCTAATGCTAAACTCATCCAGGACGTTAAACTTAACAAGGCGATAAAATAAAAATATAAATCTTCTAATCCCTTAATAGCAACTCTTTTTGGCCATTTATTAATGTTGAGAAGTAGAAGAAAAGCATATGAAGGAGTACTAACTTTAAAAGAGCAATATTCTTCTTTGTTGGCGAATCAACAAGCAACGTCTTTAGCATTCATGCCAAATTTGCTATTGACGTAATCCTCAATTTCTGAGGTTTGAGTGCCAGGGTCGACCATCTAACGCATAACCATTGCATTCGTTCCATACCACAAAAAGAAGCAGATGAGTTTTTCTCATTTTTACCAGTTCCGATTTTCAATTCAGTGCTCTTGAACGTTTTCGGCCTATCACTGAAAGAGAACTGCAGCTTTAAATTATTATTAGTGGCCTGAAATGCCGTACCTTTTGCTATGGTGCTATTCACAAAATTTGAGTTCTTGTTCAACAAGAGATTAGGTTTCTTTATTTCATCTATGTTCATGTCCACTTAGTCTATTATTTAAATCAGTAATAATTACCATTTGTTGATTAATAATATTAGACTGTTCATTCAGAAACAATATAAGATTCTTAACATCATTTTTTAACGAAGAAAGTCTGGTAGCTACTGCTTCCGATAAGCATTGCTTTACAAAGGTGAGGGATAAAACGTTTTTTAAACGCTTAATCACAGATCGTTCAAATTCATCTGATGAAACTTCAGTTTTTGTTTTTTTCTCATAGTCATTATTATTCAATAATAATAATAATAGTAAAAAGTGTATTCATATTTTTGCCATATAAACTATATAGATAAAAAAATTAAGTGCCATTGTATAGGCTTACAATTGCAGTATACCTACTAAGTAAAAATTGTTAATAATATTAAATAAAACGTGATAAAATTTATCACATACGTACACACATTTAGGTATAGTCAATATATAAATTTGAAATTAAACATAACAAGCTAAAAAAAGAATGTAACGAATATCAAACGGCTATGACTCGCACAAAATCAATAAATTCGTTAATAGAATAAAAAGACCGACACAGTAATAATTTTTTAAGTTTATTTTTAAAAACATATTGAGACCAACTATTTTTTATCTCATTGGGCAAAAGATTGTAAATACGGCATCCGACATCAATGAGCGGTTTTTATAGAATTCGTGCTTGTGTAGACTGAGAGATATGTCATCTCTTCCTTTAGTGAAGTAATTGTAGAAATCCTTATTTTTTATATATTTATTTTTGTTATTATAAATAAAGGTTAAAAGTTTTAGTAGATATATAGATATTACTGTAAGTATACCATATTTTTTAAATGTATCACGACAAGATTCTCTGTAGTCGTGATAAAAAATGAATCGAACAATCCTTTTTTGTTATATAAATAACCTGTAATAACCTCACTCGCTTGCCCCCATACAACAATGTTGTATTCAATGGTAGAATACACAAAAACATAATAAAGCTAGTTATAGTAATTTATCAGAATAATCACTGAAATACTAACTTCTGAATAGGAAAATTTCAGAGTTGTAAATGAACGTGACTCTCTCTTAAGTAGAGGGTGAGGGAGTCTCCGCGAGTTTTTGAAATGGGTCTGCCCATAAATCTCTTTATTTTGACTTATTTCATACGTCTTTAAAAGGATTTGTTTGCTTTTCTCAGAACCGTCGTAGGGGTAGCTAATATATTGTTAAACTGTTATCATTTGAAAATTTTCTTTTTTGTTTTAATTTCAGTTTATTAACAAATATTTTACCAACTAAGTATAGACCAGCGACCACACAGTGGACTATTCATGTTCACATATCATTAACAAGTTAACACGTAATAGTTAATAAAACTCTTATATCAAATCTTTTTTTAGTCGTGCGGGTACATAAGAATTAAATTTAATTACATCAATAGACCGTCTTCCTTAAATGGAACACGCATGGACTGTTGAAATTCTTTTCTTAACGTGTTCTTCTTCATTCCACAATGATGGAAATATTCGTTTCTGATTACATTCTGAAATATTTGCAGATATAAATCACCTACGTTCTCGTGTTGAGATCTGACTTTTAAATGTTATGTGAACCGTGCCGCCATAAGCGTTCTTCTTCACTTTCTTTATTCGATGCGGTTACGCCACTTATAAAAGCTATTTCACGCAAATACCTGCTAATTTATAGGCCTAATATTTGTGAACTACCCAGTTT
Organism: Leptura quadrifasciata; assembly: GCA_963675555.1. Lineage (NCBI taxonomy): Eukaryota > Metazoa > Arthropoda > Insecta > Coleoptera > Cerambycidae > Leptura > Leptura quadrifasciata. The sequence continues at coordinate 12,853,412 of OY776676.1, forward strand.
TCGAAACGCAGGTGGTATTATAGTGATTTAATCAATATGTATAAATAATGCATAAGATGGAAATTATAAAATAGTTCTGATTTAAAGTTTCGACCTTTTATTTTCATCGCTGAATAAGTAAATTTTAAAGCAGACGGAAATTTTACAAATACATAAAAATCGGAATTATAATATTCCAACCTATCTGCCTTATATATAATAAGGACTAACCAAAACAAATTAAACCAAAACCGCTATTCTCCCAGCTACATGCCGACGACGAGTGCTGAATTAAATTAATTTGTTTAGTCCCTATTATACCGGGACATGTAACACCCCGTAGCATGTTTATTTAAAAAGATATTATTTTTGAAATATGGTACACTTATATAATGCGTGATTGTCCTTTTTTAAGTACAAAAAAAATTTTCCCACCACTTCCGGTTTCATCGAAAGTGACATCTACTCTGTTATTTTAAATGACACCCTGTATATTTTTTTTACCTATCTGATTCGTCTCTAGATTCTCTTTTCAACCATGTATCGGAACACGGCATTTGTTTTTAAAATGACAGTTAATATCAATTTGTTAAGTCTAGGTGGCCCTGATATGAACCTTGGCAGATATTGATGCGTAGTGTGCCGTGATATAGAAAGACCTCTGGCATACAACTTTGCACCTCATATTTTTTTTGGGAATAACCAGTAGCTGAACAGACTAATAAGATCTAACTTAATTAAAAAAAATATCTTTAAACAACCCCGATATCATAAAAACCAAGATAGGAACCCCATTTTTTTTATTTCACCTAGTTAAAAAATACTTATTTATATTTTATTTTTGTCCAATACAATTGCTGTGCCAATCCTATTTCACTTTCTTCATTAAAATTAGTATCGAATGTTATTGCATAGTATTAGATACATAGATTTTTTTAATAAATAAGAAACATCAGTAAAACACATTTGAACAAAATTGATGAAGAACCGTTACACTATGTAATACATTTTTACAACGAATGAATGAAATTAAAATGAAATATTTACTGAAGTACTACATACAAAAGCATTTTTTACTGCAGATGCTCAAAATGTTGTCCGTTATTATCTCTGCACAATCGTGTTTTTGTGACGGTAGCCCTAGGCACGTTAACTAACTGTAATTCAGTAATCCCATCGATTGCTCTTCTGACCCTTATTTCCATGTCTTCTCTGTTTGTTGGTGGAGTTCTATAAATGTTTTCCTTGAGGTAGCCCCATACAAAAAATCAAGCGGCGTAAGGTCTGGTGAGCTTGCAGGTCATCGAACGGGCCCATTTGTTCCCATCCAGTTTTCTCCAAACTTTTCATTTAAATAATTCACCACAACTCTGCTGTTATGTGGTGGAGCCACATCCTGTTGAAAAATTATTGGGTTAACATTGGGTGGCAGTTCTTCCAAAAAATCTTGTTTCTGGTTTTGCAAAAATCCCAAATATCTTTCTCCATTTAATGGACCGTCAAAAATTATTGGCCCAATAATTCTTCTGTCAATTATTCCTAACCATACATCAAAAGTAAACCGCTCCTGATATGCACTTTCTCTCATATTTCTGGGATTTTCTTGTGCCCAATAACGGGTGTTGTTACGATTGAATAATCCCAAATTAGTGAACTTCGACTCGTCAGAAAATAAAATTTGTTTATGATAATTATTGTCCAAATTGTGTCTGTTCAGAAACCAATTGCAATAGTTCAATCTTCTTTGAAATTCATTTTCGTATAAATGCTGGTGTATTTGGTACTTGTGTGATTTAAATTTGTGTTTTTTTCAAAATGCGTCGGGCTGATTCCCTATTTACACCGGTTTGGTCCTCAATCTGTCATATCGAAATTGTGGGATCTGCCTCGACAATTGCAAGTACGTTGATTTCCGACTTTTTATCAGTAATGAAATTATTTTCCGGTACATCTGGTTCACTTCTGAATTGCTGTTCAACTCTTACAAAATAGTTGTTTGGTGGATAAATTCTTTCGGGAAATCTTTCTTGATATAAGTCAGCAGCCCGCCTGCTATTTTTCTTACATTCGCCATAGATTAGTAGCATATCTACTTTCTCATTTCGTGAATACATGGCAAAACAGAGTTAAAAACGTGATAACTTAGGTATAATTTAATGAAAAATACTTAAATTTCTGCCAAGTAAACAATTCTTAATTGTCAAATCAAAATGACGCCTCGTTTTACCTTCTTTTGTTTCCACCGCCTGCTTACTATTTTTGTCGCAGTACAATATTTATTACTATGCAATAACATTCGATACTAACTTTAATGAAGAAAGTTAAATAGGATAGGCACAGCAATTGTATTGGACAAAAATAAAAGATAAATAAGTATTTTTTAACTAGGTGAAATTAAGAAATGGGGTTCCTATCTTGGTTTTTATGATATCGTGGGTTGTTTAAAGATATTTTTTTTAAATAAGTTAGATCTTATTAGTCTGTTCAGCTACTGGTTGTTCCCAAAAAAATATGGCACAAAATCGCATACTAGAGGTCTTTTGATATCACGGCACACTACGCATCAATATCTGCCAAGGTTCATATCAGGGCCACCTAGACTTAACAAACTAAAATTGATATTAACTGTCATTTTAAAAACAAATGCCGTGCTCCGATACATGGTTGAAAAGAGAATCTAGAGACGAATCAGATAGGTAAAAAAATACACAGGGTGTCATTTAAAATAACAGAATAGATGTCACTTCCGGTGAAACCGGAATGAGTGGGAAAAAATTTTATACTTATAAAAGGACAATCACGCATTATATAAGTGTACCAAATTTCAAAATAATATCTTTTTAAAATTAACATGCTACGGGGTGTTACATGTCTCCTGTGTCACCCGGTATATAAGGCACTTGCGGATAGGTTGGAATTTATAATTCCGATTTTATGTGTTTATAAAATTTTCTTTTGTTTTAAAATTTGCTTATTCAATGATTATCAATTTTATTTTCAAGTTGGATTGTTTCGACACTACTGAGAGATGGCGCTAGTTACATTGTTTGTGAGATGAGACCCCCGTCTACCGAAGGACAGTCTACCGCTGTACTGACGAGACCAAAAATAGGTCGAAACCGGTCTGCAGTTAGTGACATCCTGAGATGAAGGAGGTCTCGCATCTTCCTCGTAGCATTCCAAGTCATTATATTTTAGTGCTAACTGTGTTAGACAAAATACGCCAAATTTTACCATTTAATTCAGCGCTCGTTGTCGGCATGTAGCTGGAAGAATATCTATTTTGCTTTCATTTGTTTAATCCTTATTATATATAAGGCACTTGCAGGTAGGTTGGAATATTATAATTCCGATTTTTATGTATTCTATTTTCATGTCACATTTTTGTTTAGAGTCAACTATAAGTCATAAGCGGACATATATTTTAAAGGTTTCAAGAAATGTACACATTCTGTTTAACTGAATAACCAACAGCTATATTAATTTGCTAGGCATAATGGTGCACTTATAAAGTTCATTAAAAACGCTATAAATATTTACGTTGAACATTTAAATGTGCATATCATATAAATTAGGTGTGATAACATTTTAAATAGTTCTTCTTAGAAAATGTTTTCTGTCCTCGATTGGTATGCAAGTGTATCAGAAAGCAATATTATTCACAAAGAATCATCATATGAAAATATAGCAAACTATAATTCTGAAGGATAATTGTATCCCTTGGCAGAATTGCATACTTGACTTCTTGTATGTTAACCTGCTGTAGTAACTGTGATGGGTGTATTCGGATCAGAATTATTTCATCTTACCAAAATTTTACTCTTCTCACTACAATTCTAACTTATTGTGGATTTAAAATCCAGAATATTTTCTATATGTAGAAGTAAAGTATATACGATTGGAATTGAAACTGGTCAGTTTTAAAGCACAGGACCGTGTGCACTGAACTTGATATTTTGTCCTATATATTTGGCAATGGTATTGAGATTCGAACGGTAGTTGAAACTGTGCAGGCGAGTCCGAGACTGGCAATGTAATCAGCCTGAATGAACCATCTACGACTGCACTGGTTTAAAGGTAATAAAACGGACAGGCCTACTAGCACAAAAAAACTCGTAAATCGTTTCTTTATCTTGGAACGTGGAAGTCTAATATCGTGCTGTCTATGTGCCAGTGCAGCGCATAAATACCTATTATAATATCAAGCGTAGGAGTTTAGTTAGTTACTGTTCATATTTAGAAATATTTACTACCGTATAAAAGGTAAAATATTTTAATTATTTACTAATTTACCATGGCTTTCTGGAGACTATTTGAAACAGAGAATAATATAATAACGCACAAAAATCTTATCATTTTGTTATGACAAGCATTTCTATTTACCTCCGCCCATGTACAATAAAGAGATGCCGACTGTTTTTGCCGGCTTTTAGTTTTTATACGGTTTCAATTCCAATCGTATATACTTTACAGTATAGGTTCATCCAACGTCAGTTTGAGATATTACAAATTCTCCGTCTCTTATCAGGGATATCCGTTGCTATGCCCCGCCCCTCTACAATGATATACAGGGTGGACCATTAATAATATGCCATAGTTCAGGGGTAGATTCTTTGAGCCAAAATATGGGGATATAACCAAGTATGCTTTAGTAAAATTTGGCTGTGGAAAAAGATACAGGGTGTCAGAGTTCAAATTATTTTTCGTTTTTTTTTTGCAATAACTCAACAGCTTCTTGATTGATCTTCGCCAAATTTGCTAGAGGAACTTTCTTTTATTCTAAGAAACAATAATTTATGTATTACATCACGTTAGATCACAGAGGGCGCCGCAGGACCCGTATCTGATGATGAAATTTCTTCATATTTTTTTACGAAACGTTGTGATATTTCTGACCAGAAAATCTGATGAGAGCGTCATTTACACGTATAAAAGGTACACTTGGTATAACTTTTACAGATATATCACCGTTAAATTATAAAAAATAATGTTTTACGTGCTATAATGACCCCATGTTTCATTATTACCCTCTACAGCTGCATAATTTCCAATAGCTGCTGAGGTACTGAACATCGGCCTCTGTGGGAAATACTGATATGAAGGTAAACACTGGTGATTATTATTTGCATAATAGGAGGACGAAGAAGAGAGGGACATTCCGGATTGGTAAGGATATATTCCAGATGAATTCGAATGAATATACCGCTCAGATTTTACGACAGAACTTGGTTGCAACTCGTGGTATCTACTTAGAGACACGCTTGATTCGTCATAATTTTCGGTGACTGTAAACCTTCCGAGCATGGTCTCCTATTTTTGTAGTTATTGTTGCTTTCTTCTTCATTCAACGCATGTTTGAGGTATAATTGTTGATATTGAGCTTCTGTGGGTAAATACTGATCTAAATCGCTACTATCCAAACAGTCATCTGGAATATAAGTGCTGTCGATTTCTGGTATTCTTTGATACGGCTCCAAGTCTATATTATATTGATGACATGACTTCGTTAGCTGATGAGATGAGATTTGTGGACTATGAGGTTGAGATGAACAGGTTGAAGGAGAAGTGGAACTATGACTTCTGGGACTACAAGGAGAATCTTCCTGTTTTAATGAACGTGAAAACGTAACATTTTGCCCGTGAGGAAGTTGGTGCATTGAATCTGGTCCTTTGTGTTGTTTTCTACGCCTTGGCTGATATTTATAATCTGGATGCTCCCGTTTGTGAATAATTCGTAATCTTTCTGCTTCTTCTATAAATGGTTTCTTATCATTATCACTCAGAACTTTCCATAATTTTCCAAGCGTTTTCGATAGTTCAGCGTTGTGCAGTTGAGGATACTGATCAGCTAATTTCCTTCGCGCAGCTTGAGGCCCATACCATAAAAGCATTCATGGGCCTTTTCACATGTAATTTCCGTTTATCAGAGGCAGCCCAATGAAATATCCCTTAAGGTAATCCAATAAAATGCGTGGCGTCACTCACACACGTGGATTTTATAAGTTATTTTCGAGCGAAAATACAAGTTATTTTTAACGAATTTTTTCAATAATTAGTTCTACGTGCGTAGAAACTAATAATGCACACACTGATAATTATTAGAAATCAAAAGCACAAAAAATAAAGCACAGAAAAAATAAAAACCCGGGACCGATGTTCTGACTCAAGCGCATTGGTCAGAAGCTGGAAGCGAATCATATCATAAAATATATTGTATTGAGAATAAAATGTTTAGATAAAAATGACATAAGCAACAATGCAAATCTTATTGCTTATTTTGTACTATATTGAAAATAAGCTGTGTCCATAGTAACTAATGCTTTCGCTTGTAACTATGAAGTTTATTTTTAATAAATTAACAACTTTTCACAAACGTCAAATTGACAATTTGATGTTTCATATTAAAAATATTAATTGCAATGATCTTAATTGAAATATAATTTATTAATAGTTCTTGTTTCTTGTATGTGTGTATGTGTGTTAGCACGATAGTGCCGAAACTACTGAACGGATTTGAATGAAACTTTGCGTGTGCGTTTCTTTAGTGCCCCAGAAGTTCTGAGAAGGTTTTGGTTAAGATCCGATTACGTTTAGTGCCATTTTGACGCAACAAGTTGTTTATTTTATAATTACTTTCAATTTGCAATGGAACCGTTGAGAAGCAATTAAAACTCTGATTTCAACGATATACCACACTTCCACCTTTTCGATTTGGTTTCTTTGAAAAAAATTAAAAACAAAGCAAATATGGCATAGATCGCATTTCGCATGACATGATCGATGCACGTAGCCGTTACGTCGTGAAACTCGTCGCATTACGTGTCAATTCACGTGTGAGGGTTTCTTCACTGCTCTAGAAGTAGAGCGGATTACGTTTAGTGCCGTTTTTAAATATATATACAGACAAACCGAAGAATTAAACAACAAATATTCCTCTAAAATCTATTAAAATTACTGAAATGCTAATGCTTCATTTAACAAAGACAGCCGCGAGCGATCGGATTGCAATGAGCAAATTTTGACGATTGTCATTGTCATCGTTTGTCATCCGATAACGTTGATGTCATGTCATGTTAATAAGATTTTGGCATATTTGTAACTTTTAGTGGATTGTCACAAACTTTAAAGGTAGATGTAACAATATCAATATCATATGCTTTCTGTACCTTCGTTGGTGAATTTATTATAGATTACCACTTTACCAATTTTCAGTTTGTTGCTTTACAAATAATCTGTAGTATTTAAGATAACTAGACTTTCTTAGTCGTTCAAGTGATGTTAAAGTTGTTAATATCCTAATAGTATATTATTCAACGAGCGATAATGTAGGTAATAACTCGCATAGATGATTGTAAATTCATTAAGTTGAGGGTTTTTTTAGTGCCCCAGAAGATCTGAAAAGGTTTTGGATGAGATCGGATTACGTTTAGTGCCGTTTTGTCACACAATTTAATGCTCTTTTCGGCTTCAAAGATCCACCGAGTGAGGAGGTTCCAGCCGCTTCCAGTAGCTGCCGATTTTTTCTATAAAAAATGTCATTCTCTTCCTAAATATAACCTATGGTTCGCTTAAGAATAGAAATTTTTTAGAAATATAAACTCATGCCAATCCCAATTTTGGGAAAATGCAACTAAGACTTTGCAGTCGTTGGGATTGCCATTCGATGTATTTCTAAAAAGCTTTATACAATAAGCGAAGCACATGTTATATTGCTCCTGTAAATAGTAAATAGTTCTATAATATACACATTTTATTTTACAAAAAATGAATAGATGCTGATAAATAATTAATTAATCACAAATGAAATTCTTAAACCAAACATAATAGTTACTGAATGCAAAAAAAAACGATAAACTTTTTAGGAACATTTATTTTTCTTTTCACTTTTTACGAATTGCAGATACATAAACTGAACAGAAGAATAACGCAATAGACACTCAACATATTATAATTTATAGGTTAGTTCTTAGTCCTCTTTTCAAATAAATCTGTTAAACGTATCTCAGAATCTTTAAAAAATCTTATATCAATCATTCAAACTTTAAACTTATCTATTGGTTACATTACTAAGCATAAAATAAATGTTGTGAAACGCATATACAGGGTATCCAGTATATGATGGATGCCACTGCCACAAAGTAAGAATTTTTTCACCACCAGATCTAATTCTTTTAGACTTTTTTTTTACTGGAGATGCATAAAGAAAAAGGTGTACCCACTTCCGACCTGTTCAATCTTTAAAGAAATTGCATGGGCGCATCGGAGTAGCCGCTGAAGAAATCAGCCGATCCGGATATTCACACAATTTCAAACGTTCCTTTACTAAAAGGTGCACAGCCTGCATCAGCGTTGGAGGAAAGCAATTCGAAAATCTATTATAAGTTTCTTTTTAATAATGTTTAATAAATGCAGTTGAAATAACTCTTAATTTCGATTTTTCTTCCTCTTCTTCCCTCAGAATTGTAAAACATTTTAATAATAACAATAAGTCGACCGTAAATACCATACCCATTGTGGTTTTCAACAAGTTCCAATAAGTCCAAAGAAGTGCCAAGTCGTTGTTAGCGAAAAACAAAGTCTGAATCAGTAACCAAATAGAGTCCAAGTCCAGGGCACAAAGTTTATGTAAACATTACAGCCAGATCTCAAAGAATTTAAATTCAGAAGAATGACAGATAGCTATTAACACCAGACGTACAAAATGACATGTGTCACATGCAAGAATATCGACGAGTGCTTTGACCAAGCAATACAATTAAAAACTTACTTGTTAAAAATTTAATGTGATAAATTTAGCTCATCCGCCATTTAAACAGCTGTATCTTTTTTTCTAACTGGACAATTCAGAATTTTTATACCGTTTTAAAATTTAATAATTAGTGGGCAAGTGTTTTGGATAAGTGGCAAGTATCGCTTGGCACTTTTCTTTACACCATCAAAGGTCAAAGTCAGCAGACGGAATTTGGTGGAACAGAAATCTAAGAAAAACATTGTTTACCGAATACCGTCAGCGTTACCTAAAAACTCCTAGACACGTTGATAGCATAGAGTGTTCTAGAATATTCACCAAAAAACCGAACGAAAAAGTTCTTACTTTGTGACAGTGGCTGCTGCCCTAGAGTAGAAATTGTCAAAATTACAAAAAAGTGCCCATATCTCGAAAACGGTAAGGTTTTCAATAAGGCCAAGTTGGGATATTCTGATAGGTTTTGGCTTGGCCCATTATCATTTCGAGGAATATCCATTATTTACGATACACCTTTATTAATTAATATTTAACTGTCCAGGTTAATCAACCAAAATATAACCAACCTGATGTTGCAAAAAACGTTTAAATAAAAATTGAACCGTACTCAGTTGTCTAGTTAATATTTTTAAATTTACATGTTTTATATTTCGATACCAAGCGTAGCAACGCCCAACTTTTGTTTTTCCTATGGACTCTTATCATTTTTTATGAAAATTGAATTTGTATTATCTCAGTTATTAAAAAACAGTAAAACTGCAATTTTGGTCATTCCATTTTCTTTTGAAAATTTTTTATCAGCAAAAATTAAATATGCCATTTTCTGAGAAAGGGATTTTCTTCTCTCTCTGTCTCTAAATGAGCCTTCTCTCTTATAACTGAAAATATGGTTACACTGAAATAGTGTAGTACACCTCGGTATACTTAATTCTAGTTATTTTACCCAGTTGCACTACAGCAAAATTGATAAAATTGTAAAGTATATCGCGCTTAGGCATAGACACATAGTTTATGATAATATGGTGATTTGACTACAAAGGGGACAATCTTTGAGAGTGTAAGAAATAGAAAATAGTTTTTTTCAGCAGTTAAAGCAACTAGGTGTGAAGAGCTCTCTGCATGTTTTAATTATTTGTATTAAGTGTAAGCAATATTTTTGTAAAATCTGAGGTAAATTAGTAAAAAAAAAATTAAAATTAGAGCAATTCAAATGTAAAATGGCTCTTGCTGTAACAAAGGAAGGAATCTTTATAATATAAATCCCCTCTCTAAAATACAATATTTGGACACAGTTTTACTGTTTTACTGCAATGGTCTTTTGTTCATCGCCTTTGCAGTAATAGTAGATCCAAAAAATGTATGTTCTTATAATTGTATAAATATATCAAAACACAGAGTTGCTTAATTGGTTCATAAAGAGTTCATTGCCGTTTTATTAAGATCATCACAGAATGGGATGTTTTCCGCATAAAAATAAAAAGATCGAATTAATATATTAATATATAAGCTATTATACATGCCATCTTTTCAGAGTAAAAAACTACACTCCAAGCGAGTCGAAGTGCTACAGTTCATGTACTATATATTATATAAAATAAATCTTTTCCTCTGATCAAACTTATAAATAGTATGCGCTCTGGTTATCTCCAGAGTTCTCTTACATATTTACATCACTTAACATTAAAATACAAAACTATTTGTACAAGAGGTCGTATAAAAATATTTAAGATATAATCTAATCTAATTTTAATCATAGTATCTGGCAGCAGTTAGCATTAATATGCGTGTCCATGGACATCTCCGTAATAGGCGTCCAGATCATATCCATCTTGATAACCATATCCATCGTAATCGCCGTAATAACTTCCTTTGGCGTAACCTGGAAAAGTAACAGGTTTGCTGATAAACATTTTTATTACATTAACTTATATGGTTGTAAGAGATAAGTATAGTTCGCCTAGGTGCCTGTCTGTATGTATGTCACCATTTCTAATAAATATGTTATCTTTTGGAGGAGTTAAACTCTTTTATCATAATTCTAACTGATAATAAGAATAAGATACAGTATGGAAAGTTTAATTGAAATAAATTCTGTAACTTGGATGTGCAATATTACTATAAAGAATTCCAAAACAAATCCTTTCTATTTCTTCACTGGCCACATTTCTGAAGCAATGTTCTTAGATTACCTTCATACCAGAGGGAGATATACAAGCACATCCAATTTTCTATTTTTAAATGTAAGACCATATCAAGTAATACATCTTTTGTAAGCTTATTTCATTAAAAATGGAAATTGCATATTACTCCCACGACCAGTGGAAGTATAGTAATGCAAAAAAATATTATTTTTTTGTTGAAATAGGCTTATAATGTCATGAAACGTCGAGATTTCTAATTTTAGAAATATTCCACGAGGTTAAGTGATAAAAAATTACAGTTTAACCACGAAATCAATTGAGTTGTATAGAATATTAGGATATTTTTCTTCAGCCAATCCAAGTATATTTTCGTATGATTTTGTTTTGCAGGTTTGGGAGATGTCAGTGTTTACTTGATGTAAATATCAGGCATTTTCCATATATTATTGCTATTTTAAATTAAACGTTGTTTAGTATATTGTTTTTTTTAAATCTTACTCTATTATTCAAGTTATATATTTTAAAAAGTATTGTAAAAATTGGCATATTGTATCGCACAAAGGATATAGATACAAGGCAAATGTGTGGAAATGTCTGATTTCTCGCGAAACTATAATTTTGAATCAAAAATACTCTTAAGGTGGGCATATCCGAGAGAGAGAGAGATCCGATAAGGAAATATTTATTATTTTTGGCCATGACTTTTTCTTAATACATAATATATTGATAAAATAAAGTATAAGCCTACCTATATAAGTGAAACTATGACAGGTGTAGTGATATGAATTTTCACTCAATAATTTCAGTTGTTTGAAAAATCAGTAAATTTAAATTAAAAATTAGTACCAATCTTCATACTTTGTAATTTTAAATGAACTAATTTTTCAAATGACTGAAATTATTGAGTTATTATTATATCACTACATCTGTCATAGTTCTATTTAGGCAGGCTTATACTTTTTTAATAACAACATATGTATTAAAAAAAGTTATGGCCAAAAACAAGAAATATTTTCTTATCGGACCTCTCTCTTGGATATGCCCACCTTAACAAAAGTTTTTGTAGTATTTTTATTCTATTCAATGACGTACTTTGATTCCCAACAGCTACCCTATTTTTCGAGATATGACGTCATCGGTAGTTTTTAAATGGATCATCCTGTATATTTTTACATTTTCAGATAGACACTTTTTCATCAACTATAACAATATAGGGTTTGGTGGGCGTGCGGCTTGTGGTTTTCTAAATATTAAATAAAATAATAAAATAAAGAAATGGCTGTTTACATCTTAATTATTAAGGTTATCTGATAAAAAATTCTTGTTTTTACAACTTTTGCGCGAGCAAATTGTTCCAATATTAAATCGTTTATTTCCAAACCAGGCAAATCCTGAACGACTCTCACATGAAATTTGGTATCAGGAGGATGAAGCTCAGCCTAATTATGAAGTTGATGTGCATCAGTACCTAAATTAAATATTTCCAGAGAGATGGTAGGTCGAAGAGGACATACTGAATGGCCACCGCGATCGCCAAGTTCTATTTTCTTCTAGTCGCTAAGACTACTTTCTTTGTGGTCATTTAAAATTCGTTGTCTATAAGACCAAACCTCAGTCGTTAGAACAGTTGGAAGATCGAATTAGGATGGCTGTTTAAGAAATATCACAGTGTGCTATTCAAAAAATTCTTAAGAACCTTCGTTGATCGATTAGGACATTGTTAGACTGCTGAAGATCTTAAGTTTGAAGAATATTTATTTAAAGATAGACAAAGTTATGAAATATTAGTAAAGGTGGATAGGGTAAGCGGAAGTTATAGTTGGTGAAACTTGGCTACAGAGATTGCCGGAAAATCGGTAATGTCTTGTTAGCGGACTTATCGTCCAACTTAAACGGTAAATCGAGCAACCTACCCACTACACCACGGAGTGTTGATGAGAAACCTACATACTCATTCCTTACTATATCAATACGTCAATTGCGCTGTCTCAGAAGATATCACATGAACGAATTATGTCACGGTACGAGATGCTCTATTTACCCGCTTCTAAAATTTGACGTGTTTTAAGATTTTACTTATAAATTGTTAATTGCATAGTGAATTTATCCGTTACTTATGGACGGACCTCACTGTATATATTTGGTTAAATCAAATAGCTATATTCAGAATAAAAATATATATTCCACTCAAAATCACAACACTGTCTGAATATTTATTTAATTATATAAAAGTAATACATATATAACAGTTTAAATTTTCTTGTTTACAATAAAACCGGTTTAAAATATTTACGTTACAGAAATGAAAAGCACCTACTGACAGTGATGTCAATTAAGAACAATTATTAATACTGATGAGAAAGTTTTAATGATTTTTGCGAAAGATATAAACAAGTAAATTTTGCATATAAAGTTACCCTTTTGGTTTTTGTTCGGTAACAAAACTGAAATTTGTATTTAAATTATAATTATAAGCGTAGTGTATTAAAAAAATCGAAGATATTTAATTTTCAGAGCTTTTTTGTCTTTTAGACTGTCCCAATATCTTCAATAAGTAAACAAAAATACAATGTGATAGAATAAAAATTGGGTAAACTGCCTCCGCAGAAATTTAGATCATTCAGTCCTTCGTTTAGAATTTTAGCCCTCTTATATCTTGTTTCCTGGTCCTGCTTTAGAATTGTAGTTATAATGTTCTAGGGACGTTGATAATTACGAAACAATGTTATCACAATTTCCGGAGCAACATTTTTTTAATAATGGCCCGAAGCCACAGGTGGAGGGCTATTATCTAAAAGCAACGTGCTTATGGAAGTTACGATTAAATTATGAGCTATTTATCAACGTTCGAGGGGCATTTGCATAGAAAAGTTTTTGCAATAATTCTAATCACATTAATTATTCACAACTATTTATTAAAAACATAATTATTAAAAATCAATGTGTACCCTTTACTCTTATTTGTATTATTTGGTGTGTTTGACTCTATTATTTTCTTTACTGCTGGAATTGCAGTCGATGTCGTTCACATCGAATATGCTAAAATTTTCTACATGCCACCGTATTCTGCTGCACAAAACAACCCAGACCAACGGAATGCTTCAACGTAGTTTTTGGTATGTCGATATTTCGGCAACAGTTGGTGTTCTCCAAGGTTTAGTGCTTGGGCCATTGCTATTTACCATCTTCATAATAGATATCGACATTGGCTTATATTGTAAAAGGTTACTTTTACATATTGTCGCTAAGGAAAACACTGTTCTAGTATGCAAAATAATCTTATACTACTATCCTGTCCTGGAGCGAGCGTAGGTCTGATTCCATTATACTCTTATCGTCAGTTACAAAGAGTAAAGCAACAGCTAATCGCGGGAAGTACTTGAACTGGTGAGAGTCAAGGAAATACACCACCTTCTAACGGCTTATACATCAGTGTATACGCAGAAGCTAAGCAATCTTAGTCGAGGATAGTGTAGTGGATATACCATCATTCTTCGGGGGGATGTGAAGCAATCAGTATCTTGTCTATTAAATAATAGTCAAGTAAAGGATCCCTACTCTTCAACAAAGAAGAGGTTCAGAAAAATTACTGAATGGGGATAGCTCGTCTCCCGACGCCGGTGCGGTGATAGGACATTAGAAATTTATTATACGTTTTATTAAAAAACGATTAGTTATGCGAAAAAGCATAATGATTTTTTTTGTAACAAATTTTATGCCCTACAGTTATTATAATTACAGTTTTTCTCGAAAAATTCATAGTTCTTGAGATAATGTCAACGAACTGAAATTTACCGCCTTTCATTCCTAAAAAATCCACGGGTCAATTAAGGATACTTTTCAGTACACCAAAGTAGAATTCCCCAAAATAATTGAGCCTGATAAGATTATTTATGGTTTTGTCCTTTTCAAATCTAATATTACTGGAGTGTAGGTGAGTATGTATGTAGGTTGCTAGTGCATGTATGCATTTATGTCTCGATAAATGTGTATATATTACTACGCGGTACAAGGTTGAGTGCAAGAACATATCTAATAACTTTAATTGTAGAAATTGAGCTCCCTAGCTTTAAAAATGGCTCTAACGATTTTGATCAAATTTAACACATAAATATTTTCTTATGACATGACATGACTTGTTAACCCTAAAAAATACAGGGAATGAAGTTGTGGGGGTAAGGTTAAAAGAACTATATAATTTCTTTCTTTAAAACTATTGTGATCAAAGAACCTCGCACAGAATGGTGAAAATGTATCTCGCTTAAATTCCACCAAATTTTAGTATATTATAGGTCCCAAGATAAGTCCAGTTTATGGGTTCCCCACGAGTTGCTGGCAACTCGTCACTATCTTCATTTCAATTACCCTACAATTGGCTTCGCTCCGTTAAAAACCCATAAGTCCAATTTATATGTTCCCCATCGCATGCTGGCAACTCGCAGCTAGCTTCACGCTATTACCCTAAAATTGACTTTCGTTCCGTTCAACATCGCGACACATTACCCTCAATATGGATTAACATGACTTAATATAACATCAATATGGATTAAAGTAAGACTCGCAATAATACTTCACGGGATCAATTCAATTTGCCATATTCTTCAGACAATTATCGTTCATATTTCAAAAACCAAATTAGATTCCACTCATATTTTCATATCAAAACGTTCCATTTTTCTTCGCCGTTTTAGTGATATAATTTTCAACCCAAAATTCCAAAATTTCAGCTTTATTTGAGCCCCATATGATGGTCTGGCGCCCTTTCCAGCTTCTCCAGCTCTCAGCAAGCGTCGTGCCCTGGCATCAGTATAAATAAGGGAGCGAGTCAAGCCCCCGGCAAATTGTATTTTCGGCGTATTCAGTGACAAGTAAAACTAATGCCCGTGCCATCTACCTAGGCAAACCCTAGTAGTTATTAGTATTCAGCCCCAGTGCTCCAATTCAAATCGCCTTCGCGGCCCCAGTTTTAAAGTGCATTTTCTCAGATTTTTCAACTTAATTTTAATAAAAAACGAATCCAACCTGACTTAGGCAAAATTTCAAGTGTCGATAAGATTTTATAAATAGAATCGTGTAAATATTTTTAGTTTTAAACAATATAAACAATCATCATACTTGTTCATTTCTCGTTTAAAATATAGTGTTACTATTTCAAGAAAATAATATACAGGGTGCAATCCTTGACCCTGCCAGCCAAATTAATGATCAAATTTAGTAAAAGAAAATCTATACAGTGTGTAGCATTAGATCCTAAGGACGAACCAACCAACCAAAAGTGAACTTAAGCTCTGAAATAGATACAGGGCGAAAGTATTGGCTCATTCCAGCCGTTTAAGGATAAACCACCCCAACTTCGAATCTTACAAAATAAAGTGCACAGCAGGCCTCCAGGGTCTTACCTAAAGCTCTCCATCCAAAAAATTATTATTTTTTTAATCACAGAGGTACTGTTCATGTTCAATCTATGCTCAGATAGTAATACAAGCTTTCATACATACTCATATAGAACATATCACAATTGGTGATGTGCAAATTCCGATCAGTTATCTCCTCGCGGTATACATTGGGTGATGCTAATACGTGTGATTCGTGAAAATACTTATATTTAACTTCTCTCTTAAATGAAATATTTTTCTAATTAAATCATAGAGTATGTACTTATATGCTAGTGGGTATGCATGCATATTAAATACATTCCGAAAGAAGTTTCGGCGTAAACGTTTACTGAATGAGACTTGACACATGCATTCGCATATACATAAGAATACAGGGCCATTAAAACATATAAATATGAACATACATTAATTAGTGTATGGTAGAAACAATATATTAGTTATTTGGTTTCGCACTTAATGGTTGTCTTCGACAAGCAGTGGCTTGAGCTATATCGACTTTTGAGCGTTGTGCCCATGACAACTATTGTTCAGGAGGCCAAGGCCTATAACATATTAAAATTTGGTGCAGTTTAACCCAGGGCCATTTTCCTATCATTCCATGGGAGGTCCTTTGGTGCAAAGATAGTTCCTTGGTATCACTATTTGCTTGTAGAAAATTCAGAGAGGATGTTGCAAAGGAATTAAGGAATTATATTAATTGTTTTCTCTATAACAGCTCTAAATTATTTTAACAAAATTTAACACATTAGATTGCACGATCTGTTGCTCCTAAAAAATACAGGTATGAGACTGCGACTCTAAGGTTTAAAACCGTTCTTTACAATGGTTCCAACAATTTTGATTAAATTGGGCGCATAGATTTCAAATGCAATGCAACAACAAAATTAATTTATTACTTTTTTGAATGCTAGTACAAGCATGTATTAGTCCGACCCATTCCTAATTAGAAAAATTTGTTCGACATTTTGGTCTGTTTAGAATCACGGGCATATATGGTGAGGCCATGTGAAGTTTGATGTTAAATTATTCATAGAACAAACTACTCCAACTCTGCCAGACCAATTTTTTCACCTACCATGTATAAGTGCCATGGGATTTACTAGTTAAAACTAACAAATTTATACAGCTTCAGCTTGATGTAAATTAGTCATTAAAAACATGTAATTTCACAATTAAATTCTGCGATATTTAAATGAAATTAAGTAACATTTCCTGATTTAAATTTGGATCTTGTGGTTAATTAAAAATTATAGTTCTAGTAAATAACAACAAAATGTACTCCACATCCTGCGGTCCTATTTGTCAATAACGCTTCAAGTTCTAAGAAATTTCGTTGCTTGGTAGGTAAGTGGTTCTCATATGGACAGATTAAACAATAATCCAATTTTTAAATATCAAGGACCAACATTAAACAATCCAGTTTAGCGTATTATAAAAAGTACTTTAACAGGTTTTCTCGTAACATATACAAAATGATCTTATTTAAATTTTGTTTACCGCGAATTTCATGAATATTCCTACTATTTACAACACGTTGATATGATCTAAAGAGAAAAGTTCAGCTTCAACTAAAATTTATGTCCGAGTTGTTGGGTCACGCTGCAGTTCACTTTCTTTTGATAAACGTATTAGGGCAAGTAACTGCTCGTATCTTTATTGTAAGATGTTAACTTGCCTCGTTTGAAATCTATCGTAATTTCAGTATAGCATAAACGACAAGAATTAGGTTAAAAGCTGGATCTACTAATATAGATCAATTAATTGTTCGTAGTGCCAACCGGTTTTTATAAATACTGGTTTAAAATAGTTGTTGCAGGGTCAATTTGTGGCCTGATTTAAATTATAATCTAAATTCAGTTTAACTTAAATACATAATTTGACAATAGAATCAGTTTATAAACTGGTTGTACCTAAAGCCCAAACTTCTGAGTTGATATTGCTCAAATAGAGCATGCACATCCAGAGTGACTACGAGTGATTAGTAGATATGGTTAAAAACAAACAACGTAAAATGTTTCACTACACCTAAAAATCTACGAAGTATAGTTTTATTAATTATGTCCCAAAATATAGCGATAAAATTTCTAGAAAATTACACAATTTATGCATTTCTACGATAAACGTGAATAATACAAACGTAGGAAGAATTTTGGTCAATAATAAAGAAACAATAAATCTGATGTGTACGAAATCAAATGAATATAAATACTGTAATGCTATCTATATTGGTTAGAGTGGTAGAAGTATTGAAAACAGTCTAAAAGAACACAAGAAATCAATTTTAAATAGGTAATAATTAAAGTACAGTTATGGCAGAAGAAAATAGAGAATACGTAATAAAAAGAAATTCGACCGAAAACTCGAGTCAGTAACGCAAAAAATAAGCGGCACTCTCGTCAAAGGATAGTAGCTCTTATTTGATATTAAAGCGGCACCTCGTTCTACCATATAATCCCATTGAATCGAGAGAAATATATTACGTTTTATCCGCCTACTAGAAATGGAAAGCACGACTACCAGAAACAATTGTAATGTCGTAGTCGACCGCATAGAATAAACGATTTAACGTACCGCCTTTATACCTAATAATTTGCTCAACTAACTATTCAGTCGTAAACAAACTTGGAAAGAAAGAAAGAAATCGTATACCCCGGGCACTCAGTGGCACCACATACGTATTTATGTATATATAAAATAATAATATTTCATAAAATAAAAAATAAATATAATTAAATTTGTTTTCACGCTCAACTCAGCCCAAAAAGAAAAACTTGAGTTCTTTTAAGAAAATTTTTAATGGCATGCATACTTTTATTAGGAGTGGAATACTTACGTAATCCGACATTAAAACTGTAGAATGGTTGATGTTTATAAAAATTTTAATCATGCCAGTTGTTCTTATTGTCCAGCAAGGACCAACGTGGGGGTGTTAGCATATTCTTTGCCGGGAGAAGATGGTGACAGGCTTGTTACTTAGGGAGTAACAGGTTAAAAAAGAAAATAAATAAATAACTGCTCTAACAACATAAATAAATTTTCTTGTTAAAATAGAATAATTAAAAACAAAACATACCAAAATTAAAAATAAATAACTGTTCTAACAACATAAGTAAACTTTCTTGTTAAAATAGAATAATTAAAGACAACACATACCAAAGTAAAAATAAATAACTGTTCTATAACAACATAAATAAACGTTCATTTTAAAATATAATAAAAAACAAAACTTACCAACAATAATTTTCCACAATAAATAATTCATAATATCACAATCACTACATGACACTATCACAGATTATCACTCACTTACCACTGTCACTGTCACTATCACTGCTGGCTCCTACATTTATTATTATTGGCTCAATCACTGCGTCAATCCAAATATCCGTATTCCACATTTTTTCTTCAACTTTTTTAGCGTGCCCTATGCATTTTTGTTAATAATCAGCTGTAACTCTTTTTAATGCATTGGATAGAAGGTCTTTTATATGTTCTAATTCAAAAGTTCTATTTTCTCTTGCACATTCCCCTTTATTTCAGCCCAAATAAGCTCAATGGTGATTGACTTCACAGTGGTAAGGCGACAGCCGTAATACCTCAATACCTCTAAATTTAGCCATTTCATCCACAATATATTTCTTATTATCGGCGAATGCTGTTTCCCTAG
Source organism: Leptura quadrifasciata (assembly GCA_963675555.1). NCBI lineage: Eukaryota > Metazoa > Arthropoda > Insecta > Coleoptera > Cerambycidae > Leptura > Leptura quadrifasciata. The sequence goes on from OY776676.1 coordinate 12,873,341, forward strand.
GGTTAGTAGTTCGGCTTTCAGCGAAGCACGATCGAATAGGATACCTTTACCATTTAACCATTCTTGAATTTACGCTTTTCGCCATGCACTGGTTGGTAATATTTTTAGTAATCGACTGTGGTACGGAACGTTATCCATAATAACGACAGATCTGGGTTCAATCTTAGCGAGAACTTTTGCAAATCATTCCTCGAAAACATCCGCATTCATGTCCTCATGATAATTTTTCGACATGAACGATAGAAGTCCATCTTCCACGAATCCTGAATCACTTCCTATGTGCGTTATTATTAAGCGTTTTCCTTTTCCTTTTGGTAATATTAATCCTGTTGACCAATCTTCCATATGGTCTTGACGAACACTTTTTTCATTTCTATCTTGCCAAAATTGCGTTAATAGCATTTTCTTCCTCTTTCACGGGCAGCTCTAATTGCCCGAATAAAATTCCTTCGCCAACAAATAATATCATTTCTTTCAAGTAGAGACTATTTCCCTTTCCTTTTTCAAATACAAAGTTCATATCATGCAAACATTTTTTTAACGTCAATTTGCCCATCTTGGGTATATATTCATCATTCAGGGACTGTAAAATTTTCTTAAGAGCGCTCCGTATATAAGCCGGAAAGACGGTTCAATTTACTCTCATATAAATCGCTATTTTAAAAAACGGCTTTCACTAAAATAAATTAAAACCATGTTACAATGTAGGATGATGAGAGAAAAAAAAGTATATTTAAAAAAAAAATTTCTTCTATTTTCGATTTGCAAAAATAATTCTTATCATCCCACATAGGTATTATTAAAATAAACATTTTCCCTTTTTAGAACTAAAATAAAATTAGCTCTAATGTCCTCAAGTGTACCGAAAAATTTAAAGATTAAGTATAATAAATTTGTCCAATGTCATATTCTATTACATCTCTATCTATCTCTTTTCAAGAACACCGTACATTCGGCTGCGTCATTTTATTGACGTGAAGTCATTTACAATTAAAATTGGAAGCATGGATGACTAATACACTCCGAACAATTCTTAACAGTAAGAATTTCATTATCATAGAAGAATTTATGAACTTTACGTCGAATTCAATATTTCTGGAATTTGTCTAATATATTTTTTTTCTTCTGGACTTCGCTTTAGGTTTCTGAACATCCCCTTCATTTTTTTCTTTTCTTCAAATTCTGTAAATGGTCCGCTCACTCACGCCGGTATACCTTGAAGTTATGTTAACTAAACCTGTTGATCCTGATTTCTGTACCATGCGATGATCTTTCTCCAATGCATGATATACATTCAAAATAATTTTCTTCTCCTTGAAGCAACAATGGAGACTTTCTAGGGGTATGAACTTTTACCACTTCTTTTGAACAACGGGGAACCGCTTCCATTTTTGCACATTTAAAAATATTACAATATCCCACAATTACACTTATTTTCACTAAAGCACTAACAAAATAAAACTTTAAGGCACTGTGATAAAACAAGTACGTAATTTATAAACAAGAAAATGCCGCCAAATTCATAAACAATTCACATTATAAACATTTCACACGAAATAAAATTTTAAGGCACTACGATACCACAAATATGTAATTTATAAACAACAAATTAATACCGCCCAACTGATTAACGGCCGTACTCTATGTACACTGATTTTAGACTGAGTTATAATGGTTTAACCCACCAAACACCGCTGAATACGTGGAAAATGCAGCCAGATTTAAGCATAATATTTTAAATTTAAGATATGGCAGTTCATTCTTTCGAAATTTATGTTATTCGTCAAAATTCTCCAACTTAAGGAAAATAACAGTGTAAACATATTATATTAGGGAATTGACAAAACTCGCAAATCCGCACGCTGGATGGCTCTACTGATTAGAATTTTCGGCCGAAGTATAGCACTTGATTGTATAGGGGAAATGGTAAAATAGTTCTCTGTATGATACTTTTATACATAAATATTTTACATTTAAATATATTTTACAAATTTTATATTTTCGGATACTCCGTGTACAAGATATTGGTTGGAAATTTGGAGAGGGGATACTTAATATATTATTTGGTTTTCTTATTTCAATATTTTTTATGATCCCTTACAATTACGTACTGAGTAATTAAATACAATAAGTAAAACTCAAGTTATCTGAGATACTTTCCTTGACTTTTTTAACCCTGTTTACTTTAAAAACTGACTAACATAACACGTAATTTAAATGTCATAAAAAAACTGGAAATGAACACAGTAGTGGTTCAGATAATATAGTTGTCGATTTTATTAAGCTGTATGTTAACTCATTAGTGAAGTCCCTATTTGCATCTTTTAACAATTTCTTAAATGGAAGCAAATGCCCGGATCCTTGCAAACGGACGAACATGCCGGTACCGGTTTATAAAAACAGCAGTAAAATTGCTATTGAAAATTGAACACATTTCTGCACATTGCAAATTTAGCAGTATTTTGAAAGTTATAAATGCAGATTATATTTTATTTATTTATTTATTGCATACACTGCTCAACAGGTAAAATACCCAATCATGGAACAGGAATAGAAAGTTATAAAACAACAAATCATAAAAGTAGAGTACAATATAAAACATTAAAAATCGATATAAGACAAAAAAACAAACAAAAAAATCATAGCGAATAATATAAACTAACAAAAACATCAATAAATACAAAGTGTAAATTACAGTTAATTAAAAACAAGTTTAATGAGGTACATGTGCAGTATTAACTTAGAAAAAGACAGAAGGAAACAAAGATTAAAATTCAGTGTAAGAAAAACAAAAGTAATTTGAAAGTATTTAAATTAATTAAAAACTTCAGCTTTTATATCATTAAGGCTACAATTAAAAATATCGAGGTTGCTGCACAGTTTATTAAAATTGTTACGGACAGTGAACAAAGGCGTATTTTTTAATAAGTTTGTATGTGGAATGGGTAAATAAAAAACTTGGTCACTAGGAGAATTTAATCTAGGGACGTGAATATTTAATTTGCAAATTATTCCAGGAACATCAAGCTCATTGTGTAGCGTTTTAAATAAGAATACTTGAGAGACGTATATTCGCCTGTCTTCTAGAGTAGACAGACAACGAGAACCTTTCAAGCAATTGATGGATAGATACCATCCGACTTAAACCAAAGTAGTTTAACAAACCGGCGTTGAACTGCTTCCAGGTTGCTCTTATGAACATCATAACTGGGACACCAAATAAGTGATGAATATTCCAGTTTCGACCTCACAAATGATTGGTAAAGGATTTTCAATGTATCCGTATTAGTAAATTCACGACTGGTGCGAGCTATGAATCCAAGAGCCTTAAAGGCTTCAGAGGCTATGGTATCAATGTGGTTGGTAAATGATAATCTGCTATCAAAGATTACGCCTAGGTCGCGAAAAGTTGTAGGCCTTTGAAGAGTATCATTAACCAAATCATAGTCAAAAATAATCGGAGATGTTTTCAATGAAAATGACATTACGTTGCATTTACTAGCATTCAAGGGTAATTTATTTACTAAGAACCAGTTGTTTACTTTACTAAGACAAGCTTGAAGTTGAAAACAATCATGAATATGATTTATAAGTGAGAAAATTTTAAGGTCATCAGCATATAACAGGCAAGGCAAATCAATTTCGTCCGTTATATCATTGATAAATATGTTAAAAAATAAGGACCCCAAGATGGATGCCTGGGGAACACCAGAGGTAGCAGCAAATTCAATTGACTTGAATCCGTTAAGTGTAACATACTGAAACCTATTTGTTAAATAAGACTTGAATAAGAGAATTAATGAGTATGAAAGGTCAATTTTCTCTAATTTGATTAACAGTAACTGATGATCTAACCTGTCAAATGCTTTGGAGAAATCCGTATATATGCCATCAGTCTGGCGATATTCATCTAAGGATTCAGAAATATACTGAGTTATACAGAATAAGTTAGTCGTCGGTGAACGCCCCTTCATGAATCCATGTTGGTGAATAGATATCTTAGACTTAATTGAACGATAAATACTGTCGTGAAATAGGAATTCTAAAACTTTGCAAAAATTACAGATTACAGAAATAGGCCTGAAGTTTTGAATATCTAAATTATTCCCCTTTTTATAAATAGCACGGACTTATGGAAAGTTTCCATAAGTTCGGAAATTGACAATTTTTTAAAATAAGGTTAAAAATTAGAGTTGGAGGATATGCAAAAATAATAGCACAGTCTTTCAATAAAAATGCTGGTATGGAGTCGGGACCTGCAGTCATTTTAGGCTTAATGCATTTTAAGGCCTGGAGAACTTCTGCCTCCTGAAAAAAATGTATATTAACAGTATGGTTATTATTTGGACAATCGTTATCGATAGAATTATTCACGGTGTCTAATGAGGAATCAGAATATGACTGGCTAAAAAATCTGGCAAATGCTTCTAAAATATCATGCGGACTATTAAGTGAAGCACCGTCAAAGAACATTTCATCTGAAACTCCGGTTGATCCTTTCTTGTCATTAATGAACGCCCAGAATTTGTTAGGATCGCTTTTTATATTATCTTCGGCATTCTGTACAAAATTTTTGTAGGCAGTATTAATATCGCTCTTTACTTCCCGTCTGACTTTTTTAAACTCCTCAAAAAGATCATCGGTTTCCGAGCACATTTTTCTGAGACGTTCCTTAAGCCTACTTTTTTTTATAACACTACCATTAAACCAAAGGGGGGTACTTATTATTCCGCGAGACCGATTTCTTTGGTACACACAATTCAAACTCCAAATCAAGTCTATCATAGAACTGAGTGCATATACTGTTGACGTTATTGAGAGAGGAAAGAAAAGACCAGTCAACATTAAGGAGGTTAACATATAATTTAGAGAAATCACATTTGCGAAAATTATAATTAATATTATGATTAGGTGGAAAATTATTAGTAAGGTTTTTAGTGGCGTTCATCTCAATTGATATGACCAAGGCAGGGTGATGTATATCCTCATGAATTAACGGATCAAAAGACTGTGTTACGTCACAATTTTTATTATGCAAAACTAAGTCCACGATGCTATTATTGGAATTATGTACAAAATTGTACTGAGATAAGTTGTTACTGTCCAGAAAATTATTTAAGGCTCTGATTTGGCCGTAGGGTTGTAAATCTTTCAAGTAAATCGCGTATTTGGAAATATTAAAGTCACCAAGGATGGCATAATCACTGCTGTTATCCTGTAGATACCTTAAAGTACTTAGTATCTCGAAAAAATATTCGTAGTCGGCAAGAGACACACTCGATGGTATATAAATGACGAATATATAGAGGGAACGATTGTTAAGTGAAATTCTTACACCCAAGATGTCAATGGCTGGCACGTTGTTAAAACCTGCAGAGTTAAGGTTTACCATAGAAGAAACACATTCTGAGTTTACGACTAATAGTACGCCACCGCCCATTGAGCGATTAATGGTAGTAAAATTCCTATCAGAGCGAAAAATATTATATTCGTTGCAGAATAGTTCTCTATCAAAGACGGAGGAATCAAGCTATGTTTCGGTTAATGCGATAGCGGAGTTAATGCGATAGAGCGCACTGACGCATTATAAAGTTCTGCGGTTTTAGTTTTGATACCACGCGTATATTGGTAATAAATAAAAAATTCCTTATTGCGCAAACTGGTATTGACACCTTCGACTCGAATTCTAGAGGGAGGGATTACTGTTGATTACTATTGCACTGTTAAGGGCAAGGCTAATATATCAGTAGGAAGTTTGTCGCGTGCTCAGATATATGTAGTACACTTATTTGTGTCCCAGGCTGCATGATCTGAAGAAAGTTGCCTATGTTTATCTAACCTTTGCTGTTATTTCCTAAGTACGTTAAGAAAAATCTTTATTAATGTTAAAGAATGTTAATTTCCATGGAAAAAGAAATCTGTATAGGGTTAATCAAATTTCCAATCCATAATGCTCAAGAAGTATTAAATTTTTTGTAGGATAACAAATATTAAATTAATAGTAGTCTTTATTATTAATTTATTTATTCGTTACATAGGGTGCTTCCTAAGTACGCTAAGAAAATTTATTTGATTATATTATTCCATCAAAAAGTAGAAAAAACCCGAAAAGTTCTGTGAGAGGGATGAAATATGGGTACCTCCCCGTTTTCGAGGGCGCTAGACACTATGGTGATATTTTTGAAGTTCTCCACTCAGCTCACCTATTTCATTTTTCATCGTTGGCATGCGTATCGGTTTTTAGAAAGGATTCGAGTAGGCCGTATGAAATTTAACCGTACAACATCTTATCCACCCCCTAATACTAAAATATCCCCAAAAATCAAAATCCATGAAAATTTGGTCATCCCCGTTTTTGAGGATGCTTAACATGATGGTAATATTCATTCCTTCCCCACCCTCCACTAACGACCCCTAATTTGGGGGTGGTTGATGGAGAGTAGGGCAAGAAATAATATTGGCATCGTGTTTAGTGCCCTCGAAAACGGGGAGAAAACATTTTCCACTATATTGTATTTTTCGGTGGATTTCAATGTTAGAGGTGGTGGGTGGTAGTTTCAACTTCCGCGGTGATGGCATGTCTCGTCACTCAACTCCCTTTACAATGTCGAGATTCCCTTAAAACCCAGATCCAACGAGTCCCCACATGCCCAGTATCAATAAATATGAAAAGGCATGCCTACATTAAAAAAACGAGAAATAGGGGCGGTTTTTCAAGTTTAGGGTTAGTTGCTGAGGGATGAAAACCTTAAAAATAGCACCATCGTGTTCAACGCCCTCGAAATGAGGGGGAGGGTTACCCATGTCTCATCCCACTCACAAAAGTTTTGAGCTTTACCGGTTTTTGCAACTTTTTCATGGAGTATATGGCTAATTTCAAGCATAAAACTTATTCTATCTACTATTCGCCACAGAAATTTAAATCGCGACACTGAAAATATAGCTTTGTTATCAGTTAATAATAATAATAATAATAATAATCGCCTTTTAAGAAAATACATTTAAAATGTTGGCGGTATTCGACCTCGGGTCGCTTTTCCATACAACCAACAGAGAGAAAAAGTAAATTAATGCTAAAAAAACAATATCCAAAAATCAATATGACTAAAATAAACATATCCTATCTACTTGAGAATAACCAGGCTTTGACTTGTTTGCAGAATGAAGAGATATTAGAAAGAAGTTTAATATTCATGGGTATTTTGTTAAAAATTTTAACGGCATTGTATGAGAAACTCCTTTGAAACTGTACAGTATTATGCTTGGGAACATTATACAGATGCCTATGGCGGGTAGTGTGTTCATGCGTATCACTACCTCTTATAAGTTTAGAATACAAATATTCAGGTGTTTGATATTTATCAACTTTGTAAACTAGACAGGCTAGATGATATTTAAACCTTTCATCTAAGTTTAACCATTTACTTTCTGAAAATCCTAAGGAGATGTGGTCGAATTTACGCAAGTTAAAACTAAATTTAATGCAGGCATTTTGAATTTTCTGTAGAGTAGTTCTATCTCTACCCAACAAAGCAGGCCAATATACAACATCACAATACCCTAGATGAGATAGGATTAAAAAATCGCATAATAGCAACTTAATATCAGAACTAAGTACCTCTCTATGCATATTTAATAGTTTTAACTTGCCATAAGATTTTTGTAACAATTTAGTAACTTGAGTGGAGAATCTTAAGTTGACATCGACATATAAACCTAAACTCTTTGCTTCATCAACGGAGGTCTCAACTTTGTGTCTAAATATAATTTCAAAATTGGGATCAATAACCACTTTGGATCTGTCCTTCCCAAAAGCTAATAACTCGGTTTTAGATTCATTCAGAGCTAATCCATGAGCATTAAACACCTCAGCAATTGTTACTAGATCAGAGTTAATCTAATCCCTTGCTAGTAAATAGTCATCAAAACCAAAAGAAAAATATAATTGGGTGTCGTCCGCATATTGATGAATGGAACAATGCATTAAGAATGTGTGAAAATCGGAAGCGTAAATAGAAAATAAAAGTGGTCCAAGAATACTACCCTGCGGAACACTTTGATTAACGGGTTTAAATTCAGAGAACTTATTATTAATGCAAACTCTTTGTCGACGGTTACTTAAGTAGTTTCGAAAAAACGTTATTGCAATATCACCTAATTAATTTCTTGCACAAAATAGTATGGTTTAACGTATTATAATATTAAGCAAGTATTATTACTGCCATCGCTAGCTCTATACAGATCATCAGTAACCTGGAGTAGGGCCGTAGTGGTGCTGTGACGGGAACGGAAGATATGTCTGTCTTTTTTTGTAGTGATTAAAAATAAATTATTTGATGCATCGCCTACTTTTCTCAAAATGTACAAACTCTGAAAACCCTGTATAACGTACAGATAAATTAAAAATAAAGAATAGTTTTAATTTAATATTCGTTCTCCAATAAAATATTAAATGCCTCAGTTTACCATTAAAGGCCTGTAATTTTGTTAACCAGATACTGGTTTCTTTTTCCATGGAAATTAATATTTCCTGACATTAATTTAATAGCAGCGTATATAAATATACATCCTTTAGGCAATTTTATTATGTAAATGTTCAGGGTGGGTCCGAAATTTTATTAATAAATTTTTAATTTAATTTTATATAAGTCCTTCACATCCAATATTAGTTTATAAAACGATTTATAAAATCTGATAATAGCGATAATTGTTATATCGTCTTAGGTATATTATTTGTTTAAAGAGATACGATCGATTTCTCAAATCTAATACTACCTTCCGTTAATTTTATCATGTAAGGACTAATAATGAAAGAATATTATATCGAGTTTATATGAAAGCTTTCCAATCCTGAATTGATGTATCTTTTATTAATATAATTGTTCTTTAATCATTTTATCTCACTCCTTGCTAAAGACTCACTGAAAGGTAGAATCTTGCCGTTGAGAGTCATAGAAAATGCAGGATATTTAAAATTAACTCCCTATGCTTACCTTACACAAGTACAAGTTTTAGTTTCATTTAGAATTAACCCATGAGCATGTATTGTGACACAGAGGAAATAGTATCTAAATCACGGTTGAGCTTTAACAGCTGGCTGTCCAATATCTCCAACAGAAAAGTGATTTAAGTATTTGATAATCATCAGCATACTGATGCGAGTCGGAAAATTGCAAATATTGTAAATGGAAAATAATAATGTGTCTAATATACTGCCCTTTGGTAACATTGAGTGTTTCAGAGTAAGCCTCATTTTTAAGTATACCATTTGTTGCCAATCAGTAAGATGGTCAGTAAAAAACTTAAGCGGTGTATTACCAATTCCAAAGTATTTTAATTTGTGGCACAGGGTCTACGGTATCAAAGGCTTTGCTATAATCTAAGAGAACTAGGCACTTGTTTTTATCATTGTTTCTAGTTCTAAATAGCTCATCTGTAACAGTGCTGTTGAAGTACTGTAGTTAGCTCGGAAACCAGATTGAGTTGAGGGTAGAATGCTATTGCTATTCAAAAAGGTAGACAATTGCACACAAACAATTTTTTGTAAAATTTATGAGATAGTGTGCACTATGATGATAGGTCGAAAATCATCGGTTAGAGTAGGACTGGCATTTTTAGATACTGGAAGAACATAGACAAACTTTCATAAGGTTGGAAAAGATACGGATGTTAAACATTTGTTTGTTACGAAGGTAAGATTCTATACTTAAATGAGGGAGACGTAAGGATAGCGTTTTGAGGTCAATTTGATTTGCACCCTTAGCGTTAGATTTAATAGAATAAAATATTTATAAAATATTTTCAACCGCAACAACTGAAACCTCAAGAAGGAAGTTAAGTACTTCAGTTATTCCTAAAAATCTACTGTTTACATATTTATTATTAATAAAGTCATTATCGACAGTAGCTTGAGGAATATTATTAACAAAGAATATATAGAGGTCCGGAATAGCTATAACAACAACGGGATTAGTAACACTAGATTAGATATGTGAATATTTTAATGTACGCCAGAATGTTTGGGTTCATTTATAAACTTATACTGTAAATAGGCATTTTTTCTGATTTCACAGCCATATTGACTGTATTTCTAAGATCTTTGAAGGTTGTCCATACCGCATCAGTTTTGGTTTTTATATTTTTGTGTGATGAGTGATGATATTTAGCGTTATTTAATATCGATAGATATACCCCATTTTCAATAAACCGCACTCAACACAAGTTTTTCTTATTAATTTATCCGCTCTACATACCGCGGTAATTATTATACCATCATGGGTATACCATTTATTTAAAGAGATATGATCGATTTCTCAAATCTAATAATACCTTCCGTCAATTTAATCATTTCAGAACCTGTAATGAAACACTTATTTTTAGAAATCTTTCACCTATTTACAATGGACTTCTAAGTAATTATAGACATTTCAGGCACGTTTAAGAATATTAAAAAGTGTAGGTGGGCTGAGTGGCATGATCCATGTAGATCAGCGCAACAGTTTCATAACCATCGTTAGTCCAGTCAAAATTTGTGGCCCGTCCTGTGAGATACTGTTGATGAACTATATAGAGCAAAGAGCTGTTTACAGCAGATTTCACACATATAATTTTAACGACAAACACGGTTTTAAATTCTTCATATGTGACTTTAAATTATAAGATAATTTACAAAATGAGAGTGCACAAAAGGATCTACAACCGGACTACTAGCGATTACATTTATATAAATGAGCCATTCTATTTTAAGAATGATGCCACTTTGATAATATTTATAGTTATATAACAAAACAATGAGGAAATTAATCTAGATTTGAAAAATCTTAACGAGTTATATTATCCGCTATACTATAAGGTAAAAAATTACAATAGCTCACATAACGAGGTAGTTAATAAAATTCCTTAAAATTTTTCACATACCTACCTTATTTAATTACTGTCTGGTTGCAAAATGGGTATAAAAATGTATTTTGTAATAAGTCGTGTTTTATCACTAGGAATTTTTTCAACTAAGCGTCTTAGTAGAAAGTGATAGAGACGAATTTATTTACCAATATTATAGTATGTTCTCTTTTAGAGGAAAAGCGCGGAAAAATAGTAAAAAATTATGTAAATTGCACCAACTTCTTTTTCAATTATCCGTTTTTACGTATTTAGGTTCTCCTAGTGTTTTATCTCTAGTCGATTTCTTGTTTACTTACAAGTCATACCAATCCCAACATAATGCAATTTATTTATTACCCTAGTAAAATAAGCGGCGTTGAAGCCTTAAACAAGATGCTTGAGCCCTTTTTTTGCTTTCCATTAAAGTACTTGGAGTACTAATGAATAGCAAAAAAACTCCAGTAGCTATCTACTGGAGCTCACTCTCAAATTTAAGTTATTTTATCGTCTTCTACTTTTTGAAGTATGTGTAGCTTAATTTATCTAAAGATTAAAAGCTTTTTTAAATTCGTAGGTGATGCAAATGAAGAATTGAAATTTATGGGAATGGTAGCCCAGTGTGTTAAAGCGATTGGCTAACAAACTGAGTTGCCTAGCGAAGTGAGTTCGATTCCCGCAAGGCGAAACAATTTTTCATTAAAAAAATTGCCCCAAGAGTGGTTCGGAGTCCACATTAAACTGTAGGGCCTCGTCTCTCTTTGCCTAGCACAAGATCCTTGAGATCTTCCAAGGGGTTACTTCGGTAACTTGAGAGGCGGTTAAGAAAACATTTCAAACATTTCATTTCATTTCATTTCATTTCATTTCATTTCATTTCATTTCATTTCATTTCATTTCATTTCATTTCATTTCATTTCATTTCATTTCATTTCATTTCATTTCATTTCATTTCATTTCATTTCATTTCATTTCATTTCATTTCATTTCATTTCATTTCACTCATACACATTTATTCTGCACAATAAGCTATTAATCTTTAAAGTTGACCATTTTTAAGGGTTTAAAAATTACCATTTTGCACAAGAGTTCAGATGACTGTAACTTGATCTTGAATCGGCGTCGTAGAGAGAAATCCAAAAAATGAAATGAAAGAACATTTTTTAAAAAGCCCCTTCTAATTCAGGACTTAAAAAAGCTAGCTTTATCATCGTAGTATAAATGTATATAAGTGTTAATAAAATGATTTAAAATCAAGATAAATTAACATTCTTGGACTCGATAGAAAGATTTATAATCAAACTTTGCCAAAAATGTTAAAATATGAAGAACCATTTTATTTAAACGTTCTATAATAAAAAAACTTTCGTACACTTCTTCACTTAAACGTATTATCAAAAAGTTACATAACAATAAACAGAGAGTGTAAGTATATTTTTCCGCTTCTTTTACCATAACTTCGCTAATTTTGGTCGTACAGAGGTAAAGAAAAGACAAATTTGGGTAATTATATTTTCTATCGAAAATAGACAAAAAATAATATGTGCAACAATAATAATAATAAAACCTTTAAGTATTCAAAGAGTAAGATGGTCCCGAAGCCTTGTGTTCTGGCAACCATTGTTAACATTGTACTAATTTTTATTTTTATGGATTTCAAGAAGACTGTAATAAATTTATATAGAGAACAGAAGCATAATGCCTAGCCAATACACAGAGTTTGAGGGCGATCTTAAAAATCAGCACCATTTATTATTCCTATGAGAAATTTTTTTGAGCATTAGTAGAGTGCCTCAACAAGAAACTACATAGCTTAATTGAAAGTGGAATATTGAAAATAACACGACTTTAAACTGTCTACTTCCAAATACCTTTTCAAATTACGAATAAAAAATGTAATACTTGACAGTTGAATTGATCTACATCAAGGGAGCCATCAGAGACAACATCTAATAACTTAACATTGCTCTTTACCATGTCGTTACAGATGGAAAGGATTAGTCTTTGAGTCTTTTCATTATTCATAGTCATATTATTGATAGTAGCTTTTGGCCAGGTTTGGAGTCCGGTCAGAAAGTTCAAGTGAATTTAAAATTGTGGTATTAGAGACCAGCAGAGATGTATCATCTGTATGAGGGTGTGGTTTTTGTAGGCCATATGAAATGGAATCGTTAATGCATAAAATAAACGGGAATTGGTCCAAATGGAGCTTTGAGGCACATCACGTGAAACAGAAAATTTTTTTAGCAAGTGTCACATCCAACTCCGAGTCCTATTCGGTAAGTTAGAATGGAATAATTTCAGAGGGCAGCCTCTGATGTTGTAGTGACATAATATCTTCATCAAAATAGGACGATAGGCATGAAAAAGACTTGGAGAAGTTACATAGAGTAAGAACTACGTGCTTTCCATCTTCAAGATCTTCAATGATGCCACTCACCATTGAAATCTAAAAAAAGTGTAAAATCGGAAGAGCGAGCGGATCACTCAATGCAACTTCCTTTTCTTCTCCAAGTCTAGTAAAGGCAAGATGATTTTTATTTTGTGGTGGGCCCTAATCTTGTTCAATCCAGATATCTTTAGCAGGAACAATCTGGTTGTTGGTGTCGGAAGAAAAGCGCTGCTAATTTCCTAGTGAATCAAGATATCATGGTTCACAGTATTTCACGCATTATAAACAAAAGAAATTACATTATTTATAAGGTTCGATGTTTTTTATGGTCTGAAATTTGCCAATAAGAAATTGTAAGCTAGAAGTGCTAATGAAAAGCATTTTTAATAAACGGGATGGGTTTTAAGGAAGAGTATATGTACAGAGTGACCCACTTAAAAGCGGGGCACCTCTCTAAAAATTTTATTTGTAGACCGATTTAAATGATAGGGCTTCAATAACTCTACTGTGGTGCAAAATTTCAGATCGAAATTTAAAACTTCAAGGCCTATTTCGATTTTCTTTCAAGGCCAAAATTCCAAAAAAGTGTTAGCAATTTTTTAATCTCAAATATGACTACGCCACTGGATTTAGAATACCTTCAAATGGGTGTGACCGAAATTTAACAATAAAATATTGGTTTCTAACAGAAATATAGCATAATTAAAATTTATATTATGTTCTCGAAATAATTCGAATATTCGTCATGTAATTCACAATTGTTTAAATAATATTGTTTAGATCGTTATCAGTTGAATTTAAAAAATTATAACCATCAGTTATTCAATATTGGCAATATTAGTTTTCTTTAAACATGTTCCATATTAAGGATAATTATTTTTATTAGCAAATCTTGTAAATATTTTTATTATCAAAACTGGCGTTGGAAGATTATGTAAATAATAATAAATCCCATAAATCAAGAATTGGCAGATCTTAGAGAAGGGCGATATTGATAAGATAAAATTGGTATTTAGTAAATAAACTGCACATCTTTTATTAAGATCAGTTAACATGTAGATTACAATTAAAAATTTACCAATTTATTATTGTCTTCCCAATAGCTCCTCTTTCTAAGGTCTGATGATTTTTAGTTTATGGGCTTTATTATTATTTACATAATCCTCCAAGGCCAGCTTTGATAATAAGAATAATTGCAAGACTTACTAATAGAAATAATTATCCTTAATATGGAACATGTTTAAAGAAAACAAATATTGCCAATATTGAATAACTGATGGTTATAATTTTTTAAATTCAACTGATAACGATCTAAACAATATTATTTAAACAATTGTGAATTACATGACGAATATTCGAATTATTTCGAGAATATAATATAAATTTTAATTATGCTATATTTCTGTTAGAAACCAATATTTTATTGTTAAATTTCGGTCACATCCATTTGAAGGTATTCTAAATCCAGTGGCGTAGTCAGATTTGGGATAAAAAAATTGCTAACACTTTTCAGATTTCGATCTGAAATTTTGCACCACAGTAGAGTTAAGCCCTATAATTTAACAAAATATCATTTAAATCGGTCTACAAATAAAAATTTCAGAAAGATGCCCCGCTTTAAAATGGGCCACTCTGTAAATCCCACTGTACTGTACTCATATCGTCCACATGAAGAGTGATACGGCTAATTACGGTTAATACTAGCATGTGTGCTAGATCTTATATATCAGTGTATACGCAATCTTAGGCGAGATTTGTGTAGTGGAAGTACCATCCTTCGGAGGGGATGTAAAGCAGTTGGTTCGTCATCTATTAAATGTTAGGCAAGTAAGAGCCGTTGGTGATAGGCCTTAGTCGCGGATATAGGCCAACATTAAGAAATTTATTTAAAGAAATGATTACTTGAGGAGTCCCCTTCTGTCGGCGGTATGATGACCTCTTTATAGAAAACTAGTAGTGTAGTAGTTTTAAAGTACCATACTTAAGATCTAACTATGAAAAAACTGTATAAGTGAATTGCAAGTGTTCAGAGAATAACATATCCCTCGTGGTACAATCTACTATGTATAGGATATATTGGATTATTAATGGCTATGTGTTTAGTGCAACAAAGAGAGGAAATTAAGAAAAAAGCCTTCCCATCGCTAAGTTCTATCTTTTATTTACATTATTAGAAATATTTGTTTCTATTGTATTGGATCCAACGCTTTTGGTATTATTCAGTGAAGTCCATAAGTAACGGACAAATACATAATTTGCTTAATTAACAATGTATGAGTAAAATCTTAAAACACGTCAATTTTTTATTCTAAAATGACATTTTTTTAGCAAAATTTTATACCTCCCTTTCAACCCCCTTGGAGTGGCAGCTCTACCGAAATCTACCATGGAATAGACTGATATTCTTTTTGGAAAATACATATCTCTTCTCGGAGAGCTCACATGTAGCAAATATACAATGGGCCTACAGGTGGATCTTCGAATCTACGCACGTCTCTAGGTGCCTGTACGTACTACAAGTTATCTAGATAAGTTGTATGTTTGAGTTGGCATATTGAATAATTTTTTATAGACGAGGATCTCTAAATGTAGGTAAATATTTAACATTGTTCCATTTGTTCACGTATAGACCATCAATTTCGACGATCAGTGGTTTCAACAAAGTGGTTATTCGGTCCTCAATTCATTACGAGCAATAACTTTCTTGGAAACAACTTTTCTTTAGAGGCTCGTTAGCACGAGAGGTACAAATAAATCAGCTTTTAGATCATCCAACTTGGCACCCAAAGACTTGTTCATCTTGGTACAAGTAAGAAATAATTATGGACACGTACATGGAAGGTCACGCAACTTAAACGACTGACGTGTCAGAAATGTGGAAATCCTTGAAAATATTACTCCCAAAGTACTAATGTATGTATAAATTAAAGTTTATGACACGTGCTATTGCGAAATACAATGGAAAGATAAATTTGTGTCACTACTGAAATAAATTCGTTTTTTATTATTTCAATTTCGAACATTTCCATTTTCCTCTTCCTGTTCCTTTTCCTTTGCCTTTTCCCCGTCCTTCTTCATTTCCTGCTTCCCCGCCTCCTTTTCTTTTCCCTTTCCTTTTGCTCTTTCTTTTCTCTTTCCCTTTACTTTCTTTTTTCTAACATTTTTATATTCTTCTTTTATATTATGATATACAGGCAGATTTACAGCCATTGGATTTTTGGTCTTTGTTATTTAAGTAAGTGAATATCAGAAAAACTAATATTATTATAATTTTTACAGTGAATGCAAATGAAACGGTTTAAGAGACATCCATTCCTGATTCTAATTTAAAATTATCTAATGGCTGAAGCATAACAGGCATTGGACATTTTACTGTAAATCAGTATTTTTGTTATTTGCTTGTCAAATTTACCCATTTACATTTTCCTCATATCTCGGACAAGAATATATAATATTAAATTATTGCTCGTTGCAATAAAATAAAATTTCCTTTAATACCCGCGGTTTAGTACAAATAAATAATCGGTAATTTATAATTATTATGATAGATCCTGTTTCGTTTCTACATTTCATGTCCGGGTGAATATTTAAATGTCAGACCGCGTACGAAGGATTTACCTTCTTAACCTTAGAGTAGCCATTAAATTGGAAAAAATATTCCTATTTATGTGGCCTTATGAAACGATGCACTCGCTTACTTTATGTCTGTTAATGAGCGCAAGCAACATGTGGTAAAAAATAATATTTAAGCTCAATGTAAAAATAATATTTAATTAGTTAATAAACATAAGATAATTTTGTACACAGGGTGTTAATCTCTTGATTATTTATAGTGAATATAAGGGTGTATATTTAAAAGTGACAGTTTTTATTTCAGTTGCAACAATTACTGAAAAATGATTTTTTTGTGTTTTAGCAAAAATTGCTATAGATTCAGAATCTAGTATGAAAATGCTTTATATTTTATTATACTATCGATCTGGTCGATAGCCGAGTGGGTTAAGGCACGAGGTGGCAATCGCGATTAATCACACGGACATCGCACCACCGGGTTTGAATCCTGGCTCCGGCACTGGCACTGTCGGGGGAAATGGTTGTATGTCCGCATTTTTTCAATGTGTAACCCCCTTCCACACAAGCTCTGGCTTCTGCAATTGGGGGTTGTCTAATTTCTGTGGTGTTTATTTATTATAATTTATTATTATTATATCTTACTCTGATCATGCTAGTAAATTAATAAAACTAAATCAATTCAATCAAAAGATTTTAACAATTAAAAAATTACTAAAACCTTTATACTGTATAGTAGCCTGTATAGACTTACGGTGCAAATAAAAAAGACAATAAAAACTTTACGATCTCATTAAAATACCTTTAAACTAGTCGCAAAAGTAATTGCGGGCAGGAGCGCACTTGAAATATTTAGATCAGCAACTCAGTCGTTCAATTTTAACAGGGCGTTAAGGTCTAATATTATTAATTACGCTCTAATACATACGAATTTTAAGTACTGCTCTGTTTTATTTCATCGCATATCTTAGGTTCTTGTACGTCGGATTGTTTGATGACACCATATCGAATGATTCAACTGCGTTAATAATGAGCTCATGAAGTTTTTTTTTCATTTTTTATGAACAGGGATGCTCTGAACTGTACTTTACATCAAGCCGGCTCAGTGGCTCAATGCTTACACGTTAGACTTGCAACAACGGAGTTCCGGGTTCGAATCCTTTCTAGGGTATGGATATTGAGTGGTGTTCTTAATGTGTTACCGAGTTGGTAGCAGTGGACTACACAGGGTTGTGTCAGAGACAACACGGTTTATCGCTGTACTACTCCTGAGTTCAAGTCTCAGCTACGGCAGATGGCAAACCAAGGGTCGTTGACGATCCTAATGTTTATCCGAAACTGCGAGGGACATTTTCAAAGGCGCGGTCGAAGTTCTCGGTAAATCACACACAGTTATGGGTGCGTTACCGTGAAGAGAACTTCGAATTTCGGATTTTATCAATATTTGAGAAATTGCGGTTCCCAAATCCTTAAAATATCTCAAAACTTCGTCCAATATCAAAAAGCCTGTCGGATGATCCACACGGTAATTTCTTGGTTTAACATAAATTCCAAGTCTGGCGAAACTAGGCAAACGATACTTAAACATTGATAGACAAATATAAATATTCACCTGTCTAGTCGAACAGAGTTTGAAAGATTTATAGTCCTTCACTTTTAGGTCATACGTCATGATATCAATGATAGTTTCGTTGCTAGCCTCTAAACTATTTATAATTTAAAATATATGGCGTAAATGACATGTTTACACTTCTCTTCAAGAGGGAAAAAATATACATACATTTCATATATACAGGGTGTCTCACCGGGAACTGAATCGATCGATATAGAGAAAAGTACGCATCAGAAAAATTTGAAAATTTAGATAATTACTAATGTCTATGTGGCCAATCCAATTAAAATAATTACAAGCAACTGGCACTTCCGCTTATACCGGAAGTCGATACCAACTTGCTTATTTCAAATGGATATATGGATATTCATATGGATATTTCATCCTATATACTTTAGGGTTTTCGAAAAGAGCATAAAATTCTGAGTCGAAAATATGCTGCATATCCTATATCTAAACCTAGCCGTTTCAGAGATATTTGACATTTTATAGAAAATTTGACAGGTGCAACGGTTTGCAAGAGCCGTTATAACTTTCTTCGTGTAAAAGATTCTCATTTGCTTCTTGTCACATAAAAAGAACACAAGGAGAACTACGTTCCACAACTGAAATAAATTCAAAAATGTCATACCAAGTGTTCCGTTTTTCGCGTTACATTTTGTCAACTTCAAACCGCGAAAACTTGTTTAGGTCAAAAGGAACACCCTGTATTTTTTTACGTCAAGTTGTGTAGAATTGAATTTCCTTTTTTCTGATATTAGCATTGAGGGGGTTAAAGTTACAACTTTTTGAAATATTTGCGATTTTATTAGAAACTCATGAATTGTTGTAATCATTTCATCAAAATAACCATGATTAGAAACAATCAGTCATCATCTTATTTCAAAAAATGCCAGCACGCTTAAATTACACCTACGAAGACTTTTTAAATTTGTTTATTATTTATGGAGAATGTGATAAAGTAATATCAAGAACTTGCAGCATATTTGCTACTCGATACCCAGAAAAACGGAAACCGTCACCAAACACTGTAAAACGCATACTGGAAAATTTTAAAAATTATGGCTCTGCCAAGGCAAAAATTCAAAGAAGAAAGCCTATTGCTGATGACGAAAACATTGAAATAATCATTCTGGGATATTTTCATGCATTTCCAAGGATGTCATTAAGACAAGCTGCTCTGGAATCGGGACTATGCAAGGATTCAATTCACAGAATCTTATTAAAACATAAGTTTCACCCGTTTTCATTCCACATGGTTCAAGGATTAAAAGAAGCAGATTTCCTAAGAAGACTGAATTTTTGTGAGTTTATTCTAATAAGGTCTGAGGGTCACGATTCTTATTCGGGAAATATTATATGGACAGATGAAGCAAAATTTACTAAAAATGGACTTTTTAATAGACACAATTCGCATTATTGGAGTTACTCAAATCCTCATATGTTTAGAGAGCGAAACTTTCAGGAAAGTTGGCAGTTCAATGTTTACTGTGCCATAAGAAACGATAGAGTGGTGGCATTACAATTTTATCAGGAAAATTTAAACGGTAAATTAAATTTTCTCTTCTGCTAATATGTATAGGTAAATTTTTGTTTTTTTTTAGGTGAAAGATATGTGAATATCTCACAAAATTTGAATAATAACTATTTAGAAAATTTACCTCTCGCCGAACATAGAAACATTTTTTATCAGCACGACGGTGCTCCCCCACATAACGCATATTTAATTAATAATTATTTACAAGAAACTTTTTATGATCAATAGATTGCCAATAATGGACCTTTCTTATGGCCTCCTCGCTCGCCAGATTTATCAGTTCTGGATTATTTCATTTGGGGAACTCTTAAAAATAAAGTTTATGAGAACCCATTAACAACCATTGAAGATTGTATGCAAAGGGTAAGAAACGCATTTCAAAACATATCACAGGATTCTATTAGGAGAGCTACCCATGAGGAACTAATCTGAAGGTGCGAAAAATGTGTCGAGGTTCGAGGGCGGAATTTTGAGCAATTATTAAATTAAAATGAAATCATATTTTAAATTGATCTTATCACTGCTATTTTAGTTGATGCCATATCTTCAATTCGATTAATACGCATGTTACAGTGTTATGCGTTTTTGTGGATATCGAGTAGCAAATATGCTGCAAGTACTTGATATTACTTTATCACATTCTCCATAAATAATAAACAAATTTAAAAAGTTTTCGTTGGTATAATTTAAACATGCTGGCATTTTTTGACATAAGATAATGACTGATTGTTTCTAATCATGGCTATTTTGATGAAATGATTCAACAATTCATGAATTTCTAATAAAATCACAAATATTTCAAAAAGTTGTAACTTTAACCTCCACAATGCTAACATCAGAAAAAATTGAATTAAGTTTTACACAACCTGACGTAAAAAATACCAGGGTGTTCCATTTGACCTAAACAAGTTTTCGCGGTTTGAAGTTGACAAAATGTAACGCGAACACTTGGTATGATGATATTATTGAATTTATTTCAGTTGTAGAACGTAGTTCTTCTTGTGTTCTTTTTATGTGACAAGAAGCAAATGAAGATCTTTTACACGAAGAAAGTTATAACGGTTCTTGCAAACCGTTGCACCTGTCAAATTATCTATAAAATGTCAAATATCTCTGAAACGGCTAGGTTTAGGTATACGATATTTTCGACTTAGAATTTTATGCTGTTTTCTAAAACCCTAAAATATATAGCCATATATATATATATATATATATATATATATATATATATATATATATATATATATATATATATATATATATATATAATATATATATATATAAAGACGCTCTCCATGAAAATCTAAAATCCTGCGGTATTGCAGACGAGCAATGGGACCAACTTGCAGCGGACAGAACCGAATGGCGAGGGGTTGTGGCCAGCTATCAAGGAAATGTTGCTGCAAGAAGGCCGAATCCAAGACCTAACCAGGTCTATGTTTGTCCTGACTGCGGTCGACATGTGCTCTCCCGAATTGGCCTCTATAGCCATAGTCGTGTGCACCGTAGATGAATGGGAATTACAATAGACTACACCTTTTACTTGTTTTTTATTGTACACAATTTATCGACTGTAACATTTTTATACTTTTATACTCGGACTCGAGTAACGGCTAATAATAATAATAATAATAATAATAAAATATATAGCTATCACTCCAAGGGGGTTGAAGGGAGAGGTAAGTATAAAATTATACTCAAAGAAACGTTATTTTAGAAATACAAATTGACGTGTTTTAGGACTATAAATATAATGAATGTATCCGTTATTTATGGGCTTCACTGCATATTTCACAATCTTCTATACGTAGAGATCTACATTATAATCATTATAATTTTTTAAATGAAAAATTTCCTAGTGTCCAATTTTTTACAAATACAGGATGGAGTGAAAGTGTCGTACCACTTTTTGTTCGACGATGATAAATAACAATTTTGTAATCGGTTGTCTATGAGAAAATGAATAATTACAGTCCACAGCTTCTGGCGGATTAGATAAGCTCCTCATAAATGGTTGTGATACATCATCGAAATATTTTTAAAAAAAACCTTATTTGGCAGAACCATTCTAAATTTAAAATCAATTAAATAAAGTATAATATAGTGTTAATCTAAAGCAGCAATTAATAAATGTGCATTTTTTTACCGGCCAAGGTAAAGTGTTAAATATTTACTATATCTGCATCTATCCAAATTTAAAACATTGAATTATGCAACGAAAAAGGCGTAGACTCTTCCGGTTCTGAGAGAATCTGTAAATAAGTCTTGATTTATTACAGTATCCTGTTTGAATAAATATGGTTCCATGTTAATCTTCTCGTTTCAAATCATTTATTAAAATCTAACTGCTTCTGGACATACATATACCAGAGTTCGGAGTATTATAATGCGGAAATCTTGACAAATAAATTATTCTACGATGATTATTAACATTTTTGTCCAGTTTTGTATCTGATGAAGTCCAACAGATATAATAAATTGGGGTTAGTAGATTTATTTTTACTCCTACCATATACCATGTATTAAATCTTATGTAAAAATAATCAAAAATCTAATTCCATGTGAATATATTGATTGTGCAAACAGTTTAACCCATTAGGGATTACCGTCTAAAAAATCATACGTATATACAGGTTTCTTTAGGGGGCCAGCTGTCAAGGACTGTAGTTTATAATTCATTCAATAGATGGCATCAGATAGGTAATAACACCTGTAGTTTTAAGTCAGTATTTTGTAAATGTGGAATAAAATATGTCTTTAAATAAAAGAAAATGTGGTGTGAGTTTAGATAGATAGATTATTTATTGGTGTTACTAACAAAACATGTTTTACACAAGTCAAAGAAAATACAAATACAATACAAATACAATGTAAATAACAATACATTCTATTAGAAGATAGTACAAATAGTAAAAGAGTTGATATAAAATATAAAATAAAAAAATAACAACGTACAAATGTATATAACATATCAAAAACATATTAAAATATTAACGTTCAATGACATTGCAGTCTAAAAATTCGCCAATGGTATAAAAGGCCCGTGATAATAAAATTTTTTTAATGCATTCTTTAAAAATATTAATAGGCAAAGATTTCATCCTGTAAGGTAAATGGTTGAAAAACTTTAGTCCATAATAATTAGAGCCATTTCTACTGGATTTTAATCTTAAATAACTCATTCTTATATCATTTGCATGACGGTTATTATGGTCATGGACTGATTTCTGAGTTATATATTGATTCTGGTATTTTTTGACATGCATGAGGCAGGTATATATATATATATATATATATATACAAACAGGGAAAAGTAAATAATTGCAAATCAACAAATATCTGCCTAACATAATCCCGATAACCCATATTAGTTATAATACGGATTACCTTTCGTTGGAGTGCAAAAATTCTATAAGCACAAGGGGCGTGACCCCAACTTATCAAACCATAAGATATTTGTGACATTATCAGACTATGATAAGCTGTTAGTAGTACCTGCCTGGTAACTAATTTCGAGAGACTTCTTATTACAAATATATTTTTAGACAACTTCTTGGATACATATTCAATATGTTGTCCCCAATTCAATTTTGGATCTAACATGACACCTAAAAACTTTACATTAACCGTATTATTGAACTCATACGTGGGTCTATGAGAGAAAATTACATTGAAAGTTTTGCTTACATTTAAGCTTAACTTATTTACAGTAAACGAGTCTTGGGCGGCAGACTGTGTATCAGTCATGAGTCCTCTAACCTTACTGAGGACCCTGTGTCCAGTTAATAGCGTGGTGTCATCGGCGAACATTATAAGTTTGGCTTTAGGAACACTCTGTTCCAGATCATTTATGTAGATCAGAAAAAGAGTTGGCCCCGGGACCGATCCTTGAGGCAGACCATATTTAATATGACGTAAGCTAGAACAGATTCCATCCTTAAATGTGTATTGTTGTCTATTAGAGAGATAAGAACATATTAATTGACAACTATTGTTATTGAATTTGTAATGCTTAAATTTATTTAGAAGAACATGATGCGATACACAGTCAAATGCCTTTTGTAAATCACAAAATGTTACACCAGCATACTCTCCATTTTCTTGTTTTTCAATTATATCATTGACAAAGTGGAGGATCGAGTCAATCGTGGAATTATTTGATCTGAACCCGAACTGAAAATGATAGAATAGTTTATTGTTTTCAAAGTGATTGCAAATTTGACTTTTTAATGCAGTTTCAAATATTTTTGATATGATAGGTGTTAGAGATATGGGTCTAAAATTACATGATATTAATGGTCCACCTTTATGAACAGGAATGACTTTAAAAATTTTCAATATGTTAGGAAAAATACCACTGTCATACACTCATTTATAAGTTTAGTTAACGGTTTTAAAATAATATGTTTTATTATAATAACAGACATACCAAAATGATCGAAACTGCTTTTAATTTTGATTTTATCAATTTTATATCCCTTACTTCGTTAGGACTAACATGTTTAAATTTAAAATCCGGATATTCAGTGTTAATAGGATAAAAGTTAGTGAAACTAGTATTAGAAGAAGGTAAATTATTGATAATATTTTCAGCTACATTTATAAAATTACCGTTCAAAGTTTCTGGATCTAGCTCATTGCACAGATAATGATTTGTATTCCTATGTTTATTTATTATATACCAATAGGTTTTAGGAGTATTTCCCTTCTTTGATATATGATCCTTATAAAATTTACTTTTAGCTATTATTAATTCATGTCGATATCTACTTTTAAAACTACGTATATGATTTTTTAAAACAGGGTCAGGAAAATTATGATGCATTTCTGATAATAGAGATAAGTGCTCTCTCATCTCTTTCAGCTCAGTTGTAAACCATTTATTTTTAGATTTCGTGTTGATATTAATAGTTCGTTCCACCATCGGAAGAGAAGAATCAATGTGGTTACTCAATATATGTATAAATTGCAAGAATTTTACATTTGTCTCTATATTAGGAGCATCAACAAATTTCCAATCAACTGACATTACTTTCTGGTGAAACATAAACAAACCTTCGTCATTGATTAGCCCATTTTTAATAGTTTTAGTAGATTGCTTATTACTACTTTCCTCTATTAAAATTTCGGCAGCCTTATGGTCCGATAAGCCAGGGTCAAATACACTTGTGTGGTAGCCTATTTGAAAATTTACCAATATATTATCTATACAATTATTAAATCTTGTATTTTCGTTTATAGTGATACTAAAACCATATGAGCAAATTAATTCTTGAAAATCTAGGAATTTTTTATCAGATGAATTGAATTTAAAATTAAAATCACCATTTATGATAATCTTACGGGAACAATTTATAAAATTTACCAAAATATGAACGCAAGTAAATAAAAGTCATATATTATCTTTACAGAAATTAAATTAGTTTGCAAATTGTACTGTTGATATTTAAATAGGTTATAATAAACATATAACCAAACTTTTGATGACAGTGAAGGTCATTATATGTTTATCACGTGCCCCTAAAGATAAGCGTACGAATTTTCATACACCAGGCTTTGAGGTATAGTTTTACCCACTAGTCTAATCTCGATATTTCTTTTTGTAATATTTTTTATTTTTATTCGTAGTCGACCATTGACAACTGAAGAATTACTAACCATAATAGAAGAATGGGATGACGACGAATTAGACAGTGCTGAAAGTATAAATTTCACATTATTTCCACCAGATCAAGACGAGGATACTGATCTAGATGAAGCCTCTGATGAAGTAATTGCGGAAAATGATATTCATGACCTAGGTAAAGGTATTTTAGGACAAACCTCACATGTACAGATAGTAGCAAAAAACAGTGAAAAACATGATTTGGTTATGTCCGAAGAATCAACTGTGTTGCTGGATATTTCTGAGAATATGTCTAATGAACCTGATCAAATTGTCAAATCTCAAAGATTTGTAGCAGGAGAGGGGAACGAGATATTCAGGATGAATATTTAGATTCCGAGGATGATATACCATTGTCGCAAATACGTTTAAAAATTTTAAATGCTTAAATGCTAAAACAGGAGAAAAACGAACAGCAAAAAAACAAAAACGCGAAAAAACAAAAAAATCTACAAAAAAAATCGAAAGAGACTGCAAAGAGACAGCAAAAAAAGAAAGACGCGAAAAAACAAAAAATCTACAAAACAAATAGAAAGAGACTGGCAACAAGTACACCTCCATTCTGAAAACATCAATGATGCATGCTTCAAAGGAAAAAATATGAATCAGCCTCAACCTGAAATAATTGAGCAAATGATAAATCAGGCAGCTACCCCTTTACAGTTTTTCCAATTATTCTGGGATGAAAACCTGATTCGTCATATTTGTAACGAAAGTGAAAAATATGCAAAGTACAAATATGGCGATACTAACATCAGTGTCATCGTTGAGGACATGTATAAAATGTTAGCCGCTTTGCTTATATCAGGATACAACAAATTACCTAATCGAAAAATGTATTGGCAAACACAAGGAGCCATTTCTGGAGCTATTTCCAGAGATAGGTTTTTGTCAATTTTTCAATATTTGCACTTTAGTGATAACAATATCTCGGATGAACAAGATAAGTGTCGAAAAATCAGACCTCTATTGGACATAATTTGCTCTAAATTCGAGCTATATGCTAAACCATTGCCACAGATTTGGTCATTCGATGAGGCAATGGAACCATACTATGATAGACATCACATGAAACAGTTTATCAAGGGCAAACCGATTAGATTTGGTTTCAAATTTTGGTGTCTGAATAAAACCAACGGTTATTGTATACGTTTCAAGTTGTACGAGGGTAAAGAGTAACGTACTGGTGGTATGGGTTTAGGTAGCTCTGTTGCCAGAAATATTACTGCAGATTTCATTCCAGAGGAAAGTCATGTGTATTTAGATAATTATTTTAACTCTTTACCATTATTAGAACATATGAGAAAAGAAAAGCTGTATGTCACCGGCACCATCCGGTCCGACAGAATTGAGAAAGCACCCTTGAAAGATTTAAAGAAAACTCCCCGTGGTTCAATTGATGTTTTGAGGGATCAAAAAAATGGTATAAGCATCTACCGGTGGCATGATAATAGTCAGGTAACTATGGCCACTAACCGCAATGATGTACTAATTGATACAAAATCAAAATGTCAGAGATACAGTTCATCTTCTAAAGGAAAAATTGATGTACCTCAACCATCGATAATCGCCGAATACAACAATTCAATGGGGGGGGGTGTAGACTTATTCGATCAATTTAGAGCAACCCATAGAATTACAATTAGGAGCAAAAAATGGTATTGGCCTTATTCGGCGTATCACAATTCCAATATTAGCTGTCCCCATAGTACCAAGAATTCGTATGGTTACTCCACATCGTAACAGTAATGTTTTATTAGAAGTTCGTTTTGACAGGAAGGATCACTGGCCAGCTAAAAACCCCCCCACTCAAAGAAGATGTGCAAAATGTAATAAAGCAGTAACACATATATGTACTAAATGTAATGTAGGTTTGCACATAATGTGTTTTCAAGACTATCATACATTATCATAATATATAATACAAACATATACTTATTAATAAATAAATATTTTAAAATTTATTATCACCAAAGCCTAGCGTATGATTTTTTAGACATACCAAAAAAAATTGAAAAACCATTTTTCTTTCAATATTTAAATATAAGTGGCTAAAATAGACTAATATTAACAAAACTTCATGAGACACTTATATTTGGTACTTTAATACTAGTATCAGTCCTTGATGGGTTAACTGATTAATTTGGACGAAGTAACCAGGTAAAAGCTTTGTTACTAACTGTATGAAAGTGTAAGTAAAGCTATGGGATATACCGTCTGTCTATTTTACGAGAGTCACACCAAGTATCTCGCTTAAGGTGGGCATATCCAAGAGAGAGAGATCCGATAAGGAAATATTTATTATTTTTGGCCATAACTTTTTTTAATACATATATTGATAAAATAAAGTATAATCCTACCTAAGTGGAACTATGCCAAGTTAGTGATATGAATTTTCAGTCAATAATTTCAGTTGTTTGCAAAATCAGTAAATTTAAATTAAAAATTAGTGCCAATCTTCATAGTTTGTAATTTTAAATGAACTAATGTTGAATACAGTTTAAAATTTAACAAAAACAGGAAATGCTCTAAACGGAAGTCGACGAATCACTGAACTGAACAGTGAACGCGTGGCGCACTGACCTTAGACAACTAAGACAGCTGATATTACCTGCTAAACAAACAAGCGACACGTGTGTGAATACGTGGAGAAGCGTATCTTTGCAGGTTTTAATGCAAAAAAATATAATAAATGACCTCGGATCGCTTTAAAATTTTGCAGAGGCTTTCCCACATAACAGACTTGTATGCCCAGTGTCAATATTTAATATTTTACGAAAACCACAATTCATATAATTGAATCGTAAAAATCATTTATGCCATGATTGGTGAAAAACAATGAATGCAGTTATTAACAAATTTGACAGATTGTCACTGTTGTATGTTGTATGTTCCGTTGTCGAGTTCTAAGGCCACGTTTTATATCAGTAATTTTGGTGTACATCAATATTCAATTCAGAGAAACTGTCGCATGAAAAAGACAGTGCAAGAAAAATATTTAAAAAATAGACGAATTTCGATACTACAAAATGAGGACAGTTCAACATTTATATGAAGGAGATAAGCTGAGGAGAGTAAGATTTTGTAGATAGTTGTTAAATAAAAAAAGGAATGACCCGCTGATATGTAGCAAAATTCTTTGGTCGGATAAATCAGATTTTTCTATTAATGGATTTTTCAATAGAAATACGATTATAAGTGGACACGAGAAAATACACATTGGTGCAGAGAAACTACTTTCCAAGAAAGATTTTCTATGAATGTTTGGGTGGGTCTCTTAACGATTTGTTTTGATTTCTCGCTCCTTTGCTATTTCGCACCTTCGTTTTGCAGATTTTTCAATTTTCACCCCCGCGCCCCCTATATCCGGATAATTGCTAAACTAACAGTGGAATACTGTATTGTCAACCGATCTTAGTAACTGTAAAAAATTTCACCTATTGATTACGTCAGGAAGTGCGTTAAATAAAGGATACAGGATTTGAACATAAACACTGTGCACGCATTGTGAGTTAGTGAAAAGCAAGTAATTATTACTGTTTCGATACTATTCGATACCTATTTGAAACTTAATAAAAATATCAGGAATTTTAATTCCTTTTTACGGCAGCATCAGGATCATATTTCAAATTCTACTGAAATCTAATATCATGAACTAGAATTACTTCCCTCTAGTATGCTAATATTGAGACATCATCAGGTGGCAAACATTTTTATTTATTGACGTATCAAAAGTATTCTGTCTTGTGATTTTATTCAGCTAGATTTTTAACGAATTTTAATCTCTGCTCGGTAAAACTCAGACAAAGTTAAAGATATAGGGTCCTTTTGGCACTTTTGCAAATGCCTAGTTTAGACTAAAATGATTGGACCTTATTTTTATGATGGTAAATTAACAGCTCGTAGATACCTTAATTTCCTGCAACACGAATTTCAAGATTTTCTTTATGAATTAACTGTGGCAGAAAGATTAAATTATTCATATTTTCAACAAGATGTAGCTCCACCTCACACTTATGTAATATGTACAAATTATTTAAATCAATGCCAGATAGCTGGATAAGCATCTGTGGGCCCATTCTATGGCTAGCTCGATCACCAGATATTACTTTTTTGGAGGTTACATTAAAGACAAGGTATTCAAACTGCCCCTGAAAATATTGAGGACATCAAAACCAGAATTGGAAACAAGGCAATTACTCCTGATGTGCTCCAAAATGTAATGCGTTAGGTGTCACGTAGAGCACGTTTGTGTATTAGAATGCTGGTGCACAATTTGAACATTTGTAGTTAGAAAAATAAATATACACATTTTCTTTTCAGTATGGTGGTAGGTAGTACTGTTACCCATAGTTTTTCGCTTTTTTGGATGTTCATTTTGTACTTGTATTTTTATTTATGAGATATTTGTTTATTGTATTGAATAGTTGTTAAAGGGCGATTCGCGAATACAATAACGGAGCGTTCGCAAAGAGCCCTAAATGTTTTCGACAAATGGTGTTGTAAGGAAGGACTCTCTATAAATCCCCACAAAACCACAGTCGTCAATTTTATACGGCCTAAAGCCCCTAAGGCTCAACGGAGTGGTAACGCTCACATCCAAAAAGCCACACAGAAAGCCACAATCGCCCTGGGAAGGTGTAGGCAAATGTGTAGAAAAAACTGAGGTTAAATCTTAAAATGAACCTGTGGTTATACACCAGGGTAGTGAGACCCATGATAACCTATGGATCGGTGGTATGGTGAACTAAGACGATGCAGTCGGGAGAAATAATGCTGTTAAGTGGTGTACAAAGGCTTGCTTGCCTGTGCGCCACGGGGGCTATAAAATCTGCTCCTACGGCTGCATTTGAGGTTCTCTTGGACCTGCCACCATTACACGTATTCATACAAGGCGAATCTCGGTTAGTGGTACACAGGTTAATGCAAGACCAAACGCCAATTAGCCAGCAACACGGGACGGAGTACCAGAAGTTATACTCGGAGATGAGGGCAGATCCCATTCTAAGCATGCCCACGGATGTAATGGTCCCAAGGTATAACTTCAACAAGAACTTTCACACTGTTATACCAGTCTTCCCATAACAGCACAAACAGTCTGGTACACTGACGGCTCCGAGACAGAACAAGGAGTCGGAGCCGGGATTTGCGGGACAAGGTCAAAAACCAGTATCCCGATAAGTCTAAGGAAATATGCAACGGTGTTTCAGGCTGAAGTGATCGCCATACATTGTTGCGCAAGGGAGTTAATAGGACAAGGTACTGTTAACCAGTCGATTGCCATTTTCTCTGATAGCCAAGCGGTAATAAAAGTAATCAGTTCCATGAAAATCAACTCAAGATTGGTGTGGGAGTGCTTGACGGCCCTTACAGAGCTGGGAAGTCAGAATAGAGTGAACCTAGCATAGGTACCAGGACCCGAGGAACACAGAGGAAACGAAAAGGCTGGCCAACTGGCCAAGGAAGGTGCACTTGAAGCCCCAATAGGACCCGAGCCCTTTTGTGGCGTAGCAAAGCCATGCATACGAGCAGCCATTAAGGAATGGGTGCAAGATAAATCCCTGGAATTGTGGAGGAATCTCCCAAGACAGAGACAGGCCAAAGAGTTCATTAACGAACGTTCGGCCCATTTTACGGAAGATCTACTAAGCCAGAATAGGAAGGCCATCAGAGTAATAGATAGCCCTTCTAACTGGCCAGTGCCGGCTCAATAGACACATGAGTTTAATGGGCCTGGCAGAGGACGCAACATGCAGATTCTGCCAAGAGGAAGAGGAAACCTCAGTTCACGTATTGTGCCACTGTCAAGGCCTGGCGAGACTAAGATTCCAAGTACTCGGACAGCTATACAAAAGGGCCTTTATCAAAGCTGTGGAGTCTAGTACAAAGGACAAAGCTGAATGAGGTACTATAAGGAAGCTATTCTGGAAGCATCACAATACACCTGAAAAGGTCGCGGTGGTAAAGGCTAAATAACCAGCTCCTTTGCTAATCTAATCTAATCTATCCCACGAACCTAATATTAAGTTGTGTGAGACTTTAGTTTTGTCACAATTTAAATACCGCGATATTTTTTATAATTCCTATATTGACAGTGTTGACTTCAATAGAATACAAATAATACAGAATGCATGTGTTCGGTTTAACTCTGGTATAAAAAAATTCAATCATATTTCTCGTTTATTTAAAAATTTAAAATGGTTGTCGATGAAATTATCATGCACTTTGTTTTTATCACAAACTGATTACCAGTGAACTCTATACAATAAAATAAGGTTTATATTAATATACGTAGCTAAAGCTCTACTTTCTAAGCATATATACAAAACTTACTTTCGAACGATCCTTTTCCTATAATGTAGTAAAGCAATACAATCAGTTGAATACTTCACTAAAGTCAATGCCTAATGCATTTATAAGTCTAAACTGTTAAATATTTAGGAATTTTTTTTTTATTATGTTTTCTCGCATACTTGCATGATATAATTGCACGGAGACATCTATCTTTATGTAGGGATCGCGGAAGAATAGAAGCTACTGCAATAGTAACTGGTGTTCTTCTTTCTATCAATTTTTTATCATACTAATAAAACCACTATTATTTGTAAATTGTTGTGGATAGATAAATTTCTTTATTATTTTGTGACAAATAACATTTTAAAAAGTCCTCTTTTTGTAGTTTTATTAAACTCTCTCCAGGGCAGGTTAAAAGTGGGCAATTGAAATTACACATACATTTATATAGTTATTAACAGGACTCCCTATCAGGGCACTTCATACTTACCTAGCTTTTCCGTACAGTTTTTAACTAATCGATTTAGGTTTTCAAACAATCTAAAATAATTCACAGATTTCTGAATTCGTAAATATTTTATCTAGGCAATAAGAAATCATTGCAATTATAGATGTAGTTATGTGAACTATCTCTACTCCTGTTGTTGCGGTGAAATGTGCTTATCATTATCGCTAATCTACGGTCTCTGTCAAAGCGCTTGCCACTTTTTAATGACACCGTTTATTCGTATCATATTATTAGAGAATATTACTTTGTTACTTAATACGGCATTAATATCTGATGGCCTTTTACGGTCTCGTTGTAATTCATAACTATTATATATTACTCAGTGACATGCAGCAGCTTATTTTTATATAATACAGTTCATCCCATAATGATTTGAAAATCGAAATTTTATGCTTGTTATATTTAAGCGTTATGTTATGAAATATGTCAATCTTGGAAAGGTGGTATTTAATATCATTTAATAAAATTAGTTAATAAAGTTTCAACTTTTTCATCCTACCTACAACTAAAATAGATGAACTTTGTAGTACCTTTCCTAATATTAATGTGCTTTCAAAATTATTTAAATTAACTTGGGTGCATGGGATCTTCGGTCAGATCATTAATTAATTAACTAACCAACGTTAAAGGACTACAATTATACAAAATACAAAAAAAAAATATAATTTACATATTACTACAATCATTATTATTAAATTTGTCGATCATAACTATTTACGGACGTCTTCAGTTTTGTGAAACCATAAGAGAAGAAGTAGATGAGGATGCTAATTTTCTAAATAATAGTTTTGTTTATCCACGAAACACCTTTTTCCTTCATAGACTTATGATTCAGCAAGGACTTATTACTGGTCTAAAGAAAAGTCCCGAGGTTCTGGACTGCTACGTAGACAGGTCGAAGATTTGGAAGGTAATGAATATGCAAATCAATGCCTCGTACGACGCCACTTGGCAAGTACCCAAATGTATTTCTAGTAGAGGTATGCCATCCTACTGTATGCAAGCGAATATCTCAAAAGAGGTTTCACTACCAATCATTTATTTACATGCACAGTGAGAGCTATGTGATTTTAAGAGCTCTTAAATCAAATATGGATGGGCTCTAAGCTATTACTAAAGTATCAGAAACTTTTAACCCCAATAAATAAGCAAGAAGGAGTAGAGACTCTTTTTTTTGGACCTAAGCCCAACTTTTGCCTAGCAAAAACTCTCATTACTCAAAGCTCCAAGGCTGGGTCATGATATAGTTTAAAAACTATTAGGCTATCTGTTGAAATGAAGACAATTTCTAAAGCCAGACGAGCCATTTTGTATATTCTTCATCAGGAAAATTAAATTTGAAAATTTTGAAATGTATTTAAAATGTATACAATCAAATGTATCCTAAACTATTTTATGTACCAAATATCTGTCAAACCTGACTTTTCTAATTAATTTTATGTCAGAATATTTAATTAAAATGTATCGCTTTTTCTGATGCGCAGGTACTTCATGAAAAAGTTGCAAAAAAGGCTTAAAACACAAAAGTTCTACTACAGGGATGAAACATGGGTACTCCTACGTTATCGAGGGCGCTTAACACGATGGTAATATTTTTAAGGTTCCCATCATTCAGTAACTACCCTAAACTCGAAAAACATCCCCTATTTCGTGTTTTTTTCATCGTAGGCATGCGTATCGGTTTTTTGTGCGGGATTCGGGTAGGCTATATGAAATTTAACCATTCACCATACTATCCACATCCGGAGATGAAACTACCACCACCCCTGGCATTGAAGTCCACCGAAAAATACAAAATAGTGGAAAATGTTTTTTACCCATTTTAGAGGCCGCTAAACACGATGTCTATACTATTTCACTCTCCACTCTCCATCAACCATCCCCAAATCCTCAAAACCACCCATCTTCCACATTTAGTGGTACTGGGCATGCGAGCACTAGATAGGATTTTATTATGGAACTGGATATTTCTAGGCCCTATATGCCCAGTATCAAGAAATATGAAGAGGGGGTGGTTTTAGCGGTGGTTGGTGAAGGGTGGGAAGAAATGAATATTACAATCGTGTTGAGCACCCTCTAAAACGGGGATAAACCACTGAACTCTACTACAGTAAATGGAACGCCATTGCCCATAAGCATTTGTACGATCATTTGAATATCGCACAAGTATGGCGCCCACATAGTAGCGCGCAATCGCACTATGAAATACATTAGGATCAGCCTTATTGCCTATTTCATATTTTTAATTTTTTTCAGAAATCGTATAAAAGATATGCGTATATTGATTAATAACAATTTATTTGTCTTTATAGTTATTAAAGAAAATAGAAGCTATTGTTATTCCCAATGAATCATTTTATTTTTAATTTTTTGCCTCAAATGTTGAAAATGCATGATCATGAATTCAATATAACACAATTCACAAAAAAAAACAGAGTCATATGTTTTTCTATCTCTGGGGTTGAAATATGATTTTAAGATTAATAAAAGCTAAAATTGAGACCTGAAAAAGCTATAGTTTTTTCTACGATCAATCGGTAATTATATGAGTACTTAGTGAATCTGATATAGATAGACTAATATTATAGTGTTGTATTAAGATCTCTAAGACACAGGTATTTATTCTTGGAGGAATAAAGATATATACTACACATAGTAATAGTAACAACTTACATTGTACATTTTATTGAAAACTATAATCATATGTTTTATATTCGCATGTTTGAATTGACAAATAAAATGAAGAAAAGGTAAAAATTAATGATTTTCAAATACTTGCTGCGCTATTAATTCAATTCCAAGATAACTTAGTTTTTTTGTTTAAGATTAAATACCTTGACATATAAGCAATAGATTGTTTTACTCATTTGTTTATAAAAACATGATAACATGATATACTCACAAGACAAGGAATTGGAAAAGAATATGTAAAGGTGTGTTTACGTAAATTTTCCTTCCCTACTTGTATGAGAAAATTAAAGTATAATAAATATATCTGTTTTATAAAATTGCAATATTTATAAAAGTATGGTAACGTCATTGTGTTTTCAAAAAGATCATGGAATCAGTATTAATATCCCGAATACGTTGGAATATATCTTTATGTTAAGAATATTTAGGTAAGAAATCACAAATAACAAACTTAAAAATCTGTTACAAATCGAAGAATTTTCCATCCTGATATATCTGAAAGTATTAGCCTATTTTTTAATAAAAATTCGTATTTAAGTAGGTAAAAGCACTCATTTAAAAGAAAAAAATCTAAAATCGGACTGTATTGCAATATCTAGATGGTAGCGTATTTTATATAACAGACAAATTTAGTTGAGTAGGTACTTACTTAAAATATAACAAACCTGGGATTTCTCCCCGATTCTTCCAAAACAGTATCATACAAGTGAGCACCGTATTGTTTTAATTAAGATATAATTACATATATTGTTTATAAGTCACCAAATTATACACAAAAGTAACCAAATGTATTACAACTTTACGCAAACGAAAGAAATGATCAAAGAATAAAATCACAGACACCGACTCTGGAATTCGCATTCAATTTAAGACCTACGCTTAGGAAATAGGCCAGGCGGCAGGTAGTTCAATAAGGAAATAATTAGTGGAAAGCTGGAAATTGCTTTAATCGCTTTATTTGGACCCAGATATTACTCTCCCAAGTTTTTCCCCTCGAGCGAAGTCGGCGTTGGCCCTTCTGGCCCTAAGAAGGTACTATTTTTCGGTTTTATGCAAATATCTCCCAAACCATCAACTTTATCAACAAAATACTTATTATAAAAAATAATCTTGAGTAAATTTGCTACAAAAAAGTTCTTTACCGTTTGTCTCTAAAGTGAACCGTTACGGTGCTACGACCATTCAAATTGGAGCCCTTTTTGATTCTTGCGGAAAAGTTATCGAAATCATACGCCATATCAAAGTTTCTACATGTTATAAATATTTGTCAGCATTCCAGGTGTTTTTAATGCAGATATCAATAAAAAAATTGGTCAGTAAGTACATTCAGTTCAGATTCAGTACATTTCACAAGTAGACTTCATTACTTTCTCACCGAGGGCGCTGGCAACACTGTGTACGTGGGGATAGTAACACCTGCACATGCAGCTAGCTTGCTGCGCTCGGCCTCCCATACAGCTGGCAAGGCTGCTCCCATACCACAGCAGTCTCATGAACCACTCGCAGTGCCAAGTCCGCTGAACGTCTTCGACGATCGCACAAGTATGATGCTGCTAATGTTTTTTTTATGAGCCCATGACGGCACCTATGCCACAAGCAAAATTTTTGTGTAATGACACAAACAAACGAAGATTGATCGACTTGTTGCGCGTCAAATTCGAAAGCGAAGGAATCAAAACCAGACAAGCTCCAGAAGATGCCGATGTGCTCATCGTTACCACCGCACTCGAGTTATCTCGGCCCGACAATTCGGTCATTATAGTGGCTGAAGATATAGATATCGTGGTCATCTTGGCGGCTCGTATGCCACCCTCCACGAAAATGTATTTTATGAAACCCGGCAAAGGTTCAACCAAACAACAACTATTTTGCACAACAAGTTTCAATCTCCCGCCGTGTGTGCAAGAAAACATCCTCTGGTTGCATGCGTTTGGTGGGTGCGATACAACGTCTTCGTTTTTCAGGCAGGGCAAAATGAAATTCGTAACACTGCTGAAGAGTAATGAGGAACTGCAGACAGCTGTTAGGGTTTTCTGAGACGTGAACGCAAACCCCGATGAAATTGACAAAGCGGGCCAGTTGGTTGTGGCTAGGCTTTATGACAACAAAACCACGGGAAACACCCTGAATGAGTTGCGGTTCCAACTGTTTGCAAAATCTCTAAGCAAACATCGATTTAATCTCGCAAGCCTACCTCCCACCGAATCAGCGGCACGCGAGCACTCTTTAAGAACATACCATCAAGTCCAAACATGGTATGGAAATGATACAAATCCACTGGATTGGGGCTGGAAAAATTCGCAATGTGGTTTGGCTCCCATACCTACGACGAGGGATCCGGCGCCACAAACGCTTCTAAACACAATGTCCTGCAAATGTTCGAAAGGATGTAACGCAGCGTGTGATTGCAGGAAAACGGGCCTTCGATGCTCCAGAATCTGCATGAATTGTATGTGACGGTCATGTACAAATGCTGCCGAGGAAGACGATTTGGATGATTGTGACGGGGACATCGATGTTAATCTTGAGCGCCCTGTAACGTCGGACAAATGTACCGATGCAGACGATGAAAGCGATGACGGAGGAATTGAGGCAGACGATCAAGACTGCCAGCCTTCATCAAAATGGTTGAAAATCGACTAACAGTGGATTAGGCCTCTTGGGGACACCACTTACAAAAAAACGCGCCATTTGCTCTACCGCCAGGTGGTGTGGAAAAGAGTGATTTTATGTCAATACTAGTCAATAATAATACTAATCGTAGGTACTTTGCCACAGCGATTTATATTGAAAAGCTGTTATACTTGTAACAAGTTAACAGCTTGTGCACCTGGAAAACTGACAAATATTTATAACATGTAGAAACTTTGATATGGCATATGATTTCGATAACTTTTCCGCAAGAATCAAAAAGGGCTCTACTTTGAATGGTCGTAGCATCGTAACGGTTCACTTTAGACACAAACAGTAAAGAACTTTTTTGTAGCAAATTTACTCTAAATTATTTTTTATAATAGGTATTTTGTTGATAAAGTTGATGGTTTGGGAGATATTTGCAAAAAACCGAAAAATGGTACCTTCTTAGGGCCAGAAGGGCCAACGCCGAGTTCGCTCGAGGGGGAAAACATGGGAGAGTAATATCTGGGTCCAAATAAAGCGATTAAAGCAATTTCCAGCTTTCCACTAATTATTTCCTTATTGAGGCATTTTTCGACCTGTCGCCTGGCCTAAAACAAATAAAACACAAACTTGCGTCAGCGCATAACTTCCGTACACAACTGTTTGACTCAAGTACAGACATACTTTTAATGTTAGAATTTCTACTGCGTCGGCGCTGGTCTATGCATTTTGAATCGTATAAATATCATATTTTGTTTACGCGCATATGCCTATACTGGCGTTCCATTTACTGTAATAGAGTTCAGTGGGATAAACAAGTTTTCATGCATTTTGATTTTTTTGGGGATATTTTAGTATGAGGGGAGGGGGTAGTTTCAACCCCTGGGGTGGATAAGATGTTGTATGGTTAAATTTCATATGGCCTACCCGAATCCTGCCAAAAAAAACGATACGCATGCCTACGATGGAAGAAAACGCGAAATAGGGGTGGTATTTCGAATTTAGGGGTGGGAATATTAAAAATATCACCATCGTGTTCAGCGCCCTCGAAAACGGGAGGTGACCCATGTTTCATGCCTGTAACAGAACTTTTGGGATTTCTTCAACTTTTTTATGGATTAAGGTGGCAAAATATCCGACAAAAAGAAAGAAGTAAAAAGATTTTCTTTTTACATATCAGGAAAAATTATAATTTCTTTACTTGCTACATCTGAGTAAATTTATGATTCTAGTTATTTATCGCAGATTGTCAAGTTGATCATTATTTTAACAATGAGGCTTTCCGTTACCCAAAGAATTGAAATTTTAATATTATTATGACGTGGTGATAAAACAAGAATGCAGAAGCAGGTATGCCAAATTTTCAATACTAAGTATCCTAATCGTCACATTTCTCAGTTGACGGCTAGTAGAGTAGAAAACAAATTTCGTGAATTAAGAAATGTCACAAATATTCCTAAATTTGGTAGGAAATCAATAGGTGGATCGGTAGACGCGGTGAAATTGAGTGGCCTGCGCGTTCTCCCGATTTGACCCCCGCTTGAATATTTTTATAGACTAAAAATCGATAGTCTACTTCAACAAACCAAATAACGTCGATAATTTAAAAGATAAAATAAAGCAAGAAATTAATAATTTGCCAGTTATTCATAAAAAATTATTGTAAACCTTCTTGTTTTACGTAAATTAGATTTATTTACATACTTATTAGAAAAAGTTACTTCTTCCTCAGATATTAAAAGCAAACCAGTTTCGTGATCCACATTCGAAAAAACGCGACACAATTATTTGATATATATACTGTATAACCATTTATTTGTGACCCTCTCTTATTACTAAATAAAATATAGAAAAAAAATTACAACAAATAAACTTACCTAAAGCTGAAGTATATTTTATGACTGGCTCTTTCTGATACACCGATGAAATTAGCGGTGCAGATTTAACAACTGGCACCACCTGTTTGTAGTACGTAGGCACTACTTGTTTATAAATGGAGGGAATAATTTGCTTCACAACTGTTGGTGCAGGTGATGCGTGTACAGATGGCGCGCTCTTGCTCACCACAGCATTAAACCCGTTTACGGGATCCGCAACGTAGTCAACTACTCGAATAGATCCATCAGGCTCCACTAGAGAGTACTGGCCTTTCACGACGTCTCCGTCTCTGGTCTCCTGCTGAGCTTTCATGTCGCCTGTATGTGGGTCGGACACTCCGTACTTGAAGGCGTATTTCGGATGAGACTAGAAAAAATAGTATTGTTGTATGAGTTTCCATCAAAGTAGTCCCACGTGTTTAAAGATAATTTACTTAACAAAATTGCTTTAATTTCTGTATTTTGTATTGGTCATAAATAAAAAAAAAATCGACTTCAATCTAAATCTTTTCGGAAGCGCGATTTCTTTCATTGAAATTTTTAATATTTTTTACAAAACAGTGGCTATAACTTCCAAAATATGAGTAATATGGCCAAATTAACAAAGAATTATAATGAAAATCGCCAGCGGCGTAACTAGAAGTCATGGGGCCCCAGGGCAAAAGATTGTTGGGGCCCCCTATTTACTTAAAAAATAAAATGATATGTCCGACAGTAATAATTTTTTTAATTTTAACAACAATAATCATTAAAATAAAGAAACCAAAAAAGTAAGTTTATTGAGTTTATACCTCATATACTTAAACTAATATTTGGTACAATAATTGCATAATGAAACTTAAAATAGTATTTGATGAAATAATATTGCAACCAAAAAACCTAAACTAATATTATATTCTATGCATATGCATTACAGCATATGTATAATGGTATGAAAAATAATTTTAAAATCTCTTTCCCTTGCCTTTCTATTATCAAATTCATTTATTACCTCATTTAAATCGAGTTTTTCAGCATTTTCATTTTCTATAAATAAACAATAGGGCATCTTTGATAATTTTCAGCTTGTTAAAATTCATTTCAACGTTAGCGGTTGTAACAGGCAACGTGAAAAATAACAGAAACAATGGGTAAACTTCAGTTAAGTCGTTTTCAAGTACGCCATATTTACTTAAAACTAATTCAGAATAATCTTTAACAGATAAGTCATCTCTTGTACAATGTATATATTCGGCATTTTGTTGAACTTTCTTAATTTGAGTATTTACTCCATTATATGCCCCACTCATAATACTTGCTCCATCATAACCTTGACCATAACATTTTTCAATAGGAATATATTTTTTAATATATTTAGAACTTCTTTAGTCGTTCCTATAGCAGGATGATGTTTTAGCTTAAAGAATCCCAAAAAAGTTTCTTTTCTGATCAAACCCTGAGGTACATATCTTTATTCTCAATTATATGGCAAGTTCGAATGACGATACCTAATTGGTCTATTTTAGTTATGTCTTGAGTGGTGCCAAGGAGCAAAGAAAAAAAAAATGTATTTATTTTGTTAGTTGGGAAGTAAGCTCTTTTGACAGACACTCTATTAGCTTATTCTGAATAGCTGGGCTAAGATATCGCACTGATCCAGAAGGCTTATCCATTACCTGCTTCATTATTATTATTATTATTATTATTATTAGCCGTTACTCGAGTCCGAGTATAAAAATGTTAAAGTCGATAGATTGTGTACAATAAAAAAAAAAAAAAAAGTAAAAGGTGTAGTCTATTGTAATTCCCATTCATCTATGGTGCACACGACTATGGCTATAGAGGCCAATTCGGGAGAGCACATGTCGACCGCAGTCAGGACAAACATAGACCTGGTTAGGTCTTGGATTTGGCCTTCTTGCAGCAACATTTCCTTGATAGCTGGCCACAACCCCTCGCCATTTGGTTCTGTCCACTGCAAGTTGTTCCCATTGCTCGTCTGCAATACCGCAGGATTTTAGATTTTCATGGAGAGCGTCTTTGAACCTCTTTCGTTGACCGCCACGCCTTCTTCTACCGCTTAGCAATTCACCATAAAGTGTAC
The DNA here is from genome assembly GCA_963675555.1 of Leptura quadrifasciata. Classification (NCBI taxonomy): domain Eukaryota; kingdom Metazoa; phylum Arthropoda; class Insecta; order Coleoptera; family Cerambycidae; genus Leptura; species Leptura quadrifasciata. The sequence continues at coordinate 12,915,067 of OY776676.1, forward strand.
ATTTAGGAAGGCGGTTATCATGCATACGATGAACGTGACCTGCCCATCTTAGGCGTGCTCTTAAAATAAGCACCTCATTTGGAAGGCTGCTTGCTCTCCTGAGTACTTCTACGTTTGATATGTGATGGAACCAACGGATTTCATCATACTTCTGAGGTGTCTTTGCCGAAAACGTTCTAATGCTTTCACATGACGACGGTAAGTGACCCAGCTTTCACATCCATATATCAGTGTTAGAATGATAACTGCTCTGTAGACAGCCATTTTCGTTGATAAAGCAAGGTCGTAGTTGTCAAATACTCTCTCTCTAAGTCCCCAGAGTGCTCTAGACGCAGCGTTAATTCTATTGCGAATCTCGCTGTTCATGTTTGCTTTGTCATTAACAACGTTGCCTAAGTAAATGAACTGATCCACCACTTCGAGAGAATTTCCGTTAAGAGTAATGTCTATTTGGTTCACTTGATGAGGAATTGACATAATCTTAGTCTTTCCAATGTTGATTTTAAGTCCCAAGGAATCATAGCTCTGGGCATACACATACCAAAATACCAAAATATACGCCAGCACAACGGGGTCTTTCGAAACATACGCGGTTGCAGCACACAACGGTAGCGGCAACATCAACTTAAACCTGACAATTGTCTTTTCATATTGTTAATAATAAACCTACGGTAATAAACCTAAGGTCTACGAAGTTTGTAGCACGCGTTGTTAATTTATTAACATTCCATTCCATGGATATCTCGCCGACAATACTCTCTCTCTCTCATTCTAGCTCATGCGGCCAAAGAAGTATTCAATTAAATAATTTAACATAGTCTGTTCTAGCTGAACACGGACAATATAGGTACATATACCTATTACCTACCTACCTACCTACCACTAGTTACCGGTATATCTGCAGAAAGTTCCTGTTTTGGAAATGAATCATTTCTAATTGTACCCTTGTTAACTTTTTTGATCCTTATGTCTATTAAAGCATCACAATCTCGTCCTTTTTGCCTAACAAATTGTCTCTAATGCGATTCTTATTTTACTTTATTAACGCTTGTGTGATGGCAGTAATACATTTTTCTAAATACCATTCTTTGTAAATGAGGCCATATATTTGGCACAACCCATTGACTTTTGGATACAGTAGAAAATTTCTGGACCCATTCCATTACACTGACTATTATAATTGTCTTCAGATCCTTGCAGTTGCAACCTCAAGCGTGCTTTATAATCGGACTCACCTTTAAATTTTAATATTTCCACATTCCCTTGTTTACCGACAACACTAGTTAAGAGAAGTTTTAATGTTTCCATAATTATTGGCAAAATTCACTAAAACAAATACAAGCGATACTTTCTCCGCGCTGTCAATGACTTTGGAATGTTTTTTAAGGTTATATCGTTTTTGAGGTAGAATAACGATGCTCTATTAGCGCAATCGTTTGGGAGGCGCCGTAACCGCGTATGTTTCGGAAGGTTTCGTTGTGCTGGCGTATATTTTGGCAGATAATGTTGTAGTGTATGAAATGTGTTGAAATACATTTTGCAGAAATCCGTCGTGCTCAAGTATATTTTAAAATAACCAATGAGCGTTTGGATGGGCGGGTCTGGTGTTGTGCTTAATGATAGAACGTACAGAGCTTTGTCCTGCTGGAAGCGCTTCCGGAATGATTTTTGTACAGAGACCCTGGTCCTGCAAGCAGGACAATATTCCGCTCATAAAGTTATCCTGCATACAGGACGTAAGGTGCTACCAGCAGTATATGCAGCAAAACGTGAATGAACTATTTATTGTCATTAACTTTCGTAAATTGAAGACTTGCTGGCAGGACTCACTTTAATCGCAAATTGTGCTGCCAGAAGTGCAGCGCTTTAAATTGAAAGATATTTTTAGTTGCAAAACAAATAAAATTTGGAGCATATTGTAAATGATTTAAATAAAAGTATAATTCAAAAATATTAATATCTTTATTAAATAAATTAAATATTATTTTTAATTTATTTTTAAGTCAAAAACGGGAAGGAAAAATGAAAACAAATGTTCAATAAAAAATATATTTTTAGTCGTCTATGCTGGGATATCATGTTGAACATGGTAGGTAAAACAATTTCTTCCTGTTGTTGGAGAACACGTAACAGCACGTGCGCCACAAGTACTGCTATTATTATCATTAGTATTTGTAAATTGGTTTTTTAGGTCCAAGTATACAAAAAACGCATTTAATTACCTTCAATTTGAAGAGAACTACAACTAATCTTCGCGGTGCTTCCATCGATGTCCCACTCAACACTTGCCAGATTTTTTGATTTGGAAATTTTTTTTATCGCTCAGAAACGCCTGGCGGTATTCCATTCTTCACCAAATTGAGATATACTCCACGAACAGGGCCGGATTAAGGCGCATGCGAAGCACGTGGTCGCCTAGGGCTTGAAAGGATGAAAAAATGAAAAGAGCGAATAAATTTTTAAGGGGAAAAATAAAGAGCGAAAAAATTTGGAAGAGCGAAGAAATTAAAAGAGTTAAATGATTGAGGTAGCGAAAAATAAAAGGGCGACAAAATCGAAAAAGCAACATATTTTGTAAATTTTGCCGTAAAGAGGGGGAAAAATATTTTTGCCTCCAAGCAAAATTTACCTTGATCCGGCCCTGTCCACAATGATTATTTTTCGGATCAAAAACCGTTGCCGACGTGAAAATACGCGCTCCTAGCTTCATCATTTGAGTATAAATGACTGATAAGTTCAAGCCGGCATAACTTTGGAACTAATAAACATAGCGCCCTCGGACAAAGATGCGCTTTCAGAGCATTTCATTGGCTTCTAGAAAATGTAAAAATTCGTTCTGCTGGCAGGTCCCATAATCCTAATATTTAGCGATTTCTAGTGTACTCAAATGAGTTGTTTTCGTACTGCCGGCAGGACACTGTACGTTCTATCATTAAGTATGTTTTGGAATTACGCGTCCCGGTTTGCCCTGCCATAGTTACGTCTCTGAAAATCGTTTTCATTATTTATTTCTACAAAGATCCCAGATCCTAACACACGATGTCCCTGAGACCTGAGACAGCCATATGTCCCGAATATCCCATGTAGGATGGCTATGACAAATGTCTCTATGACGTTCAAAAGATCAAGTATATCCATCCCACTTTGATGCCCTATGGACAAAAAGTAAGGTATCTATGGTTTCAAATAGGGACATCACTTAGCAGCATTCTAAATATTTGAATATGGTACGTATATTGCAGCACATATAATTTTTATCTATTATTCCTAATAGATACTTATATTGTTTTAATTTACACCATGTGTCTGGTAAAAACGGCATACGTTTATGGACCATTTTTGCTGAAGATTACCTTCTCTATAAACATTTAAATCTTTTTTATTAAAACTAGGATGCCTCCAACATCAATTGATTTAAATATGAATGGGAAATATTTTTTTTTATTTATTTGGTAACTTTGTAGAACGTTATTTACGTTGGTAAATACTAATATTAAAATCAAATTAAAACTCACATAATAATCTACAGCTTGTGACGCATAACCTTGCTGATGAAGTCCTGATATCACACCTCCGAAAACTTTCGGTGTCACTATGGTAATAGTTGCTAGGATTATCTGAAAAACATATTTGTAAAATAAAATTATATTATTATTTATAGATATGTAAAATTATAGTCTAATGAAATAAAAATAATTTATTGATCCGTTTTCTCGAGTTTTAGTCTACTTCCCAACAAAAATTGTTATGCAACTATTACAAGGTGAATTAAATAAATTAATAAAGATAGCATAATATTAAAATTATTTCTGTTTCCCAACATCCCGCCGCGATGTTATTAATATTCTATTATGCTATGCTATATACATATTTTATTTGTAGAAATCGTAATTTTTTTAATTTTTATTAGGTATCGATCATTTTGCCATTATCCATATGTCGCTTTCATAGTTCGCAGCTAAATAATAAAATCCTTTCGATAGAAACGAAAGCACTAGGTTTAAAATTAAATACTTACAAACAAAGGATTAATTGTGATAATGAGCCAGGTAGCACTTTCTTATGAAGTCGAAAAAGTTTCAATTTTTCGTGGGCTTAGATGAAGTAGATTTAGATTTAGTAGATGAAACTTGTAATTAGTGTGTACTAATGTGTATAAGGGCTGGTCGATAGCCGAGTGAGTTAAGGCGCGAGGTGGCAATCGCGATTAATCACACCGACATTGCACCACCGGGTTCGAACCCGGTAACCCCCTTCTGCACAAGCCCTGGCTTCTGGAATTGGGGGTTGTCTAATTTATGTGGTGTGGTGTTTATATAATTATTGTAATTAAGTAATAAATCGGTTGTTTATGAAAGTTGTTGTTGCAATTTATTGAACCCACATACAGGGGGTTTACTGGAGATTGTAAACACGTAATAATATGTTGTAGTTCAAAGTATTCTGAACAAAAACTCATCATATGATTCGTATGTATAATTAGCTTTATTAAAATGCTCTATATTAGTAAGTAGGTAAGTGCCTGTATTGATTGACAGTAAATTGAATGAATTGATGCTAATTTGCTGGCGAGGAATATACTGAGTGTATCAGAATCTTGTTGCAAAGCGAAATCGATTTTATTTTCCAAGATATGAAATTAAAACATAATAACTCCTCTATAAAACCATTATTTTACTATAAGGAACGTGACCAGACTGCAACCAACAGCTACTCTCCGGGCTATGTGCCCCGCCGAGCGCTTAATTACAAGTTAATCCTGGCGCGTTAAGTGTATTAATTGCATATTACCATCAAAACGCTAATGGTTCGATTGCAACAAACACCAGCCGAAAGGCTGATCCTACTTAAAGGAGATCTTGTTGTTTTTCAATTCTGCAGTTCCGATTTCAAGCAATTTTCTCGGTGTAATACGATGGGGGATTAGTACTTTCGAATCTTGTACTATCTTTTTATGAGTACAACTTGATAGTTTGTTATTCGTTTTATAGCGCGTTTTTATAAGCAAAGAACTCCTTTGACAAGGTTAATATGTTGAGTTGCCGTGCGTGTTCTTAACTCTTTCCGTCTGAAGAAACGCCATATAATTGTCGGGAAGCACTCTATGCTTAGTAATCAAGTAAAACTCAAGCTATCTTTTATTTTGACTTGCAGTTAGTAACATTTTTCAATAGAAGAAAGTTGTTCGAAATAGAGAACTTATATTCTAATATTTTAGTTTGCAATTAGGAATCGGTAACGAAAAGAGTGAATCGAAATGGTATGTTATCAAATGTCAAACTTTTCGCGTCACAACACCCGCTACCAATGAGCCAAATATGAAATTTTTAGAGGTGTTTATTAAGTAAGATGCTTTAAAAAATTAGACGTCCATAAGGAAAAACGTTAGGCATGTAATGTTAAACATGTAAATTTGAGTCATAAATAAACAACCGAACATCGTTCAACTTTCATCTTAGAGTTTTTGTTATTGGCAAAAATTTAAATTGTCGATTTTCACTTATTTTGTAATTATCTCTGAAATTACTGTCTCTAATTTAAACGACCACCGTCTTCTATCTTTCACAAATATTATCGAAAGGGCAACTACTAAAAGTATATTATGAACTCGTGCATTATTATTCTGTAGCTCTTAGCCACAGACATATGATTTATAAAAATTTGGTGATTGTACCATAAGGGATGACAAATTTCCAGGAGGTAAGAAATTTTAAAAAATCTTAGTGAATGCAATAGGCGTGCACAGCTCTAGATTGTTTAATTAACGAAATTAGAACAATTTACAAGTAAATAAAATAGCTTTTTCAACTATTTTAGCTACCACACGGGGATGAAACTTTGTAATATCGCTCCTCCCTGTAAAATACAACATTTGGGCATAGTTTGTCTGGTTGCTATGATAACAACAATAAAATCAAAGCCTATGATTGGTTGTTAAGTAGAAGTGTGAAATATTCATTGACAAAAAACTGGGATCACTTAATGGCGTCTATAACGAAAACGATAAAGTACACAGTATAATTTTTCGACGGCAGAGAGCGACATTTCAACATTTAGTTTTCATAAGTAAATTTATTAATGAGTAGTAAATATTTACTATTCAGAACTAAATACTTACTTCACGTATTATGATTAACTTTTTGCTGATATATTTATTTCTAGGAAATAAATGTATGTAATATTGCAATAGATTTGGGAGAAGCAAATATTTTTCTCTCAACTAAATCTATCATTTTCGTACAGTAATTTACTTAGGAAGAACAAACACGGCGGAAATAAATCATTTAGTTTTGTCAACTAATTGAATATTTGGTATATTCTTGTCGGAACAAAATTTTTTAAAATAATTATTTGTCTGTATTAAATATAATAAAGGATAACAAATATTTACTAAATTGAAAAAACTAAGGCTTCTTACTTATTCCAAGCATCATATTTCCCTCAGTGTAAGTTTTGTAAAGAACTAAACTGCATCCTACTACCAAAATTAACCAATTTTAAATCCAAACGTTCTCTAAAAAACTCTTTCGAATTTATAGAAAATACAAAAAATGTAATAGTATTGCAAGAAATAACGGATGCAGCGAATCGTTAATAGATAATATTATGGTAAAAAAAACAACGCAAAATGCTTCTCAAGGAATTTTTCAACGCATCTTACAAATCAACAAAATATAGTTTTATTAATTATAGTGACAAAATCTCTAGGAAATTAAACAATTTAGGTATCTCTATAATAAGTGTGAATAAAACGAATTTAAGAAATATATTGGTCAATAATAAAGAAAAATTAACTATACTTGATAAATCAGGTGCATATGAAATCAAATGTAAAGATTGCAATGCCGTCTATATAAGTCAGAGTGGTAGAAGCATAGAGAACAGAGTAAAAGAACATAAAAATGAATTTCAAAGAACAATAAAAATACGGGAATGTCAACACGCTATATTGAAAATAACATAAATTTGCTTCATACAGAAGGAAACGTAAACGTCTAAATCTTCTTGAATAATTAGAAATTAAAAAATCCCTTAAAAACAATCCTTTTACCACGAATGACCAGCAAAATTTCTTAATTACTCCTATACTAGATAAAATGTTGACAATTATTTGTTGATGTATATTACTACGTTAGGTCTAACCGAAAAATCCCCGCAACTAAAGTGTAAGTCATAAATGTTTTTAGGTACCTATATTTTAGAATAACCACTTCCGTTACTTTAGTGTACACTTTGTACTCACTTAATAAAGCTCTAATAAGCCCAAACAGTTATAGAGAATTTTAAACATTTTGATATATCTAAAAGCAGTGTTTACTTAAAAACAATTATTGTTAAGATGTTTCATAAGGAACCAACCACAAACTCAGTTCAGAATTTTTTTTAATAAACGGATGTTATTACATTTTATATTTTTATAGGGCTCTAGTAGTTATTTTAATATAATTTTTAGGATACAATATTAGTAGCTTTATATCATTTTACAGAGACTATACTTATAACAAAAATATTTTTTTATTTTACCATTACGTTTTTAATAGTTTTTTTATAGGGCTCTAGTAAAGTTATTTTAACTTTCGTACAATATAATATCAAATGTATTGCGTTATTCAAAAAAAAATACCCATCGAATAATTGTTGTGAAAGAGGGAAGAAGAAATTCTATAAAATAAAAATATATTATCACTAGCTGTTAAGAAAAATAAGATTCAATAACGCTGATAATCCTAAATCTTAACAACTTTAGAGGCGAGATACTTTCTTCTTAAGTCTCTCTTACTTTACCCGACTGTTAATGTCGCTAACATTTTCCTGTCCCACATTATGCACCACCGTGTATGCAATACCTTTAAAACCGTTAACACTTAAACATAATAATTAAACCCTAATTAATAAATGTCCATGCAACAACACAGTCCACTTATTGTTAGAGTCACAGTTGAGGTATTTACCTTTAAATGAAACATATTATGCACTATTATTCAAAAAAAATATTAACCTATACCAGAAAAATGCACGCGCACTAACGATGTTTTTTTCACTTTCTTGTTATATACTTCTCCCAGTTACAATAGACATTGTACTCCTCCCTTCCAAAATGGTGCAACCCGCCACTGCGCCAAGGTCGCACCACCACAGTGTTACCGGTAACCTCAAGGAAAAGATTTCCCAAATTGTAACCTTCAATTTTACTGCTTTAGGATGGGTTGCGACTTTTAAATTAAAATTAATGTGAATGTGCGAATTTTAAGGTGAGAGTACGAACGAAATCTGACCTGAGAAATATTTTACCATTTCGTTAGTTTTTTCAAGTAGTGAACATTATTAAAAGTGTAACGATGGATTATTGAGAACTAATTTTAAAAAAATTCTTGGAGGAAAACGGAGACAATTTAAAATTTTATCTCTCAAAAAGTAATAAAGGTGATACTAAGGTGTCTCACCGGGAATTGAATCGATCGATATAGAGAAAAGTACGCATTAGAAAATTTTGATAATTTAGATAATTACTAATGTCGGTATAGCCAATCCAATTAAAATAATTACAAGCAACTGGCACTTCCGCTTATACCGGAAGTCGATACCAACTTGCTTATTTCAAATGGAACACCCTATATATTTTAGGGTTTTCGAAAAAAGAGCATAAAATTCTTAGTCGAAAATATGTAACATATCCTATACCTAAACCTAGCCGTTTCAGAGATATTTGACATTTTATAGTAAATTTGACAGGTGCAACGGTTTGCAAGAGCCGATATAACTTTCTTCGTCTAAAAGATCATCATTTGCTTCTTGTCATGCAAAAAGAATACAAGGAGAACTACGTTATACAACTGAAATAAATTCAAAAATATCATACCAAGTGTTCCGTTTTTCGCGTTATATTTTGTCAACTTCGAGAACTTGTTTAGGTCAAATGGAACACTCTGTATTTTTTTAGGTCAAGTTGTGTAAAATTGAATTCCCTTTTTTCTGATATTAGCATTGTGGGGGTTAGAGTTACAACTTTTTGAAATATTTGCGATTTTATTAGAAATTCATGAATTGTTGTAATCATTTCATCAAAATAGACATGATTAGAAACAATCAGTCATTATCTTATGTCAAAAAATGCCAGCGCGTTTAAATTATACCAACGAAAACTTTTTAAATTTGTTTATTATTTATGGAGAATGTGATAAAGTAATATCAAGAACTTGCAGCACATTTGCTACTCGATATCCACAAAAACGCAAAATAACACTAACACTGTAACATGCATATTAATCGAATTGAAGTTATGGCGTGAACTAAAATAGCAAAGATAAGATCAATTTAAAATATGATTTCATTGTAATTTAGTAATTGCTCAAAATTCCGCCCTCGAACCTCGACACATTTTTCGCACCTTCGGATTAGTTCCTCATGGGTAGCTTTTCTAATTGAATCCTGTGATATGTTTTGAAATGCATTTCTTACTCTTTGCATACAATCTTCAATGGTTGTTAAAGGATTCTCATAAACTTTATTTTTAATAGTTCCCTAAATGAAATAATCCAGAACTGATAAATCGGGCGAGCGAGGAGGCCATAAGAAAGGTCCATATTGGCAATCCATTGATCATAAAAAGTTTCTTGTAAATAATTATCAATTAAATATGCGTTATGTGGGGGAGCACCGTCGTGCTGAAAAAAAATGTTTCTATGTTCGGTAAATTTTCTAAATAGTTATTATTCAAATTTTGTAATATATTCAGATATCTTTTACCTAAAAAAAAACAAAAATTTACCTATACATATTAGCAGAAGAGAAAATTTAATTTACCGTTTAAATTTTCCTGATAAAATTGTAATGCCACCACTCTATCGTTTCTTATGGCACAGTAAACATTGAACTGCCAACTTTCCTGAAAGTTTCGCTCTCTGAACATATGAGGATATGAGCCACTTCAATAATGCGAATTGTGTCTATTAAAAGTCCGTTTTTAGTAAATTTTGCTTCATCTGTTCATATAATATTTCCCAAATAAAAATCCTGACCCTCAGACCTTATTAGAATAAACTCACAAAAATTCTGTCTTCTTAGGAAATCTGTTTCTTTTAATCCTTGAACCATATGGAATGAAAACGGGTGAAACATATGTTTTAATAAGTTTCTGTGAATTGAATCCTTGCGTAGTCCCGATTCCAGAGTAGCATGTCTTAATGACATCCTTGGAAATGCAGGAAAATATCCCAGAATGACTATTCTGGATATCGAGTAGCAAATGTGCTGCAAGTTCTTGATATTACTTTATCACATTCTCCATAAATAATAAACAAATTTAAAAAGTCTTCGTGGTGTAATTTAAACGTGCTGGAATTTTTTGACATAAGATAATGGCTGATTGTTTCTAATCATGGCTATTTTAATGAAATGATTACAGCAATTCATGATTCTCTAATAAAATCGCAAATATTTCAGAAAGTTGTAACTTTAACACCCACAATGCTAATATCAGAAAAAAGGGAATTCAATTTTACACAACTTGACGTAAAAAAATACAGGGTGTTCCATTTGACCTAAACACGTTTTTGCGGTTTGAAGTTGACAAAATGTAACGCGAAAAACGGAACACTTGATATGATATTATTGAATTTATTTCAGTTGCAGAACGTAGTTCTCCTTGTGTTCTTTTTATGTGACAAGAAGCAAATGAGGATCTTTTACATGAGAATGTTATAACGGTTTTTACAAACCGTTGCACCTGTCAAATTTTCTATAAAATGTCAAATATCTCTGAAACGGCTAGGTTTAGGTATAGGATATGTTACATATTTTCGACTAAGAATTTTATGCTCTTTTCGAAAACCCCAAAAATATATAGGGTGTTCCATTTGAAATAAGCAAGTTGGTGTCGACTTCCGGTATAAGCGGAAATGCCAGTTGCTTGTAATTATTTTAATTGGATTGGCTATACCGACATTAGTAATTATCTAAATTTTCAAAATTTTCTGATGCGTACTTTTCTCTATATCGATCGATTCAATTCCCGGTGAGACACCCTGTATAGGCTTACAGAAAAATATATATATATATGTTATTTTTGCAAAAATTGTGTACAGTGAGTAAATATGGTCAAAAGTAAGGCGATAGAGAAAATTTTACATAGAACAACGCGACAGGAAAATAAGTTTGTTTTGATGAAACTAAGTATAACCTGAGTTTTCTACATCGAGTAGGTGGGGAACCCTTTTTCGCGAAGTAAAGGTAAATTGGACATTTTTATGGGAGGTTCTCCTGTTTTAATTTACTTTGGATCATTTAAAATGCTAGTTAAGAAACAGGAATCGGCTAACTTGGCTAAAATTCAACCGAATTTGATGAAATTTTAAATGAAAGTATCCTACATAACCAAGAAATAGCCTGCCAAGTTTCAGCAAAAAATATCCAATGGTTTGGCCGCAAGGATTCAAAAGGAATTAAAACAGAAAAACCCCATAAAAATGACCAATTTACCCCTTTTTCGTAAAAAAAAGAATTCCCCTACCTACGTGACGCAGGAAATTCAGGTTATTCTTAGTTTTACCAAAACAAACTTATCTTTCTATGTCACGTTGCTCTATGTAAAATCTTCTTTCAAAAGCTATCGTTACTCCACTATAGGTACCGTAAACCTGGGTGGCTTTAGTTCATTTTCAAACTTCAGAGTCGTGTAACCCATGTAACACTTGTTATTGGATTAAGGTAAATTCAACTTTTTAGTCTCTTTAGTGTTCTTGTCTCTATAAATACTTTTAAATTTGAGAATGTGAAGAATTATCATTTCCCCCCTTTTTTAAAAAAAGTGGGTGGCCAAAGTCACAAGACAAAATCGTGAGTATTGCTTTTCGCTATAAACATAATGTACACTTTAGCAAATGGCAATTTTGGTCACCAAAAATGTAAAAAATGGTAGGATTTGCCTATTATAATAAAAAATAAAATATCACATTCTAATACAAAGAAAACATAATACACATAATTAGGTAAGTAGGCACCTGTCTACCTTAAATTTGTCCAATTCAGGAATATTAAAGAATCGTCCTTTTGAACACTGTGGTGGCTCAATTTTTTCCACAATATCATTGTCATACCATAGGATGTCTCCAACTTGCAGACATTTCCACTGGTAGAGACCACTGGACTCCATTGATTTTATTTTACATTGACTTTCTATTTGTTTAATAATTTGTCCTGGATAATATTTCTGTTTATAGGTGAACAAAACAAAGTCTCCATTTTAACTACTGGTGCTACATTTGCATGTACCTCTTCTCCATGTTCTTCTTCTTCATTTTATTCTTCTTCTTTTTTCTAAAATAACGTTATTAGTTCACCATCAAAATATAGTGAGATATTTTCCAGGGAAAGAGATGAATCACTTCCAATGGTCTCTGAATTATTTTTATTCATTGCATTATTGATGTTTTGCTGTCTTTTCTTTTTTAATCTACTTGAGCCAGCAACATTTGGAACTTTTTGTGTTAAATCAGCAACACTTTTGCTTCTGCCAACTTTTGTTCCTAGGCCACTTGGTGTGTCAAATCTTTTTTACTGAAACATTTCTACTAAAGTAGCACTGACGTGGGCCTGAATATCTAAATCTAAATTTTCAGCAGATGGGATGAATTCCAGACCAGAGTTCTGTTTAAGGGAAAAATTCCGGCTTTTTGAAATCCACTCACCAAATTTTTTTGGTTCTGTGTCTGACAAAGAGATTTTACAAATTTGACAGACATATGTTGTGACCAAAGTAACCCATGTAACACTTAAAAGCATAGGGTGATTATGATCGCCCGCTGATGGAAAGGGGAGAAACTTTTTAATCGACTTGAGTCAATAAAAATCCTCACAAGGGTTACATAGTTTAGTGTTTTGAGTATCAACCATCAGATGGCAGCCGAGTTGTCTTGGCAATTGAAATTTTGCGGGATAATAAATTTGACGATTAGTCATACCTGCTTTTAAAAATCCGCCACAAATACAAACACAGAGTAAAAATTCTCAAAATACTCATTTTTTGTTCACAAAATATTACTGTATCATATAAACAGATTAAAATTATGATAATATTTTTAATTTAATTAATATAATTAATTTAATATATTTCTACATAGTGAAAACATTATTTAAAGAATAAACAAAATATTAAAAACGATGACACTAAATACCATCATTGTTTAAACATTTTCCTCAGCATCAACAACAATAATTTAGTTTTCTCTTATTATTGATTATAAAATTTCATGTCTATATCTTCTAGCCAATCAGATGCTTTTATTTTTTGATTCGTTATCATTGACAACAGGAAAATTTCCGGTTTTCGTCTGTCAAATTTTGACAAAAGATTTAAAAAATGATATTTCATCAGTTCTTCATTATTATTAAACTTTTTTATTTTTTTTTTTTTGTTAAAACAATAAAGTCCTGTAATTCTTAACAATAGCGATATATAGCCTATAGCCTATCCATACTTCAGATTTATACTATGTAAACAAGCGCACGCGAGTTTATGATCGATCCACAAACAGCAATGAGACATTCAGCAAATTACGCCTTGGCATGCGTTGGAAGCCAGGTGACCAGTTAACAATTATTAGAAAAATTTTGTATGAGGCGTAGCTAGATACAGAACTGTGGCGGGTTATTTTTCTGAGAGTATTGAAGAACAATTTTGACAATAATAATGGCGAGTCGATAATCTTTAAAAGAAATATTTGAGACATGCATTCTCGCTTACGGCGCAAACTAGCTAACGAGAACCTATCCAGAGGTGATTATGGGATAAGTATCTTCAGATCTGAGACACAAAAATTTGAGAAATTTGCGTTGTACCCATTCTACGTTATTAATATATACGTTATGGTATGGGGTCCAATCAAGTAAAGCATATTCAAGCTTCGTTCTAACGCAGGAACAATAGAGCATTTTTTGTGCCAGGATTTGAAAAGTCGCGAGAATTTCTAACTATGAACCCCAATGAACCAATGATTGTGAAATCGGTTATTAGTGACTCCAGGTATTACCAAAAATAGGATCTATTGTGATCTCTGGTGATGAACCCCAATTATTGCATATTATGAAATTATTGAGTTGAAATGAGCATAGTAATATGATAACAGAACTTGATAGTTTGTTATATCTCTCAATTATTTAAGCAATAACATATCGGAGCTACTTTTTTATAAATTTCATTAATATGAAGAGTCCATGAGAAATTGTGAGTAAAATACAACCTAAGAATTTGATTGACTTGACTTGTTTGTTTGTACTTGTGTTAGTTTTAATTAGGAAGCTGTGATCAAAGTCCAAATTACTAGTATTGTAACGCATAAAAACAGATTTTTTACTACTTAGAACTAATTGATTGTTAGTGAACTATGTATGTGCTTCCCGTAATTGCTGATTAGCCATATTTACTACCAGATCTGTATGGGTTGAACTGACAAGGATATATGTGTCATCTATAAACAAAACCGAGTTATTACTATAAAAATTGTTTACATAAATAATATAAAGTAAGCGTCCCAAAACGGATCCTTGTGGAACTACCACTGAAATTTCTAATAGATCTGATTTGCACTTTCATACCATACCTCTCTAGTTTATCTATTAGAGACGCATGGCATACCAGATCAAACGCTTTACTTAAATCAATCTATGCATTTGTTTTTAATGTTTATATTGTTATACAAAGCGGTTAAGAATTTAGTAATTGCAGATGTTGTTTAACGCCCTTTTCTGAAACAAAATTGATTTTCGTTAAATATTTTATGTTTGTCAAAAAAGTTAATTATTCTGGTTGATACACATTTCTTGATAATCTTGGAAAAGAAACTCAAGATAGATATGGGTCGACGATAGTTTTCAATTTCAGTTCCGCAATTGGATTTAAAAATAGATATAAGTTTTGCAATATTTAGTCTTTCAGGGAAAATACATTCGGCCAAAGATGAATTAAAAATGATCATTAGTGGTTTACTTATCAGAGGGGCACATTAAATAGTTTAGAATAACATTAATATCCACCTATGGGTATCTCATATAACTAATATCCTATGAAGATATTTTACTGTGCCATAGAAACCTAATAAAATATACTTACTTTAAATATATGTAAAGAAAGGGAAAAAACAAAACCATATTCGATAGTATTTGATGACAGTAACTAAAGCCGACATTGTAGTAATATAGGTATAACATTGAATTAATTACTTAATATTATTTTCATTGTTATAATTATTATTAATGTTACAACTTATTGTAGAACATTGCTTGTAATTGTTTAACAGCGCCGTTCCACATAACTTTCACATTTTCCTTTTAATTTTCAT
Organism: Leptura quadrifasciata; assembly: GCA_963675555.1. Taxonomy (NCBI): domain Eukaryota; kingdom Metazoa; phylum Arthropoda; class Insecta; order Coleoptera; family Cerambycidae; genus Leptura; species Leptura quadrifasciata. The sequence goes on from OY776676.1 coordinate 12,930,402, forward strand.
TATTTTTCTTCATGTAAATTCTTCTAACGTGTAAGCTATCTTTACAACTGAGATAATTGGTTATTGAGTTTATACAATTTTTTATTACAAAATTCGTAAAATTGTTTCCAAATACTTTCCTTATTCCTATCGGTGCGATGTTATGCAGCATCAAATGTTGAATTTTTTTACTTCGCTGCAAGATATTAACTATGCAACTATACACAACTAAATTTCCCACAAAAGAAACAAACCCACGTTGTCAAATTATAAAATTTAATTTGTAATAATTCACACAAATCACGATTTGTTTGTTTTGCTAATTTTTTATATTACTCCTGGATTTGGTAACAATATGAATATCATTAAATTGTACAATGTACACTTTGTCTACAGCTCTTAGGTAACAGTATGCATGCTGCATGAGAGGAAATGTTATTTAACGATTTAGACCAGATTGGCGATAAGATTTCGGTCCTTTATGTTTAAAAAATGGAAATTTGCTGCTACTTTTTACAAAAGTTCATATTGTTTCAATATGCATCATGGCAATTCAAGGCTGTTAGATATTCATAACGATTTAAACGCTACTTTAATTTATGTAATTACCTAATTAATCTATTTGGTAGAAATACGATAAACATCAAATCTCACTGGGTACTGCGTGTAATGTTTACCCGTAATTCTAAAAAACCAACAGGATTTCCTACTAAGGTAACTGTACGTGATGAAGATTTCGTTCGAGTTAAAATTCTATGTTTGCTTAAGAAGACTTCGAAAAATTTATATACTGTGTTTTCTTTGTTGTTGAAAATGTTTATTAACTATCTTTCAGGTCACCCGAATGACCTTCTTAAGTCTAAGAGATTTGTCCGAGTAAGGAGACGAGGCCCTACAGTTTACAGTGGGATTCGAACCGTGTCTTGGAAATAATTCAAAATTGAAAATTATTTTGTAGTAGGTGGGGCTCGAACCCACCTCGCTAAGTATGCTCAGAGAGAAGGCTAGACGTACCAATCATTGAGATATTGACCAATTAAATAATAGACCAACTTTAAGATGTGCTTTTTAGGTAGGTACATTATATATTATAAAAATTATTTTCTACATAAATTAAATTATTTAAGTATTAGTTATTTTTTATATTAACGCCCTGACGAAGTTTATCCACAGCTATTCTACCACAAAACTAGGGCATACGTACACACAGACAATTACCCGACCCATAGTTAGGTTTCCGGGTTCTTTCCCGCGGTGATAGTTTTGATTACTTGACGTTTCTGCCATCGAAACGTCAAATACAAAACTATCACCGTGGAAGAGAACCCGCAAACCTAACTATGGATCATCGCGCGCCAATATCCATTGGCTGGATGTCGGTCTCGATAACTAAGGCCGAGTAGGACTATTACTCTTTGCATCTAGATTATCTCTGTAGACCTGGACCGGCCTTCGTGATAGGTGGGCCCGCGTACTTCTACCAGACTCAGCTCGCAAATGCGAGATGTGTCGCGGTATTTTCTGCGGACCTCCCCTGGTCCTGGCTGTTGAACCTCGCTGGCTGAGGTCTCTTCTGGCACTCTTCTTGTCTTGATGTTTTCTTTCTTCGCCAGCTTGTCACCCCCGGGAGTAGTCATCGGTCGAGTTGGGTTTAGGAAGTTTTGGCTGGGACTGACTGCCGGCACGTAGGACATCAATTGATATCCTACCCCGGATCGTCGGAAAGGTAAGGATGAGCTGTATAGCTCGGGAGTGTGGAGACCTAAGTGCTTCTTTTAGCACTTTCGGACGCCCGCAAGGAGGTTGGGTTAGGGTTGAAAACGTCATGTCTCTGGTAGTGGTGGTCCGTCCTGGCGTATCTGAAACAGATCTGTTAGCAGGAAATAAAGGTTATACTTACCCGTTGTCCAGTAGCTGAACCCTCGGTCTCTTGTGCCTCGGGACGTCGGCGGGGTCGTAATCAGTGGCCTGTCTGATCAGCGGCTTCCCATGCTCCTCAGCTTGGGCGTACAGCTTCTTCGCTCGTTCCCGGATGACTTCAGTGACCGTGGTATACTCCAGGTCTCTGACGATGTCTGCGGTTCTCACGTACCATGGGGCGTCAACTACCGTCCTGAGGGCGATGTTCTCCACTGCCTGGATTCTCTTCATGTAGGTCTTCACCTGGTAGCCCCACGCTACCGAGGCGTACGTCAGCTGCGGCCTGATGAGGATTTTGATAAGCGTGAGCTTGTTCCTCAAGTTGAATCGGCTCCCATTTCCCGTCATTGGGTAGATGAGGGCTCTCGTACGTCGGGCCTTGGCTGTGATGGCGTCCGTGTTTTGTCTCCACGTTAGGCTTCTGTCCATGACCACGCCAAGGTATTTGACGGTGTGGTTCCATTGGATGTCCTCGCCGTTCATGGAGACGTGTCCTATGGGAATTTCTTTTCCGCACTCGCCTGAAGAGGATGGCTTGGCTCTTGTCGGAGTTGACTGCGACTTTCCACTTCGTGCACCATTCTTCCAGGAGTGTGGCCGCTTCCTGGAGTTTTCTGGTTGCGTTTCTGGCCTTCCAAGATCTGGCAATCAGGGCGGTGTCGTCTGCATACAGGGCTAGGGCTGTGTGGTCGGTCCAGGGTATGGATCATCATCACCTCCATGAAAGCCTTAGAACCAAGACAATTACACAATTACCATTCCCTGCTACATTGCAGGTGGGACTCGAACTCAGAAGGAAAGAGCGAGTAGCCGTGTTGCCTCTGACACAACCGTGGTTTAGTTCATTGCTTTCATTTCGGCAACACATTACAATGGCCACTAAACACCCACGCCTATCCATAATTCGAACCTGGGACTCAAGTCGAACATGTAAGCATCCAGCTACTAAGTAGCAATTGGAAGAAGATTCTGTGAAATTGATAGAATAATAATTCCTTGTCAGCACATTGTAACTAGGAATTGAAATGGAATAAAATAGAAACCATAGAGTTCAAAATATTTTGCAAGTTAAGTTTTTGAATTTACTCTACAAAAATACAAGCGCTAAAAACTAAAGAGGCTAACAACTAATCAGATTTATTATTTTAGACAAATTGAATTTTCTCAATTTCTTCAGTCACTCACCAAACCATATGCCAGTTTGAAATTTCCAATGATGCAGTAATTTGCTTATGAGCGTGTATTAAAGGTATGGGAAGCTTAAACAGATTGACAATGCACGTACATATATATTTATAGTGTAGATAATTGAAACTATCATTATACATTCAATTGATGAGAAAATGCATTACATAGTAAGAGAATATCTTACGTAAAGAATATTAAACAAGAAAAGATACAGTTGCATGTTGAAATAGTGTTATAATTTTTGATGACATAATTAGCGGGCACTTGCCTGTATCTCTGGTCGTTTATATGAACATGAATTTTGCGGTCCGTGAATTGATTTTAGGAGTACTGATAAGCTTTAGTTAAGTTTAGTTGCTAGAAGCTTTTCATTATATTGTTTTGAACTTTAAAACGGTTCAACTTTCTTGCCGGTTGTATCTTTACCGGTATACATAAGTAATCAATTAAAGAAATTGTTCAAAGTGACCACCATTATTGTCAATGCAAAGGTCATAGCGTCTTCTTATGTTTAGGAAAATGTTGCAAATAACGTTATTATGGTTTCTGTTTAAGTTGCTAATTTCTTCTTGAATTTTTGCTTTAACGTCATCGAATGGTCCCAGGCATTGCCTATCCAAATGGGAAATTGACTATTTAAATATTCCCGAACTTCTAAAACGCTATGTGGAGTCGTTGAATAAAATATTATATTAATAATAATAATATTATAAAGTGATAATATATTTTTTTTACATTGAAAAATACATTTTCCTCTCCTCTAATAAAATTCGCTGCGTTTTGTATTTTGTCTCACAGTTCTTCTCTTGAGTTGATAGTATTTGCATAGACTAAGAACTTCATATGTCCCCACACATAATAATCCAAATGATTATAATCAGGACTCCTTGGTGGTCAAACTTTTCATGGCCAGAAAGGAAGAAATATTTTCTAGGTCAGGATATATTACATTATTTTTTCAGGTAATGAAAAGTGAAAACGTTCCGCTGATTATATTATAATACGCTTAGTTATTTAATTAGAAATAATTAAAGCTTTGTACCTGCAAAGTGATGAGAGCACCTCGTAATTTCATATTTTAATAGACAATCCGTCGATTAACCGCTTGAGAGAATTCATTTCCTTCATTTGAATATCGACTTTGTAAGCATATAATCATTTTTAATTGGTGATATTACACATAATAATTGCGATATGAATAATATTATTTCACAGTTAGTATTTGCTGCAAATACAGTTGTTGATATTGACACAAAAAAATTGTTTTTATCATAAAAAACTAAAGTCCTTAGATTTTTATAATCGGTATACCTTGAAGAGTTTATTATTTTATAATTAAATTATATCATTCGTTAATATTCGAAATAAAATAGTTAACTAACGTTACCAAGCTAATGCATAATGAATTGAAATTTTACATTCAGCGTAAGGACAATATTTTGAAGGTTTTGAAGGCATTTTAACTATTTCCTCTAAACAGACCCGAAAACATGACTTTAGATTTTATGTGTAAAAATATGTATTTTTAAACAAGCTGTAAGGTAGCAACGACGATGATTTATTATTTTTTTGTAGCTCCCATATAATTAAATAATTAAACCTTTAAATAATTGTTAACAATGAAATGTAATTTTAATTATGGTTATGTCATAATGAGTGAAATGTAGCAATCAGGTGTACTCGTTGTACCTTGTTATAGTGAGAATTATGTCAATTGCATTCATAAGAACCTAACAAATTATTTCAATGTCTTTACACCAAATATGTTTGTAAATAACAAGCTGCACCGCGTAACAGAAAGACCAATACATTTTACCATAGCCATGCTCAAATTTGTTACTAAAAGTACTAACAAATTCGTTAAAAATTAATCGTTATATAAATCATATAAAATTATCTTTGGGTACTCCTAGCGTTCTTAAGTTCTTTGAAAAAGCCCTTAAATCTACAATAAGTAACTATTTTGTAAACAATAACTTATTTAACAAATATCATAGTTTGGATTCCGTATAAACCACTCGACCACAATGGCTGTAAATAAAATGACTGAAATAATAACTGACTGTTATAACAAAGGAGAATATGTTGGAGCATTGTTTTGTGATCTAACTAAGCCCTTCGACTGCGTAAAGAAAAGTTGTTTTACTATGGGTTTCATAATAATTCAATCGAGCTAATAAGCTCTTATCTTACGAATCAACAAGTAGCTATTAACAACATCAAATCTAGTGAGGAAAATATATTGCATGGCGTTCCGCAGGGATCGGTTTCGGGGCCTATCTTGTTCCTAATATATGTCAACGATTTGACAACTAGTTGTTACATGGCCTATGTCCATTTAACAGTTTATTTAAAAACTAGTGTTTTGTGGATAGTTAGCACGACCTGTATATTTTTTGGATTCAGTTTTTGCAGGTGAAACTGTTTTCAACTAACAGAATTTTACATGTATAACTGCTAAACCATGTCACACTGTTTTATGTACTTAATTTTATATCTTAGGAACTTAGTCCTGTTTTTCTATTAACACTATTATGTATCTCATATCCGTTGTAATACAGCATTATTATCCCAGGAAACAATTTGTCTACAAAATTTAGTTACATCAGATATCTATTTTTCAATTTTTATATTTTTGTTTACTATGGAGTACATATGGTTATTTTCCTTACCTTCTCTCATTCTATATATAGTAAATCCTATAACATGTAATATGTTACTGATTTATCAATAATATCAATACGTTTTACTACTTATTTACATCTGTTAATATTTGTTGTTATGTATAAAATAGAAATTGCAAAGGCAAATCAGCTGGCATGGAAAATAAACTATTATTATAGATTCCTTTTATCGATTATATGCCACTTCTTTAGTTGAGTATGGGAATCTACAAGGCAAGTTGGTGTGCTTAAATTAACTACTGACAGATGGCCATACTTGTACGATTTCTATATTTTGATAGCTTTCAATTTAAATAGGGAATTAGATTTCTCACATTTTTTTTGGTGGCGTTGTTTTCCAGTAAACAGGACAAAAAAGTTTACCTTATCAGTAAAACTCACCAGGAAGTCATTTGCTTGCAGCCTTTGTACTGATTCAAACATTATAATTTTTAACTGTGGACTTCAGTAATTGATATTACAATTTTTATATCCCAGTTACAAAGTGTTGAACATACAGGTAATTTCATTATACTTATTTAAAATGTAATTAATCTTCAAATTTTGATAAAATTTCATTATTTTTAAAATAAATTCAAAGTCAATTCTTTTTAATTTAATAAGTAGTTAAACTGCTATATGTACCACATGGTTTTAAAAAATATTTTTCTCTTTCCTTTTAATTTTTTTGGCAATTTATAGTCTAAGAAATCAGCTAACTCGTGCATAGCTAATAATTACTCGTGCATAGCTAATAATACTAGTGCATAGCTAATAATAACTCGTGCATAGCTAATAATTACTCGTGCATAGCTAATAATACTCGTGCATAGCTAATAATAACTCGTGCATAGCTAATAATTACTATTGCATAGCTAAAATTACTTTTGTACTGCTAATCAGCTTACTTTTGTATAGCTTAAATTAATTTCCTGCAGCTTTTGTATAGCTAGCTTAATATTTCGTGCAGCTAATTTAAATATATTTTGTACAGCTAACTAGCTAACATTGCTTAAATTCTGCATAAATAACTTGCATAAATTTTGTATGTGCTTATATTTGGTTAAATTTCCTACAATTTTCACCCCATTCATTGAGAGACGTAAATTGCCAAGGAAAATTTAGAATTCTTGCAATAAGAGACAATTGTGGGCCTGGATTGCTGTCCCAGAACCAGCCACCTGAACCATAAACCACCTAGGATACTGGTATGAATTTGTCTTTTATATATATATAATTTTTTTACATTTCAATTTGTCCCAAACCGATTTGTCTAATTTTTTTGTAATATATTTTGTCATTCATTTTAAACTATCTTTTTATTTCTCTTACCAACAATTTCAGTCTGATCTATAGTAGACTGGTTATTCGAGAAAAAGAGACTATTTTGCTTATTTTACTATAGATGGTGCCCAATTTAACATCAATTTTTCTTTGTCTCCTTTTCTCGAAATAAACAGAAATCTGTCGCTTATGCTGTACATGTCAGAAAGGGTAAGTTTCTCCACTCTTACGAATGCTCTGGACCCACGGCTCTCTGCTCCGGCTTAAACCAGCTAGTCGTCCGCACATGTTGCCTCAATTCTTTCTCAAAAATAAATAATAAGAGAAAGGAGGTAACATAGTGTACCTAACACTGACCTCATACTATTTGCGAATGGCACCACAGCAGTAAATAGAAGCAAAATGCTCTCCATAATGTTTAAAGATATGAAGGCTACTCAGTCGAAGCTCACTAACTGGTTTGCCGCAAATAAGTTAAGTCTAAATAACGATAAAACTGAGTCGGTAATCTTTACATTGCGGGATACTTATGGTTGGACTAATCCCCAGTCGGCACGTTTTTTGGGCTTGTACTTGTACTTGATCACCTACCAAAAAGTAGCTCGACTAACATCTTCGTTATAACAAACTTGGTAGGAGTTGTCTCTAGCCCAGTAAACAAATCTATTTATTATGCACTGGTTCAGTCAAAACTAAACTATACCATATTAGCTTAGGGGCATGCACCTTCAGCGGAAAGAATATTCAGATTGCAGCGTAGAGTGAGTGGCTAATTGATGGACTAGGATACAGGGAAGTTTGTAAGAGGAGTTAAATATTCTGAATTTTCCATGTTTATTCGTATTGGAATGCCTAATGTACGTAAAAAATAATAGCATGGAAAATGAAACACATAACAGTATTCATAACTATAATGCTAGAAATAACATCAATATTTATCTAGAATACCATAGGGTATATAAATCGCGAACAGGTATATCGTATTTTAGACCAAAGTCATATAAAAAACCTACAACCAATATGATGAGGCTTCGAATCCTTTTGTTACGTTTTTTTTATACATTTTGTTAACAACTAAAATACGTAATACGAGCATTTCTTTAAGTTAGTTCATTAAGTTAAATAATATGTTAATATTATTTAATGAAGTATATTCTTTCCTATTATTTGGGTTTTCTACCACATGTATTGTTATCCTCTTCAAAACAAATCACCGAATCTACAAAATAATAGAATTATTGGAAAAAAGCCTCTGCGCCCGTGACGTTTACGCCAAAGGAAATGTCAGAGGTTATGTTTTGCAAATAATATAAATCGGAATAAACACAGAAATAATGTATTTAGCTGACGTTTCGGAAAGTAATCTCTTTCCGTTTTCAAAGCTTTTTTTTGGAAGAACTCTTATTTTGCTGTGTATGTCAAATAGTTGTAGTATAGTTGTTTACGATAGATAATTCCCATTGCCCTTGTCATTTATGAGTGACGTATCATGGCACGAGATGCTCTATTTACCCGCTTCTGTTTATCGTTCAAGAATACAGATAGAGAATCATAATAGTTTTCAGGAAGAACAAGTGGAATTGGATAAATATCGTGTGGTTAACTTTTCAAATTTAAATAACTTTTAATATATAAAACAATAATATAACAATGTTTCTGTTTTTATTAACACTGACTTTACTATATAGTAAAGTGACAGTTCGGTGTGGTAAGGTGCCACTTTATTAAACGATTTTGAATTTAGTAAAATAGCTTATTATCAGTCAAAATGAGAAAAACTAAATTATTAGCGTTATTAGTACTTATTTTTACAATTTACGAGTTAACAGGGATGTCAAAACATATACCTGGCAACAAATTTTCTTTTTCCAACAACAGCACTGATAGGATATATATCGAAATTTCTTTCAAATTAAACTTTTAAATAAACGTTAATAAATGTCATCACACAAATTTGATATTAAAATATTGCACCACTAATATTTAAATCGGTCACAAACAAAGGCCCACGTCCTCGCCTCACCCATCTTCCAGCGGCTTGTATATCAGTGTATGCGCGGAAGCTATACAACCTTAGGCGAGGGTTGTATAGGAGATATACCATCCTTCGGAGGGGATGTAAAGCCGTCGGTCCCTTGTCTATTAAATGTTAGGCAAGTAAAAGATCCCTACTCTTCTTAAGGGAAGAGGTTCGGCAAAATTCCTGGTTGGGGGTAGCTCGTCTACAGGCGTCGGTGTTAGGCCTCAGTAGCGGAAATAGGCCGACGTTAAATAAATGTATAAAAAAAAAACAAACAAAGGCGTACTCTTATGTCAAATTCTTCAAAATGCCTACGGAACCGTTTTCAGGCTATCGAATGATGACGTCACTGCTACTACTCCATCGTTAAAAACCAATAGAAAAACAAATTCAACTAAATAATGTAAAATTTTTAGGTGTATACCAAAACAATTATCTAAATTGAGAAACCTGTTGAATTTCTCAAACATCTACCTTTAATAGTTCTAGGTGGGAATTTTGAGACTATGTATTGAAAAATAACACATACAAATAAATTCAGATAATAAAAAACTCGCATTACTTTTTATCTATTTTCAATGAGAAAAATCTATTCCCACATTTCTTGAAGTTACTCGCGATAGAAAATAATATGCTAATAAAATGTATCCTCTCTTTCTCTTACAAAATAAACAAAGTGTTAATCTAGTGGAATCACAAAAGATACACGCATATAATGCATAATTAACTAGCGGATCGACACGAGTTATGAATGGGCCAAAATTGCGCCAAGATTATGCATAAAAATGTAATGCTGTTTAATCTCCCACATTATCTCTTAAGAAATAAACCTTGAGTTTAGTGAAAATGTTAACAATAGATGTAACATTGTCTACTTACATGCAGGGTAGATCATCTGTTGCTTCATGGTCCTTCCTGTTTTAACATATTTCAAAGTTCGCATTGCAGCGATAAATGTTAGAGACAGATTTTACGTAGAAATATACCGCGTCCGCAATTAGAGGGGAATAATATTGCTTTCCAGGTGATTATTAGAGGTAATGGTTAAATGGGAACATTTTCGAAGAAAAGAGGTATTTTAAAAAGTTCTAGTATTCATCCAATTTGATGATTGATAGTATTTTAATAAGTACGTTGTTAAGACACTTATTTAAAGCACCTTCGTTGACATTGCCAAAGAATCTATCTTCCTTTGTATTTGAATTAACGCCACTAGTTTTAATTTTCTTGTGGGCACCATATTGGGTTTGTTAATAGTTCATATCTGTTTTAATTCCTTTTTCAACAATTATCACAATATTAGAAAAGGAAATTCTCAATCTCATTTTTGGATGACGAGACAAATTAAATGTCGTGACAGTGAAATCCCTTGGTTTGACTTTCAATTCAAAATTTACTTGGGACCCCAATATAGATGATATTACCACTAGATACGAAAAATAATAATAGTACTTTATTCGTCGAACAGGAATACCCACTTACAGGATATATATACATACAAGTAGATAAATAAGTAAATAATGATAAGTACCATTAAACAATATAAATGGACAGAACTTTAAAATAAACGAAAACATAGTATATATAACAATAAAATATACAAATCCAACAGTGAAATGAAATAATTTTATCAAAATAAATTTAAAAATAAAATGAGAATTAAAAAAATCAAGATATAAAAACACAAAGGAATATTTTTATATGGAACATCATAGCAGAAAAACGAATACAAATCATGATACTCAATAATACCAGAGAAAACACAGGTTGTAAATAATGAATCAAATTGACAAAAGCGAATTAACATAATTATTGGCAATAATAATAATTATAATATTTATTGTCCATTAGACCAAGTTACAATCGTATGGGACTCGTCAGAAAATATACAAAAAAATGGTAAAATGTTACAAGTATAAATTTAACAAATAGTACAACATATATTAAAGAGACAACCAGTATAAAGACAAATTTAAAATTTGTTCTACAAAAAATTCATCTTTATTGTGAAACATAAACAGTTAAATATTAAAAAATAGTATCAGTAATAAACAAAGTATAGACATAATTAGTTGAAACAATCAATTAAAATAGTAGAAAAGCAAACAAGTGTAAAATCTGAACAAATTAAAACTAAATAAATACTAGAGGACATATTAATAACAGAGAAAGGACAAACGATTTATAGACAAGTTTAAGATGTGTATTGTAAAAATTCCTCTATACTGTAAACATATGGTCTAGTAAAAATGTACGCAAAGAACTTTTTTTTTTTACATTTATTTAACGTCGGCCTATTTCCGCTACTGAGGCCTAACACCGACGCCTGTAGACGAGCTACCCCCAACCAGGAATTTCGCCGAACCTCTTCCCTTAAGAAGAGTAGGGATCTTTTACTTGCCTAACATTTAATAGACAAGGGACCGACGGCTTTACATCCCCTCCGAAGGATGGTATATCTCCTATACAACCCTCGCCTAAGGTTGTATAGCTTCCGCGCATACACTGATATACAAGCCGCTGGAAGATGTGTGAGGCGAGAACGCGGTTTCCGTTGGAATGGTCACCCATCCAAGTACTAACTGCGCCTGTCGTTGCTTTACATCGCATACCGAAGTATGTACATAGTAAAGACGCCCCCCAAAGAACTTTTAAATCTATTGAAATTGCTAGTTTGCCGTATGTTGTTAGGTAGCTTATTATACAATTTTATTGCCATATACTTAGGACTGTTCTCATAAATTGACAAATTATGTATTGGAATTACTAAATTATTTCGGGTGCGAGTTTCATAATTATGATTAAAATTATTTAGTAGAAAATTATCCATGTTCGATTTAGCAAATAATACTATCTCCCAGATAAATATGCATACTATCGGTAAAATTTGCAATTTTGCGTGCGTCGAGAAATTCTAATTATATTTCTAATTGCATGTTTTTGTAGTTTAAAAACTCTGTCTGTATGATGAGAACAGCCCCAAAAAATTATACCATACTTAACCCTTGAATAAAACTTTGCGTAATAATAAGATAATAAAACATTCTTATCTATTATATTTCTTAGTCTATACAGCGCGAAACATATAGTGGAGAGTTTTTTACACAGTGCGCTAATGTGCGTTTCCTAATTTAAAGCGTTGTCGATATAAATACCCAGAAATTTGGTTGCAGGAACTTGTTCCAAGGATTTTCCATTTATTCTCAATAGATGCGATTCTTTATAGTTTGAGAGTCTAGGAGTAAACTGAATAAAAACAGTTTTTTGTTCGTTTAGTAACAATTTTTTATTTTGAAATTTAGTTACAAATCGATTTAATTTAAATTGTGTATCTTGGAGTAAATTCTCTAAGTGAACATTTAAATTTAACAGTAAATTTTCATCAGGGAACATAAATAATGAAGATTTATTGACAATATCAGTATCAGGTAAGTCATTAACAAAAAGTATGAAAAGAAGTGGCCCCCAGTACAGAACCTTGGGGGACACCACCAAATATACTTAACTTTTTTTTATTTAATACCATTTAATTCTACAAGTTGTTTGCGATTTGACAGATATGAGCTTAACCAATCACCCAATTTTCCGCGAAGACCATATTTATTTAGTTTTTCCAATAGTAAAGCGTAGTCTACCAAATCGAACGCTTTACTTAGATCCATAGAAACTCCAAAACATCTCTTGTTATTATTTAAGTTATCATATAATTCACTGAGAAACCCTAGTATTGCCGATTGAGTTGACCTGCCTTTTCGGAAACCATGCTGTTCGTCACATAATATTTTATTATCGATACAAAATTTTGTTATCCTATTAAATACCACTCTTTCTAAAATCTTTGAAACACACGATAATGAAGAAATAGGCCTGTAATTTTCAATCAATCCTCGTTCTCCTTTTTTATAAAGTGGAACTACTTTGGCAATTTTAAATTCTTCAGGGAACACACCTTCTGACAAAGACCAGTTTATTAAAAATGTTAGTGGTTTTACAATATAGTTAACAACCGATTTCAACATGTTTGTACTTATTTTGTCAATACTAGAAGAATTGGATTTTCTCAGTTCCACAATAATATTAAATATTTCGTTTTCTGATACAGCTTTAGATTTGTTACGGGCCTTATTATATATGCTGTCGTTATATAAACGTTTTGCAGCCTTAATAATTTTATCATATATTTTTTTATAGGCTCTATAATAATTCCTATCCTCGGTCTTTTCGTTTTAGTCATTATTTGATGCAGTAATTTCAGTTTCCGACAAGAAATTTTTATACCTGGGGTAATCCAAGATTTTTTGTTGCAATTGTCTGTGATAGTAGTCAAAGGAAAACTTGTTTCAATATAATAATCAAAATTGGAAACGCTTTAAGAGTTGTTCGGAGTGTATTAGTCATCCATGCTTCTAATTTTAATTGTAAATGACTTCACGTCAATAAAATGTCGCAGCCTAATGTACGGTGTGCTTGGAAAGAGAGTGATAGAGATGTAATAGAATATGACATTGGACAAATTTATTATACCTAATCTTCAAATTTCTCGGTGCATTTGAGGACATTAGGGCTAATTTTATTTTACTTCTACAAAAGGGAAAATGTTTATTTTAATAACACCTATGCGGGATGATAAGAATTATTTTTGCAAATCGAAAATAGAAGAAAAACCAAATATTTTTTTATATATACTTTTTTCTCTCTCATCGTCCCACATTGTAACATGTTTTTAATGTCTTTTAGTGAAAGCCATTTTTTAAAATAATGATTTATATGAGAGTAAATTGCACCGTCTTTCCGGCTTATATCCGGAGCGCTCTTAAGGCCCTCACTTACAGTTGTCGCGCTGTATACATTAAGCCAGTTTTCTCTGCTCACGTGATAAAAATTTTTTTTATAGTTTTGTTCAGTGAATAACCTAGCAGATATTTGGAATTTCACAATATAGAAGTTGCGCCGTGTGGTCAGACAACCAATTTGAAAATATTTGGCAATTAAAATTGTTTTGATTTTCTAAAAAATTACTACACATATAGTCTATGCTTGAAACTGAGTTTACACCTAGTCTTATGGATTCTTTAATATGACAATCTATATTGTATGTATTAAATATATCACACAGTTGATTACACACTCTATTTTTAGATAAAAAATTAATATTAAAATCACCACATAATACAAGCATAGAGTTGGCATTTAATAAATCAGTTAATAATTCTCTCATTGAGTTGAAAAATGTATTTATATCTCCAGAAGATGACCTGTATATGGTTACTATTTTAATTTTTATGGACATATTTATCTTTAATACAATGCCTGCAGCTTCTAAATCTTTTTCTTTTGATATACGATTTACTGCAATAATTTCATCTATGCTTAAATTAAGCGAGAATTTGTGGAAGACTATAACGTCTCCATTATTACCTACACTTCTGCAGAATGCTGTTTTACGTGTGTAACCATCTATGTAAACACTATCCAGTTTTCATGGTTGGTGCCAGGATTCTGTAAGACATACCACGTCTATGTTATGTAGATCAAGCTCAGTTCCTAATTGTGCAATTTTATTTTTTATAGATTGTATGTTTTGGTGATGAATCCTAAAATTACGTACATTAATTGTATCTCTGTGTAAATTTTTTAATTGCTATTGGCTATCTAATTATATATTATTTTTTGTCTTTGAATTTCTATTCTTTTTAGTAAAATAGGGCAAGTTACATCAAAAGAAGAATGATTTACATCAAATTTTGTTTGCAAGACCGCATTTGCATCAATACAATTGACGCATTTTGACGTTTCACAATCACACTGTTTTTCACTTGCATGTTCACTCACCGGCTTTGCACAAGAAAGGCATCTAGACGAAGTACTGTCACAGCTACTTGATTTATTACCGTAGCCACCACACTTGAAACAACGGAAAACATTTATATATTCGTATTCTACATCTAGACAAATCTATGTAAATAGCATTTTCTTGCATAATTTTTTTAAATGAATCTGGATCACATTCAAGAATGGCCATCCACTTAGTTCTCATCTTCTTTATTACCTTTACAATTAAATCGGAGTCATTATTCAACATTATATTTTACTTTTGTTAGCCTCAATAAGTTCCCCGGTTTGCATTTCTCTTGGAATATCCACAATTTTTTGGGCCGGGTGTATTAACTGTATAGTTTTTCCCCAATTTCTTTTCGGCAGCAGTTTTGATTTTGTTAATTTCTTCCTTACTGTTGCATTTGATTACCACACCACCTTCTTTGACAGTTCTAACTTTGGTGATACCAACCTCAAGTGCAGTAGGGTTGACATGTTTTTGAACCATCTCTAATGTCTTTTACTTTCCTGCCCTGTATTCTTGGGTTTTATAATAACTACCTCACTGGCTACTTTTGCATATGATTTTTCGTTGCAGATATAAATATTATTCTTCTTATCTTTGCTATGAATGGTATTTATTACATTTTTTAGTTCACAAATTTCAGATGAAACGTGCTTTTGTAAATCCGATGTCATTTTTAACGCCCCATATATTTTCAAGAACTTTCAAACATCCATCGCAAAACCATTTCACACCTTTGACGTTCTGAGTCACTTGGTAATCAGTATATTATATATCTACACATCTTAAATGAAACTGTAAATTGCATTTTCCGGAACATTTGATAACATAGTCTTTGGTTTTTTTCTTACATTTGGAACAGTTTTGATCATCCATGGATATTTATGTTCATATACATAAATTAGTTCGAGATTAATTTATTTTGTTTTTGGTAAAGCGGACAATACCGCTATCTAGATGAATTAACGTTATTACTGAAAAAACACACTATCAATTTCTTATAGGTTTCTCATATCAACTTCCAATACAATTCAATGTCCATATAGTTTATTATAATAGCACTTATAAAAATATTACACACACTGCAAATTAACAGAATAATTGTCTGCAATTAACAGAATAACACGTAAACTCGAATCCGCTGCTACTACTAAAATTGCTAATAAATAACTTAAACTACAGTTACTAATATCACATCTATCCTGACATTCAATTAAAATTGTGTCATTTTGTACATAGGGGGCTTCATGTTTGTTCTACCAGCAGGATAACAAAAATATGTTAAGTTTCTTACAGATAAGAAGAGGTACTAAAAAATTCAACTAAGATAAAATATTTAGATAGTCAACTTGATTGCGCAATAAATTATACAAAAAGCGAAGAGATGAAGTGAACCTTCTATTTTCTAACGATCTCAAATCTAGTTAGTAACAAGTTATTATCGATTCCCCGTTTCGGATAAATCCATCTACTCGACAGGCAACATATTTTAAAAATTTCCTTTGTAGCGACTCTATAAACTATTATTGTATGAAACGTAATAATGATACCCGACTAAGGAATAGTACTCCAGTTTAGATCTAACAAAAGCGTATTACAAGTATGACAAGTATTAGCAGTTCAAGTATAAGTGCAGATCGGGAAGTTATCTCACAATTATACAAGAGTCTAATTTTCATTTCCACCTCGCTGGAAAGACATTGTCGGTTAAATAAAGATGGTGTATGCATTATATAAGTTACTATATGCAGCCAACCTAGTTGTATAAGTTTTAGATTTACTCTTTCATACCCTGTAGCGTTTGTAAATATTTAATTTATGGTCTTATCATCATTAATTTCCTGAAACTAAAAATCGAAATTCATTAACCGATTGTTTCTGTAAAAATTTAAAATAATCATTTGTTTAATTTTCGTTTTTAAATTATCAGGAATATCTTTAGATTTTTCTCCCTTTCTATTGGCTTAGTGGTATATTGCTATAAAATTGTAATTGATGATTATTTTTACTTTTCTTACATATATTAAATAATGCTTTATCTCTTAATGACATCATAATCTTTATTGAATCAGTTAGCCAGGGTACAGGCGAGGCGGCCTTATAATTATATAAGCAGCCAAAAAAAAGGTTCCATCCTGATGATTGTGCAGCACATAATAGAGGCATAGTAACAAAATAATTAAGAGAAATTTTTGGTAATATTGATGCAAATAATGGAAATGTTTTATTGCCAGCTTGATCTCCTGATCACACTCCATTAGACTATTTTCTTTGGAGGCACACAAAAATCATGTACATTTGAACCATCGTCTAAGAAATACTATGGCTGATGTTAATAGAAATAGATTAAAGAGAGTGTTAAAGTGATGTCAATAAACAAGGATTCCATATTGATTAATTAATTTAAGTTTGTGTTAATTTTTTTTTTCATATGAAGCTGAAGGTGATGCACTTTTTCAGTTTTTAACGTCCCGATTTTTCCCTTTTTTATATTTTCTTAATACGCGTAAAAAATACTACGAAACTGATTTAACAATACACTATAATCATATTTAAAAGTCTACAAACATAAAATATTACAATCATCTTAAAAATACTGTACACATTAAGAATGCCTGGGCCGTTTACTTAACATAATATAAAAATCGAAATAGCATTTGTTATCACAAAATGTTTCTCAAACGCTATTCCAAAAAATAAATACCTAATTAAATTTCTTGAAAATGTAACAAGTAAAAGTTAAATCATTTTTGTTCCTATTTCATAATCAAGCTACGTTAGTGTTATTATGAAATCCTCATTTTAGATTAACTAAGTACAAATTTGTTTCATACATGAAGAAAATAAGGTTCTAATAATAATTTATATCGACATTAAAAACTATGTTGTAGTATTTGTTATCCTAATACAGCAGAATATCTAATATCTAGATCACCAAAATTCGTTTTATGCATATTCAAAATAAAGCTCGGTGTTGGGTGCCTTCCATTTTTCATTTGGATGAACTCAACGGTCTACAAAATGATTAAATACATGTGGAATAATAGAAAAATCTAACAGAATTCAAAAGAATGAAATGCCAAACAAATGTCTTAAAAATAGAACAAAAATCAATTTTTTCTAATCAGCTACCAGCATGTTATTACTTTCCCAAGAACTCAGTTTTTGATGAAACTTTACTTTACTTAAATCACTTGAGTTCACCCTATTTCGTTATTCTACTGTATTATTATCAGTAATAACGTAATCTTATCTTCTTGGAGAACAGAATCATGGATATATGGACATATTATTAAATGAATAATTTTTCTAAAATATAATCGGTAACTAAAAGTACAGGCTGACAGCGGCAATGTTTTCCTTAATAATGACCATGACCATGACCTCCCAAGTAGCCATGCCCGTAAGCTCCTCCATGTCCAAACGCTGCGGGAGCTGCAACTGCTACAGGAGCTGCGTGGACGGGCGCGCCGGCATGCACGGACGGTCCAATTTTTTTAACAACAGCATTAAATCCATTAACATCGTCTGCTGCATAATCAACTACACGAACTGAGCCGTCTGGTTCAACAACGGAGTACGATCCCTTTACCACTCCTCCATCACGACTTTCGTGTTGACTTTTTCTGTCTCCAGTTAAGCCGTCCGCGACGCCATAATTGTATGAGTATTTGGGGTGTGCCTAAAACAAGAAAGTCAGGTTTAATGAACGTTGTATTAAAAAAGAAATTTTTTTAATATAAAAGAGTAATCATTATGTAAAATTAAACATAACAAAAACAATAAACCATGGATGACCAACGATACTGTAAATGAATTAGTACTTTTGAGAGACCTGTACAAAAGCTATAAAACACCGGGTGATAACGAGGTTTATTTAAGATATAATATATTTTTAAAAAATCATCAAAATTGAACCTGCTAAAAAATACTATTACGATTTTCAATTTCTTAGTTCGACTAATAAATCAAAATCGGCGTGGCAAATTATCAATAATAGTAATGCCAAAAAGTAATTCCCAAAAACTTTGTCGATTCCGATGGCAATGTTATTAGGAACCTGTAGAGGTATTCAATATTTTTTTATCCACTACATAAAAACATTAATTGACAAAATGCCTTCCATCCTAAACGATAATAAACAATTTTTTAATCATAACACCATTTTTTTTGTTACCATTCAGTTCGAGTGAAACGCTGGATATTTTAACACCTGTCTCATGACGATATACCGTGTTCACTCCATAATGAAGTATCTGAATTCATTGTTGACCCTTTAACTTTTCTGGTAAACCTATCTTTTACTGAGGAAATTTTTCCTGGTGTCTTAAAAATATCTTTAATTTTACCAATTCACAAAAGAAATGATAAATCTCTTATCTCAAGCTATACAAGCATTGCTCTCTTATCTGCTTTCTCCAAAAACTTTTGAAAAAGCCTATTACTTGAGATTAAACAATTTTATAATTAGACAAAATGTATTATCATCTTATCAATTTGGTTTTGAAAGGCTTGTCAACGAGAGATGCTGTTTTATCGCTTTGCAATTACATATTAGACAGTTTTGAAAACAAGTCTAAATCAGCCTGTTTATTTTTTGATTAAACGCGTGCCTTTAACATGGTTGATAAGTTACTACTGGATAAACTGGGTAGAATCCTCTTTAATGCAAAGAACACAATCCGTCGTTTTAAGAAATGCCAGTAGTACAATCTCGTCCAGCAATTTTAAAGTTTACACAGGTGTTCCGCAGGGGAGTATTTTGGGATCCTTATTTATTATTTTTACTTCCACGTCCAGTGGGTTTAGTAAAGCAAAAAAAAATTTTAATTTTTTTTTGTTGAAAGTTCATGAAACGTCGAGATTTTAAATTTGAGCAAAAAAAAATTCCTGTCTGTCTGTCTGTCTGTAACTTTTTTTGTGCGCACGTTTACTCTGGAACCGTTTGTGATATTGACTTGAAATTTGGGACACTTATGTATTATAACGAGATTTGGAACTAGATTATATTTTGATCTAATTCCAATGAAGGGTAAAAGGGGTAAATAAAGGTAAATAGGCAAAACAAGCAAGAGTAAAAAAATTAAAATGTGATTTAGTGTATATACAAAAACGAAACGCCTAAGAATTTTTTTTTAGCATTATTTACCCCCTCTAGCAACCCCATTGCCACCCCCGCTCTATTATTAAAGAGGGTAAAAAAATTAAAATGTAATTTAGTGTGTATACAAGAACGAAACGCCTAAAAAAATGTTTTTGGCGTTCGCTACCTCCTCTACCCCCCATTGCCACCCTAACCCTATTATTAAAGGGGGTAAAAAAAAATAAATTGTGATTTAGTGTGTATACAAAAACGAAACGCCTAAACAAAAATTATTTGGCGTTAGCTACCCCCTCTACCACCCCATTGTCACCCCCACCCTATTATTAAAGGGGTAAAAAAATTAAAATGTGATTTAGTGTGTATACAAGAACAAAACATCTAAAAAAATGTTTTTGGTGTTAGCTATCCCCTCTACCACCCTCACCCTATTATTAAAGGGGGTAAAAAAGATTAAAATGTGATTTAGTATGTATACAAAAACGAAACGTCTAAAGGGAGTAAAAAATTAAATTGGGATTTAGTGTATGTACAAGAAACAAGGGCCTCTAAATGTTTTTTACATTAGCCACCCCCTCTACCACCCCCACTCTATTATTAAAGGGAATAAAATATTTACATTGGGATTTAGTGTGCATAAGATTGGATGCAAAATCTGGATGTGGAAGTAGTGATTCCTTGGATAGCGGTTTTTTAATTAAAATATTGCGCTTCATATAGAAGATGTCTTTATATCACTTTCTGACGATGATTCCATCATCGCGTTTAATTCTAATAGCTTAAATGATCCCAGCTTTAAAGTTATTAACACCATCAGTTTATGCAAAGCTACTGTGTGAATACCGGTCTACCGCTTAATAATGTAAAAACAGATTTATTACTTTTCAGTACCTACTAAGAAACTTGATTATAGTATCTTAATTTGGTTTGGTTGGTAAATACAGCGTTAAACAAAACAATATATGGCAACTACGTGTCTATGTTAATATTCACATTTTAAAAATCTACTATTATGCGCGCGTACAGGCTTGTTTAAATTATTGCATCATCTGCTGGGGCAATTGTTTTTGTTTTAGCGAAGTGTTTAATCTTCAAGAAAAAATATACGTCCAACGACCTTTAAACCTCTTTGTCACTCGTGCAGATTCCTTTTTAAAGAATTAGGAATCTTAACTGCTCCTTCTCTATACATTTTAAACTGTGTAATCCATATAAAAGAACATTCAGAACAGTTCAATAGTAGATATGAGACCAGTCACACAATCTAACCTAACCTAACCCGAACCTAAACAATTTTCACCAATTTTGACTATATTCTGATGCTTGTGTAAGTCTATGGAAATAAAGTATTATTATTATATTGTTATTATTAACAAATGTATTGGAATGAATTTGGGTCTGTTGTAGTACTCGACTTATTTGTTCCTAAAACTAAAAAAACGAAAGAGACATTGTTCCCGATGGTTCACAAGTTTATCGAAATCCTAGCAACATCAGGTATCCCTCAGGGATCCAACCTGGGCCCTCTTCATTTTAAAGTCTTTATTAACGACACCATTTGTGGCCTAAAGACAACTTGTTTGTTGTGTGTTGATGGCATGAAACTGTACTGTATTATCAAAGATTTCGAAAAAGCTACCTGTGTTATATCAATCTTTGGTGTACATTATTCACTGGTGACACCTATATTAATTTAAAGAAGCTCCAGTAGGTATCTAGTACTGCACGAGAACCATTGATACCATGGTTGTTAATAAATAAATTTTTGAGGTAACAGAGATAATTTCCTCTCCGACCTCTCACTATATTCTACCAGTTTATCTTTATGTTTTTCAGCTTGGTGTGACATAATATGGACAATATTTTTGCAGTATAATTGTTACAAATTTCCCAAATAATAATCCGTCGAAAATTGAAGAAAATTATAAATTTATTCTGAGTGGCAGATTTGACAGTCCACATTTTGAAAATGAAGTATTTTAGAATATATGTTTGTTTCAACTGCCTGTTGGAATTTCTTAAGTTTTTTAGTGCTAAAAATAAATTAGATACAGCTGCATAGTTTACAGAAGCAATAATGATATGAAATAACGAGATGACGTAAAGTAGTAATAATACACAATGGCTTCTTCTGTTCCCTTCTTTATTGTTTCACTAAAGAAAAGCAGTAATTTTCTTAACATTTGCAAATGAAGTTATATACTAACGTCGCTTGTTTGTCTCGACAGATTAAGTAATAATATCTCTGCAAAATAGATATATTACATAAGGCTCCCTGTCCTCTTTTTGAAATAAATAATTTCTCAATCGTAATTAACACAATTTTCGCTAAAAAGTGGTTATATAGACTATTGATATTCTGATGATGTACAGGGTGGGTCATTAGTAATGGGTACGAAGGTAGATTTCTTTGGACCAAAATATAAGGATAGTAAATCGTTGTAGAAAAACAGACAGCATGTCAAAGTTGATTTTTTTTTGTTTCTCATCAACTTCTTGACCGGTCTTTCCCAAAGGTAAAGAACCGTTCTTTATGCTAAGAAACAATACTTTGTGTATCACACCATGGTACGCCGTAGTGAACGCCACATGAGCTATACCTGATGACGAATATTTTTTCTATTATTTTTGCGAAACGTTGTGGTATTTTTGGCAAGAGAATCCTTACAATGCTATTATAGAGGACGATCGAAGCCTCACCAGACTAGCAGAAAAATGTAAAACCTGCAAATTCAGAAACGATTGGAAGATTTTTAGTTATTAGTAATAAATATCAAATTAGACGTTGTAGTCATCTTCTTCTTCTTTTTCCTGTGGTGCGACAGCCCTATTGAGGATTGACCTACTCTAACTTTCGTCTCCACACCGCTCTGTCTCTCGCGGCCCCTTGCCAATTCCTCACCCTCAGTAATGCCTGGCCGTCCTTGTGAACGTCTTGCCAACGGATCATCGGTCGTCCTCGTTTTCTATTGCCTGCAATATGCCCTTTTATGATTCTCTTTGGTACGCGCTGTTCATCTATCCATCTATGTCGTTGAATTTCAACATAGTCCACTATTTTTACGTCTTTATAATAATGTTTTAGTTTGTAATTGTATCTAATACGCCACAGACCATCTTCATTCACAGCTCCGTTAATTTTCCTCAGTATTTTTCTTTCGAATGTGGCTAATATTTCTTCGGTTCTGTTTGTTAACGTCCACGTTTCGCAACCGTATCTTATTAGTGTTTTATATATTCCGAGGTATGTATTAACTACCTCTATGTTGTCATCTCCAATCGACCAATTTTATCCACTCCTTCTCCCTGTCTTGATTTCCATCGCTTTTATTTTTGTTGTATTTATGTCAAGTTCTACCTTCTTCCTATTTTCTTTCGATGTCTCATAGTTTTCTCCCGCTGCCCTTTCAATTATGTTAATGTCGTCCGCAAACGCAATTGATTGGCTTTCATTATTAATAATACTTCCATTCTCATTTATTGCTATTTCTCTTATAACTTTATGCAGTGCGATATTGAACAATCCAATCCAATTCCAATTACATTAACAAAAGAAAACATTTCAGTTTTAAAGAAACCCTTAACACGTACCGTAAACTTATCACTTTCCCAGGGGGTATTTCCAGATAAATTTAAAATAGCAACCATTAAGCTGCTTTTTAAAAAAGGCGACAAATATAATTTTTCAAATTATAGACCTATTTCCCTTTTGCCTATAATTTCTAAAATATTAGAAGCAGTAGTAAAAAAACAGCTAGTAAACTATTTAGAAAAATTTAAAATCTTAACACCATTTCAGTTTGGATTCAAAAAAGATTGTAACACATCTGACGCTGCATTTAAACTAATAAATTATATTAACAATATCCTAGAAAATAAACATATTCCTATGGGTATCTTCTGCGATTTGTCTAAGGCTTTTGACTGTGTAGATCATAATATTTTACTAATGAAGCTCAATTACTATGGAATACGCGGTACACCACTTCTGTAGTTTACTTCATATTTAAAACATAGATCTGCATATGTCAGACTTTATGACGAATCTCAGGAAATTGGAAAAACTGTTATCACGGAAGCAAAAGATATCACATTTGGAGTTCCACAGGGGTCCATATTAGGTCCAGTATTATTTTTAATATACATAAATGGTCTTGTTGATAATTTTCGTTCATTACAATTTTCATTGTTCGCTGATGATACCAGTATCATAGTGAATGATGATAATTTGGACGATCTTAAAGTTAAAAGTGAAGAGGCAATGAATGACATTACAAACTGGTTTCATGCTAATAAACTGCTCTTAAATGTTGAAAAAACAATGAATATAACATTTGAAAAATCCCACACACCAGCCTTAGATATAAATATTCAAACTGATCTAGGACAAATAATATTAGTAACTGATACTAAATTTTTAGGAATATATATTGATAAATCGTTAAATTGGTCGACGTATATTTCTGATTTAAATAAAAGACTTGGACGTGCAATTTATGCAATAAAGAACGTCAAAGAAAATATCAGCATTGCAGCGGCACTATCTGTGTATTTTGCATATTTTCAAAGCATACTGCAATATGGTGTAGAATTTTGGGGAAACGCAACTTGTCTTCAAAAAATTTTAGTGACACAGAAACGTGCTGTGCGAGCAATTTGTGGTATTCATCCGAGAGAATCCTGTAGAACGGCGTTTAAAAACTTACATATACCAACTGCAGTTAATCTTTATATATATAAATTATCTATAATAACTTACAGAAAACGAAACACAATATCGACATCCGCTGATATCCATGATTACAATACCAGATCTAATACAAAACTAATTGCACCAAACTATAGATATGTCACAAATAGGAAAGGTCCTTTATATTCCGGAGTAAAAATTTATAATCACCTACCAAATTCTATTACTTGCATAAACAGCGAAAACTTATTCAAAATTAGGCTAAAGAAAGTTTTAAATAATTATGTGTTCTATAACTTAGAAGAATACTTCACTACAAAATTTAATCCATAAAAGGTTTTCAAAGGGTTTACTTCTAAAGCATTGTATTATTGTATATTTATAATGTCTGAATTTATTTAAGTATGTGCATTGTATTTTTATTAAGATTGAACCTATTTAAGTAAATGCTCTTTCCCTTATGTCTTGATTAAGGCGCACCATGTCATGTATTTACTTATATGAGCATATTGCATTATTATTGTTATGTAACATTAATTTTTGGGAAATAAAATCTAATCTAAACTAATCTACTGGGGCTAATCCATTCCCTTGCCGGAGCCCTTGGTTTACATCAAAGGTTTCCGATAGCTTCTGCTGAACTTTGACTTTTGATTTAGTATTACTCGTCGTTTTTACCACATTTATTAATTTTATTGGTATCCCAATCTCTTCCATCGCTTAATATAAGTAATTTCTCTATATGTTGTCATATGCTTGTTTGAAATCAATAAATATTTGGTATAGTCCTATATCATATTCCCACGTTTTTTCCACTATTTGGCGAACAGTAAGTAGCTGGTCGATTGTGAATCCCCCTATTCCCGGTGACTTATTTTTTTTTTCATTCTGAATACACTATTTTTACTTCTTCTAGCGTTGGTGCTTCTACAACGGGTTGTGCTGCATTTATCAGTATATTTCTTGGTATATTTGCCCAACCTTCGTTATGGTTTAGTAGTTCTTAAAAGTACGATTTAGTATGTTGTAGTCATAACATGTGTATTTTGTAAAGTACGAAAGATTATTTTTTTATTTTTTTTGCTTTATTTATAATAGACCTATCATCCGTTAAAAAAATTTCAGCATTGCAGTAGTAAGTGAACTGATTTTTAAGATTGAGAGACCAGCTAGACTGCTTTCTCAGCAAGTTTGATGATAATATGGAGTTATAAAAGTTTCAGAACTGGTAAAATAATTGTCAAAAAATGTCTCCCGGATTAATAGTGGGTAGTGTAACAGATGGGGGAAGATCGTGGTGTAGTGAGAGAAGATGGTGGTAAAGAGGGAGATGGCCGAGAAGAGAGAAGATGGTAGTAGGGGTAATTATTGGAGGAAAAGGTGATGATTGTTTCCAATTTTCTTGCTTTTGTAATCTGAAGTACAGATTAATATACAGCTATTTTTACATGTTGAAGTTGAGATTAAGTCAACATTAGTATGTGTATGATGTATGTCCTACTAATCATTTAAGATAAATGCTCCTTGTCAGCTAAATTCATCTTGATGTTGTAACACCTTTTTCTTTTTTAAAATCACTGCTAAACGCTTTCAGTTTGACTTAACTTAGTATACAGTGGTTAATAATTCTTACATAATAATCAATATCATGACCGCCATCACCAACACCATATGGTACAGGTCCTCCAGCAGCGGCCCCAACGAAATGTCCACCTACAGGAACTCCCCCATGTCCAAAACCACCTGCTGCATAAGGCACGCCTGCGTATCCAGCTTGTATAACGGTTACAGCCACAGCCAGGATGGTTAACTAAAATGATAATAATTTATCAATACCTCAAAATTAAAAAGTGATTGGAGGGCGGTGGAAAAGTGGGTGAGGTAAGAAGGAGATCGTGAGAGAGTGAAGGAAGTAGGTAAAGATATAATAACCATTTGAAAGATAATAGATATTTGAACACACCCAAGAAGCATTGAAAGGTACGTTTTAAGCAATGTGTGGACACTATAAGACACAAATGTTTTTGGACATGACACATTTTAAAGGCACAGTCTCGAAACAGAGTCCGCACTATGTAGAATATATGCCCAAAATGGTGGTGAAAATGTATACTAACTTGATTCCAAAATGTGGCCATAAGTGTTTCCCAAATATGGCTAAAATGTGTCGCTTGTTTACGAAATGTCACTGTAATGAAGCCAATATGTGGCTAAAATGTTTCTTATTGTTTCCAATATGTTACTTTAGTGCGCTTTACTAACTTCACATAGTAGTTACAAAATTGACACAAATAAATCCAAATTGTGCCGAGAACCATATTTTGGTGTCCGAATATTTTAAAAATAGACTCAAAACTGACACAATGCGTTATTCTCTAAACATTTGGACAAACAATGGACACAGTTGGCATGCAATGATATGATATTCTTATAAAAATTACTTTAAACAGAAGGAATAAGTTTTCATGTGTGAATAAATAAAGTATATGACCCAAAAAAATTAAACAACCCAATTACTCTGTGAAGTGTGATCAGATACTCATAAAAATAGAAGCCCTTAGAAAAATTGTGAAATTTAGTTTGAATATTAAATAAGATATTTCTAATGTATTTTGTATGTTATAAGACACCAAATTAAGTGTATTTTTGTAAAATCTTTGTGTAAAAATATATAAATCGTTAATTTTTAAAATAACTATTTTTCTTTAAGTTCTGTTTTTCAACATTGATCCCCATTTCCCTGAAGAAAATATGGTGAATTTGTGTAATGTGTCTAAATGGAACCATAAATTCTCATTTGGAACAAATTTCACCCAAAATTTGCCTGTATGGACACACAGTTACATACTAGATAATAATCAGAATCAAATTTCGACTGTTTTATTAAATGTGCAATAAAACTTGTTTGTGTTGATATATACTCACGTATTTGGCACAATTTAAAGACTTGTACCCATTATGGGTATAAATTGTTCCGAAAATATTGCCTATACAAAACAGGTTACATTTTAGACCCAATTTGGACTCCAACGTCCGATATTCATCTGAAATGTGCCTGTTTAGGCATATATGAGTACTTAAATACTTTTTAACCAAAATGTGCCAGTTACCAATATGGAATCTGAAATTGGTTGGGAGGGTGGTCAATAAAAATTATTGAGCCACAGCACTTAGGCCCTATTGGGCCCCTTGTACATCCTCCCTGTAGGCAGACCCTCGCCTAATCCTCCAACCAACTTAATCTTGCGAAATAAGTGGTGATGATGCCTAGGGGCATCTCCCTTACATCGGTCAAAGTAGGCCAACGTTCTCCCAAAAATAGATTCTCTGATTAATGAGACGGCAGAACAGTCACAGAGTACATGTTGAACCGTCTCATCTTCTTGTTCACAGCCTCTACAGAGAAAGGTTTCGCTTAATCTCATATTATGGAGATGTTTCCTTAACGGACAGTGTCCAGTCTGGATTCCCGTTATAAAACTTAGGTTCCTTCTGGACATTGCCAGGTAGTCCATTGCTGTATCGTTCACATAGCTTCTCCATCGTCTTGAGTAAGAACGAGGTTAAGCTAATAGGTCTATAGGCTTTGAGGGTGGTGTAGTCCATCCGCCCTGCCTTTGGGATGAACGCAACTTTCACTTCTCTCCATGTCTCTGGAATGTAATGGTGTGCTAAGCACGCCCTAAATACTCCAACCAGGTGCGGCAGTAATTCATTCAGTCCCCATTGCAGTAGGGCGGGATAGATACCGTTAATGCCTGGCGATTTAAAAAGGGAGAAGCTCTGTATTGCCCATCTTATTCTGTCCTCACTCAGTATTTGGTTGGCCATTTGCCAACCCAAATCCGAAGGAACTGAGTCTCCATGTGTAACTCTAGACTTTCATGAAAGTCGCTGGTTCTTGTACCATCACTCATTTTTAATAAGCAGAGGTCATGATCTTTGCCTTTGGCGAGGATTTTGCATAACCTAGCAGTATGTAAGTGATCTTCGATTTCCTCACAGTATGTTCTGCACGTATCTCTTTGTCTCTGTCTGACTAGTTCCTTAAACTCTTTCAGGTTGGTTTTGTATATTTCCCAATCGGATTCCTGTTTTATCAGTTTTGCTTTGTTGAAGGAAGTCCTAGCCTTCTTCTTGAGGTCAGTCAGCCCTTGAGACCACCACTTGGTGGTCTCATTGGGCTATTGCGAGGAACTCAAGAGCTTGTCTCGTGGCTGTTTGCAAGATTTTGACATATTGCTCTTTTGCGCCACTCGTTCTGGGCACCCTCTTATTAACCCCTTCCAAATTCTCCCTGAGTAAAGGCGCACAATATATTGCGCCCTGGTCCAGGCACATTTTGCTCCATGAGTATTATAACAAAATCTTTCGCAAAGGGATTTGTAACGGTGCGAATTAAGAATGTGTGACTAGAATTTTTCTAAAAAAGTCGCTATTATAAATTTTCAGAAAGTCCACCTTTACATTATGTAAAAGTACGTCTATGATGATTCTTAAATTTCCCCACATCATTAAGTTCTAATTGGGGACAGTGACCAACTATCCAAATTTCGAAAAATTCGTATCAGTGGTTTCTGACACATGGTTCCATGAACCCTGCGACACAGAAGTATGTATTGTATATAAGTCTAAATATACTTGGCACTGTAAATTAAATATACTTTATATTTTTATATTGATAATTTGTTAGAGTCCATGACTCATTCAGTGATTTTAATAAAAGCCTAATAGCCAGTGAATTTTTTTTAACTAATTGTTTTTGAACTGCAAGTGAAATTTGTGGAGGTAAAAGTATATATTATTTTAAACTGTAAGAGGCACCTGTACTTAGGCAACTAGTCAAACACTTGCGTTATAATATAACCTACGTTTTGTAGACATTACTTCTCGTAAATGAGTGTTAAAAAGAATTAAATATATAGGCTCAGATAAACACTAGAAATGCTTGCATGTTTTCCACTATTGACTTCTGAAAATACACACTGGCATAGACCGACTGGGTTTCAAAATCGTTTTTCAATAAATGTGTGAATAGGTTTTAGGCACCAATTTAATAGGTCCTTATTTTTATGATGATCACCTTAATGGTCAAAGGTAGGTACCTAAAGTTTTTGAGAAATGAATTTAATGAATTCTTAGATGACCTACCTTTAGAGAATCGACACAACTTTCAATATTTTCAACAAGATGGAGCTCCCCCCCACAATTCCCAGACTTGCCTAGATTATTTAGACGAAATTTTGTCTCAATATTGGATAGGTACCAATGGATTTATTCGATGGCCCCCTCGTTCTCCAGATATAACCCCAATGGATTTTTTTCTATGAGGGTATATTAAAGATAAGATGACACCGCAACATGTAGAGGACCTAAAAGCTCGAATTCAACAGGCATGTGTTACAGTTACCCCCGAAATGCTGAGTAAAGTTTCAAATGCAGTGCCTCGCCGCACTCGATTGTGCATAAGAAATCGCGGTGGACACTTTGAACACTTGATATGATATCTTAAAAATTATTTTGAGGATTAGATAAATATTAATGTTCTGTGTGCTATATTCTTTTTATTATTAATTTACTTTATTCTTCTTAATTGTTTTAATGTTTTATTATAGCAAAGATTTGAACAACACAAATTATTGAATTATTTTATAGTTTTATCTAATCATACTTCTCCACGGCAAGTATAATGCTTGTTAAAAAAAGATTTATTGGATTTAAAAAATGTTTTTATAATTACGAACGTACGTAGTACCAATGAATAAATATGGCATGTGATATATCGTTGAAAAGTAAGGAAAATACTCTATTTAATGGCGCCATCACCCCCCCCCCCCCGTTTCAAAATATATTTTTTTTTAAATTAGATAAAACACTCTGTTTTGCAAAAAAATTTTGCCTTAGAATTGTTCTCGTATCTCTTCAAATAACGGAGATATTTGGCCTAGACGTTTTCCGCAGTTTCGATATTTTCCGCCATAATTCTTTAAGTAGACCATGGACTTCAAATGCTTTAAACCATTTTGTAGGTTATATAAATCGGTACAATTTTCGTAAAAAAAATTTTTTTTTTTGTACGACCGATATTAAATGAGATTCTCGAGGACCCTGATAAAATGGACAGCCTGTATACAAAGGACTATGTGCGCAATAATTATCGTAGATAAAACACTTTCAAATCGAAATTTCACATCTATCGAAAGAAAATTGTTCAAAATAAGGTATGATATTCTAGCAATTCTAGAAATACAGAGCGTCTGGAACTACCGGCTACAGACTTCTGGTGCTATTATACATACAAAAATATTTAAAAAAGTTCATATAAACGTATGCTCGCAATTAGTTCCTAATGGAGTTGCGGCCTTTTGAAGATGGTACCCAAAAACTAATTTTTATGTAATATCTCAGACTTACAGGGATGCGACTTTGTACGTATACTGTCGTATACTAATAATAATACAAGATCCTTTCGCATTATCTTTAAAAATATTATTCAAATAAATTAACAGACATGAAAGGAATGAGGAAATAAGGAATTATAAAAAGAAAGGAAACGGTCGAAATGATCAGCATTCAATTCAGTACAACAGTTCATGAGTAGTTATACTCTTCGAAACATCTCCAATATATTTCTAATGCTATCCCATCCATTTATTATACTTTGTTTCAATTTGGAAATATTCTACAGGTGTGGAATAAGAAACAGAAAGTCTTCAAGTGAAAAACGGAGACTCTGGCCGTTCAAGAAACCCAAGAACTGTTGACGTTGAAGAAAAAATATTAGATATTGTAATGGAAGATCCTACGATAAGTACTAGACTAGGCTTAATTAGATTAATGGATATACCTCACCAAAACGCATTAAGAGTACTACATGAACAACAATTGCACCTGTTACTAAAAAACTCATCAATTATTACCTGAGGATGTGCCAATAAGAGTTGATTTTTGTGAACTATTGCTTGAACAAACGGAAAATGCTCCAGATTTTTAAAGTAAAATACTGTTTACTGACGAGGATGCCTACATGCGGTAAGGCATGACTAATTCTCGGAATAGCAAATTTAATCGTTAATGAAACATATAATAACATGTTTTGCCGCAAACCCAACCGTTTGGGTGATATTCAGCAATTTTTTAAAGAAAAGTCTAAAAACCTTTAACGAAAACCAAGATGGCGTCGTATTTCAATATGGCGGGCCTGAAAATCGGGCACCATCCCATAAATAGTTTGCAGCGAGAGTATATATGAAAAATGCAGATTTTCACGGCTGTTGTCTAATGAAATGGATTCTTCCGGGTCTTGCCGTGGTCGTCGAACTTGACTTGACGTTTCGCTGATCATCCTGTCAGCTTCTTCAGAAGGATTCTAAAGAGTCCTTAGAATCTAAAGAGTCTTTAGAATCCTTCTGAAGTAGCTGACAGGATGATAAACGAAACGTCAAGTCAAGTTCGACGACCACGGCAAGACCCGGAAGAATCTATTTCATGAAGAAGCTGACAGGATGATCAGGATTCTAAAGACTCTTTAGAATCCTTCTGAAGAAGCTGACAGGATGATCAGCGAAACGTCAAGTCAAGTTCGACGACCACGGTAAGACCCAGAAGAATCTATTTCATGAGGGTACATATGAAGCATGCAAAATTTTTTTTAAATATTATCGTGAAATGTTAACTTTCTAACGGTTCAATTTTCAAACGATTTTAACATCTATCTGATCCACAGTTAATTGAAGTCAACACATGACAACTGAAAGAATTAAAACTGTTTTATATTTCGAAAACAAAACAATTGATCATTTGAATAATAAGAGGCTAATTATGTATTAGCGTATATTTACAGCTCGACACTGGTAATAAATCATGTTCAAAATTTAATATGTAGCAGTCGTAAAGGTAGTACACTATCAGACTTTTTAATTCGTTTTAAGCGTATTTCCGCTATAGCTTTATAGGAAACATAAATACAAGAGACTCACTGATAGATTTATAGTAGGTAAATGTAAATCCTTCGCGACATTTAAATCGTGATATATCAAGTTAGACTCCTCCTTCTCACGTTCACGATATAAGAAATGTTGCAAATATCACCATTGATTAGTTGCTGCTGTTAGTACTACAATCATTAATGTTGTTACTTGTAGATTTTTTCTTTGCCAATTAAAATATTTACACGATAGTCAATGCATGATGTTCTAAGGCTGCTCAATACGTTCCCAATACAACAGTGAATATAAAACTAATGTATTTTATATTAACATGCTAACACGACAAAATTATACAAATATTAGTAATGCCGTGGTGTATCCAGTAAATTACAAATATAAGAATCTCCCGACATAGAACTATTAATATTTTAAAAGTATGAGATAATATAACTAATAATAATAATAATAATAATAACTTTATTTTTAACCCAATTTTACAATATTATTTTTATAGTTATTCTTTATTGTATAAATGCACCTGATTTCACAAGGAAATCGTTTTGAATCTTAATATTTCACTAAGATATTATTATTAACAATATCAATGTACATATCGTATTCGTTACAAACTAATAACTAAAAACTAAAATTAACAAATAAAAGACTAATAATGAATTATTAATAATTATTATAAAATTATGGAGATTAAGCGCAATACTTGAATTAGAAGTTATGAGAATATTTGTTCAAATAAATATAAATTATGCATGATAAATATTGACAACTTGTTACAGAATAATTGGTAATTATTTATTGCTTTTATGTATTCTTTGGACCAGTGACGCCAAGAGATTTTTTGTACAAATTAGAATTTGGTTTAGGTGTAAAAAGCACATTGCGTTCATTTTGCCTTGTATTGTGTATGTGGTTTGTTGGTACTCTTAGTTCCCTTTTTCTGTAGATAAATTTTGCTACATTAAGGATATATAATCCATTTAAATTGAAGACATTACTATCTAGAAAAAGTTGTTCTGTAGAATATCTTCGATTTTTCCACAGCATTACTTTATGTATCCATTTTTGAGTTATTTTTATATTTTTCAATTGGCTGTTATATGTCCCACGCCATATTATAATGCCGTAGGTAAGTATGGATTCTACCAACGATTTATATGTTATTTTTTAAATATTAATTGGAAGAATGTTGCGAAGCTTATAGAATTACATGGACAAGTTTTGTTAGTCTTGTATTAAGATATTCGGTATGATCATTCCACCTCATTGTCTCATTTATTATAAGACCCAGATATTTAATGTTTGTAGTGTTCCCAATTACATTCTCGTACGTGCAGTTTATTAAGTCACATTTTTCGTGGAATTTTAAATTGTTAATTTTCGGTTGTAGTCTTGAACTATTGCTGAAAGTAATGAACTTTGTTTTTGCATGATTGAGACTTAACAAATTATTATTGTCCATCCAGCATTTAATTTTATACAGTCCCTTTTCGCTTTTTTTTTGTGACCTCAAACCAGTCTGTACCTTGGAATGTTAGAGCAGTATCATCAGCATATGCGATGATATCTCCACTTATGTTTAATTTCAGCATGTCATTTATGCAAAAAAGGAATAATTGCGGACCTAAAACTGTTCCTTGTGGAACACCATATGTCACATTTTCTGGACTACTTAATGTTTTATTAATTTTTACTAAGGCTTTTCTATTTGATAAATAGCTTTTTAACCAATCTAATGCTACTCCACTAATTCCGTATTTCTCCATTTTTTCCAACATTGGTTCGTGTGACATACTATCGAAAGGTTTAGCTAGATCTAAAAATATGGAAATGGTTTTTCCATTTTTGTTAAGATGTTCATGTATATGGATTGTTACAAATCTAACCAATATGAAACCTGAAATTTCTACCACGTGAGTTGTAATAAGGGATTATTTTGCAATAATAAAAAATAATCACTTATTTTTCACCTAGCAGTCATTGCTCAGCTACAGTCAACGCTGTCAGTTTGATTTATCAGTGTCCAATATTTACCAATATTGGTACCTATGTCCTTAAAATAGTGGTAAGTCAAGAAAGTTTACTAATTTTGGCAAGGGTCCACTGCGCAATTATTTTTTATATCTATCCCATTTCTATTCTGGAAATAACCTTTACAGTGAGATCCATAGGTAACGAATACATTCATTATCTACGTAATTAACCATTTAGAATTGAAAGAAACTTTTATATTTTAAAAAATATAGCCTAAACAATCATATAACGTAATAACGTGCAAAAAAATTAACTATAGATTCCCTGCCGAAAATTAAGATGGGCTCTTAGTATAAAATTTTTCACAATAACCCTTTCCTGTCCAGCCACACCCCGTTTAAAAGGGTGTGGCAAAAAACAGTTTTTAATTTCTATCTCAAAATAACGTAATCGGAAAAAGACGAAATTTGGCACATCTCTGGTACTCATCAAAAGACATCTAATGAAATTATTTCATCCACCAAAGGGGTGATTTTGATGTGTAAGCAAAATTTACCAAATTTCGTCTTTTTCCGATTACGTTATTTTAAGGTAGAAATTAAAAAAAACCGTTTTTTGGCACACCCCTTTAAGGGGGTGTAGCTGGACACGAAAGGATTATTTTGAAAAATTTTATACGAAGAACCCGTTTTAATTTTCGATGGGAATCTACAGTTAAATTTCTTGCACGTTATTACGGGACACCCTGTGTAGAAATATATGTTGTATCTTGTAAAATAAATAAGATAGGTAAAACTGTTATAATTGCTTCCACGTCAAGTGAAAGTATAGTAACCAAAAATATATATATTTTTTTTATTCAAATAGGCTCAAAATGTCATGAAGCGTCGAGATTTTAAATTTGAGCGAAAAAAAATTTATGTCCGTCGGTTTGTCGGTCTGTCTGTCGTTATGTAACATTTTTGTGCGCACGTTTACTCTGGAACCGTTTATGATATTGACTTGAATTTTGGTACACTTATATATTATAACGATAGATTATATTTTGATCTAATTGCGTTGAAGGGTTCCAGGGTAAATGAAGGTAAATTAGGGTAAATAGACAGGTAAGTGTCCATAAAAATGCAATTTAGGGCATGTACGAAAAGTCAAGGTATCAAAATTTTTGTTGGCATCAGCCACCCCCTCCCCCCTCACTATCACCACCAATACCACCCCCACACTATTATAAAAGGGAGTAAAAATTAATAAAATGTGATTTTGTGTGTATACAAGAACGAAATGTCTCAAAAAAAATTTTGTGTGTATAAAAGAAACAAAAGCCTCTAAATTTTTTTTTGCATTAACATTAGAAGTGATATGAAATTTATCACATTAATGGCGTAAACTTAACATTTGATTATTTTATAAATGTATTTTTGCTTTATTTTAATAAACATTTTCCTAAACATAAATATTATGTTAATAAAAGCGAACATAAGAAATGGGTTGATAACCAAGTTCAGATTTCGAGCGTCAAATGATTTAAAAAATACATACCCCGAATTAAATTCCTTTTATAATAATGAAAAGAAAAACTTAATATTTTACCTAAAAACACACAAATAAATATATTATCAAAGTAAAATTGATAACTCTAATAATCAAACTATATCAGCGTGAAATATTGTATTTGAATTATCTAATAAAATGAAATGAAACAAGAAGCGTAAATCAAGAAAATAATGACATAATGGATAATGAGACATAAGTTGCTAACGCATTGAAAAATAATCCACTCGATATTATCAGCTATAATATCCATAGGACATTGATAAAGTACGAGATAATTTTATGACAATCGAAAGCACGTTGCTTGGTAATAGTCCGACGCCGAAGGCGGAGCAAAGTGCTTGAGAAATTTGTCATAAAATTATGAGACATTTGTCAATGTCAGAGGCATATTCGGTCGGAAAATTTTGGTGGTATTTACTGGAATTTTTTCTTTATAGATTGAGAATTGGCATTGTCAAAACGTGACATTTTGAAATTTATTTGTTGAAGTTATTATATAGTTATCAAAGTTAAATAATTTTGTTGTCATAGTGATTGAAGATTTCCCTGAATGGTGTTATCAGTGTAATATTAAAATGATTGGGTGATTTCTGTCACATGACAAGAAATAACTAAATATAATTGGATGTTAGAACTAGCAAAAAATTTTCAACAAAATACCAGATAGTGAAAATAGTTGGTTTGAAAATAATATTATTTTTCAGCATAACGCAACATTTTTAGAACCTTATTCAGAACCAGAAATTGTAATATTATGAGAAATAAACTAAAAAGTAAGCACTCGGCAGGACATGACAATGTAACTGTAGTTCTCATTAAAAGAGTAATAATTGAAATAAATAATATACAACTCTATAACGCTAATATTGTAAATTTGTCAGTTTCTGTTGGAGAATTTCCAGAAATTTAAATAATTGGAAACGTTATTCCTGTTCATAAAGAAACAACGTTCAAATAATTACAGACCAATTACCATACCTTCAGAGTTTTCAAAAGTTATTGAACATTAGTTTTTAAAGAATAAAAATTGTACATTTTCACATAAACAGCACGAATTTTTAAATAATAAATCATAGTGCAATACTGGAATTTTATGAAACGATAATATCGTATGTTGATGCAGTTGAGTGGACATAAGTGCGAGTCTGAATACTTTTTTGGAAATATGGTGGGTTCAAGAAGCATTCATTTTATTTCATACTCTTCGCCCACGCTGTAAAACTATAAGTGTCTTTGTCCTGAAATGAAATCTATTTCGCAGATAATTAAATACTGCACGTATAGATGTATGCTTTGAAAATGAAATACCCTTAAAATTTTAACCGAGGGTAAGACCTAGGGTTGAAGAAAATTATATCTTTCAAAGACAAGGCGAAATTTGTACAGGGCAGATGTCTCAAAAAGTAGTATTTTCAACTTTTGGGGATACAGTTTTTTAAATTTAAAAGTATGCGCTAATAAACCTCTAAATAAATTCTATTTTTACCCAATTAAATTAAAGAAAATTACATTCCAGAAAAAAAAAAATATCACTAAATAAAAATATCTCGATGAGTCTATTAAAACTTGTTACAATATTCACAAGAAGTAGAGAATATTTTGTGTTATGTATTATAAATTAAAGCATAGTATTTTAATTCATTCTTATTTTTAATTAGTGATATTTTGTATTTAATTGTGCACGAATAATACTCTACTATTAAATTGTTTACTTTTAAGAATTTGTACACTAAAAACGCAAATATTTGACGTGAAAATTAGCCTCTGTATGAATTACATGTGTGTAAGATATCCCACAACAGTAATTTTAGGTAAATAAAAGTGCAATGTCTAAACTTACAAGAATCAGAGTCATTATTTTACAAGAATGCACACAACTGAACATAAATTGAAGACTGGGGGGATCCTCCCCAACATACTGTATTTATATCGTAAGCATACTTACTCCTTCACTGCTGAACTCTTCTCAAGGTCCATCCAATTTTTTCACAATTAAAAAAATCTCTTCCCATTCTAGACTATCATTGAGAAACTGAACCTTATGTTTTGTGTTATTGCTGCATAATATTATTAGGTCGTGTACTTTCTTGAATCACATATGCAGTGGATAGTTTGAAATAGAATAATAGTTGACTGTATTGCCTAATTTTATGGCGGAGATTCAGAAAAGGCTTATATCAGTTTTTGCGGTTTCGTAGGCATTAACTTAATACAATTTATGTTTATTTATCACAATTTATTATTAAAGTTTGATGTGAAATTAAAACTAAATATAAAAATTCAAAACAAAATTGCAGAAAATCGATATTATTATTAAGAATAGCACATTCTTTCTCATCAGATGTCTTTTCCAGCAAGCTAAGATGGGCGAAGTTACACCTAGTTATAACAAAGAGGATTTAAATCTATTGGAAAATTATAAACCAGCCACTACTCCAGATAGTGTATCCAAAGCATTTGAATATGCATTTCGTGATCGTTTCCTAAGTTTTATAGACAGACAAAATATTTTAACACCAAGACAACACGGTTGTTGTTCAAGCAAATCAATATCTGTAGCATTATCCACCCTTAACTATGTACTAATAAAGTATATTAATGCAGGCGAGTGCACTGCTGTGGTGTTCTGTGACTTAAGTCTTTGAAGTGCGTACATTATGAAAAATTGTTGTATATACTGGAAGCACATGGTTTGAGACTTGAGCTGAATTTCCTCTTTTTTGACAAGTCGTTTTCAATATATCTCTCTGGGATGTTAAAATAACAACATATCAAATGCTACATCTGAAATGAAGATTCTTCAAATCGGCGTCCCACAGGGTTCCGTATTGGGGTCGGTCCTATGTAAAATCCGACATGTAAAATAGTAAGCAGGCGCCATCTAGCTGTCCAGTGTCCGTTGCCCAGTCAGGCTATTTATTTTTGCAACAGACACTGGACCGCTAGATGGCGCTTGCTTAATATTTTACATGTCGCTATCGTAAAAAGTACCGAGATGTGCCAAATAGTCAAGGGATCCTCGTGTCGTTCGTCACATGCCTACCTCGCACTGACGAGCGCCAACACCTCGAAACTGCAGTCTGCAAGTGGTATGGGACGACTCTCACGAGAGCTCCTTTAAGTAGGATCAATCGTTCGGCTGGTGTTTGTTGCAATCGAAGCATTAGCGTTTTGTTGGTAATATGTGATTATTACACTTAACGCGCCAGGCTTGTAACTTGTAATTCAGCGCTCGGCGGGGCACATAGCCCGGAGAGTAGCTGTTGGTTGCAGTCTGGTTACATTCCTTATAGTAAAATAAGGATTTTATAGAGGAGCTTGCGACTGAAATATTATGTTTTAATATATATATATATATATATATATATATATATATATATATATACATATTAGTTTTTTTACAAATTAACGGTTACCTAACCTTTTATTGAAATGCACTGTTCTCTTATAGATAATATATATTTAAATATATGAACTTTAGTAAAACTAGTTTTAATTCTTAATAATACATTGCCTACAATCTAGCCAAGAAGCCTAGAGATGTAATGAGATAATATCTGCTTTATATTAAAGTGTATCTGCATTTTTTAATCAAGCTAATTACAGTTCTTTGGTAAAGTACAAGATACGGTTGTTATTTTATGTGGGATATTTTCGTTAAATCAATCACGAAGTAAAGTTAAACTTGTTATATAAAAGGTTATCCGTAATTTTAAGATTATAATAATAGTTTCTGTCAGGCGTCCGAACCACTCATGCGTTCACATGCTCTCACACGATTTTAGCCACCATTTATCCAAAATATTATTATTGTAACAAAAATTTGTTATTTAGCTTTAGTTTAAATGCGGAGCTACAACCTTTATGCGATCAAGAAGATAGTCTCCAATTAAATGTAACCAAGGACCATTTTTTATAAATAAGAGTGCTGTAAAAAGTGTAAT
Organism: Leptura quadrifasciata; assembly: GCA_963675555.1. Classification (NCBI taxonomy): domain Eukaryota; kingdom Metazoa; phylum Arthropoda; class Insecta; order Coleoptera; family Cerambycidae; genus Leptura; species Leptura quadrifasciata. The sequence goes on from OY776676.1 coordinate 12,970,504, forward strand.
AACATAGGTGCTAATAAATCCAATAGTAAAAAATTGATTATAATGAATCAAAATGCTCAATGTCTGGCAAACAAAATACTTCCTATACAGGTCATTCTAGAAGAAAATGATGTCGATGTGCTTTTAATAACTGAACATTGGCAAACCAATGAAAACATTTCATCTCTTTCTTTTATGAATTATAAATTACAGTCTTTTTTCTGTCGATCTCAAAGCGCACATGGTGGTGTGGCCATCTTCTGTAAACATCAACTTGATGTAAAATATTTATCTGTAAGTGAATATTGTCTTGAAGGTACATTTGAATGTTCATGTGTTGAAATACTTCATTTAAAAATTATAATTGTAGATATATATAGACCTCCTGCAGGAAATTTCAATTTATTTTTACAGCATTGCAATAATTTATTGACAAATTTATGGAACCCTGGAAAATGTCTAATTCTGGGCGGTGATTTTAATGTAGATTTTTTGGCTCACAGTAGTAATAGGGTACTGTTCACTGATTTATTGTCAACGCATGATTTAAATATGACTATTAATACTCCAACTAGAGTTAGTAATTTTTCCAAAACATGCATTGACAACTTCTTTGTTAACGGGATGTTAACAAAGAAGTTGAAACTAATAATATAAATTTACATTTATCTGACCATTTCTCTCAGTTTCTGTTAATAGATTTAAATGTTACCAAAAGTAAATTTTGCAGTAATAATAATAGGTATGGAAGAAAAATAAATGAGGAAAATACAAAAAAATTTTGTAATTATCTGGAAAGTGAGAATTGGCACACTGTGCTAGTACAACAATGCCCTAATATGGCCTTCAATTCATTTATAAATTCCTTTTTATATTACTTTGATTTAAGTTTTCCATTAATGCATTTCACAACTAATAACCAAAAAAATGACTGTAAATGGATAACACATGATTTACTGGAGTTGAAAAATAGAGTATGTATGTTCTCTGATTTGGCTCAAAAATATCCTGAGCTACGTATTATTTGTAGAGAACTAAACGACGAATACAAGGTAAAATTAAAAAAGGCTGAATGTGCATACTATGATAATAAAATAAATGGTTCAAATAATAAAATGAAGACAATGTGGAATGTTATTTCAGAAATACAGGGTAAAGAATCTACTAGGAAAATTGGACTCTTTGAGAATAACGTTCAGATCAGCGACTTGGAGGCTGCAAATAAATTTAACACTCATTTTACTAAAAATGACACAAGCAACAGTTTGACTGAAGATATTAATTTCTTAAATTCAAATATTCCATTGTTAGATAAAACTTTTTTTCTTTCTCCTGTAACCGAGTATGATGTTATTTCTTTTATTAATAGACTAAAACCATCAAATTCTTGCGGGTTTGATGAAATTTCAAACAACTTAATAAAAACGTGTAAACTATTCATCTACATTCCTCTTACTTTTGTTATAAATTTATGTTTTGAGAAAGGAGAATTTCCGAATAAATTAAAATTTGCAAAGGTTTTACCACTCTACAAAAAAGGGGATGTTAACATGCTTTCTAATTACAGAGCAATTAGTTTATTATCGGGCTTTTCAAAACTGTTAGAGTTATGTATAAATGATCAAATAATGAATTTCTTTGTTAAAAACAAAATGTTAATGCCGACTCAACATGGTTTTATGAAAACTAAAAATGTAGACACAGCCCTTTTTGAATTTATTACACATATTCTTAATGCTATTGACAAACAAATTATTCCACTTGGACTGTTTGTAGACTTTTCTCGTGCTTTCGATTGTGTAGATCATGAACTTCTTTTGCTGAAACTAAATCGACATGGTGTTCGTGGTCACGCTTTAAATATCATAAACTCGTTTTTAAACAATCGTTATCAAATAGTTGAAATTAATGGTCAAAAAAGTAATAGTTGTTTAATAAACAGAGGTGTTCCGCAAGGTTCTATTCTGGGACCATTCTTATATTTAATTTTTGCGAACGATCTAGCTTTAACTATTCAAACAATTTCTAATACACATCTTATCTGTTATGCTGATGACACAAACATGTTAATAGTAGAAAAGGATGTAACGTCAAGTTTGAATACCATGCATATTGTATACGAAAAAATAAAATTTTGCATAATTATAACTCTAATAAAGACAATATAACAAATAACACCTATCTTAACTTTAGTCAGTCAGCCAAGATACTAGGTGTTACCTTCGACCACAACCTAAAATGGGCTAGTCATGTAGACCTAATGTGTGAAAAGCTAAGAAAAATTGCTATGCTCTTCGTTCAATAAAATACCATTGCAGCTTAAATGTTTTGCTTACGTTATATTATGCAAATATTCATTCAATTATTAGATATGGAATTCTTAACTGGGGCACCTGTAGTCAAGTCCAAAGGGTATTTATTTTATTTTAGAATATTAGAAGGGTTGTCTAGAGGAGAATCTTGCAGATATCACTTTAAGAAATTAAGCATCTTAACTGCGTTTAGTGTTTACATTTATGAAATCTGTTGTTTTGTATTTAAATATAAATATCTATTTCAACGCAACCAAATAAATCATGAACATTCTACTAGATTTAGAAATACCCTGATTTCTGATCAATATGTCTCGGCTTTTTATCAGAAAGGACCTATGTATAATGGCTGCAAATTTTTTAACTTCCTACCTGACACGATAAAACAGTCTAAAAATATTAACAGTTTTAAGAGAAATGTAAGAAAATTTTTAATAAAAAAAATTTTTTATTCCTTGGAGGAATATTTTGTGTAACATTGACTTTTATATACATACATATAATAATATGCTTGTTTGTGTGTTCCATACAATTATTTGTGTTTTTATTTTTTGTTGTCTGTATATTATACTGTTGTATTTATTGACATTTTTTTTTATAATTGATTACTATTTTTTTTATATACATATATATGACCCATATGAATGTTTACATTCTAATTTTGTAATTATTACTGTTTTATCGGCGCTTCCTTCAGTTACTTGTGTTGTCAAAAATTCTTTTTGTAACATATTGTGATTGAGAAATAATTTATTATTATTATTATATTATAGCTTATCTCTCTAGATATAACAAAAATAAATAGTTATATGTTCGGGCACAGTTTTGCTGGGCGGTCAAAAAAACTCAACAAAAACGTTACGACCTCATTAAAATACCGTTACTCTCTGTACTATCTCGCCTGCAACTGGAATCATTTTCACTTTTCTCTTAAACAACAATACTTTGATTTGTACCACTTGCTATATAACCATTAACACCCACTTGATAGAAAACAGTATCGACTTCGAAGAAATGACATACATATTCATCCCGTCCTGAAGTTCTAGATTCCCTAGTTCTGCTAACTAGGGATTTCCTAGAATTGAACAATTTCAATCAACAAGTAGTCAAAAAATACATTGACCTAACCAAACTTCGCATGATGCAAAGTGGCTTTCGATTCAAAAAACTTAATGATCTCTATTAGAAAATACTGAACAGTAATACTACAGCCAATCTTGAAACATATAAAAAATATAAGAAAGTATACAAAAAATAACACAGACTGCTAAAAGACTGCATAACGATAGACCAATTCGAAATTCTGATAACAAAAAATAAAACAGTATGGTCAGTAATATTAATGAATGTAAATTATTTAACGACAACAAAATTTATGAAATAGAAATAAATAATTTGACTGTAACAGATGATAAATTAATTGCTGAAAATTTTAATAAATATTAATTTACCAAGAAAGCTAAATGAATAGTTAAATACTGAAAACAACAGGATTAATACTAACCCTGCACACGATAATTATTATTCAACTATTTACCTTGAACCAGATAGTGAAAAATGTGAAAAATACTAATTCATCAAGTTCTGATAATTTAAGTACAAAATTAATCAAACAATGAACATATTATATCATAACACCATTAACAAACTTAATTAATTGGTCTTAGTTAGAAGGCATATTACCACAAATTTTAAAGGCCGCTAAAGTATATAACTATAATCTAAAATTACTTACTGCCAACTTGGGTTTCGTAAAGGCAGATCTACTGAAACTGCAATCTTAAATTTTGTTCACAATATTTAGGAAAATTAAAACAAAGACAAAAATGCATTGGCTTATTTATAGCTTTTGATTTAGTTAACCACAATTTACTTTAAGTAAACTATCTGCATATGGACTAAGGGGAAACATTCATAATTGGCTCAAATGCTATCTGTCTGATCGAAAACAAATTGTTGCAGTAAATGAAACTAAATGCACTCGGCAAAGTATATTATATTGTGTTCCTCAAGGGTCAGTCTTGGGACCATTGCTATTTTTTCTTTATGTGAATGATTTGCCCAATAGTGTGTTAATTAAAAACAACTTGATTATATTTGCCGATGATATTTCTTATTCGTGTTCAACCACTTTGACAGACGCCTTAAATAACACTAAAACGGAGATATTCAGATTCACTGACTTTTTTAAGAATAGTAAATTGATCTTAAATATAATATCAAAGATGGCGTTTATAAACTTTACTCTAAAATATCCCTAATTTTAGAAAGTAATTTATTAAATATTGAGGCTAAATCCATCTAACAAGTTGACGCAACCTTGGTGTAAATTTAGATAATGCGCTTAACTGGAAACCACATATTAATGACAGCAAAACAATTAACCGTCACCATTTACAGGTTACATAAAATTACCAATATAGAAATTGTAATATGATCCTACTATTATCCACATTTCTCTTGCAGAATTTCCAATGGCATTATTTGTTGGGGCTCTTCTTCAAGTGCACAAAGAATTTTTAAAATGCAAAAAAACAGTAAAAAATATAACAGGTGCGACAAAATATTCTGGTTGTAGAGAAATATTTAAGAAATTAAAAATTCTACCTCTAATTTGTACTTACATACTACATACCGGGTGTTATAAAAGTATGGGAACGGTGGAAAATCTCGAACAGTTTGCATCAAATCGAAAAATAAAAAAATACGTGTCAAAAATTTTTCAAAAAAATATCTACTGATACCAAAATGACCTCACCACCCACCACCTTGCATGGTGTCGCTGTAATGGCAAAAACTGAAAAGAAAACATGACTGTTTCAAGAGTAGCGTCTTGTGCGAATAAAAAAACGTCCAATCCAAAAACTAAAAAACACGTATTTGTTATTTTTACGAAATCTATCCAATGACATTGGATTCGACTCTCCCACCCCTAACCCAGTGGGTGGGGCGGGGGAACTTTGAAATTTGTAATGAAAATCCCTATATTTTATAGCGAATTCGGATTCTACGGTCAAAAATACGTGAATTTTATATCGGGAATTTTTTTCGATTCTCACAAGGTGTCGCTGCAATCGCACAAAATTAAAATAAACCTTAAGCGTCCATAAAATTGTAAATATTTACAAAGTCTAGCTACTCGTGTTGACAATACAACATTCAGTTTAAAAAACAATATCTGTGATATCTTGGTTTTATGAATGTTTTTTTAAATGTTCTTAATAACAGTATTTGTTTTGTGAAATTTCTACGAGAACGTTCAGTTCCTTTCAACTTTTGTAGAGGCAGGAGCGCACTTTTGTACGGAAAAAGTTATTTCAGTTTTCATTAGTTCTTGCGTTTTTTGTGCGTAATTGCTACTTTAACAGAGGAAGAGAGAGTTTATCTTTTAATGATGCGAGGGTGGCGCGATAAAGAAAGGTCCTATGATGAATTTGTGATTTTATTCAACGAAACTTTCCATGTAGATCAAGTGGGAATTTCGAAATCTACTGTGTCCCGTACCATCAAACGATTCCTAGACACAAGGACAAATAAAAATCGCCCAAAATCTGGAAGACCAAAATCTGAAACATCGGAAGCTCGACAAATGGAAGTGGCCCAGGCATTTGTTGAAAATCGAAGGTTATCAATCAGAAAAGCCAGTCAACAGCTTGATATGAGTGCATTTTCAGTTCATAAGAATTTGAAACTTTTGAAATTTCATCCTTACAAAATTCACCTTCACCAAGAGTTAAATGAAGATGATTTTGATCGGCGACTTGAATTTAGTGAATTAATGATGGAAAGGAGTAACCAAAACCAAAATTTTTCGTTATCTGTACTTGTCTTCTCAGATGAAGCAACTTTCTAACTCAGTGGAAAAGTTAATCGCCATAATTTCAGATATTGGAGTGACGAAAACCCCCACTGGATGCTTGAAACACACACCCAGTATCCACAAAAATTAAATGTTTGGGCAGGAGTTTTCAGGGATCGAATCATAGGACCGTTTCTCATAGATGGATATTTGAATGGAGAGAAATACCTGGAAATGTGGACAAATCAAATAGTTCCCGCAATACAAGAGATTGCTGGTGATGAGTTTGATAATGTTTGGTTCCAGCAAGATGGGGCTCCTCAACACTATTGGGATATTGTTAGGGACTATTTGAATGGTACTTTCGAAAATCGATGGATAGGTCGAAGAGGAACTATAGAATGGCCAGCAAGATCTCCCGACCTCGCGCCACTTGATTATTTTGTTGGGGTTTCACTAAACCTCGTGATTTGGAAGAGCTGAGGCAACGCATAATAAACATTTTTGCAGAAATGCCACTTCAAATGATGCTGAAGTGCTATTAAAAATTTTTACGTTCGTCTCGGACAACGCCAAGAAGTCAATGGGCACCATTTTGAACACCTGCTATAATCTTGAAATTAAAACCTGCTAGTGTAGCAGTTAAGCTGTAAACTAATTGCCTCAACTGGCCGAAATCCTCACCTTGCCTTAAATGGCTGAGTTACCTCCTTGCCTTCACTGGTTGGGATCAAGAACTTGTCTGAAGTGGCTGAATTAAGAGGTGAAACCGCTGTTAGTTTTTTTTTTAAATCTAGTTTTTATTGCCCTGTAAAAAACGTAAATTTAAAATTACTAGCTGCTAATAAATTTACAGAATGTTAATAGTTGTTGTAATGTCCGCACGACCGTGTAAAATCACTGTTCTCAAAACAGCTCGGGAAATCATTCACTCTGCTATTGCAGCGACACCTTGCGAGAATCGAAAAAATGCCCGATATAAAATCCACGTATTTTTGGCCGTAGAATCCGAATCCGCTATAAAAAATAGGGATTTTCATTACAAATTTCATACTGGTGGTATTCATATATTTTCTATTAAGACCTGAAGCAAAATATTTTTGAGATAGGAACCAATAAAACACAATGTATAAAAGTTACAACTGATAATCCCACACAGGAAAATACTCTTTCTCTAGACTCTGGTGACCATCATTAATATGGCACAGAAACAGATAAAAATGTAAAATGCCAACGAAATATTTGAGAGAAGAATAATTCATACTTAATTTTATAGGTGACGTTCAGTTTTGGCGAAATATATTTTTTTAAATTTTTATTTGAAATTATAATGTGGAAATTGCAATTCCTGATTTATTTAGTTAAAACTCCTTGAAAGCGTTAAATTTGTGAGTCACGATTATTAATCTCCTGTTTATAAACGTGCTAGTAGTAAAAGAAATCGCCACTTGCAATTTTCAGTAGACTGAAATAACCTAAAGCTATACGTAATATTCTATTGTAACTGAAGAATCCTTAATTATTAGGTAATTAAAAATCGATTAAGTAGTATCTACACATCTAAATCTAAACAAGTCGTTTGTTAACTTCATATTTGTTGATTAGTTTGCCTACAAAAGCTCTAAAATACTATATGCGTGTAGCTGTTACATGGAATAATTTATTGAAGAAATTGATAGGTATATAAAAGTAGAGGTCATAATTAAAAATAAATTTAGGCGTGTTAGATTCATAATGTTGTTAGTAATTCATACATTGTTTAATATTTAAAAAATCAAGGAGATTCTTTTGTATCGCAGTTATTTTTTTATTTGCTAGTATCTTAGTCGTGACCTATCCATTTCATGACTAAAATCACAAGCAGTGTTCCGGCATTTTATAATATCTAAGAAGGATACACTTCTTGAATAAAATGTATTGGTTATTTGAAAAGAAAGCAACGTAATGTCTTGGCATTTACAAAAACAAAATATAAAAATCTAAAGAACACTGGAACGTAATCCTAGATTAGTCAATAAAATAGTACAAGCCACATTAAGTCCATTATCAAAGAGAACAATTGCTATAGCAGCGTGTAAAACTACTTGAAGTCTTGAAGCATGGACAGTCTCTTGCTGGCTGATACCAAAAAACAATTTTGAGATCTTAACTTTTCGTGCATGCACTAAATTGCAATTCTATGGACTCTTACTTGCTTGATTTGTCTATTTACCCTGATTTACTCCATTTACCCCCGAACCCTTCAATGGAATTAGATCAAAATATAACCTAGTTCCAGATCTCGTTACAATACATGAGTGACATGAGTGTGCCAAATTTCAAGTCAATATTATAAACGGTTCCAGAGTAAACGGGCGCATAAAAAAGTTATAGACAGACAGACAGACAAACAGACCGACAGACAGGAAAATTTTTTTTCCGCTCAAATTTAAAATCTCGCCGTTTCATGACATTTTAAGCCTATTTCAACAAAAAAATATATATTTTTTTTGCGTTACTATACTTCCACTGGACGTGGAAGTAATAATAATACACGTATTTAACCCTTGCCCTGAGAGATAGTCAGCACAATTGATTGCAAAAAAGCTGGTATAAATCGTGTTAAGTGAAAATCTCAATAATCTTGTTGTACGCTGACCAAACCAATCGAGGAAGGGGGGGGGGACGAGGTGATTTCCTCGGCTAGCAATTTCTACTAAAGTATGTAATGAAAATGATACAAAAACAAACTAAATATAGATAATTCTGGTTTTAAGTTAATAAGACAAAATATAACTCTAGAAACTAAACAAATGTAAACGATGCAAGCTGAACATAAAAATAGATTTAGAAAAATCAATAAACTTTAACTTTGCTTAATAGATAATTATCTAATATCGAGTGATTGCTATATCAGCGTGTAAAAGTACTTGAAGCCTTGAAGCATGGACAATCTCTTGCGATGGGTTCCTTCAAATATCTTCAATTATCCTTTCCAGTTTTCCGCATTATTTCAACCATTATTTAATTTTCTTATATGTTTCACCTTTACCCCCAAATACTATCAATTGGATTTATATGCGAACTTTTAGAAGGACACATTATCAACTATGTTTCTACCTGACATGATAGGCAGTATGTGTTAAGCAGTTATCATATTGGAAAATAAAAAAATTATTTGGAAATTCCTTTCATATTGGCGGTAACATAATATTGTATAATATTTCAATATATTTTGTAGAATTGAGGTGACTACCACTATTTCAACACACAACCTATTTAGGCTTATCCAAGCCCAAACATTGTCAAAAACCTTCCTAATATTTGTGGATCAAAAGTATAATTTTCCTCATGTCTACAGGAAGTGAACCTATAGGTACACGTGAACACGTTCATCGTTATAGGATTTAAAAACCTTTCCGTCGAATGTGAAATAAGTAAATACTGTTATTTTTTCCTTCAAATACTTTTAGTACCACTCGTGAACGGCAGCAAAAGTGATGAAACGTCATATAAATGATAATTTGAGTTCCCGAATTTTAATGTTTCCTTGACGTTTTGAAGAAACAACTATTTATTAAATTTAATACGTATGGAACGCGGTACAGTTGTTGAATTCGGAAGATCATATTTTTTTACTATTACTTTTACTAAATTACTTCGCTTTAAACATTATACAAGGAAGTAAAGATTTAACTACAAATCTTGTATTAGCGTGTCTCAGAACAATTATAAACTAATTGGAAAAAAAAGTGTAGGTAGTTTTATAATGCCAAATTCTGAAAAGGTTAACTAATAATTATATTCAGTTATTTTATAATTGTAATTTTTTCTGCAAATTTTAACAAAAATATTAATATATTACAAATAATAATAAATAAGGGTATTTTAAAATCATTTAGAAATACATGACAACAGAAGGATTTGAGGGAAGTGTCGTGGGATGATATATAACATAAAAATCGGCAAGGCGCTACAAATAAATGTATTAATACAATAAACAATAAAATTTAATCTTACACAGCTACTGTCAAAATTACACATAACAAAATTAGACGCAATTAAGTTCAGATTTCTAATTGTATAAGAATACGGCAATGCATATGCCATTAAAAAAATAGACTTGGATGACAAAATAATTAGGTTAAACGACAAGTATCTGATAATCTGAAAATAATAGTATAGTAATGGACTGAATACTTTGATTAAAATCTACAAAAATAATTTTTTTAAAGGAAAAACTGAGAAGTATAAAATTTCCTCAAAAAAATATGTTAACGCGGGTGGCGAATTATCAACAAAGAAAATTCATAGGCAAGCCAGCAAAGAAAAAATTGCAAACCATACACACGTGTTTCGGACTTTTTGGTCCTCATTAGTACGGTGTAGCTAAGTTGAAAGGATGGGCTGAACTTAGGAATCAAACGACACAAATGGAACACAGACAAGAAACCATCTGCACATTTGTGGCGCCCATGGAACACCCTGCATCTTAGAGCAACAACATAGCAATGGCATGGAAGCAAACTATAGATACCTGCGTGGATATCCATTGCCCAAGGATTATCACATGAATTTTTTTTGTTCATAATTCGCCTCCCGCGTTAACACCTTTTTAATCTTGTGATAATCCTTGAGGTATGGATATTCACGCAGATGGCCATAGTCTTCCAGCGGAGCCACAAATGTGCTGGCTTCCTGCCTGTGATCTATTGACACATATATTAATACATGTATTATATATTAGTCGTAGATAAATATCATTTTAACCTCTATTGTTGACTTACCTCATCAAGGAGATTGAGTAAATCTGTATAGAGTCAACAGTATTCTACGCTCAGTGTTTATAACTCGAATCTGAGCAAGATTTAAAAAAATTCAAATTGTTTTAGTAATTTGCCTTCTTTAAAAATCTCCAGCAGTTTTGACTGGTCAGATAGTAGATAGTTTGAACCTACAGTGTTAATGTTTAATCTCATGAACTTGACGAGGCTCTGGCTTAAACCTAGGCAAGCTGCCTTTTCGAAACGTAACATACATCACACGTGCATTACTAGAAAATCATTTAGAGCAACTACGCTTTGAGCTAATACTAAGAAGTATTGAATTACAGACAATCCCATGTCATCCCGATCCAGTCTTATTCAAGCCTGTTCTTAATTTATTAAAAAATTGCTTTTTATTTATTTCCTATTAATGTATTAACTATATTATCCATTCGGTATGTGACTGTAATAAGTCCACAAGATTTCATTTGCTCTATACTTTATATTTTATCGAGTTTTGTCGAGGAACACTAATTACCATTCTTATTTCCAAATATATATTTATTGAACATAAAAAATCAACAATAGCAAAGATACAAAATAAATGTTTACAATTAATCAACAAGCAAAATAGGTTATGTATTTCTTATACGCTAAATATATAGACTATAGATTTAAAATATAACTTGTTTACAAATAAATTAATACTGGAAAGGTGCATCATTCGGATCAACAAACTCGTAATAATGCATTAGTGCATCTTAGAACATAGTTTTATTCGACACTAACAAAGATATCTAACCCAACCTAAAATATAAATAAATATAAAGCACTTTTGAAACTGACATAAATCTGTGACCAATGTTTGGCCCAAATTTTGTTCTTGTAGATTTTAATGCGTATAACACAATGTATTAGGAATTGAGACGTGATGATGTAAATGAATTCAAAACTTGAATAAAAAAATGAATGCAAAGTGCCAGCACATATTTTTGAAAAATAGTTAAGTAATATAAGAGTACCTTTTGGCAATTCAAAGAAATTAGCACAATCGACAACAATACGAAGAAAAATATAAATATTTGCACTTATTTCTAATGCTTCTAATACTTTAGGTAAGTAAAACTCAGCAGGAGCTATCTTAAAATAATAAGATACGACAAATAAATTTATATAAAATCTACACATACTACTAGAAAGTGTTACTATATGCTACTTTTGTTCAATTTTTATAAAAAAATTAAGTAGTCCAATCACTTCTTACTAAATTTAAAATGTGTATAAAAATAAAGTCTTCTCTTTTAATTGCAACTTAGTTCAATGTCTGCTGATAATTTAATAGTGCCCATGTGGCTGTTCCTGCTCAACTTCGACAGCAATTTTTCCTTGTTGTTCATGAGGTTCAAAGTGTTGAGCCGGCGCTGTCTTGTGTACCACTGCGTTAAATCCGCTGTGTTTATCAGCTGTGTATTCTACAGTACGAACAGAACCATCGGGTTCCACCAAGGAGTATTGACCTTTGACAACATCTCCGTCGCGAGATTCCTGCTGGCTTTTGATGTCGCCGGTGTGGTAATCGTTCACACCATATTTGAATGAGTACTTGGGTGGAGCCTGAAATTTAAATAATAATGCTATTAGGTCTAGATTTTTATAGGAAAAGTGAAAGATGCAGGTGGTCTATATAAATAACATAATAAATTTATTATTAGATCGGTGACGTTTTATTAAATTTAGAAATGCAATTCCACGGTATGTTTTGTGAAATAGAGATTTTTTACACTAGTTATGTTGTTCATTTTTTCTATACAAATTTTTGATCATTTGTTGTCATATCTCGAATTATTTACGAAAAACTGGATACGCCGGATCGACTGCCATGCGTCCAAAATCGTATTTTCTCGCATTTTCTTTTGTGATATACGGGAACATTAACATGTTAGTGTTTATAACTTATTGTTACGTGTTTACAATCTCCAGTAAACACCCTGTACGTAGATTCAAATAATTGAAACAAGACTTTTCACCAACCACTACTTTATTTATTGCTTAATTACAATAATCAGTCGTTATTATAACACACTAAGTACAACTAAAGACATTAATACAATTCACAACTTATTACTGTTCTTATTTTGTCTGTTTACTTGTTCCTCTTAATATAAAACTGTCCTCCGTGCGCGGGATCCACCTTATATATCTAAGGCGATCTATTTCCGAACTTTCCAGTCTATCTTTCGCGAGGTTTCTAGCCCTTTTCGTATATTCTATGAGGCAGTGGCATAAGCGTGCACATTGGATAATGGTAAATATGTAGTGTCGATCCAATTTGATCTCTCTAGAGCATTTGATTCCGAGAATAAAGCAATACTTTTTAATAAGTTAGAAACTATTGGTATAAGAGGAAATTTGTTAAATTGGCTAATTTCGTAGATGGCAAATAGAAATTTTTTAGTGAAGTGTAATGAGTCTGAATCTGACATACATGATGTTAAATTAGGCGTCCCTCAAGGGTCAATACTGGGGCCTTTATTATTTTCAATATATATAAATGACCTTCCCAATTATATAAAAAACGGTTTAACAATTACGTACGCGGATGATACGACAATTTCTGTATGTGCCCCAAATAGTGATGATCTACAAAAAGCTATTAATAGCGTTAATGTTGAAATGAATGATTGGTGCAATCGTAATAAATTAATACTAAATGAGAAAAAACTGTATTTCTAAATTTTAATCCAAGTAAAATTATCTCATTAAATAGTCTACCCATAAGCACCTCGTCAAAATTCTTGGGTACCTATATTGAAAGTTCATTATCTCGGGAACTGCAAGGTAATCCTGTATGTAGCAAACTGAATAAGGCATATTATGCAAATTTACAACTGAAAGGCACCTTAAGTGAGGAGGGAATTATGGATATTATAATAATAATAATAATAATAATATTTATTGACCATTTTAGATACAGAATGTATATATGGTAAGTCACTTGTGAAAATTCATATTATGTATAAACATAGAATATGTTACATGATAAAAAAGATTAAAAAGATATAGTTTATAAATAGAATTAAAAACATATAAGTAAACACAATACACATATTTAAACAACATAGTCACAGTATAACAAATATAAACAGTGAATTGTAAAGTTTTCCACAAATTTTGTTGGAGGATAAAAACAAATAAATATGGCCTCAAGATTCTCTATTCAAAAAATCACGAACGCTGTAAAAACTACCTTCAAGTAAAATATTTTTGACTGCGGTTTTGAAGGCTCTGTAGTTTTGCATATTTCGGATATCAGCCGGGAGACTATTGAAAAGTAAAACACAGTTGTAATAGGGCGAATGTTTATAATTTGAACTATGATGAAGAGGTATACTAAGTAGATCACCACGTCTTGTACTATATGAATGGCAATTATTTCTTTGTGTGAATGAATCTGTATTTTTTTTGGTATACGTTAAACATTTTAATATAAATATACATGGAGTCGTTAGTACTTTTTTTATTTTAAATACATTCTTACAGCTCTCTCTGTAACTCATTTGAAATACAAGTCTAATGAGTCTTTTTTGGTTAACAAAGACTCTATCCCTATCTTTTGAACTTCCCCAGGCAATGATATTGTACGAAATATGTGCGTATGCAAGAGCATAATAAATGCCCAATAGCCCTGCTCCATCTAACGTACTTTGCATTTGTAATATAGCAAAGTAGGCCTTATTAAGTTGTGAGCATACGTGCTCAATGTGCATGTCCCACAACAATTTATCATCTAAATAAGTTCCCAGTAATTTCGCGTTGTGGGACAATATAATATTATCATGCAACATTATACCGTGCGGCAATTTTCTTTGCAAACCAAAATTTATTATGACAGTCTTATCTGCATTCATAATAAGCTTATCTCTCTGCGCCCAAGTATTTACTATGCTCTGGTATATTCTCACTTATCACTCAATAATTGTATCTGGGGAAGATCTAACCAATTATATAGAGTTTTTGTGTTACAAAAGAGAATTATGAGACTGATTTTTAATTTACAATTTAGAGAAAGTTGCAAAAGTACGTTCATTAAGAAGAAAATTCTAACTGCGCCCTGTATTTACTTATATAAATACCTATTATAAGCAAAAACCAATTTGCAGGAGTTTAAAACACTTGATAATAATCACACTTATAATACGAGGCACGGAAAGCTCCTATCAATCCCACTTCACAAAACTGCCAGATTTAAAGAATCACTCCACTATAACAGTATCATATTTTATAATAGTCTCCCTGAAAATCTTAGAAACCTCTAGGTATCCAAATATAAGACTCAAATTAAAAAGGTCCTAGTAGAAAGTGCCTTTTATAACATTGATGAATTCCTGAAGACTAATGCCTAGTAGAAAAATAATATTGTGTGTTAATTGTAAGTTACATCTATCTGTTGCTTTCGATTTGTCTTTTATTTATTTAAAAAATGTATGACAATCTAGATTTTTATCTATTTTAAACTGCTTGTGATGTTTCTTATTATATTATATATTTTGTATCTTTTTAACTATTTTATGATTTATGTATTATAGTGATGACTGTTATTTGTACTCAATCATGGTAAATAAATATTTCTATTTCTTTTCTATTTCATAACACTGCCCCCTTCTTAAGTCTGAACGTTCCAGTCAGGCAATTGATTCTCCAACACACTTCGCCAATCTGTCCAAGTGCACGATTTTCACCTTGGACTTCTTACTTCGTTGAATCCGATAAACAACGTCATTAATTCGGGTGATGACAGAATTCGGTCCTTCCCAAGGGGAGCGAAGTTTCGAGATTCCTTCTTCACTCCGCTGTGGGTTGTACAGTCAAACCAAGTTCCCCACCTGGAATCCCGTTGAATTGACGTTATGGTCATATCGAGCCTTTATTCTGTCACCACTCCCTATAGGTGACCTCTTGGTGTCAGCAATCGTACAAACCTTGCATCTGCGACACCAAGCCTCTATACATCCTGACGGCTATTTATCCAGTGGAATCAATCCCGTACTCTAGCCAAAGTCTTATTTTTGCCAAAATGCTCTCCGGATATTACTTTGTGCACTTCCCGGAGTACTTTTGGTACTCGGCACCTGGGTATCATGCACCACTCCCATGCGCTCCATAGTAGTCCCATCTTCAAACCTTAGGGAATCCCATTGCGCCTACAAAGCTTTCAGTCCAACACTTTTGCTAAGAACGTCCTTCTATTCGGGGCGGATTCCTTTTTCTTTTGCCTTCAGTAGTGGTCCAATCTCGTCCTCATTCAGTTGTTTCTTCCTTACAACTTCCTTTGTCCAGTCCCTCGGAACTCCGATCTTAACCGCCTTCACTTCTGCTACATCATGCCTCTGGCGATAGTACCTCTTAATGTGCCCCAATTTGCCATAATTGTAACAGAGGATTTTTTTTGTAAACCTTTCATTACTTCGTTGCTGTTTAGGCTCCTGTTTCGGTGGTTGGGATCCCTGTTTTGGCTCCGGTGGCGAACTCAATTCGTTCAGTACTTGTGCGACTATTTTCTGCATGTCCTTTCGGAACTGATTTCCTCTTTCATTGCAGTGTTTACTTCCCCAAGGTTCTATTGTTGACATTTCGCATCATATGCCCTAGTTTGCCACCCACCTTATCTTGTCTTTTATGCCATCAGTAAACGTCTTAACTGCCAATTGCTCCTGGAACTGCCTTGGTGCGTCTGGATAAGCCAAGTGTCCGAATATCTCCACCGCAGCTTCAAATTTATGTAAACTATCCCCAGCATTTTGTACACGTGATTTTAGCTGGGTCCAATATAGTTGGGAGAAATGTTGGTCTCCATATCTTAAGTTGAACGCAGCTTCTAAAACTTTAAAATCGTCATATTCAAGCTTTAAGCGATGACTACCATGATCAAACGTGTCAAAAAATATTTAATTGGAATTTGAGAAATTTGTTTTCAAAAAATGGTTTATCCACCCTGGGTTGTAGAAAAGTACCTGTAAAATATTTCTAGTGTACTTTTTTGTAGGGTAAGAAAGAAAATGTGAGGATGGGTTCTGAATTTCATTAAAATTTTAATTTTTCATAAAGTTACATCAGTTTGTAATTTTATGAATTAAAAGTCATTAAAATAAAAGCCTAAAGAATAGCTTAATTATAACGAATAACCAATACATGTTAAAACTGATTTGAATTTACTTCCAGATTAATCAACATATTTCAGTAATCCCTGCATGTCGCACAACTACAGGTCAACTAAATGTAAAATATTTGAGTGATAATTTTTATGAGGTAATAAACTCTACGTGTTCTAACGCGATACTTTCTCGATATAAATTTATTATAAAAAATAATATTTAAATAGCATCTATAAATTGTACTGCTAGCCTTAATCCTGACTCGTTTACCATTGTAGGCAACACATTTGTTCATAATTAATTATATTGTATTAACAATTTTTGTCTGCAAACCAATCATTATAATTATTTTTATAGAAAGTTCCATGTATATATGAGCTTACGTTTTGCCAAGTTCCTCAACAGCCAGTGTTATCTCAGGAAGAATAATAAAATACAAACTTGTCGTAATTGCTAATGAATATTTTTATACATGTAATTAATAAGATGATTATATATTTACAACTTGATTAATGGGAATTCCAAAATAAGCGTTTCCTTTTAGATTGTAGCAAGGTGGAAAAACGTTAAGTTATACGTTATAAATTATTATCCTGTTACAATAATATACAATTTTGTTAAAATTTTCAAAATTCGGCACGAATTTTTTAAAGGTGGATCAAGCGTTACAAATTTATTTTCTGTACGCAATGCGGAAAAACAAATGGACATTGTATACACGGATATCAATATACCAAGTAAGACTGTTTAAATCTTAAATTTGTTAACTTCCTGCTTTCCTTATTCTTAACTAACAGGAATCAATAGGTGGCTTTTAGTCTGATCAATCCCTGAGTGCATCTGGTAGGTTGCCCCAAGGTCCTATACTGGGACCGCTATTATTTATCTTACTTTTCAATGATATAGGTATATATGTTGCTATCAACCTCCTGCTGTATACTGACATAAATTTGTTGTGTATTGCTGATAACGAAGAGAATTACATGCTATTCTAAAAGAATTTAAATTATGTAAACGTTTGGTGCCTTCGAAATAATTTACCCTTAAATAGCGACATATGTAGAGTAGAGACAATTCATTAATACCCGACTATGAGTTGAATGGTAAATCGTACTGTTTTGAATAGATCTGATGAATTTGAGGACTTGAGTGTTCTTTTTTATTCAAATTAAATTTTAACACACATTGAAATTACTTTTCTATCTGCCTATAAAAGCTTGGGATTTGTAATTGGAAATTCAAGAGAATTTAATGATATTGAGTTGTTAAATCTGGTTTATACTGCACGTGTGTTGTTACTTCTCTTTATTGTATATATACAAATTTTATCTCTTGATTTTTCTCCACAAACATAATTGGATTTTAGTGTGGGTTGATATACCAAAATATGTAAATAAATAAAATAAATAAATAAAATTATATAAACATTTACAAATTTTCAAAATTAGTTTTTAGTCAAGTTCAGTCAAAATAGCTTCGAGCTGTACAAATTACTTTCAATAATTGATTATGTCAAATCATAAGATGATCTCGTCAACATGCTCTACATATACCTCACCTTATTTTTCTGACATTAATCATTCATAAATTATCGAAGAGCTACAAAAAAGGTATGACATGCTCCATATATCAAGGATATCATACCATTTTTAATCATTTTAACCTCTCCACAATAAAATTGTGAGAGGTTACTAAAATTGGTTCAAAAACGAAAATTGAGATAAGAGCAAATCTTTACGTTTTGAGGTCCTAGCAACCCAAAAAAGTGGTTTTTGAAAATTGTCTGTGTGTGTGTATGTGTGTATGTATGTATGTGTGTATGTGTGTTAGCACGACAGCGCCGAAACTACTGAACGGATTTGAATGAAACTTTGCGTGTGCGTTTCTTTAGTGCCCCAGAAGATCTGAAAAGGTTTTGGTTGAGATCGGATTACGTTTAGTGCCATTTTGACGCAACAAGTTGTTTATTTTATAATTACTTTCAATTTGCAATGGAACCACTGAAAAGCAGTTAAAATTCTGATTTCAACGATATATCGCACTTCCACCCTTTCGATTCGGTTTCCGTGAAAAAAATTAAAAACAAAGCAAATATGGCATAGATCGCATTTCGCATGACATGATCGATGCGCGTAGTCGTTACGTCGTGAAACTCGTCACATCACGTGTCAATTCACGTGTGAGGGTTTCTTCACTGCTCTAGGAGTAGAGCGGATTACGTTTAGTGCCGTTTTTAAATATATATACAGATAAATCGAAGAATTAAACTACAAATATTCCTCTAAAATCTAGTAAAATTACTGAAATGCTAATGTTTCATTTAACAAAGTTAGCCGCGAGCGATCGGATTGCAATGAGCAAATTTTGACAATTGTCATTGTCATCGTTTGTCATCCGATAACGTTGGTGTCATGTCATGTTAATAAGATTTCGGCAAATTTGTAACTTTTAGTGGATTGTCACAAACTTTAAAGGTAGATGTAACAATATCAATATCATATGCTTTCTGTACCTTCGTGGTGAATTTATTATAGATTATCACTTTACCAATTTTCAGTTTGTTGCTTTACAAATCTGTAGCATTTAGGATAACTAGACTTTCTTAGTCGTTCAAGTGATGTTAAAATTGTTAATATCCTAATAGTATATTATTCAACGAGCGATAATGTAGGTAATAACTCGCATAGATGATTGTAAATTCATTAAGTTGAGGGTTTTTTTAGTGCCCCAGAAAATCTGAAAAGGTTTTGTATGAGATCGGATTACGTTTAGTGGCGTTTTGTCACACAATTTAATGCTCTTTTTGGCTTCATAGATCCACCGAGTGGGGAGGTTCCAGCCGCTTCCAGTAGCTGCCGATTTTTTTGATATGAATCTACATTAAAGACGTACCTGTTAAATCAAAGTAAGCTTGAGCTTGTATTATTTAAACTTTTTTGAAAATCCTTTCTACATCTCAAATATAGTTGAAATATTGAACTACATATATCTTAAATATTCTGTAATAAAGCTGCGTTTAAAGTGGTTTCATACTAATTATGAGATTCGTGCATAGGGATAGCAGAGTTCGGTTTCGAACCAGCTTAAATAAAGAATTTCCACAAAACGAAGAGAAATGATAGAACCTTGAAGGCTCTACTTAGAAATGCATATGTTGGCATGATATATAGTCAAGTAATATGACTATAGGCGTTGAACTTTTGAAATGACACTAGGCCCATAATGCGAAAAGTATTCTTGGATATTGCATATTTAATTTACAAAATGAAATCTTATCTACAACCCTCTACATAACTGTATCCGATCCGTTATATATGGAGAGTGTTTTTAGTTTTTACAATATTTATGTAACAACGCGCAATCTTTAGCTTCATAAATGGTTAACGCTATTAACACTAACTCTCATTTTCTGTCATTCACCGACTGTGGCTTTAATTGTTACCAGAAGTCGTATCAATGATGTGAAAACGGCCACAATATAAGTTTTAGTATTTCTGTCGGACGTCTGTTAAGTAAAATTTGTTCTCCGTCAGCGGCTTTTACTAATTTAAAATATAAATATAATTGCATCTTTCCTAAATTTTAGCATAGAAATAGTTTAATTTTGTAATGAATTTGAGTTGTGTGAAAAGTAATTCAGAACATGTAAAAGTTGTTGCTTATCAACATTTTTTTAAATAAATTTATTTAGAAATATAAATTATCTAACAGAAAATACTACAAAAAGTAAATCGGGTATGTGATTAAATGAATTAATGGTCACAAAGCAATAAATAGATTTTAACTAGTATTAAAACGGTATATTTTCATTTGTATACCATAAACCGCTATCCCCAAATTCTTAATCAGACATACCTGACTTTTTTATCTAATATTTCAAATCCAGTCTTATAATGAAGAATTATTAAGTATATACTACACTACAATGAAATGTTTCCAGTAGTTGGCCTCAAAATAGGGAAGCTTTGTGAGAGGCTCGTAGACATGGTAAGAAATGACGGCTCAAGAAAATTTCTGATATATGAAAAGTTGAAACGCACAATTAAATATAATTGGTGTATATGAAAGAGATGAAAAAAATCGTCATAAAAACTTCGTAATACAGTTGCTCAAACCTCTACCTGAACTTGGCCTAGAAGATGCTTTCATGTAAAATTAAATAAGCTAAAAATTTGGAAATGATCATTGTTTCATGAAATTTCATGTC
Source organism: Leptura quadrifasciata (assembly GCA_963675555.1). Classification (NCBI taxonomy): domain Eukaryota; kingdom Metazoa; phylum Arthropoda; class Insecta; order Coleoptera; family Cerambycidae; genus Leptura; species Leptura quadrifasciata. Next base: position 12,991,701 of record OY776676.1, read on the forward strand.
AATTCAGTTCAATTCAATATAAATAGCTAAATCCGGGTCCAGCCGTGCAACCACCGCGCGATTCACGATGGCTGATCGCAGGGCCGGGCAGATTGGGTCTGGCTTGGCTAAAAAACAGTTAAAACTTAAAGCCGGGTAATCACAAGCGAACTGTATCTGTAACTTCAACCTTACTGCTACAAAACTTCGTCAATGTGGACGCGTTGGGAATCATGCTTGTGAGTCCACTTCGAACTCATCGTTGTTGGTTTTTACTGCGAACATCGTACGAACATAAAGAGACTCTCAGCTGGTTCGTGGGCGCTGATTAGGTTTGTTACGTCTACACTGCATCGAAGAAAATGGGCGAGTGGGGCGAAGAAAACGTTCTCGCTTTAATTAAGAACTATAAAAATATGCCAATAATATGGAATACGAAAAATAAAGAATATTGCTTAGATATGCGAAACAAATACTGCAGACTTGTAAAAGAATCACCGGGGGCCAAGTATCTTAATGTCACTGCTAATCTATCTTGTACTGAAATTGCTTCTCTGCAATTAGTATTTCTTCTTGAATTCTAGGTCCAAGTAAATTAATAAGATATTCAAAATCTGTTGGATTCGCGTGAAATTCTTGTAATGGCCACTTCTTTCTTCGTACATAGTATGTGAGAAAACACTACGTTAAAATACATTAACGTACGCACCAAAATTTGATAACCGTTGCAGTTACAGTTCACCTATGAGTACCCGGCGACCTATACTCCTTCTACTAATAAACACATTAAAAAATATGTTAGAATTACGTGTACCTAAAAAATCTGATTTTATAAAACTTAAGAACTACAAATTTTTTGAAACTTTTACATTTAACCATTTAATTTTGACACTAACGCTAACACTTGAACCTAATCGAGGAGGCTTTCGCGAAGTGTGAAAACGCTGGGCTGCGCATAGGCTAGCCTAAACTGTGGTTTTAGAAATTTTGGTTTTTGTTGAAAATTTTTGAATGGAAATTAATTTAGAGACAAAAATGTACAAAAGGAAATAAACGGGATAAAAGGGAACAAGCAGGAAGGAAGAGGGGGGTAGGAAAGAATTAAAGATTCAAAATATATGAAATATCAGTAAAAGTGGATAGGATAAGCGGAAGTCATAGTTGGTGAAGTTTGGCTACAGAGGTTGCCGGAAGATCGGTAACGTATGGTATGATAAGGTGTATTTGATCAGAAATGGAGCATTATGCTGTCTAATCTGAGTTGTGTTTCTTGTTAGCGGACGGTCGCCCAGCTTGAAAAAATAGAATTTTTGTGAGATGTCCTGGACGTAGTCCGCTATTGGGGTATCAAATTTCACGTCATTCCCCTTCGAAATACATATCATAATTTTTTGAAATATAGTTTCCAAAGTTCTAAATATACAAATTCCACAATTAATTAAAATTATTTTTCAATTAAAAATATATTTAAACTAACATCTATCGGAAATTTTAAAATACAGAAAATAAAATGTTTTGTCTGTTTTTAAAACCAACTTTTTATAGACTCAAAATTATTTTAAAAACACCCTCTAAAGTAACTCAACTCATGTCATAAAACATGATTGTCAATATTAATGAAGAACTTTATCAGAGAAGGGTTGTGATTGATATCTGCAATTCTGCAAAAGGCACCAAAAAATTATTTTTATGTACTTATAAAGCATTTACTTTCTTTTAACAGATTATTACATCATTTTTTGGTATAGTTTTCTGTGTTTTAAAATATAAACAATAGATAGACGTGCTTTTTTAGAACACCATTGTGTAACTCTTGATTCTGCATTCGTCGTTATTTTACTCAGGAACTGGACAGTTGTATGATAAAATGTTCAATATTTTTTATATACGAATGTGCAATAACATTAATAGTTGATAGACATATATTAAAAAGTCAGTAGTTGATATGACATGTTATTTTTATAATTAGTAACTACTTATAATTGCTGTATATTTTTCTTACTCACATAATAATCAACAACACGCTCAAGCTTTTCAGGTTGATGTTCGTATTCTCCTATTTCCAAATGACTTTGTGGTTGTATTTGAGCTTGATGAACATTTTCGCTACCATCTCCTCCATACTGAGCATACTGCCCATATTGCACAGCATTATTATCGACCTCGTCTTCTTTTTGTTGTTGGTAAACAATTCTAGGATAAGCTGAGGTCACAAGGAAAGCCGAAGACACTAAAATTACCTAAGAACCAACATTCAGTACAAACTTTTAAGTGTAAATTATTTTTTCGTATTGGTTATTGAGGAAATCAAATTAATAAATATTGTTGTTTTCTTTAAATACAAACACTCAACTCAACTCAAAATGCCCTGACCAAAAACGAATTTAAAACATATCTTCACATATATTATCAAATTGAATCATATGATAGAAGATAGATAAGAAAAACGCCTCTGTCCGATTGTCTTGTGTGCCCTGGGTAAAATTAAGGCAGCTGCTGCATTAAGTCTAGTATTATATAAATGATTTACGTTGGATACATATTGATTGTTATTAAATAAAAACAAATATGTGATTTTTGTAAACAACTGTCTAACATCCATTAATTTCAATTCCATATATAACTGATTGGAGGGATAACTCAAAGGTTTATTATAAGTACATAATTTTTAATTTTTTCCAAAGCCAATAAATTAGTTTTTTTTATTCCTCCCCAACTAATTATTCCATCCATATTGCATAATTGATTCAACCAAGCTATATCTTGAGTTAGCTCAGCGAAAGAATACAGCGAAGTTGGTACATTTTATGAATTATACCTCTCAATTTTTTAATTATACTTTGTATGTGGACATCCCATCTCAAAAATTAATCAATATATATACCAAAGTATAAACCCGAAATCTGTTCCAAAATTTGACATAGTAGCGGCAATAGAAAAAACGGCTCAAAATTTACCAACAGATAATGGCAATGAATATCGCATACGGGCAAAAATTGCTTTAGAGAAGCAATACACAATTAAAGATAATTTAACTCCAGAAGAAAAGTTATCGATAAATTCTTTAAAATGCAATGAAAGTATAAAACTATTGCCAGCAGACAAAGGTAATGCCACAGTCATTATAGATAAAGATATATATATATATATATATATATATATATATATATATAACACAAAAATTATGTCTCTTTTAAATGAGGGACCCTACTCAAAACTAAGCAAAGATCCAACAAAATCAATAGAGAGCAAAATTTACAGAACTTTGTTTAAATTCAAACATGAATTAATTGATTTTGAATTAAGGAAACTTACACCACATCCTAGTAAGCCTCCTCGTTTTTATGGCTTACCAAAGACACATAAACAAAATATTCCTTTAAGACCAATTGTTAGTTCTATTAATTCACCATGTCATAATTTGGCAAAATTTTTACTTAAAATTATTGATCCATTATCTGGAAATACCGATTCATACATTAAAAATAGTAAACATTTTATAGAAAAAATTTATGAAAACGATATTCATGAATCACACCTGATGGTTAGTTTTGATGTAGTTAGTCTTTTTACCAATGTTCCGGTAGATGAAACCTTAAAAATAGTTAAAGACAGGTTGCTAAATGATAATGATTTGGAAACTAGAACTAAATTAAGTGTAAATAGCATAATGGAACTCTTAACACTATGTATAAAAACAACCTATTTTCAATTGGACAATGAGTTCTATCAGCAGGATTTTGGTATGGCTATGGGGTCTGCATTATCACCAATTTTAAGCAACATATTTATGGAGAACTTGGAGAACACGCATGTTCAAAATTGTATAAACAAACCGGTTGTCTGGTGGAGATATGTTGACGACATCTTTGCAATTTGACCTCATGGTGTCGATTTACTAGATAGTTTTTTGGAAAATATAAATAGTAAGGAACCGTCTATTAAATTCAAATTAGAAATAGAAAATAGGAATGAACTACCGTTTTTAGATGTTTTAATTAGAAGGGTAAATAATACAATTTAAACAAGCGTTTATAGAAAACCAACACATACTAATAGATATATAAATTTTAACTCAAGTCAGTCAATAAATGTTAAAAGGGGTGTTGTAAAATGTTTATACGATAGGGCCAAAATAATTTCATCTAATAATGAAATATTAAATAACGAGAAAAAATTTATCAAAGAGGTTCTAGTACAAAATCGATATCCTGAAGCCTTAGTTGATAGCGTTTTCATAAATGATGAAAATAGGGACAATCAGATACGACAAAAACCTGAACGTCATTATACAGCAATAATTCCTTATGTATACTGACTATCGGAAAAGCTACGCCGTATAGGTGACAAATTTGATGTTAGGACGATATTTCAAACGGGGAACACTTTAAGATCTATTTTAACAAAAACAAAACCGATAAACGAAGCAGAATTCAAAAAACTGTATTTACAATATCCCATGCGAATGTGATAAATGTTATGTGGGTGAGTCATCCAGACCTTTCAGTGTGAGGTTGGATGAGCACAAGAATTACATTAGAAAAAATGAAATTCAGAAATCAAAGATTTGTGAACATGCTTGGGATAACGGACATAGAATAAACTGGGACTCGGCAAAAAATTTAACAAAAGAAACAGATACCAAAAAAAAGAAAAATTAAAGAATCAGCAATAATCTTATTAAATGAAGATAAGTGCGTATCGAATTGTTCTGTAGATATTTGTACAACCTGGCTACCAATGTTAAAAGAATAATTTAACAAACTCAACATTATCTAAAAGAAAATGCCATCACTTCTATGTTCTGTGTAAGTAGTAAGTATTTATGGAAATAACAAACAGAATCTTAAAGCTGTGTATTTGACATACACAGCAAAATAAGAGTTCTTCCAAAAAAAGCTTTGAAAACGGACAGAGATTACTTTCCGAAACGTCAGCAAAATACGTTATTTCTGTGTTTATTCCGATTTATATTATTTGCAAAACATAACCTCTGACTATTCCTTTGGTGTAAATATCACGGGCGCAGAGGCTTTTTTCCAATAATTCTATTATTTTGTAGATTCGGTGATTTGGTTTTGAAGAGAATAATAATACATGTGGTAGAAAACCCAAATAATAGGAAAGAATATACCAAAGTATTTGATAAAGGACACAGTTGAAACACTCTGGTCACCAAAGAATATAATATTATATTCTGGTAAGTATTTTTCCAATGAAGTAAATGGTACCACCTTTGTTATATTGACGTTTACTGTTAACAAATTAGCATTGAACCAAGTCTTTATTTTTTTTATATAATTTTCTGCTTTTGTCCTTACATCTATCCAGGTAAACCCCGTATACAGTATTACCGTATTATCGACATAAGATATAATGGTTCCAGTCGATTTTAAGGCAAGTAATGGAGTTAAGTATATATTAAATAGAAAGGGCCCAAGGACCGTTCCTTGTGGCACACCACAGGTCACTATTTCCTCGTCACTGAGCACTTGATTAATTTCTACTGTCTGTTTGCGATTTTCTAGGTAGCTTTTAAAAAGATTTAATACATTACCTCTTGTGTCAAGGCGCTCAAGTTTATCTAGCAAAAGCCTCTGGCTGACAGTATCAAAGGCCTTTGCCAGATCAACAAAGACGCCTAAACAAGGTTTAATTAATTTAGCTATTGCATCCTGTCTCGACATATTCTCTCGACAGCTGAATTGCCATTCAGGTATAACTTTGTTATTTTTTCTAGGTAACTACACAATCGCTTCTTGATGATTTTTTCAAATACCTTTGCTACTGGAGATGTTAAGGAAATGGGGTGGTAATTCGAAATATTATATTTATCTCCGAATAACGGATGTGTCTAAGTCGGTCACGCATTAGATGTTGGTAAACGTTAGAAGACATTTTTATTTACGATTAGGATGCTGCCAAGACCTTCAAGGAACTCATTTTGAACATTTACTACATTGAAATTAACTTTTTTTTAGTTTGCTGTTGTGAATTACGTCAAGCATATGAATTAATTTTTTCACCGTTAATTTTTGCAATAAATATTAAAACCATAGCATTTTTGTATAGAGAATGAAAAGACCTTTAAAATGAAGTACCACAAGTCCCTACTTCCTATTGAAAAATTTAGGGGTTGCAACTGCCACTCGAAGGGGGTTGAATTTAGGAATGAAATTTGTATCTTGCAAGATGTCATTTCAGAATCCAAAATCGACATGTCTCGGGATTTTTTATAAATATGCACAATAATTGAGGTACTGAATTTATTCCATTTGGCTATACTTAGACATGTATATCAGGAGTTGATAGGATATTTGTAGTATAGGTCAGTAATGCACTTATTTATTTATATCTTGCATCTCTAATCGCGATTCCCACGAAGGCGATTTATCTGTTACGTCTGCTACATATATTTTTTCAATTAAAATTACTTCTATTCCATTAGCAAATGAAGGTATTACGAAAGTCACTTTCATTTTTAAAACAATTACCTTGCATATGCTGTAAAGATGTTTAATGCAAATAAAATCAGTACATCCGATATTTTTATTGACCATATAAATTGAACATAATATATGTATTTTATGTATTGATTTCTAAAGTTAATGTTAGAAGATTTACGCAAATTATGTATATCATTGTTTCATTGACACCAAAGGAGTATGTAATAAAAATTCAATTAGCAATTTTTTAAATAATTAATATAAAACCCTATGTACCACAATTAATCACATTAATAATAAACTACTACATAACATGACGAAAATAACGTATATATATATATGTAGGTTTCCACATGTAAGATAGCCCCATGAAAATATTTCAATAGAATAACATTCCAATTTCATTCTGAATGAGGGGTAAGTGGAGTAATTTATGTACATTATTTTGTAATTGAAACCATGAAAAATAACACCTTAAAATTCTCTGATAGTTATTTGTGGCATTCTACGAATATTCTTTCCTATTATTTTGGTTTTCTACCACATGTATTATTATCCTGTTCAAAAACAAATCACCGAATCTACAAAATAATAGAATTATTGGAAAAAAGCCTCTGCACCCGTGACGTTTACGCCAAAGGAATATTCAGAGGTAATGTTTTGCAAATAATATAAATCGGAATAAACACAGAAATAATGTATTTTGCTGACGTTTCGGAAAGTAATCTCTTTCCGTTTCTCAAACCTTTTTTTGGAAGAAGTCTTATTTTGCTGTGTATGTCAAATACACAGCTTTAAGATTATGTTTATGTTATTTCCATAGATACTTACTACTTACACAGAACATAAAACTGATGATATTTTCTTTTAGATAATGTTGAGTTTGTTAAGTTCTTCTTTTAACATTGGTAGCCAGGTTCTGCAAATATCTACAGAACAATTCGATACGCACTTATCTTCATTTAATAAGATTATTGCTGATTCTTTAATTTTTCTTTTTTTGGTATCTGCTTCTTTTGTTAAAATTTTTGCCAACAAACTCAACATTATCTAAAAGAAAATATCATCAGTTCTATGTTCTTTGTAAGTAGTAAGTATCTATGGAAATAACATAAACAGAATCTTAAAGCTGTGTATTTGACATACACAGCAAAATAAGAGTTCTTCCAAAAAAAGCTTTGGAAACGGAAAGAGATTACTTTCCGAAACGTCAGCAAAATACATTATTTCACCTTAATTTAGCTGTGAAATACTACTATACTCAATTGATTTTGACCCCATTTTCTCTCTATTATTGGATATTTTTTTTAATTTGTAAACGTTAGAGGGTTGTATATTATACAGTGTGTCTCACTTAAGAATGTAACAGCGCAATAATTCTTTTGTTTTTGTCCGATTTAAATCAAACTGATCTCAAAAGGTAGAAGTTACCAAGGACTATTTAAGACCACAAAATCACTTTCCATCTTTAATTGCAAGACCATTTACAATGCTAAGTTGTATAAAGAAAATCAAACAATCATTGTAGGCATTTCTTATAATCGAAAAATTTTATTAACGAGACTTGTTCGAAACCACTCAAAAACCATGAATCGGAAGTTAAGTTTAATTATAAAAAAAATTCATCAATTGATTATGGCAGGAATTGTGTTAAATAAAGGACGCAAGATTTGAACATAAACATTGTGCATGCATTGTGAGTTAAAGAGAAGCAAGTAAAAATGAAGTTTTGATGCAAAAAATCATTATAGGCATTTTAATAAAAATTATTACAAAAATCAGACAAAATGCCAACAGATTTACTTGACAACTAATCTGACATTTACAAAATTGTCTCAGTAGAAACAAAGGAGTCAGAGCATGCTCATCAAAAGGAGGAATTTGAGATTGGATTTTCTTTCATCAAAATCTCATTTTTTTTTAGAATTCAACTAAACTTCGGATTCAGGGTTTTTGAATGGTTTCGAACAAGTTTTGTTAATCAAATTTTTTTCTTAAAAAATGCCCACTATGATTTTTTGATTTCTTTCATATAATTTAGCACAGTAGATGGCCTTGCATTTAAAAATGGAAGGTGATTTTGTGGTCTTAAATAGACCTTGGTAATCTCTATATTTTGAGATCAGTTTGATTTAAATCGATCAAAAAACAAAATGGTTATTACTCTGTTACACTTTTAAATGAGATACTCTGTATATTAAATGCAATTAGAATATGTCACATGATAAAAATAAATGTTTTCTTAACCGCCTCTCAAGTTACCGAAGTAACCCCCTGGAAGATCTGAAGGACCTTGTGCTAGGTAAAGAGAGACTAGGCCCTAAAGTTTAATGTGGACTCCGAACCATTCTTGGGACAATTTTTTTAATGAAAAATTGTTTCACCTTGCAGTAATCGAACCCACTTCTCTAGGCAACTCAGTTTGCTAGCCAAATGCTTTAGCACACTGGGCTACCGTCTCAATAATGAAAATTGTTTTTTGTATATTTCTACATATTCTTTTAAATATTTTTTCCCTTATTTCAAATATATAAGGGTTGATAGATAATATTTTTTTACATATTGATTTTGCCTTTATGTTAAAAATAATACGAATAAAGAAGCTGGAAGCTTAGCATTATACCCAAATCCTTCGGCTTCCAGTAAAAACACATATTAAATACTTATCATTATGAGAGAAAATGATAGTTTAAAAAAAACGTAGCAAGAGAGCAAACAAAAATGATGAACATTATATTTTAAATTTTTTTGAAGGTAATTTTACTATAATTAGTTTTATAAATATTGGAAATCAAAAGCGAATTTAAAGTTTTCTGCCGCGTCCGTGGATTGGTAATGGCGAACCAATTCCATGGCCACCAAACCGCCCTGATTTAACGCTTTTGGGCGCATTTTTGCGAGCGTATTTAAATGGCAATGTTTTTTAAATTTTAATCAGAATGTTGAAGTAATTGAAACTAAAATTAGACAAGCATCGAATTAAATCAACAATATAGCTCTGTTTCAATCTGTCTAAATAATTTAAGAAAAAGATATGAGCTTTGTGTTTTAAATAATGGAAGTCGTTTTGAATAATTTTTATAGCTTATGAACCTAATACTGACTCTGTTGTAAAATTTTCCTTGTTCCAACTCTCTGTACTCTCCTCTTGCCTGACCCAAGACCTATTTTAAGTACGTTAAAATGAAAAATTTATAGAGGGCGCCGGTGGCAACTTAAAAATAAAAATCGCATCAGGTAAACTGTTTTTTCTCTACGACATATTGAAATTTTATTAAAAAATCTTACTCAGAATTAAAAAATATGATGTACTAAATTTGATAACTATTTTTTTTTATTCTGCATTCTATTTTTTTTTTATTTATCTGTACTAAAAACATCACGTTCAAAAGCGGGTGGCAAATTATTTTGCTGTACGGCCTTAATATGTTAATTGAAAAAAAATTAATTTAATTAAATCTAACTTCCATAGTATCCTAAATAATTAAAAACACCTCATATTATGTACTACAGAAAAAATAATAAAAATGGCATTAAACGCCAATGTTAAATAATTAAACATTCATTTTATTAATTTTTTTTTTTTTTTGGGGTTGCAGGTATAGCCTGTATAACCATTATATCGTTTGACAAAGAATGCAAACAGCAAATTTACAAAAATCATTTACCTGTAATGCAATCATTATTTCACATATATCCTGTAATACAGTATACTTCACAATCACTAATTAACAAATGTTATTAGGAGAAATTGAACTTTACTTATATACGCTTTCTTCTGACTTTGGAAAGAAGGATGCGTTATGTGTTGTCTTAATTTGACAGAAAGAGATAAAAGTAGGTTACTAGATCCTCATGTGCGAACAGTAAGAGTGCAGATTTTCTATAGTCTATTCATTAAGTCATTTCTCGACAAAGTTCCAGCAGGAAGCAGGACTGCAGAAATTTGTAGATTGTCATTAAAAATAATAATTGCTTAATCAAAATGCAAAGTAATTATTTAAATCTAACAACTATTACAGTGTTAATTCTTATGATTAAGATTGAAGTATTAAATATATTTGTTTTATCATTCCTGTAGCTTTTCTTTTGTATTTCCTATTTTTTGAACTGTCATCCAAATATTTTGATCCACTTTCAAGGTGAACGTAATATACAGCAGAAATATACTTTTACATTTTCATATTATATGTTATAACATCTACTCGTTGCATACAGTAAGGTGGAAAATGCGCTTTCGTTAACTGATATTAAACTAATGACATTACATACTCACTGTACAAGTACAAGGCTCAACCAGAAAATCCAATTACAAGGCTGTAAGCTATAAAGAGACAAGTTAACTTGTTTAGAAAATATGCTCTAATAAATCCATTTTAAAATGTGTTTAAATTTAAATAAATACATCATTTTTCATACCTTTCAGCGTAAAAATTATTCTTGGCAATTATTAATAATTTGCTTCTGGTGTAATTCATATTCTTAAATGATACATTACCTAGTACAATTAAAATTAATTGCAATTGAGAAAGTAACATGATTATCGGAGACCGTGTAAGTGTTGCCAAAATCCATGGGTTATATTAATACAGGGATGGACAATAATAAAGAAAAATCCATATCATTGTAACAGTAGATTTGTTTTTTGAGAAAATTCTTGAAACGGGGGTTAAGTGGATGGTAGTTCCCGACTACCAATTTATCCACCAATCGGGGATTTCTAGTATGTTAACCTTTCTTCTAAGATTGTTTCAGTTGGCAGTATGAGATGAGGTACTTGATTATTTACCCAAGAGCCGAACACACCAGGGTCATTTTAACTTCACCGTCTGAACTTAAATCGATGGCAACATCTATTCCTCTTCGAGGAGGTACTTATAAAGATGTTAAATACTTGCGCTCACATACCATTTAATGTGTTCTCGTCAGAGACTTCTATGACTTAACCAACGTTTTTGCTAAATGACGGCCTACAATTTAGTCCGTTAAGTTAGCCGTGTCATTTGGAATTTACCATGAATCTGTCCTGGAATTAATGAACATACATAATGATTTGCAATGTATTGTTATCGAATGCTATTTTAATTGTTTGTTCATGATCTAGTTCTATAATAGTAGTACTATTATTTCCACCATACAATATGGCAGAGAATAAGGTGGGAGTGAAAGAGCTCTGCAATTATTGCAATAAAAAACATTAAAATGTCAAAAGTGTGAAAAAGTCTACCATAATAGTTGTGCAACAAGAGTATCCTGTTGTGATTCAAAAATAATAGAGAAAACTAATGACTTAAATGAAGTTATATTTGAGAATAATGAAATGGATTTGTTATCGTTAACAACTTCTAATGAAAAATTTAATTAACCCGGAAGAAGTAAATTTCCTAGGCATATATTTGGATCCAAAATCAAAATTTGAAAATCACATTGACTATTTGGCTATCAGATTATCAAGAAATGTATTTCTATTAAGAAATTTATGTAAAATATTACCCAAAAAAGTCTGTTGGCAGGCCTACCACAGTCTGTTTCAGTCCGTCGGCTGTTATGACAAGTCTTATAACGGTATTTTGCTAAAATCTAGTTGTGTACAACTAACTTTAATTTTTGTGACATTGTCAGTTAGTTGTCATAATTTACTGCAAGTGTGCAAAAAACTATTATGCCTCATATAAGCGATTTAGTTACATCTGGAGTTATTGCTAAAGCAGAAGATGGATGATCAATGAGACAAATTGCACTGCGCTATATTAACAAAAATTTGGTGTGTAACATTTTAAGAAAGTGGAGAATAGACGGTACGAGTAGAAATCCTGGAGCAGAGCAACGAAGGATATCAACTCAACAACTGGTCGCCGGCGAGTAAGAGAATCGGAGCTACGCTGTCATGCAGCAGCACAGAAATACTTACTTAAAACTGAACATAAAGAAGCTCGAGTAAGATTTGCGCTTGAATTTTTAGTGCATGATGTAAATTTTTGGAACAATGTAATTTTTACAGACGGAAAAACTTTCCAGTGTTCTGTGGCATATTGAGGAACGATTTAATAGTGAAACGTTAGAATTTTAAACAATACTATGCTCCATTCTGTGTCACAATAATTTCCTAATAATGAGTTCATATTTCAACAAGACAATTGTTCCGGTCATACTGCTCATACCGTAACTAAATGGTTTCAAGATAACAACATCAATGTTCTTAACTGGCCCAGTCATAGTCCAGATCTTAATCCTGTGGAAGAAGTATGAGGACTACTCGTAAGAAGTATTCAAAAACGAAATGTGAGACCACGGAATGCCGAAGAATTACTGAAAATAGTAAATAATGAATGGGAAAATATTATTACTAATGATTATTGTATAAGGTTATTTAATTCTATGTTAAACAGACTTATAGAAATATAAATAGAAATGGTGCAATAATTAAATATTAATAGTTCTTTCCTTGTTGAGTAGGATATCCTTTGTCCTTTGATCCAGGATTTCTACTAATCGTATCGTTTATTCTCCACTTTCTTAAAATGTTACTCACTAAATTTTTGTTAGTTATAACGCAGTGCAATTTGTCTCATTAACCATCCATCATTTACTATAGCAAAAACTACAGAATTTAAATAAAAAATAAATTAAAAGTGATATCTGTTTTATTTCGGCTACACATTACATATTCAAATAGAGATAGATTTGCATTAGAAAAAAAAAGTTGTCTTATTTTTTTCTGCTCACGACAATACATGCCAAATGTAATGTATCAAATGCATAAAAAACCACTACTACTATTACTACTAGTACTAATATTATTACAACACAACTGGTGTTTTTAGCGAAAGAAAGCTCTATAAATTTATATTTGCTAAAGGAGTATATACAAAGCCAAAACTGAGGAAAAAGAATTATATTTATATCAATATAATCAACAGTTCCAAGTTTTTTAAACATTGAAAAACAAGTTGATAAAAGCCACTACGAATGAGATTGTGTTATGGGATAGATGTTAATGATTTTGGCATAAGTTGATTATTTATTAATTATGGAGTCATACTAGAATTAAGCTTTTTCCCTTTTTGTCCCATGGAGTCAGCGATCATGGAGCCCCAATGTAGACGGCCCTTGAAAATTACTATTCAAGAAATATATTTGCTTTAGTATCCCTACTACTAGTATTTGTTTCAACATCAATACTATTTTTAGTTCTATTCTTTTAATCATTTGAAGAAGCACTTCAAAAACATCTAATTGGAGAAACTCGGGGTTTAACGTAATTTTAATTACGATTGCGTTATTAATTTGTTTTGTAACAATGAAGTTCAATAGCATAACGTGTCCTATTGAAATACTGCCTGCATACCACTCATACATGAATTGAATCTAAAGTCTAACATCTGTATGAATGAAGGAGACTTCCTTTATATGTTAATGCCACACATGTAAAAAGTGAACATGTACACAATCTCTTATTTAAATAAAGACTTTTACTTGCTTTACTTAAATTAATTTGCAGATTTATTGAAAATGCTATAAATGAATCATGACTATGCAGAATCCAAGACAATATAACAACGAGTGTAGATGCTTGGATTAAGCTAAGATTTTCACAGTAAATATGTAATATGTGGTTAAAAATTTTTGCGGGCCCTTTTACAGATAATAGGTATTAAAGGTAAATAAAAAATCTTTCTATTACGTTCATATAGCAAAAATTATGTAGTTTCATTAACACCCTTCCGTGGTGTAGTGGTTGAGTTCCATCAACATAAAGAAACAATTAAAATGGTCATCCAAATAATATATAAAAAATTCGGGCTTGCTACTATAACGTAGGTACACCAATTTTTTTTTCAGATTTAAAACGTCTGGCGGAAGTTAGGACCCACGGAAAGCATCTGGCAATAATAAATGTTCGTTCTTAATAATATTGTGTAAAACATACATGAAAAACGGCTATGCTACTTTAACGTAAGAGCAAGTGCGCATGCGTTTTTACCTACATATTACACATTTATTGTGAAAATCTTAGCTTTACTGAAATGACGCAGATCTGGGATCTTACTCTATAAAGAAATGTTCGTATTAGGTATTTCAGTTGCTAATCGAGCCGAAATACATCTCGTACAAAATATAGAAAAAAAAATGTCAAAACGCCATTCGAACCCTCAACCTCGCGCGTGAGAATCGGGCAAGCAAGCAAACAAGCAAACAGACTTTATTAAAATTAATACATAATTATTGCCTCCTCGGAGACTACATTGTGACCGACCGTGCAACCACCTATTCGCGGTGGCGGGTTGCATGGCCGGGCGAGGTGGCTCCGGTTCGCCTAAAAGAAAATGGAAAGAGAAGTCCTGACTCCTTTTGCTAAAAACAAATTAAAAAGGACATTATAATTAAAAGATATTTTAAAAATAAAATTTAACAAGCTTAAAACTAAACACAAACTCGAAACTTAATTGAAATGAGGTACTGCAGGACTGCGCAAGGCTGCCTAACCTCTGGTTTATCGAAATTTTGAGTTTCTGAGAAATTTTGTAGTGAAGCTAATTTTGAGTGGAAAATCGCACAAAAAAATATCAAGAACACGAAACAAAGTGGACAAACTGAAAGCAAGAGAGGGACAAGAAAGATTTAATAATACGAAAGGTATGAAATGTCAGTAAAGGCGGAAAGGGTGAAGGTTTGGCTATAGCGGTTGTCGGAAGATTGGTAACATCTGGTAGTAGGGTGTGTTTGATACATTATGCTGTCTAATTTGTGTAATGTTTGCGGTAAGCGGACTATCGCCCAGTTTAAAAGAGTAGAATTTTTGGGAGATTTCCTGGACGTAGTCCTCTATTGGGGTTATGCCGTTGCAACGTACGCAAAGATCTCTGAGGGAGGTATATCTTCCAAAGTTCGAAATGAGGCGCATAAATTTGTGCTCAAGCACTTTTAATTTTCTCATTGCCGTGGCCGGTATGCTGCACCACACGGCGCCGCGTATGCGATGGACCGCCTAACCACCATCGTGTACAACTTTTTGTTTTGTCTGTTAAGTCTGCTACCCCTGACCATCAGCGGATACGGACTTCTAGACAGGGAGTAGACCGTTAGTACAGTTTTGTTTATGTGCATATTGAGCGTAAGTCTCTGGTCTAGTCTGATCCCTAGATATATAGAGCCACCGCTTTGTTGGAATTTGGTGCCCCTTGACCGAAATAGGTGTCAATATTCTGTTTTCGGTGAACCGGCGCGTGAAGACTATTTCTTCCGACTTTTCCGCGTTTACCCATATCTTCCACCGGTTGTAATACGCCGCGGCACGGACCATGTACGTCTTCAGCAGTATATTGGCTGCTTGAGCGTTGTGAGAGTGCGCGTACATGGCTGTGTCGTCGGCGTACTTGACCAGCTTGGTATTCGGTAACTCCGGGAAATCGTGCAACTCAACCACTACACCATGGACGGCTGTTAATGAAACTATAAATTTTTTGCTATATGAACATAAGAATAAGACGTTTATGTATCTTTAGTACCTATTATCTGTAAAAAGGCCCCGCTTTCAAGCTAGCAAGTACGCCATATCTTTTTAACTACATATTACACATTTACTATGAAAATCTTAACTTTGCTAAAATGACGTAGGTCTGGGGGCTCTAAGACCTTACTCTATTAATAATTTAATCGTCTCAAATTAATTAGGTCAAATATTTGTAGAAAATTTGACGGGGTTGTCAACCTCTCAGTAAAGTACTTTTTGCCTCCACTTATTACTTTTATTCATTTTACGAGATTCCGTCCTATAAAGTATATTGTACTTACGATTCTCAGTAGGTAGTAAAGGCCTCTTTCCCACAGGGCGCGATCTGAACGCTTGCGATCTCATGTTATAATTATCACATTTATTCAGTATATCCCCTCCAAAAGATTCGAAACTGATCATGACGATCTCGGTGGAACGAAAACGCAGATTGCGCTCTGTGTGGAGGGGATATACTGAGTATAAATGTGATGACTATAACACGAGATCGCAAGCGTTCGGATGGCGCGATCAGATCGCGCCCTGTGGGGAAGAGGCCTAAGGAGAGCAATGTCAGTTACAGCATCAATATTGATGAAGTTTTTGTCGATATCGATAATTTTTAACGACCATATCTAACAATTTCGATTTTTACCACTAGGGAAATTAACCTCGCTCACCTTTCAAAGTTAGTTCATGAAAATGTGACCAGATGGATTCAACATTAATTCATAAATGTCAGTGTCAAGATTTTTAAACTGAGAAATTTCAAAATTTTTCACAGAAATGCATGAGTTTCGTGACTATGGGATTTGTGAAACTTGTAGAGAGAAAGTTGATAAGAAGTATCTCCTACAAAGCAGTGATAAAGCTTGCTATTGTAGAGATTGCTTTAAAAGGCGATTTTGCTCAGGTATGCTAATCAAAACATAAAAGTGAAATGAATGGCATATTTGCAAAAGGCAAATTATTGTGCCGCATATGTCATATATTGCTTCAAGTACTATTTGTTTAAAAAAAAATTCTTAAATAAAATACCAAGAAGAATTCACATTCTAACCAAAATAGATTTGAGGTTCATGTTGTGGTTAAAAACGGAATAACAATGACAATGAAAGGTTTTACAACAATTTTATATCAATGCTTACAATAAAATATAGGATACAACAAACAGTACCATCTCCTCAATCAGAATATAATTAAGTATACATTTGATCTCTTTCTTGCCTCTATAATAATCACAACCGAATCGCTTCAGTGACAGCAGTTCAAGATTTCACACAATTTTATTTTCATTTTGTCGCGGCCGACAATAATAATATATTTTTATACCCACTCAATTATTATTTATATAATTGGATAATTTCATATTTTAACTATTACCTATTGAATATGGTGAAATTCGTGCTACTTCTGATCCATTTTTTTAATCGCCTTACTTAGACTAACGTCCTGGCAGAGTGTAAGCATTAGCTATTCCACCACTCAGCCAGGACACATACACATAGACAATTATTATAAACGACACAGTTTAGTACATACAAACTTGTAACTGTAAGTATATCTAATTCCTTAAAGAGTTGTCTACAAGAATATTGTGGTGATTTAAAAGTTATTGTTCGTATGATTTTCTTTTGTATGACTAAAGTGTCTTTTACTATTGAGGAGTTTCCCCTGCAAATAGTTCCATAGTTTAAACACGTATGTACATGGGCAAAATAATACAATGTTAGCAGTTCAATACCAACTTTTGATCTTAGCTGCCATAAAACAAAGCAGTGCGTAGAAAGTTTTTTATTATCCCGCCTATATGATAATTCCAAGATAATAGAGCATCAACCTTCAATCCAAGAAATTTGGTAACTTCACTCTGTTCATTAGATTTGTTATTAATTTTTACAAGGAGACTTTTGTTTAACTTACAAGTAGCGAAAACTATCAATTCTGTTTTTAAGTTGTTTAAAACCAAATCATTGTCCAAGCAATATTTCTGCATAGAGATAAGAGTATCATTTGTATATTTACTAATTTCGCTTAAATCATCACCAGTGACAGCAGCAGCAGTGCCAGCAGTATCATCTGCAAATAATGAAATATATTTCCCATCTTATTTTTCTTTTGGTTTATTCTTTATTCATTTTGGAATTTTGCTTATTTGCATTATTTTTAACATACTTTAACCCACTTTTTCTATAGTTCAGTATTTGTTAACCTGCATTGCACAATATTGACATAAATAAATACATTTTCTTTAATCTCCAAAATAACAATTTTGTCATTCGATTGGTAAGGAAAAAATGACCTTTGTACAAAAAGTAGGATAGTTCCAATAATTTTTTGTGTACGTTGCATAAGTCTAGGTCTGATGAAATAGTCAAATTTTTCTACATTGAGGGGTTTCCGCTCGAGTCACCCCAAATGGTGACGAGGAGAAAAAGGGCCACTCTTTGACACTCGAGCTCCGGAAACGAGCTTTCGGTTTGCTCGGGCGCCAGTCTTAGTTTAAGTGATAGGACATAATATCCTCAAGCGAGGCTAAGTAGCTCAAGTGGAGAAAGTATACTCCAGTGGGTCAGTTTGGGAAATTAGATGTTCACACACACAGTAAAACTCAGAATTTTCAATAATATCAGTATATTCAATTAAACCTCTATATACAAATCTACGGGCTTACTAATTGCTTACCTTGGTTAAACTTCACAGGTTCTAAATCTTGAGATGAAGGCAAGCAATCCAACGACAAGGATGGTACCAGATGACTCATATAGGGATAGCAATCTGCAAAATAGTAACACAAAGCATACGCGGTAAAGCGTTAGTAGAGAATAGGGCTAAAAACACACCAGGCGGTTTTTCGCCGAGTCGGTGGTGGATATTGCCTTCTCGCAGCGCGTTTTAGCGTGAACAGTTCTATTTTTTTACATTGTAGTAGCTGCCGACTCGGCGAAAACCGCCTAGTGTGCTTTTAGCTTAAGCGGCAACACAGGGCAAAGTTATATACAATACTTGGCTAGTACATCAGTTTACTTACTCCTTTAGGGACTTACTTCCTGTGGTTACGGTCCGGCACGTCTGCTGACTGGAATGGCCACATCAGACTGACTAGATCACGGCTCAATCAATCAATTTATTATCGGAGTGGGAGTAGACGCGCTGTTGGTCGATTACGTGGTGTGCACTTGGTCAAAATCCTACTGCTCGAGTGGACACGTCAGCTGCCGATGAGTCGCTCTGGCCGACTGTCAACACGGGACGAAATTAATTATTTCCTTATAGTTACAAGTGGGTGTAGGAGCCAGATGGATGCGCAGTTAATCGATGACATAGTACCTGGATTCGGTTCTTGGAGTAGACACGTCTTCTGCCGCTGAGTCGTTCTGGCTAACTGCCAACACGGTGTGAATTTAATTACTTCCTTCGATTACTTAAAAGTGGGAGAAACGACGGTAACAGATGCGCGATGGATCGATGTGACGTCAAACCAACTTAGAAAATATTTCCGGAGTATTTCGCGATTTAGTAAAATAATTCAATTACCTGAATATTTTCCTAGATCGGAGCAAGCAGCAGGACACTTGTTTCAAGTGTGAAAGCAGACATCGAACTGACCTATCGGATGTTTTAATTATTCCTTGTACCGAAAGAATGGCGTCGCATGGGTGACGTCAAATCGACTTAGAAATATTTTATTACCTTGCATTGCCACTTGAAAATATTTAACGGTTAGTTTACACTGGATGGCAGGCACTCACGTCTAGCTCGCGGGACTGCTGGCTGCCGACTCAACTATTTACTGCGTTCGTTATACACGTTCCTCGCGTTGTTCCCCCACTACCCGAGTGCATCTGTACTTACAACTGGTATGTTTATTCGGTGCTGTTCCAAATTAATATAAATTTTAAAGCTTAAAACGGTACAGTAATAAATATAAAATGATAATTTATAGAGAGGGTATAAATAAATACAGATCCTGGGACACTGGTGCAAAAAATTGTTTCTTTCAAAATAGCTCTCCAACTGTTAATTCCAGGACAAAAATACCTTGTGGCAATCTTAAAAAAGACAAAATTCCCTCAATTTTTTGTAAGTCGCCTAGGTAACGAGTTACAGCGGCGCAAAGATGTATAATTTAAAATCGCTGAAACCCATTTCTGTGGATAAATTTATAAGAAAAAAATTAATTGTATTACTTTTATGTATTCCCAAACCACTAAATAACATTATGGTAAATATAGACCATCCCTCGTCTTCTTTTGTTTCTTTTCTAATGACTTAATGGTTTAGTCATGCGGTTTGTTACATAGGGTTAAAATTTTTGGATTATTTCAATTTTTGTATAATTAAATATTTGTAGCTTCTGGAGATCAAAAATTTAGACCAAGGACCAAGCATCATGAGCGAAGATGCAAAAAACTTATTCCTTATCCTGAAATGTATTCATATCGGAGGCCTCCAAATAATCCTTGTATAACAACTAGGACTAGTACTACTGCAAGTATGATGTCGCTTTCGAAGAGGTAATACTAAACTTTGAATTTTAATTTTAAAAAAATCTGTGGTAGTCTCATGAAATTTACTATAAGATGGTTGCAGAACATTCTGTTCCTGGTTACTGATTATATTATTTATTTTTAAAGATGTACAAAAATATTAATTACTTAGCTCTTTTATTATTTCTAGACCTTTACAATGTCCTAAGGCGGACTGTAACAAATTCATATCCCTTTTCACGCTCGAGGCTCACTTCAAGTACGAACATAAGGAAGTTCCTATTATTTTAACACAATTGGATTCGAGAAGTGCATTAGAATTTTATCCGAGAGATGTTAGATACCATATAACACAGTGTATTGTTTTACTAAACGTTATAAATCATGATTTCTCAAACATTATTCCACGATCCAGGTGAGTAAAAGTACGTTAACTATTATTGGAACATTTAGTTCTTAATTTGTTTAATTATGCATTTTACAATTCATGATAAGAAAAATATTATTACTTTAAAATACAATGAATTCCAACCACAATAATATTTTAGTACAGTAAAATAGTACTGCGACCTGGAAAAATTGCACACTTGAATTTGTAAGCTCAACGTTTTCTTTTTAACGTTTATTTAACGTCGGTCTATTTCTGCTACTGAGGCTTATCACCGACGCCTGTAGACGAGCTACCCCCAACCAGGAATTTTGCCGAACCTCTTACCTTAAGAAGAGTAGGAATGTTTTACTTACCTAACATTTAATAGACAAGGGATCAACGGCTTTATATCCCCTATACATATATGGTATATCTCCTATACAACCCGAGCCTAAGGTTGTATATATTCCGCGCATTACACTGATATACAAACCACTGGAAGGATGTGAGGTGAGGACACCCCAAGTAACACATGATGGTTTAATAAACGTTTATTATATGAAATTATGGTTTAAATTTCGTTATCGTATATTTAATCAACGTCAATGAAAAGCGTTTATTTCATAAACGATTTTTATACGTATATTATATATGAATTTATCCTAAAGTTTTTGGAGTAACACATTATATGCGTTTTTGGCGCGGACTTTCGAACGTTGAATATACATTGCAAAAAACGTTTATTTAACCATTTGGAGTTCCTTGGGACGGTCTTCCTTGTGAGCAGGTCCTCTGATTTTGAAAAAAATAAAATTTGGGGTAGAGCGCTTTATGAGAAACTCTAAAGGCTTTTCGTGCACTTTATTTTCTAAAAATCGAAGGCTCACGAACGTGGTTTGTCCTTAAACGGCTGAAAAGGGCCAAATGCTTCACCCTGTGTATGTTTCAGAGCTATCTTTCACTTGAAATTATTTAGATGAGCCTAAATAGTACTTTTATTGTTTTACTTTTTTGGCAGGGTCAAAGGCTACACTCTGTATACTCTTTCTTTGAGCTTAGAAGAATTTTATTGTAGCTGGCAGGGTGAATGATTACACCCTGTAATTTATTTTTATACTAAGTTTAAATTAAACAAAAAATAAACAGATATTTATTTAAGCGTAAAAACAGAGTTGATTATTTATTTCACTTAAAATTAAATTTTATTACACGATATAAATATTGTAACCTATCGACACTTGAAATTTTGCCTTAAGTAGGGTTCGGTTTAAATTGATGATTAAGGTTATTTTATAAAACTGAGAAAATTCACTTGTATTATTATGCGCGACGGAGGATTGATTTTATTTAATTTATGCACTGGGGCGATTTTATGAAAGTACTTTTTTACTAGGATCTGCCTAGGAAGAATTACGCGAGCACTGAATTTGCTATCGCGAGTTACTTCGGAGCAGTTGACTTGCCGGGGACTTGGCGTGCTCCCTTATTTATACTAACGATGGGGAATCGGCTCGCGGAGGTCTGGAAAGAGCTGGATTCTCCCTCCAGCCGCTCTATGGAGCTTAAATTGTGAAATTTACACAATAGAAATTTTGGAATTTCGAGTTGAAAATTATATCAATAAAACGGCGATGAAAAATGGAACATTTTGATGTACAAATGTCAGTGGAATCTATTTTTGTTTTAGAAATATGAACGATAACTGTCTGAATAACATGTTAAATTGAATTGGTCCCGTGAAGTAACGTTGAGAGCTGTACTTTAATTCATATTTAATGTTATATTAAGTCATACTGAGGGTATTGCATCGCCGGTGTTGAACGGAGCGAAAGCCAATTTTAGGGTAAACAGAATGAAGATAGCGTCGAGTGGGTACCACTCGATGGGGAACATGTAAATTGGACTTATATTCGGATGAATATTTTATGGGCTGGTTGGAAAGGTGAATAAAGGGTGTTTTGAGATACGAATAAAAAATCGGGTTTTGAGTGAAATTGAAATTACTTATTTACTATATATAAATATAAAGCATGGTCATAAAATCACTTTCTAGTGAAACATTGATGCAATCAATATAACCTACGTATGTTACAAGTGGAATTACAGGGTTGGTATTCCTCGAAATGAACATCACATCCATCAACTTCGGCATCCTCGAAAACGTGAGGTAACACGGGTTTAGCAGAGCGAAGACGGCCTATAGGCGTTTCATCCCTTTCGGTGGCGATTTTTGCTCGTGGGGGGGGGTGGCGGTGATATCACCATCGTGCTCAGAACATCCTCGAAAACGGGGGTAACACAGGTTTGGCTAATAGGAGACGGCGGATACGCGGTTTACTCCTTTCGGGGGGTGGTTTTTGGTCATTTGGTGGTGAGGTGGCCTCGGATAGAGATTTATTCACCGCCATCGTGTTGTTCAGCATCCTCGAAAACGGGAGGGGACACATAGTCTCGTTAGGCCAAGAAAAATTCATATTGTTGTTCGACTTACAGAATGCACTATTAGAAGGTCTAAAACCAAAAAGGTGACCTCCCCCCTCTTTTGCTTTAGCTGCCGTCTTGAAACATTTTTGAATCGTTTTATCTCGTGTTCTATTAGTCCCACAGAAAAAGTAGTTGAACAAAATATGTTGCAAATAAAATTCTATATAATTTCGGCAATGGTCGCGATGCCGAGAAGTTAATATTTCGAGCGGTAAAGGGCGCCGAAGTTATTACCAAAAAAAACATTTTTTTTTTCAAAATTCAATTGGAACTCTAAAATCAATGGAATCGAATTTATTTGGATATGTGTGTATGGCTAATATTTTTACCTAAACAGCCGGTAAGTTGACCTGCACAGCACTGCTTTCAAAAAACTGTTTTTTTGGTCACTTCTGCGCCCTCTACCGCTGATGGCGACTGAAGCAAAAGGGGGAGGAGGTCACTTTTTTGGTTTTAGACCTTCTAAGTGGTCCTGATAACATTGAGCATGACAAATTTGAGTGTGTAATTTTTTTCCAGGTCATGTGAATTTTTGGTACAGTTTTACTGTACTATTTATTAAGTATTTTTAGTCCATGGAAAAGTTGGAGAATCTCCAAAAGTTCTGTGACAGGGACGAAACATGGGTCCCCCCATTTTCGAGGGCGCTGAACACGATGGTGATATTTTTAATGTTCCCACCCCTCAGCAACTACCTCTAAATTCGAAAAACCACCCCTACTTCGCATTTTTTCCTTAGTAGACATTTTTTGGGTAGGATTCGGGTAGGCCGTATGAAATTTAACCATGCAACATCTTATCTATGCTCGGGGTTGAAACTATCCCCAAAAAAATCAAAATGCATGAAAATGTGTTCATCTGGATTTTCGAGGGTGCTTAATACGATGGTAATATTCATTTATAACCCACCTCCTACCAACCACCTTTAAAACCATCCCCTTTTCATATTTTTTGATATTGGGCATGTGGGGACACGTTGGATCGGGTTTTTTAACGTTTGCAATGTCGAAATCCCCTTGAAAGCCTCGAATCAACGAGTCCCCATATGCCCAGTGTAAAGGAATATGAAAAGGAGGTGGTTGGTGAAGGGTGTGGGAGAAATGAATAATACCATCGTGTTGAACACCCTCGAAAGCAGGGATAAACAAATTTTCATGCATTTTGATTTTTTTAGGGATACTTTATTATTAAGGGAGGGAGTGGATAAGATGTTGCATGGTTAAATTTCATACGGCCTACCCGAATTCTGCCCAAAAAGTCGATCAGCATGGCTATGATTGAAAAAAACGCGAAATAGGGGGTGGTTCTTCAAGTTTATCCGGTAGTTGCTGAGGGGTGGGAACCTAAAATATATCACCAACAGCGCCCTCCAAAAACGGGGGGCACCCATGTTTCATCCCTGTCACAGACCTTTTGTGCTTTAAACTTTTTTTATGCAACTTTTTTATGGACTATTTACTAACGAATACTCCACTAGGAAATACTTTTACCGAATCATAATTACGTGTATTTTTATAGTAATTACTACAGTAGAACAAATCTTCAAGTAATAGATTCCAGACCTGTCATAGTGCTTCTGGCAACTAGAATTCCAAGTCATGAACTGGCAAAGCAAGAAATCGACGAAACATACGATGAATCAACAGATGACTTAGACTGTTCAAAAACCTACAAAGAAGGTTACGTCCTCGTTCCCGATGATCAAATCATCATTTGGATGGCTTCGAACGTACAGACAAATCTAAGCTACACCGTTGCCGCCTCAACCCTCTCCAATAAAATCAGGCAAAAGTATTTCGGGCCCATGTTGACACTTGGTGAAAATCCTATAGAATTGTGTAGCACCGGTAGTGGCTTAATTTTAACACACTACCATGTTAACGGCATGTCAGACAATGGGTCAAAGCCTTTAGCTTTGGATGTGGTAATACATAGTCCAGATTAATAAAAAATACAAAATAGACAAATAATGGAGTTTTATTTTCGCTTAGACATTCTCTTTCTGTGATAATGTAACTCTAATTCATTGAACATGGAATTTGTTCCAAGAAAACATTTATGAAGACACATTAACCCTTCCATAAAATTTACCAAAAATGAAATAAAAAGTTGAAAATTCCCTGACATGTTCATCAATACAGGTATTACATATAAACTCTACGGACCTAAAAAAATGATTTTCACCCCTTTGGTATCCTAAAAAACATTTTTTCAAAATGAAATTGTGCGCTTTTCCGCCCTTTAAATACGATTTAAACTATTTTTTAAGGGTGTATGTATATTCCATTATTAGTGATAATTTGATAAAAATAGACACCATTCGCAGTATTTCCATATTTTACTTTTTTAATTATTTATTTCATTAAACGGGAAAACCCCAATAGAGTAAGATACAGAAAAATACAGTATAAACAAGAAAAGGAAGGTTACACATATATTTCCCGACAAGTTAAAAAAGCCAACACCAAAGTTTATCTTTTGAACAAAACTTTCGTTCACTTGAATCCCACCACTTTATCCAAACTTTATAAAACTTGTGTTCGTCCAGTACTCGAATTCGCAAACAGTGTATGGTTTCCTACCTTGGTACGCGCTTAAAACCTTTTAGAGAACGTTCAATACCGCGCAACCGGGATACAATTTGGACGCATCTGCCCATGTTACGAAGATCGGCTGCACAGTTTAAACTTACCTCACTGGCTGCCAGAAGACGCCGGGCGACATTATCACTACCTTCAAAGGAATACGAAATGAATTATCTCCAATTCATATCTTATTTACTCTCGCTAATGACAACAGGTTACGTGGACATCCATTTAAGATCACCAGGGACCCCTTCAGAACCTCTGTTCGCGAATGCTTCCTTTCAGTGCGCGTATTCGACGCGTGGAACACTCTCCCATCTTGTGTTGTGTCCGCACCCAGTGTAAATTCGTTTAAACGTAGATACGATAGACATGTATCGAATTGATTTGTTTTTGATTATTTACTTTGAATTTTTTTTTCCTCTTGTAGTTTAATGTAATGCTGTTTGACCTAATGTCTTTTGTTGTTGAGTTGTTAATGGGTACATTTTCCCTGCTCTTATTTCTGTATAATAAATTTAAAAAATAAATAAACATATAACACTGAATTTAAACATATAATGCCAAATATATAAGAATAAATATGTTGAACCAACAAAAATTTTCGCTACGATCATTAAAATAGTACACTGAATGGATTAAATTATCAATACAATACTAATAAATAACAATGGCCTGGTGAATATAGTACACTAAAGAACATAATTGGTGAATACAATGCTATAACATTTGCTATAAAACAAGTCTAAATAAATTACTGATCGATTCGCTTCAACTTTGATTTAAAGCTATCGTGAGAGGGGTTAAATAAATCTAATAAGTCATTATAGGTATCTCCAAGCCTGATAGAGGTGAGTAATAGCCATAGTTGGTAGAGTGAAAAGGAATGTGAAATAGGAATTTATTTTTTGTAAGTCTAGGTGTACGGTCGTGAGCAAAAAAAATAGGTCTTATAGCGGTATTTTGCTAAAATCTAGTTGTGTACGTCTAACTTTAATTTTTGTGACATTGTCAGTTAGTTGTCATAATTTATGCTAGTGTACAAAAACTAATATACCTCATATAAGCGATTTAATTAAATCTGGAGTCATTGCTAAAGCAGAAGATGGATGGTCAATGAGACAAATTACACTGCGTTATAATATTGACAAAAATTCGGTGTGTAACGTTTTAAGAAAGTGGAGAATAAACGGTACGATTAGTAGAAAGGATCGGGGCGACGAAGGACATCAACCCAATAACAAGATTTGCAATTGGTAAATGCTTTAGTAGAAAATCCATTTTACTCAGTTATTCAGGCTGCTGAAGAAACGAATTTTCCTGGATCGAGAAGTACTGGTCGCCGGCAAGTAAGAGAATCGGAGCTATGCTGTCATGCAGCATGCATGAACTATTTAATAGTGCAACGTATCTTAGGATTTTAGACAATATTATGCTCCCTTCTGTGTCACAATTATTTCCTAATAATGATTTCATATTTCAACAAGACAATTGTTCCGTTCATACTGCTCATACCGTAACTAACTGGTTTCAAGATAACATCAATGTTCTTAACTGGCCCAGTCATAGTCCAGATCTTAACCCTGTGGAAGAAGTATGGAAACTACTCATAAGAAGTATCCAAAAACGAAATGTGAGACCACGGAATGCCGAAGAATTACTGGAAATAGTAAATAATACATGGGAAAATATTATTACTAATGATTATTGTATAAGGTTATTTAATTCTATGCCAAACAGACTTATAGAAGTTATAAATAGAAATGGTGCAATAACGAAATAGTAATAGTTAGTTTCTTGTTAAGTAGGATATCCTTTGTCCTTTGATCCAAGATTTCTACCAATCGCAACCTTTATTCTCCACTTTCTTAAAATGTTACACACCAAATTTTTGTTAATGTTATAACGCAGTGCGATTTGTCTCATTAACCATTCATCATTTAATATAGCAATAACTACAGCATTAAAATGAAACGATCCTAAAAAAAAAAATCAAACTCCTTGCGTTATAATTTAGCAATCGAAAAAAATTTAAATATCGCTAAACTTCCCCCATCTAAACCAGCTATGTTGAAGCGTATTTTGCGAGCTCTTTGACAAGTAAATGAATGGATACAAGCTATTGAATCAATAACTGTTTCCGAAGACGTGACAAAGTTTGGATGGTTGATTGAACGCGAAAAATTTAATTTTGATTACTACCAAGGACCCACT
The DNA here is from genome assembly GCA_963675555.1 of Leptura quadrifasciata. Lineage (NCBI taxonomy): Eukaryota > Metazoa > Arthropoda > Insecta > Coleoptera > Cerambycidae > Leptura > Leptura quadrifasciata. Next base: position 13,019,762 of record OY776676.1, read on the forward strand.
GTAATAGAAATTTTACAAAGAAAATATTTCTATGCTTGCTCAAATGTGATTATTTGTCCTTGCGTTGTATCACATTTGAAATGCTGCGAAGTTTGTAGTTGTAAGGATTGTTGTATATTGATGAAATAAATGAATAATTTTGGCAATAAATAGTTTTCATTTGGATAAAATTCAATATTTATGCACTCGATACATTTTATAAATATATAAAAAACAATTTATACATATCTATGTGGTTTATAATGTAAAATAGTCAAAGCCAATCCCCGCCGAAGCAATCAGCGCGTGTTGATCTCGCGCGCTCGGTCTCGACGCTGGACTTTCAATGCGCATATCTTTTTTTTATTTAAAGATGAAAGGCTGAAACTTTCCACAAAATTACATAACGTATGATATTTTAATGTTAGATAATTATTTATTTGAAATTCGAAACTTCCTCACTCAACTTTTGAGATGGTGTCTAAAAATTTGCAAAACATGGCAGTGCTACTTTGAAAATTTGTCACAAAATGAATAAATGTCGAGAGAATTTTGGACAGGTCTTATTTTCAAGCTCATACTTTGAGAAATAAGTGCATCAAATTTCAAAATGAAGCAATTAATACTGACGGAGATATAGCGAGTTAAATGTGAAAAAGCATGAAATTTTTTTTCTTTCATTTTTCACAACATGATTTTATGCATGGACGCCCCATTTTTTTGCAAAACTAACTAGATTCGTATTCAAACCTCGAAAACATAAGAAAAACTTGATTCAGCCATTCAGCCTTGGTCACTATGGGCTCATTTTAGGGGTGCTACCTGCCCGCCTATACAGTGCAAGGTCGTTGTACATTGCCAGCCGCAAACTAGTTTCGAGCTTCTTCTCATAAGTATAGCATAGGCTTGCTTGTTGCAATCAGATTTTATTTTGTAATTTTGATCTACATACAGTTCAAATCATCAATGTTGTCGTTCACGTCATCATCCTTTAATTTCCGCATCAAATCATCTCAAGGTCACACAGATTGGCACGCATGGGCGTATCAACGTATGCAAAAGACAAGCATTTTGTGATGAAAATATCTGGACGACAATAGTGTGCGATACAATGAATTTCAACATCCGTTGCAGCATTTAATTTTACAATTCACCTCATGGATTTCTTACAAAGGTAGAAGGAAACACCCGTTACGTTTTTCCTAATTAAAGCACTCATTTAATTTCACCACCATGCCTCTGACTACTGCATTTCAGTATTTTATCCACCGCACGCTACTGAGTTGACAGAGAACTGACAGAATGCTCAACGTTGGTTGCGGCTAAGACTAACGCTTATACGCTCCTTTCACACTGGGCAATTTAGCAGTGCAATTTAGTAGTGCGGCTGGGTCGTACATACCATTTGTATGTAACCTTTACACATTAAGCGATTTAGCAGCCTGATCAAGCGTGCAGCAGCGGGTAGCCGCGATGACTCATCCGGCTCGTGCCTTTACATTAGAGCCGTGCGACTTGTCGCATATCCTTGCACTCAACCGCGCTACTAAATAACGCTGCTAAGTCGCCCAGTGTGAAAGAAGCGGTAATATCAATTTGTAAAATGAATCGTTCGCTCGAAACTTCTGCCGTAACCTCAGCAGACGTCACTTTCTCTTATTCACATCCTATGCGCTTTGTATTTGCAAAGATAGAAAAATCGCATGTCGTTGATGAGTACATAAATTCACAACGTGAGCGACAACATTCGTGATTTCAACTATATGTGTAACACCAAAACTGTGTTATAGTTGCATCTGCCTTATCGCAATCTGTTTATTCTAGACTAGGTAATTAGTTTATGCCGTGTTGTTTGTCTTATATGTTTTATGTTATGTTATGTATTGCTATTTTTTTCCTAAATCATTATTTGACTTATTATTCCATTGAAGGAGTCGGACGAACTACCGAATGATTACCCCTCGGACTAGACAATGTGCCCCCTATAAATGAAAAATAGTATAAAAAATATGTTTATTAAATTGTATTTATAAATTGATTTTCCACCCCTTTGAAGGGCGAAAACAACTCCCGGGGCCGGTTACACAACCATGGTCACCTGCCACCTTCCTCAAAGAAACGCCTCCTACAAAGTATTAATTTTTCCCCAGAAAAAAATCTATTTTCCACTGCTTTGAAGGGTAAAAACAACCCTCGGGGGCGGTTACATAATCCTGGTCACCTACCACCTTACTCAAAGAAACGCCTCCTACAATATATTAATTTTTTCTCATAAAAACAAACATCAATTTTCCACCCCCTACAAGGGTTGGAAGCCTGGGGTAGGGGTGACTGAGGTCAAATCCCTCAAAGGACCTTCCGGAAATAAACGGGTTCACGGAAAAGGGGACTTTGGCGTGGTTTTTGGCCAATTTGAGCGGGTTGCCGAAGTGGAAAGTGATTTGAGCCCGGGAATCGATTCAGCTCCTTCTAAAACAGGAGGAGGGGACATTGCCTACTTCGAGGCGCAAACATTCGATAATTTCGTCATAAATCCCGACTCTTTAAATGGACTAATTGTATCCAATATTTGTAGTCGACTTATAGAATCCATAAATAATCTAATATAACTGGTAAAAGGTGATGAATAAAGATACCTCTCTAATAAGAGCGGAATAATTAAAATCAGGTCACTATTAACAACAGGATAATAATTTCTTTCTTAATTTATTCTTCTGTAAACTTTATAATTAATGTTATTAATTTAATACGTATAATAAATAAATAAATTAGAAATAAATAGAATCCTTCTACATATAATAATAAACTATGTACGATTCATAAGGAATCTGTAAGGAGTATAATAGTCTAAAAAATTATTCTCAAATCGAAGAGCTTCATGAAAATCGCTATTGTCAGCATTATTTATTTGTTCTTCATAAGAAATGGGGAGGAATTGAGAAAGCTGCACAGTTTCTTTGGGCCTATCAATTGGTCTTAATCGTTGTTCGTGAACCTTCTGTCTTTTATAAACTTTCTTTGTTTGAAGAGCTGACGCCATGGCGGGAGATAAGGACGACCCTTGTGGGTCAAAAAAAGGTTTCAGCTGCCCTCTTTGGTTATTTTCAACGGAAGCTCTGAAAATGAAAACAAAAATATTAGAACATTAGAAATATTAGGTACTTATTTATTTTTACTTCCACGTCCACGTAGTAACGCAAAAAAAAATTATTATTATTATTATTTTTGTTGAAATAGGCTTAAAATGTCATGAAACGAGATTTTAAATTTGAGCGAAAAAAATTTCTGTCTGTCTGTCGGTCTATCTGTAACTTTTATGTGCGCACGTTCACTCTGGAACCGTTTATGATATTGAGTTGAAATTTTGTACTCTTATGTATTATAACGAAATCTGGAACTAGATTATATGTTGATCTAATTCCGTTGAAGGGGTCGGGGGTAAATGGGGTAAATAAGCAAAGCAAGCAGGTAAGAGTTCACAAAATTGCAATTTAGGGCATGTATGAAAAGTCAATGTCTAAAAATTTTTTTGGCATCAGCCGCCTCCCACTATCACCCCCAATACCACCCCCACGCTATTATGAACGGGAGTAAAAAAAATCAAAATGTGATTTGGTGTGTATACAAGAACGAAACGTCTCAAAAATTTCATTCCTCACTCATTTTTGGCGTTATCAATATTTTTTATCGTGGATGGTAGGTTATGAAAACCCTTATACCGGTGTACAAAAGCCCTCTTCTGGTAATATTGTATTGAAATCTGACGTGACGAAAAGAGGTTTATTTGGAGGTCTAAGTGAATTTTAAGTTTTGTGTTTTTTTGAAATGTCATAATTGGCAATTTATAGATGTACTGGTTTACAATGGTCAGTATACCGAGACAATTAAAGAATGGCCTGCAAGAGTCTTATGGTTTTAGTCCCATGAATATACGTATAGCCCCTTTTATATTTATTAAATGTTTTTGCGATATAATTCGCTTTTTATTTTGAATATAGCGTAATTAGAGAATAGATCTTCTATTATTTAAATCAGAAATATGGATATATCATTTCAGTTGATACCATTTGCGGTTCTTATATCTGTGTTCCCTTCTATCGAAGTTTGAAATGTCATGCTGAAAGTTTTTTCTACATTCAACAACAATTTATTTGCACTAAGCCAATTAATAATTTTGTTCATTGATATTTGACTAAGTCTTATTATGTCCTCGTAATTTCTATTATTTAAGATGATACTTGTATCGTCAGCAAATAAAAAAAACGTAAGTAGAGAAAACTCTGGACAATGTCGTTTATGTAAATCAGAAAGAGAATTGGGCCCAATATGGAACCTTGTGGAACACCGCATTTTACTATATTTTCCGCGGAATTCACTTTACTAATAAAGTCATTGATCTTGATGTTCAATATGTACAAGAATTTTGCGACCTGTCAAGTAAGACTTAAACCACTGCAGTGGCATCCCTCTTATAGAGTATTAATTAAGTTCTTTAAGTAAAATACTATGGTCCACGCAGTCAAAGGCCTTTGGCAGGTCACACAAAATACCTACAGTAACTTACCTCCAGCGTCTCAGATATTTTCTTTTTTATTAATGAGGATATGGCGTCACTAGTATTTTCCCTTTCTGGAAGCCAAATTGCGTGGTCCTCAATTTACTGTGTTTGTATAATTTGCCAATTGCTCCTCCACAGCCTTTTCCAAAATTTTTGAAAAAGTCGGAAGAAAGGATATAGGTCTATAGTTATTTATTTCAAATTTTCCGCCTTTTTAAATAATGGTTTAACAATTGCTAATTTAAATTTATCGGGAAACTGGCCTGTACTTAATGTCAAATTAATAAGGTAGGTTAGCGGTTTTTTTTAATAAATCAATATTATTATTGTAACAGAAATACCATCAGAACCATAAGAATTCTTTGGTTTTAATATCTTTACAATTCTCGTATCGTTTTCAGTGACGGGTTGAAAGAGAAAAGAAGACGTATTATTAAATTTTTAATTTGCCAAATAATTTTTAAAGGATGTATTACTTTTTAATGATGCGGTTAAGTTTGTAGCTTGAGTGGAGAAAAATGTAGAAAATTTGTTTCCGACAGAATCTGGATCTGTTAATACTCTATTGTTTTCCATAACTAAAATCTTTTCATAACTTCTTGTATTATTTTTTAATAATGAATTTAAAAGTTTCCAGGTTCTTTTAACTTTATTATATGACTGATTTGTCTCATTAATATAATACTTCTCTTTGGCTATTTTTATTAACTGCCTTAAAATATGGCAATATTTTGATACATATTCAGTGGTGGATTTATCATTACTATACTTTTTGATAAAAACTAAAGTGCGTTTGCATTTACAAGATGTCTGAATGCCTTTGGTTTGGTATTAACTAACTTTAGTACATATAGGTTTTCTTCTGTGTCAAAACACGTGGTTGCTAGTTGCTACCAGTTCGCCAGCTCGGGACAACATTTTGAGAAAATGGTGGTAAAATAGATTTTTAAAACAATGTTTTAATAACTGTGAAAGCTATGAAAATAGTATGTTTACATATCTACCTACAATTTAAGATGTTTAACATTTCAATGCGATAAGAGGTAACGAGGATAAGAGCTTTTGAAAATATAACAGTTATCAATTTTAGGGACAGAATGCTTTCATTAACTATTTCAAATATCTTGAAAATAATCGTAAATGAAAATCACTTCCGATGATGTGGACAACTAATTACGTATAAATTGTCTTGTTTACGAAAAACTCGACCACCCCAGGACTATAGAAAGGCCTTGTATACTAAAATAACAGAAATGCAGCAAAACGTACCCACCTATATCCTTTATCATCAGCAACATAATGAACAATATGGACAAGTCCATCAGGCCGAAGGTATCCGTAACTGCCGGTAACAGTACCATTAGGTAGGCGTTCTTCATCTCTGAATTGTATATTATTAGTTTCAGGATCTTCAACATCATATCCAAAGGCATAAGATCCACGTCCTTGTGGTTCATAGGAATTATAATTTGTCCAGTCTACATAGCTAGATCTAGAGTCTCTTCTTAACGGCACACCTATTATGGCATCAATGGAAATTGCAATCAGGATCTGAAAATATACCTAATATTAGGAAATCAGGGTATACATTATATAGGGATCTATGTGTTTTTTAAGTTATAGTTAAGCAATAATACCTGTATAAGTACTAGTATTAGCTTTTTGATTGGTTTTAGTAATGCATTGTTCAACGATACATTTTCAGAACCTTTATGTTATAGTTGAATAACTTTACATTGTGTTTCCAAAACGATGGAACATTATGCCCTAAAATTTGCGACATGCTACGTCTTCAATTGGTAAACGCAAACAAATATCTGATTGCAATAAGCCCCCGCAGACAGATTAATCTTAAAAAATGGACTACAGATGAGAACTAAAAAGTTCAAAATTAGTCTGCGTCTGGTAATACACAACAGCCCTGCACTGTAGACCTATATTTAGGATTAATCCTAAAGAAAGGACTACAGATGAGAACAAAAAAGTTCAAAACTAGTCTGCGGCTGGTAGTACACAACATCCCTGCACTGTAGTCCTATCTCTAGGATTAATTTGTCTGATGGGGACATATTGTAATCAAATTTCTGTTTGCATTTTCCGATTGAAGACGTAGTATGTCGTAAGTTTTAATTCATTGTTTTCAATAGTTTTGGAAAGGCACATTGTGCATTGTGCACCTTGATGGGTGGCAATGAATTTAGTGCCTTTTATAAGAAATAGTATAATTTTTGGTCTATCGTAGTATGTATTTTACTATATATTTATTTTTGTACATCCAAATATATTTGCGGATAGCGTGTTTCTCTCCGAAAACGTTTATTTAAAATTTCATTAGTGTTCAAACTTGACTTGATTCAGTCATTTTAATGATAGTCCCGTGCCGAACTTGTTTTCAGAGACCAAAGATCGACAAAATTCTTAGTACTATATAGATGGTCGGACGAATAACCAGAAGTAAGGTAAGGTTGGAAAAGGGTTGTTGTTGGGGGTAAAACGTAATTTTTTACGATTTCCGGCGAAACTAGACTTCCTATCGAAAAGTTAAATATAATAGTTGTAGATAACTGAAATATTTACAACTTTTATTTCAGCCATTTTTCGACATAACCTCAAAACTATTGAGAAAAACGACAAGAACCAATCTTTTGAATTTTTATTTTTATCTCCCAAAAAAATAATTCGATTTTCATGGAATTTGGTGAAAATGTACATTTTTATGTTTCAAATAAGCTGTAAGTTTTTTGAAGCGAAATATTTATTTTTAGACCAGGGCCAATCCTGTTTAAGGCAATAAATGGTCGGAAAATGTAGTTAATGGTGTAAATAATTTAGGAAAAATCGTCCAGATTGAGTAAAAGTTCGGGAAGGTGGGTTGGGGTGGTAATATATACATTTTTAGGGGTTGGTACTCGTTTTTAGCGATTTGCGGCTAAACTATGCATCCTATCGAAAAATGTTGAAAGTAAAAGTTGTAGATAATAAAAAAATCTAAAACTTTCTAATTAATTTTTTTATACATTTATTTAACGTCGGCCTATTTCCGCTACTGAGGCCTAATACCGACGCCTGTAGACGAGCTACCCCCAACCAGGAATTTTGCCGAACCTCTTCTCTTAAGAAGAGTAGGGATCTTTTACTTGCCTAACATTTAATAGACAAGGGACCGACGGCTTTACATCCCCTCCGAAGGATGGTATATCTCCTATACAACCCTCGCCTAAGGTTGTATAACTTCCGCGCATACACTGATATACAAGCCGCTGGAAGATGTGTGAGGCGAGAACGCGGTTTCCGTTGGAATGGTCACCATCCAAGTACTAACTGCGCCTGTCGTTGCTTTACATCGCATACTGAAGTATGTACATAGTAAAGACGCACCTACGCTCGCCCCGATTCTCGGCTTTCAAAGTCCCGAAAACATTATTTTAACTGCAATTAAATAGGTAAAAATTCAAAAAACACAAAGCCTGTGAACTGAGAAAATTTGTTAATTATTTCTTGTGATTCGTAAGTATTTACAAATTATCACGTCAAAGTCTTATGTTTGATTATAAAATACAAAAATTAAAAGTAAAATAATTTTATTGAAATCTTTTTTTTCTTCGTGGGCAATTCTTCATCGTGACAATTTGAGCACAAATTTGTGTACTTTAAGCCATGCTTGCGACACCCACATTTGCTATTACCGCATCCTGTTTCGCAGCTGCAGCAGATAATTTTCAATAAATTTTCAGGAATTAATTCTTGTTCTGTAAATATAGGTACGATGCCATTAACGTGATGTTTCCATCCCCAATCTGTAGCTGTTAATTGATTACCAAGCCAACTTTGTATTTGAAAATACACCCTGTAACAATGTTGCTTATCTGCCCCTTCAGTTGGAGGTAAATTTTTCAAATGAAATGAGGATTTAACAGTAGCCGTTCGGTAGAGTTCAAATCTTTTGTAAATAGAAGCTATTATTTTTAATCCATTTTCGGTAATCGTTTGTTTGTCTGCATTTGTATTGTAAAAAATTTGTGCAAGATTAGGTAAATGTTTATCGGCCAATAATGATTTTATAACTGTTTTTTTTCCTTTCCCAGCAAAACTGGAAGTTGTATCGCAGCCAGAAAAACAATGCAAAAATGCACAATATGTTTATGTGATTTAGGTTTAAAACTATTAGAGGTGTAATAAGTATCATTAATATTTCCTGCATGGTTTGTGGAAATAGATATTCAATTCATGTGAACTGAATTGATTTAAAAGATCTATGTCTTGACCAACAACTACAACTATTTTATCGGACTTTTTTCTACTTCAAGGGATGTATTGATAATTAGGGAATCTGCATCTTCTTCATATAACTATTTTTTGCGTAGTTGTTTTGTACATAATGTAAATATTTTTGTGTTATTTCATTAATTGTATCGTTCTTTTGCCAGATTACTTTTTGTAAGAGAAACCCGCCATCAACAGCGTGTACAATATTGCTCGAAGTTGGTAACGAATCGATGCTCGCAAATTCTGTATATAAATGTGACTTAACATTTTTTCTGAAGCCATTCTCTGTAAACAACGACACAGGAAATGGAGCAAGCTCGTACTGTGAATAATTTTTCATATCATCTGTACTGCTGATATTTCGCAAAATTCTCTGAAATAATAGTAATGGATCAATTGTAACAGTCTCGCCTCATTTAGGTACATGTACATTACTTGTATAACATAGTATTGTATGAGAATTAACGCTTTTTATGAATGTAAACGTTTATTTACAATAAAGAAAAAGAAATTCATGATTTTCACCGAAAACTCGATTTTTAAAAAGTAGTTTTTCAGTTTTTCGCTTTTTTAACGATATTTTTGTATATAAACAATATTATATTTTAATTCTATATTAAAGTTCTGATTTCAACGAAAAAAATGAGCACTAGCAAAGTTCATTAATCGAAAATTTGCTAACAAAATTTTTCGATTGAAAATTAGGTCTTTTTTTATTTTCTTCATAAAACATCTAAAGTTAAATATTTCGTTTTGAAAAAATTTGGGCTTGCTTGAAACACAAAATAGAACATTTTCACTAATTTTCATGAAAATGTAAACATTTTTGCGATAGTTATAAATTAAAAACCGAAAAGGCGGTTTTTTGCATTTTTCTCGATAATTTTGAGGTTATGGTCAATAATGATTAATTAGAAAGTTTTAGATTTTTTCATTATCTACAACTTCTATATTCAACATTTTTCGATAGGATGCATAGTTTAGCCGCAAAACGCAAAAAACGAGTACCAACCCCTAAAAATGTATATATTACCACCCCAACTCCCCTTCCCGAACTTATTTTATGCGAAATTAATTTGTTTTTCAACAGCCCGAACCTTAGACGGTTAATCAAAGTTCCCTTATTTGATATTATATTTAAATTACCACTTTGCATCACTCTCAACACCTCATTTTAATAAAAAATGAAGAATTCGTGACATTTACGGAAAAATAAATGTTGAGAAAATCTTTGTTTTGGTTTTTCCCATTTTTGACAATGTTTTTCCACAGTAACATGATCTTTTTACAATATATTAAAGTATAGGTTTCATCGAAAAAAATTCCGTCCTGAAAAATTAAAATTTGTTTGATTGGAAATTATACCTTTTTTCAAATTAAATTCGCATAAAATCAAAAAAATAAATATTTCGCTTCAAAAAACTTACAACTTATTTGAGACATAAAAATGTACATTTTCAACAAATTTCATTAAAGTCGAATCATTTTTGTGGGAGATAAAAATAAAAAATAAAAAAAATTGGTTATTGGCGTTTTTCTCGATAGTTTGGGGTTATGTTGAAAAATGACTGAAATAAAATTTGTAGGTCTTTCAATTATCTACAACTATCGTATTTAACTTTTTTCGATAGGTAGTCTAGTTTTGCCAGGAATCGTAAAAAACCACGTTTCGTCTCTAACAACACCCCTTTTTCCACCCTACTTCTTTTTGCTTATTTTTTGGGGTCCAATCGACTTTTCCCCATTTATATACCATTAATCCTAAATTTTTCGACCATCCATATACTGCTAAGAATTTTTTTTTTTTTAAGAAAAATTATTGGCATTGGACTATGACGAGAAGGGACTTTTAAAAGAATCACAGACTATATTTTTTTCAATTATTTTTGTTTATTAAGCAACGAATAGCGGTAGCCATCAATAAAATTAAGAGTCCATCAACTGGAAACGCAGTTGTTTGTACAATGGTTTTTTTTTCAATTTACGCTGTCATTGTTTGATTTTAATTAATTAACAAAAAAATTGAATTATTTTTGTTTATATTCTATAGGATCAACATGCCGATGTTTAAGTAAAGGAAAACTACAAATGGTATTATCTTACGTCAACTTAAACAAAGAAACCTTCGTAGTACAATAACCTATGAAAGCAAATATTGTAAAATAATTAATTGTCATTTTTTAAGCTGAAATGATTTGTTTACCAGGAAGAACCTAGACAGACCAGAACTAAAACATTATCATCATATTGCGTGCACATAATTTTGCACAATTTTTTACACCTTAATTTTAGTTATCTTGCTGTATACTTATAATATCTCATCAGATCTACATCTTTAATTTTTTTGTTAGCAATCTTCATTTGTGCTTGTAAATGTCCAAAGTCTAACCTCATAATTTGAAAAGGAATTTAAAAAAATCACTAGAACTATGGGACAAAATAGTTTTAGCTTTATTAAACCTGGACTGCAAAGTAAGAATTAGAAAAATTAATTAATGTAGCTTCATTTTACAAGGTAATCTCTGAATCTCATTTTTAATCGGTAATATAGAGACGGTTACAATTTTATTGTTTGGTTGCTATGTACATGTATTTATCAGTGTTTAAAATTGGTTGTTACCTAAGCAACTTTAAAGCTCTAGTGCTTTAAATACCCGATTTTGTTTCAAAAACATAGATTATAATTCGCTATAATAAAAAATATTTCTTAATATAAAATACTTTATTATTTTAATGTTTAATTTTTACCTTGTTAATGAGACATTTGTGAGAGTTCATGCATTTATCAGTGAAAATGTTAATGATTATTTTTCGCCATTTTGTCCTACCAATAATACCATTAGAAATTTTTTTCACTTAACATTGATCTTAAAATTTGGCGTCTTTAGGGAACTATAAATAGAGTCAACTTTTTTCTACAACCCATCACAATATTAAAAATAACAAAGACCGGTTGCACTTTTATATGCCTTATGTGTATATCTTTAATAGGCGTAAAACATGTTTCTTTTTATGTCTAACTTGTTCAACAAAACAATTTTAAAATAAGATATTATATAGTTGTATATTATATCTCTTTAATTAATTTTGTAATAAAAGTCGATTCAGGAGGATATGTAGGCGTCTAAAGTAAATTAATACATAACTTTAGTTCATTAAAATCCATATAAGTGTTAATTGTTGTTTTATATTCCCACTTCAACACATACTATCAGGAAAATATAGTAAATGAAAAACAATGTGTTAATAATTGATTTATTTTATCGTTAGTAGAATTTTGGACAAAATATCCAGTTAATGTATGAAAAAGTGTAAATTATGGTTCTATCCGCGTGGATTTGCCTCACTACTTCGTTATAAAAACGTTCAGCAAAACGCCAGAAAACAATTTCAATTGAACTTGGAATCTGCGAGGTAAAAATATACTTATTTCTATAATGAAGTTTCCACAATCACCAGAAACACTGCAGTACAGATGCGTTTCGCTAATAATGGTGGCAGCATTAGGAAATAATAAAAATAATTTTAATTATGTCCAAATGTTGTGCTGGTGTCTGCAACATGAGATTTAACATTCTCTAAAGGTTTCAGCAAAGATCTGAACAAGGAGCTCCCATTTTGCTTCAGAAATTGTAATTCTAAAATTTCTTCCAAATTTTTAAAGACAGCAGGAAAAAATTTAAAATATTAAATTGACGTGTCAAATACCTTCTAATAAAAGGAAAAGGTCATTGAGTTTTTGTTATCTGTTAATCTGCTTAGTGACAATCAATTTGGCTTTCAACGCAATAACTAATGACGCAATGTTCTCCTTAGAAAATTCTGTTTAGACTAAACCAAATGAAGGAAGATCGCTGCTGCCATATTCTGCGATTTGTCAAAATTCTTTAATTGTGTTCAACATGGAATATTGCTGCAAAAATTGGAGCGCTATGGTTTCAGAGGCATTACTCTTGAATGGTTTAAATCATATCTAGTAAACATGTTTGAAATTATTAGGAATTGACTCCCAATTAAAGTTTATAGAACATATTATTGGTTTAAATAGTAGCATCTGGATGCTATGCAGTCAGGATGGTCTCCAAAGGAATTAGCATATTCAGCTCCCAAAGCTGTATATTTTTCATTAATCCAATCATACCTGAGTGATGGGATTGCCTTTTGGGGCGTATGTAGTAAATTTCTCTTGCAACAAATACTTGTGTTACAATAGTGTGCCATTAGAAATCTGTATAAGGCTAGGGCTCACGACCCTTGCAAGGAGCCATTTGTGGCCAACAGAATTCTGACCTTGATATCTATTTTTATATTAAATAGAGCAGTTTTAATTCATAAATACAAAAATTATATTTATACGACCTCAGCATATAGCACTCGATATTGCCAACCCCAAGAACTACAGTTGTTCGGGATTATGTTGTTTACAATGGTCCTAAAATGTATAATAACTTACCGAGACATATTAGGGACATAGTCTGCAACCAAAGACGCAGTGAAAAATCTACTTATTGATAAACCATATTATGAATTAAAGGAATATTTAGACGAAACATTCCGATGTAGATATATTAATATATTTTTAATGGCTGACTGAAAAATATGATTTGTAGTTTGTTTTATTGCATAAGCTTATGTTTAATTTGACCACATTATACAAATTTAAAATAAGAATTATCGGGCTTACAACAAATAGTTGACAAACGCGCTTAGTTATAAAGATATGATAGATATTTATTTAAGAAGATCATATTGCCGTACCACAAAACCCCATAAGTACTTATCTGTGATTCGATTTCATTAAATAAATGCATTTTATGACAAATAAGTGCAATATTAGATATAACAACAATAAAAGCTTGAGATCACCAATTTTGCATCTTCATTACTCTTCACGAACACGATATTTTTTTATCCACACACTCCAATCCTTTATCTTTTATCCAATCACTGTACAGGAAGTAAAAGATATACTAAAACTTGCAATTAAAAAATCTACTTGTATAGACGAAGTTCCGGTTAAGCGTTATCTAAAATTATAGAAAAGACAATGGCGAAACGAATAATAATATTTTTGGAAAAATATAAGATACTGACAAATTCTCAGCATCTATGCAGTCGGCACTTCAATAATTGCTTCGTCCAGGAGTCTTGAAGAACTGAAGACCTAGTTAATATATTCCTCAACCAGTTTAATATATGGTGCTTTAAGAATAGGCCCATTATTAACTATGACAAAAAACAATATGTGTACTGTTTAAAACCAAAGGTAAAATTATTTACAAGAATATTAATATTTCCCTTAATAGTGGCCAGCTAAATATACAAAAAGAAACAAATTTTTTAGGAGGTGTATTAGATGAAAACATATTGATCAACTCTGTGTCAAATTAAATCAGTCGCCATCGTCAATCACCATGTTAAAAAATAGTTTAGATCAAGTCTCTTTGATAAATGTATACTATGCTCTCTTTTATTCTAAAATCTGCTATAATATAATAGCCTGGGATAAAGTGTGGATCTACAGGGAATTTTTATTATACAAAACGGGTATTGAGAGTAATATTTAATATGGGGTACGGAACCCTGTCGTGATACGTTTAAAAGTAATAATCTACTGACTGTCACATCGAGTTAGTAATATATGTATACCGAGTGACACAGAAGACATGTAACACCTCGTAGCATGTTTATTTAAAAAGATATTATTTTGAAAATTTGGTACACTTATATAATGCGTGATTGTCCTTTTTTAAGTACATTTACTCTGTTATTTTAAATGGCACCCTGTATATTTTTTTTACCAATCTGATTCGTCTCTAGATTATCTTTTCAACCATGCATCGGAACGCGGCATTTGTTTTTAAAATGACAGTTAATATCAATTTCAGTTTGTTAAGTCTAGGTGGCCTTGATATGAACCTTGGCAGATATTGATGCGTAGTGTGCCATGATATCCAAAGACCTCTGGTATGCGACTTTGTGCCTCATATTTTTTTGGGAATAACCAGTAGCTGAACAGTCTAATAAGATCTAACTTATTTAAAAAAAAATCTTTAAACAACCCACGGTATCATAAAAACCAAGATAGGAACACCATTTTTTTATTTCACCTAGTTAAAAAATACTTATTTATTTTTTATTCTTGTCCAATACAATTGCTGTGCCTATCCTATTTTACTTTCTTCACTAAAGTTAGTATCCAATGTTATTGCATAGTAATGAATATTGTACTGTAACAAAAATAGTAAGCAGGCGGTGGAAACAAAAGAAGGTAAAACGAGGCGTCATTTTGATTTGGCAATTAAGAATTGTTTACTTGGCAGCAATTTAAGTATTTTTTATTAAACTATACCTAAGTTATCACGTTTTTAACTCTGTTTTGCGATGTATTCACGAAATGAAAAAGTAGATATGCTACTAATCTATGGTGAATGTAAGAAAAATAGCAGGCGGGCTGCTGACTTATATCAAGAAAGATTTCCCGAAAGAATTCATCCACCAAACAACTATTTTGTAAGAGTTAAACAGCAATTCAAAAGTGAACCAGATGTACCGGAAAATAATTTCACTATCGATGAAGAGTCGGAAATCAATGTACTTGCAATTGTTGAGGCAGATCCCACGATTTCGATAAGACAAATTGAGGACCAAACCGGTGTAAATCGGGAATCAGCTCGACGCATTTTAAAAAATCATACAAGTACCAAATACGCCAGCATTTATACGAAAATGATTTTCAAAGAAGATTGAACTATTGCAATTGGTAACAACACCCGTTATTGGGCACAAGAAAATCCCAGAAGTATGAAAGAAAGTGCATATCAGGAGCGATTTACTTTTAATGTATGGTTAGGAGTAATTGGCAGAAGAATTATTGGGAAAATAATTTTTGATGGTCCATTAAATGGAGAAAGATATTTGGGATTTTTGCAAAACCAGATACAAGATTTTTTGGAAGAACTGCCACCTAATGTTAACCCAATAATTTTTCAACAGGATGGGGCTCCACCACATAACAGCAGAGTTGTGGTGAATTATTTAAATGAAAGGTTTGGAGAAAACTGGATGGGAACAAATGGGCGTTCGATGGCCTGCAAGTTCACCAGACCTTACGCCGCTTGATTTTTTTGAATGGGGCCACCTCAAGGAAAATGTTTATAGAACTCCACCAACAAACAGAGAAGACATGAAAATGAGAGTCAGAAGAGCAATCGATGGGTTTACTGAATTACAGTTAGATAACGTGCTTAGGGCTACCGTCACAAAAACACGATTGTGCAGAGATAATAACGGACAACATTTTGAGCATCTGCAGTAAAAAATGCTTTTGTATGTAGTACTTCAGTAAATATTTCATTTTAAATTCATTCATTCGTTGTAAAAATGTATTACATAGTGTAATGGTTTTTCATCAATTTTGTTCAAATGTGTTTCACTGATGTTTCTTATTTACTAAAAAAATCGTTTTACCTACTTTTATTTTGTTTCCACCGCCTGCTTACTAAATATTTTTGTTGAAGTATAAATATATAAGAATAAAATAGGATGGGCACAGCAATTGCATTGGACAAAAATAAAAGATAAATAAGTATTTTTTTAACTAGGTGAAATAAAAAAATGGGGTTCCTATCTTGGTTTTTATGATATCGTGGGTTGTTTAAAGATATTTTTTTTAAATAAGTTAGATCTTATTAGTCTGTTCAGCTACTGGTTATTCCCAAAAAAATATGAGGCACAAAGTCGCATACCAGAGGTCTTTGGATATCATGGCACACTACGCATCAATATCTGCCAAGGTTCATATCAGGGCCACCTAGACTTAACAAACTAAAATTGATATTAACTATCATTTTAAAAACAGATGCCGCGTTCCGATACATGGTTGAAAAGAGAATCTAGAGACTAATCATATAGGTAAAGAAAATATACAGGGTGGCATTTAAAATAACAGAGTAGATGTCACTTCCGGTGAAACCGGAAGTGGTGGGAAAAAAATGTATACTTCAAAAAGGACAATCACCAAATTTCAAAATATCTTTTTAAATAAACATGCTACGGGATGTTACATGTCTCCTGTGTCACCCGGTATAATATAAAAAATAAATTGCCAGTACACCCCGGCAAACATGATTACAATAGGCGTAAACAAAGTAATATATACATTAAGAGGCCATACTTTGACCTTACACAAAAAGTCCCCTTTCTGTGCTGGTAGCAACTTATTTAATAAATTACTCTCCGATGTTAAAGAGGCTAACAATATAAAACAGTATAAACGCAAATTATTTAAACTATTGCCTACAAATGAATGTGCGAATTTGAACCAAATATAAAATTTTGATTTGTATTTTTTTATCTATAAGTTTTTGTCTTTAGTTTATAGGTGTATTTTTGCGTTTTATATAGAACTGAAATATATGTGCATATGTTTATACTATACATTACTTTACAATTAGGGCTACATTTTATTTATTTATTATACATATATTTATTTTATCTGTGGACTTATTCTATCCAATTACTATATTGGCACAAAGAATTAATAAAAATCTATCTATCTACCTTCTTAAAAACTAGGCCACATGTGTGATTAATACCATAGACGCTGCCTATCGGCGACGTTACTTCGTTGATTTATGTATAGTGAACTTACAGTAAATTTCAGGGAAACCGGCTCCATTTTCAGCAACTTTCACAATCACAATTAGTTCACAGCTCGTTAACTAACTGAAAGATTAGAGTGATATAAATGAATTAAGGAGGAAAGGTCAGCTGGACGTATCCTTGTTATGTTATATATTGACTCCTACCAAAACTAGATAAAAACGAGAAGGGAGGTGGAATGCAAAACATAGCGCCGAAATAAATTTCGCAAAATGACCTGAGAACGAGCTAACTTTATGTCCGTATTATCGCATTACGGCAAAGGCTAATAAATATCACTAAAACACGTATAAAAGTTACGGTTCTGGCGAGCTTGCGTTATGGAACAGAAACTGGGGAAAGACATATAATGCCATCTCGTAAAAATGAAAGAACTAAATATTAAACATACCGTTATTATAATTGGCCTGATGTTCATACAATTTGGCTTGTAATATTAACTGAATAAAAACTTTCCGTCCAATTTTCAAAACGACTGTATACAGAGTGTTTCAAAAAATATGCGCCAACCTACTGGTGGAGATTCATTATCGACAATGAACGTGGCTCTGGTGACTTTTCATTATTGAAGTACAAGTTTTATTTCTTTTCAGTACTTTGAAACTAATTCAAAAACTGTTTGAACTAAACGATTGTCTATTATATAAGTACTGTCGTGAGCAGAAAAAAATAGGACAACTTTTTTTTTCTAATGTAAATCTGTCTCTATTTGAATATGTAATGAGTAGCCGAAATAAAACAGATATTACTTTTAATTTATCTTTTATTTTAATGCTGTAGTTATTGCTATAGTAAATGATGGATGGTTAATGAGACAAATAGCACTGCGTTATAACATTAACATTTTAAGAAAATGGAGAATAAACGGTACGATTAGTAGAAATCCTGGATCAAAAGATAAAGGATATCCTACTTAACAAGGAACTAACTATTAATATTTCGTTATTGCACCATTTCTATTTATAACTTCTACAAGTCTGTTTGGCACAGAATTAAATAACCTTATACAATAATCATTAGTAATAATATTTTCCCATGCATTATTTACTATTTCCAGCAATTCTTAGGCATTCCGTGGCCTCACATTTCATTTTTGGATGCTTCTTACGAGTAGTCCCCATACTTCTTCCACAGGGTTAAGATATGGACTATGACTGGGCCAGTTAAGAACATTGATGTTGTTATCTTGAAATCAGTTAGTTACGGTATGAGCAGTATGAACGGAACAATTGTGTTGTTGAAATATGAACTCATTATTAGAAAATAATTGTGACACAGAAGGGAGCATAATATTGTCTAAAATCCTAATATACGTTTCACTAGTTCCTCAATATGCCACAAAACACCAGGACCACGTGCCGATATCCAAGCTCACATATTGACGGAAAATTTACCACTTTTATCATTTTTAGATATATATTTCTTATAGAATCGAGTATTTGGAGGGCGGTAAACACGAATACGACCGCTGTCTGTTGACTGGAAAGTTTTTTTCGTCTGTAGAGATTACACTGTTCCAAAAATTTACCTCATGCGCTAAAAATTCAAGCGCAAATCCTACTCGAGCTTCTTTATGTTCAGCTTTATAAGTAAGTATTTCTGTGCTGCTGCATGACAGCGTAGCTCCGATTCTCTTACTCACCGGCGACCAGTACTACTCGATCCAGGAAAATTCAGCAGCCTGAATAACCGAGTAAAATGGATTTTCTACTAAAGCATTTACCAATTGCAAATCTTGTTATTGAATTGATATCCTTCGTCGCCCTGATCCAGGATTTCTACTAATCGTACTAATCTCCACTTTCTTAAAATGTTACACATCGAATTTTTGTCAATATTATAACGCAGTGCAATTTGTCTCATTGACCATCCATCTTATGCTTTAGCCATAACTCCAGATTTAACTAAATCGCCTGTATGAGGCATATTAGTTTTTGCACACTTGCAATAAATTATGACAACTAACTGACAATGTCACAAAAATTAAAGTTAGGTGTACACGACTATATTGTAGCAAAATACCGTTATAAGACTTGGCCTATTTTTTTTTGCTCACGACCGTACCTAGTAGTAAGGTATATTTTGGCTATAAACAAGAGTTGTCAATACCGCGAAATGCGTCAGTGCAGACCGCGAATTTAAGATTTTTGTGAGAAAAATGTGTGAGCTACTGATTGTACACTTTTTATGTTTCTGCTGTGAAAACAGCTAAAAGCTAAATACAATTTACCTCTTGGCACTTCTCAGTTTGTGCTGTAATCGAGAACATTTTTCAATAATAATAATAGGACTACCAGTCTCCGGAAATGTTTTTTTTTTATCAGAATGCAGTTGCCTGTTTAACAAAGAAAAACAGTATATTATTTCATTTCCTACTTCTAGTATCTTTAGCTACGTTGCAAACATTTAATTTCTGAGTCAGCTACACATTGGACGATTTTCTTTAATTCTTCGACATATGCCCTCTATCCATTATAATATTACTCCCTTATAATAACTGACATTTTATAAAGAATTTCTTTCAAGTGACTCCAGATGTAGAAGTCTAAAAGGTCAAACTAGGTAGCCAAGCAACAGACCCACCACAATCAATCCAATGACAACCGTAACTTTCATTGGGGTTCATGTTGCTGCTACAATCTGTTTCTTACAATTCCAGCAAACTTTATCTTAGGGAGTAGGAAACATAAGGACTAATACTATTATTTTCAATATTTACAGCCCAAATATTAATGAAAAATTAAAATTTTAGTTACTAATTAGAAACGCATGGGAATTTTCATCAATGCAAGTGTTTATTTTATGAAAACCTCGAGTAAAAAATGTTTCATTAGTACTATGGGTCGAAATTTCAATACTTAATTTTCGAAAGAAGCCACTGATAAACTTCTGTCCTTTGCGGAACTCCTAGGTAATAATTTCTGAGCCCATGTCAACTGGTATAGTTATAACTGTTGCTTCTGCGGAGTTGTTAGTATTAAGAACTATTTTCTAACTCGTTCGCAATGATTCTCGTACTTCAAATCATATCTCACTGCATTTAAAGTAGCCTCCTCAACCTTAATACGGCGTCGTATCTTTTGCGTCCAGAATTCATTTTGCTAGGCTGCATTGTTTAAACGTTACAAGACATGCCTTCATTTGGATTTCTTCTTTGATCAAATGATGATGCAGCAGATCAGCTTTTCTCGAATTTCATTTCTCTTGAGCCAATTGCATTATAATCAATTTTAACTCAAATAATAAAAAACAATGGTTAAAAACTGTTATAAAATGCAAAAATAAGCTTCCACCAAAATTAACTTCCGAAAACACATATCCTGTTGATAGTTACACTGGATCCTGGATTGTCGTCATGTTTGGTAATATAAGATGAAACTTATAGTTTCATCTTATATTACCAAATATGAAACTATTCACAATACTGTCATAGCTAATTCAAAAAATAAACAGAAAGCAGCATGGTTAATAATTAAACAAACTGATTAGATAATCAGTGCTGATGACCTGAATCATTATTTTGTTAACATCGAAGATGAAATTCTGGAAAATTTAAATTGTAATAATTTTCATTATATCAATATATGTGGGAATAATAGTGTACCTTTTTCTTTCTTCTTAGAACCAGTCTCGGAATATGAAGTTAATGATCTAATAAATAAATTAAGTACATCTAAATCAGAGACTATTATGATTTAAACAGTTTCAGTATTAAAATGGCCAAATATGAGCTCCTGCCTTTTTTCATAAATTTTTGTTTTGATAAGGGAATATTTCCTGACTGTGTAAACAAATCCCTATATTTAAAAACGGGAATGAGAATCAAGCCAGTAATCATAGACCAATATCAATTGTTCCAATTTTATCCACTTGATTTAAATTAGCTTACAATATAAGACTTATGCTGTACTTGAAAAATAAGTTATTAAATCCCTGTCAATATGGTTACCGTAAAATATCTTCTACCACTAAAGCATTAACTGATATGATTGTGTTTATAACAGATCACTTGAAGATGGACTTCTTGGACCTGTCCAAAGCTTTCGATTGTGTGTCATCTGACATGTCATTAATAAAATTAGAGAGTCTTGATATAAGGGGATCTGCGTTGTTTTTCATAAAGAGTTATATGATAGACAGATATCAGAGTGTTTACAGTAATGGTGAAATCTCTTCCTTAAAATCTCTCAAGTTCGGTGTTCCTCAGAGATCAATATTAGGCCCAACACTATTTTTTTGTCTATATCAACGACAAATCAGATCACATCTCTATTAAAATTGTTGCGTAAGCTGATGACAACACCCTACTTTCAGCCCATAATAATATGAATAATCTTACTAATATATCAGCGGATGCACAGCAACAAGTTAAGCAATACTTTTCTAGTATAAAATTAAGCCTAAACACACAAAGAATACAAAATTTAATATTTTCTCTGGACACACGTATCTATATTGACAATAATAATCCCGTTAAGTGCTTAGGTATCACCTTAGATAGCAAATTGACTTGGGAAAGCCACATCAATTGCATGTCAAAAAAATTATCCAGTAGAATATATCTGCTGAAAAAACTTTAAAATCAAATTGACCAAAATATTATCCTGCTAGCATATCATGCACTGTTCCACAGCATAATGTGCTATGGAATTCTACTTTGGGGCGGCTCTGCACATACTGTAAAAATCTTAAAATTGCAATAGAGGGTTTAATACCTTGATGGGTCATTATGAATGAAAAGCATAGCGGAAGCTGCAGATCGTTGTTTAAAATATTAAATATTCTCTTTTATGCAAATCAATCTTAGAGTGTATTATTTTTGCTAGAAACCCATTATCTAACTCAAAATCGCCATGATACAATTAATGAATCTATCATAGCTCCTTTTTTTCGTCTGACAAGAAACATAAATTTATTTAGGTATTTATCAGTCTAATTTTATAACTTACTGCCAAATAACTGAAAAACACTTGATGATACTGCGTTTGCCAAGAAAGTCAAAAGTTTTCTGAAGGAAAATGTCTTTTATGAAATCGATGAATTTATCGCGTACTTTAATGGTTTTTAAATGTGATTGTCTGTGTTATTATTCTTACCTGTTTGATTTTAAGGTAACTATGTTGTATTTTTCTGTATTAGTAGTACTTGTTTCTTGACTTTCTTCTCTGACGAGTGTAAACAGTATTGTATTGTCACACACAATACACCATCTATATATCTATCTATACGTATTATAATCCGCTTGAATATGTCGATAAATATTCACTACTGGATAACTGAAAGAGATTTTTTAATTTACCAATTTCGTGATGAATTGATATTGATAGGGCAAAGTTGGCCGATATTGGGGCCTGTCAGATCTTCAAACAATACTACACCCACTCTTTTTTTTATATAGTTTTACAGATTGTTTTGTCTCTATATTAATACTTTTAATGAGGCATTAAATAAAGTTTATTTATTATTGATTGGACGCATCCATAAAAAATAAACAATAAAACTGAGAACATCTCAATTATGTTTCTCATATAGATTTTGGTCTCTAGTAGCACGTACCTCATTTAAATATTCGCTTTATGGAAATATCCCAATTATATTTTATTTTCCAATTCTTCCTACAATATTGTAAAATCCTACATGAATAACGTTGTTTTTATGACAAGAATTATTATCTTGCGAACCGCTACACTATTTTTATTGCATATAGTAAATAATTTTGTCAAGCATTACTGCTACAGGGTGTTTCAAAAGAAAGTGCACTAAACTGGGGAGTCCGAGAGATAGAGTTAATTTATCTCCTAGGGTGCCACCTCACCGAGTTACAGCCCCTTAAACTTCGTGCTAGGAAACCAGTTATCTCTAAATAAGCGTTGAACAATTTGACGTATGTTGACGAAATCTTAGATTGAGCCTTTTCTTTTGATTTTTGATATGCTACATTTTCATTAGAGCTATGCGTACTGACTTACTTGGTGCGTCCCTCGCAGGGTGTTGTGGCAGAATTCAAGATAATATATTTTTTGCCTTGAATCAAACGTCACATATTTGCTTTTAAAGTTTTAATGTTTTTTACCCCCTTCCAAATCACTTGAACGACCCCCTTAAGTCTATGAGATCTAGATTTGTCTGAGTGAAGGAGACGGGGTGCTACAGTTTACAGTGGGATCCGAGTCACTTCTTGGGGATAATTTATAACTGAAAATTACTTCGCGGTAGGTGGGACTCGAATCCGCTTCGCTAGGCATGCTCAGAGAGAAAGCTACACGTGCTAACCTACTGAGTTACCGACTATATTATATTTTTACCTCCCCCTTTGTTTCTGTTATTATTGGAGATAAGAAATATATATATATATATATATATATATATATATATATATGAAGTGTTGTTGTACTTCCGGGTGCTCTCCCGCGTCGATGGTCGACTCCTCCAGGAGTCATAGTTGTCCAAACGATGTTTCGGCAGAATCTCATCTGCCATCTTCTAGTTCTCGCTAAAAGCTGCCTACTGCTGCTCCTCGTTGCTCGAACTGAACTGTTCAGTTCCGTTCGAGCAACGAAAAGCCGCCTTAAAAATTTTGTCATCAAAAACAGTTAAAATGAGTGAAATCTAACACGAAATATTTCATATCGCATTTGTCACTTAGCAACTTGCCTGGCAACCGATGCGAAATGAAATTCCGTGCAAAATGCAGTTACTTATGATTGAGTTTACACTCTTAAAATAAACATATTTTGATGTTGTCGTAGAAAAAATACTATATGTACCACATGGTTATAATTTTTTTTCTTTCTTTTTCATTTTTTTTGCAATTTATAGTTTGCGAATCAGCTTATTCTTCTGCATATTGATAACTTCAAATTCTTCTGCATATTGATAATTTGAACTTCTTCAAAATTCTTCTTCATATTGAAAATTTGAGTTTCTTCAAAATTGAAATTCAGCTATATGTTCTTCAAACTTAAGATTCAGCTCTATATATTTTATGCTTATGTTTTAAGCTTTATGCTTTACATTTAAGCTTTATATTTTATATTGAAAACGTGAGCTTCTCACAAATTTATAAGTATCAATTATAAATTCATATTCTACGTTAAAAAGAATATTAATTCTATAGATTGAAATCTATAACCATTCCTTTTATGTTCACGTTATTTGTTACGTAAATTTGCACCTATATTTGCGTTCATTAAATTTTCAAAATCATATAGTTGGACAAAAATTTCTACAATCTTAAAACTTCACTTCATTGAGAGATGTAAATTAAATTGCCAAGAAAACCTTTAGATTCCATTTTTGCAAGAGACAATTGTGGCCCTGAATTGCTGTTCCAGACCCTTCACCTCAACCATACTCAATCCCGGAATCTAGGATTGTGGTATAAATTTGTTATTAATTTTTTTGTATTATTAGTCTTTGTTTGTTGACATTATTATATAACTTAAAATTTCATATTGCACATTATACAAATTGATTTATTTATTCATGGAATATATTTATCATTCATTTTACACAATATTATTATTTCTCTTACCAACAATTTCAGTCTAATCTATAGAAGACTGGTTATTCGAGAAAATGAGACGACTCTACTGATTTTCACTATAGATGGTGCCCAATTAACATCAATTTCTCTTTATCTCCTTTTCTAGAAGTAAGCAAGAATCCGTCATTTATGCTGTGCATTCGAAAAGGGTAAGTTTGTCCACTCTTACGAGTCTTACGAATACTCCGGATCCACGACTCTTTGCTCCGGCTTAAACCAGCTAGTCGTCCGCATGTGTTGCCTCAACTCTTTCCCAAAATAATAAGGGAAAGGAGATAACAATTACTACGCAGTGGGCTGCGACTGATGATACCGTGAAATGTTATTATCATTTGACATTTTGTATTATTATTTAATTAAAATGGCTGTATACACAATTTTTTGAACAAAATGTAAATTTATTTCTTTAGAATAAAATGTTAGGTTGTAAAGAAAAATTTTTAGCTCAATATTTACCAATTTATACTATTTATACAGATTTGATTTTTGTAAAAGAAATATGTCGTATTGCTTTAAAAAGCAATAATTCCAATTCGGACGACAGGTAAAATTTTGTTGGACTGTCCAATTTTCAAGAAAAAAACAATCACTGTGTATATACAAAACCTGCATTGCTTATAAGTTCTTAAATAATGATTAATGAATTCCTCATAGTTAATTAGTGTTTCATGATTTCTGACCGAACAAATTATGGCTCCATTAATCAATCATAACAATGGTTTTAGGGGTTATTAAAATTTCAGTTCGATAACTGTTTTTAAAATGGAAAATAATACAGTACTCAAGCAACCATAAAGAACCTTAAATCTCCGAACACTGACTTGGTAAGAGCAAGTCAGAGACTCTTCGGAATTTGGCGCTTAACAAAAACTTGTATAATTATATGCTTTATCTGACCACCATTTTATATTCATGCGGTTCATACGTGTTAAAAAAAAGACTTTAAAAAATTGATTTTCGATATTGCTGACATTGTACGCTTCAAATCTAAAAAAAAATATATTACGTCATATATGAGACCTAGGTAATTAATGCAGAAAGGCAATAATTAACATTATTTTACTAATCTTGTTTCAACGAAATTTTGTACTTAATTATACTGTCTAGACAAAGAGAATAAAGTTCAAACGTACTTCTAGAGGACAGAATGTTAAAACATAATATTTTTGTAGCAAACTCCTCTATAAAATCCTTATTTTACTATAAGGAACGTAACCAGACTACAATCAACAGCTACTTTCCAGACTATATGCCCCGCTGAAGGCTGAATTACAAGTTGCAAGTTTGGCGCGTTAAGTGTAATAATTGCAACGCTACGCTAATGCTTCGATTACAACGAGAGCTTCTTTAAGTAGGATCAGTCTTTTGGCCGGTGTTTGTTGCAATAGAAGTATTAGCGTTATGTTGGTAATATGCAATTATTACAATTAACGCGCCAGGCTTTTTTGCAAGATATGTGAGGCGAGGACACGGTCTTCTTTGAAACTGTCGCCAAATCCAAATCTTTGCCTGGTTCATTTGTTTGATTTTCGCGTATTGTAAGGAACATTGTCTAATTTTACAGAAAACAAAATTTTTATTTATTCGCGTTAATAATCATTGTTTTTTAGTTTTATGTGATTTATGTTAAATATAATGTCTTAAATATTTAAAATATAATTTTTCAGTCGCAAACTCCTTCATAAAATCCTTATTTTACTATAAGGAACGTAACTAGACTGCAACCAACAGCTACTTTCCTGGCTATGTGCCCCGCCGAGCGCTGAATTACGAGTTGCAAGCCTGGCGCGTTAAGTGTAATAATTGCATATTACCAACAGAACGCCAATGCTTCGATTGCAACAAATACCAGCCGAAAGATTGATCATATGTAAAGGAGAGCTTTCGTGCCAGTCGTCCCACGCCACTTGCAGACTGCAGTTTCGAGCTGTTGGCTCTCGTCAGTGCAAGGTAGGTATGTGACAACCGACACGAGGATCCTTGAACTATTTGGAACATCTCGATATCCATAGGATTGCGACATGCAAAACAGTAAGTAGGCACCATCTAGCGGCCCAGCGTCTGTTGCAATTGAAAACAGCTAGATGGCGCCTGCTTACTGTTTTGCATGTCGCTATCCAAAGGATATCTAAATGTACCAAATAGTCGAAGGATCCTCGCGTTGGCCGTCACAGTTACCGTGCACTGATGAGAGCTCCTTTTAAGTAGGAATTGGTCTTTCGGCCGGTGTTTGTTGCAATCGAAGCATTTAGCGTTCTGTTGGTAATATGCAATTATTACACTTAACGCGCCAGGCTTGTAACTCGTAATTCAGCGCTCGGCGGCGCACATAGCCCGGAGTGTAGCTGTGGGTTGTAGTCTGGTTACGTTCCTTATAGTAAAATAAGGATTTTATAGAGGAGTTAACGACTAATATATTATTAAAGAGAATAAAGGTGAGGTCATATTATACTGACTGATGTGGGATATGTCACATTTAAAAGGGGATGTTGTATAGTAGGCTATTAAAATTAGACGAAAAATGAGTTATTAAGAGGAATAAATGCAGAGAACTTGCCCTTTCGGGTGGTGGGCTTCAATATTCTATGGTCTTCCCCAATTTTATTAGAGCCTGACACCCCTAACGTGGCCGTTCACGGTTTTTCGCATTTTAACGCAAAACGGTCACGATTTCACAATTTTAGCATCTGTACAAAAATAATGCACAATAAGATGGTAAGAGGTGGATTCGACTTGTTATTTAAAAGTCACGACCGAATAAACCAAGAATTGTCTAAATCGCATCTTTCCGGCGCCTCTATCTTGAAAGTCTTTCGCATAGCGACCTGCGGTTTGCGTAATTCAATCCGCCTTGTCGTCCTCCTAGGCCATTCATATTAGCATAAATAGAAATATAGTTTTGCCACTTGGGGATTAAACTTGTGAAGGAATGTACTTTCAAAATAAAAAGAGTTCTCAAGCAACAAGTGGGAGCTTCATCCCTAAAACCCAAGTACAATTCGGTATTTTTTGCGTTTTTCTGGAAAACCGTTTATCCTACAAAAAAAATTATACTTGCAAAAAATATTCCCAGTAAAATTCTGTATAAAAATGTGTTTATTACCTAAATTGTTTAGAACAGAAGTTTTCGATAAATCAGTTATTGAAATTAGGGGTTGCATTAACACAGATTCACGAACATGAATCATGTATTTTAGGTATAATTTTAAAACTCTGTGATTTAATGTAAGGTTGTATTATAGTGGAGAAGGGGTTTATAAAAAAAGTTTTGCGATTTATACAAGAGCACTCGTTTCCACCAACATTGAGGTAGTTGTTTCTCCTTGAAACCTAATCCACTAAGTCAAAATAAATTTATAATACGTCTTCGGTAGTATCTACATCATCTGTGGCATCTGTATTGCTACAGCTTTGGCCACGGCAATGTCTGCACATAGTTGTGCAATGTAAGCATTAGTACAGCTGCATCTCTTTCCACAGCCTTGTTTGCAACTACAGGTTATTAATTTTAAAATAGAAGCCGGGGCGGGTGGCTCAGTGGTATAGACAGGTGACAAGGCATCATTATTTTTTTTCCAGCTCAGGATGCAAATATTGTCCGCGCCATATTTGCACTTGAAGGTAACTACGACGGGAATGCTGTTGTATTGATGCCGACTTGGGAGGTAATTTTGAATGAACCATGGCACTGCCAATAAATTTATTAAAATAAATATGTCTTTGCTCACTGAGACTGCCCTCTAGTGATTTAGCTTTGTAGAGCTCCAATATAAACCTTTCTCCAGCTTTCTTTTCTGTTAGAGTTGACTTAGCATTATTAAAAATCCGAATTACACTATCAAGGTCCTTCCTGCGAGTAAATAGATGTGCAAACTGTTGTTTGCTCTTTCCAAAGAATCCTGACGTGGTATCGCAACCACTAATAGCATGAATGAATAAGATTATAAATGATACATTATATACCCTGTTCGTAACTCTTTGTTAATGCAACCCCTAACTTCAATAGCTGATTCCTCGAAAACCCCTGTTCTAAACAATTTAGGTAATAAACACTTTTTTATGCAAAATTTTGCTGGGAATATTTTTTGTAACTATATTTTTTTTGTACGACAAACAGTTTTCCAGAAAATTGCAAAAAACTACCGAAATGCACGTTAGGGATGTGTTTCGGGGATGAAGCTCCTACTTGTTGCTTGGGAACTCTTTTTATTTTGACAGTACATCCCTTGACAAGTTTAATTACCAAGTGGCAAAACTTTATATATTTTTTTTCTATTGGGATATTTTTAAACTAATATGAATAGCCTATCCGTAACTGTGAATTTTTTGAGAATTTTTGAAGAAACTTTTTTAAGAAAGTTAACTATATTTTCACAATGTAACCCTCCATAATATCGAGATGTACCAAAACTTCACAGGTATGTACATAAAAAAAATTAGATAAATCGTATGGCATAAACCGCAATGTGTTCTCGGGAAGTTTTCCAGATTTAAGAACGAGAACGCTAGGAGAATGTTCAAAATATGTTTTTGCGGAACGTCATTCAAATCATTGATATTCACTACTTGCGCATCTAATAATGTATGTAATTAGTTAACACCGCACTGAACAATTTTTCCTTTTAAAATTACGTATTCATCACGAACCTTACGTTTTATGTTTTGCCAACTTGAGTGAAATAATTGTTCAGTCTAATTATGTTCCGGAAGTAAATGAATGAGTGTTCTTTTATAAATTCTACCTATTGCATTTCTTCAAATCAAAAGTTTAATTGCAAATACTTGCCGAAACAACAATTACACGCTCTTTAATATGGAAATTTCTCAATTACGTACGCCCCAAATATTCACATGAATAAAAAATGAGAAATATTCATTTTGACTTAAATATTTCTGTTCATAATGCACAAATGAGTGATTTTTAAAAGGATGCAATTAGGGACAGTCGTATAGTTTATTTTTTAATTTTCAAAAACTAAACTTCATGACAATATCACTGTCAATGTATCATAACATAAGGTAATTAAACAGCTTTAAAATCATATAGGAAATGACGTGTTTGTTCCAACGGAGATAAGTGAAATTTAGGTTTAGTATAATTGCTATATAATTGCTATTTGTAATATTAATCACCACCGGAAGATGTTAACTTGATTTACGAAAGCCTCCGGCAGTGTATATGTAGTGATTTTATTCTTGGATGGTATTATCCATGCAAGGTTGAAGTCCATTTTTCTCCCAATAAGCTTCATAGCTTAGCTAATGTGTGTAGTTAATGTCCGAATTCAATACAACCGGTCTTTTGCATTTATTTATTTATTTATTGCCCAACAGAAAAATCCAATTACAGGACAATATAAAGAAAAAATGCAAAACGCTAATATAGCGCAAAACATAAACATACTAAACATTAAAATTATAAACTAAGATCTTATTAACTAATTAATAGTAATTAGGGTACAGTGCACAGATAAAACGGAGAACAGTGGAGAAATATAACTGCGTAACTACACTTAAATAAATATATACACATATATACATATATACATAATAAATAAATAAATAACACCACAGGTAATTATGACCCCCTTTATCCCGGAAGGCTCTAGAAGAGCCTTGTGTGGGAGGGGGCTACACATTTAGAGACAAGGGACACACACCCAAAATCCGTGTATAGTGAAAAAATCCCTCTCACAGTATTTTCCACTGCCACGGCCGGGGATCGAACCCGGAACTTTTAGGTGAGAGGCAAGTGCGCTCACCTCTCGACCACCAGTCTTACATATGCACTCATACTCATATATACACACATATACATACATACATTATACACACATACACATACAAATATATAAATTTCTAACTTTACGAAAAGTAATTATTAGCTACACTCACTAATTCGGGTAATGAACAATAATTAATATCACATAAGTGTGTTATTTTGTTAAAATTATCACTCATAACATATATAGGAGATTTGACTAGCGTGTTAGTTCTGGCATTATTGCAATAGAATGTTTGATTAATTCTTAAGTTCTGCCTAGAAATGTGGAAATTGATCATGGATAGTAAGATTGGTGCATCCACAGTATTGTGTAATAGTTTGTACAGGAACGTGAGACTGGATAATAATCTTCTGTGGCCCAGAGTTTGAATGTCAAATCTGGAAGTCAATACACCATGTGCAATACCACGCATTGGATATATGCCATCGACTTTAAAAGCTAAAAATTTCAAGAAGCGCCTTTGCACACGTTCTAACAAATTTAAGTGATTATTGTAGTGAGGATACCATATCAAGTTACCATATTCCAGCGTAGAACGTACAAGAGAAACAAATAACGTCTTGAGAGCCTTTATATCTGTAAAAGTTCGACAGTTACGTATAATAAATCCTAGAGTCTTAAGCGCAGATGTGGAAGTTAAAATAATATGTTCATCGAAGGAGAGCTTACAATCAAAATAAATACCTAAATCACGCGTCGAACTACAACGTGTGAGTTGAGAAACGTTAAAAGAATAGTGGTAATAAATAGGATTACTTTTCCTAGTATAAGAACAAACCTTACATTTTGATACGTTCATAAATAGTTTATTTTGGTTGCACCAGATTTCTACGAGATCGATATTTAGCTGTAATTCAAGGCAGTCATTTACGCTACTTACAGCGGCATACAATTTTAAATCATCCGCGAATAGGAGGCTTCCACATTTAATCTGTGTTGTTAAGACGTTAATAAATAATGTGAATAGCAGAGGACCCAGATTGGACCCTTGCGGGACACCAGATGTTGCTATATATAGATTAGAATTGTGGCCATTGTAGCTAACGTAAAGTTTTCTGTCATCAAGGTAAGATGTCATTAGGGAAACTAGGGAATTGTTAAAACCGTAATAGTCTAATTTATTCAGTAATATAGAGTGTACTATTTTATCAAAAGCCTTTGAAAAGTCTGTATATATTACATCTACTTGGCCCCGGTTATCTAGCGTATTCGATATGACTTGAGTAATTTCTACTAAATTTGAAACCGTTGATCGTTTTTCAATAAAACCATGCTGTTGTGGTGAGATTAGGAGTTTTACTTGTGGAAATATGTGTGTATACAGACATATTTCAAAGACTTTTGCAAAATTACATAGTATTACAATTGGTCGATAGTTCTGTATGTTGTCGGCTTTGTCACACTTTAGTATCGAGCATACTCTTGATAATTTCCAGACATCTGGAAATGTATAAGATTTTAGAATTAAATTAAATATAGCTAACAACGGTGGGGCTAAGGCACGCGCGCAGTCTTTGGCTAAAAAGCTTGGAACTCGATCGTGGCCAGACGTCATTTTGTTTGCTAGTTTCTTTATAGCTGCTAATATGTCAGTTTCATTAAAGCTCGTGACATTTATGCATGGAAAATTTCAGAAATCTTCAGCATTCGAAGTAATATTAGATGCATCCACGGGTGTATACACACTGCTAAAATAATCAGCAAAACCATTTACTGTGCCCCTAGGATCATCGTAACTTGATGTATCGTTGTACATTTTCCCTGGAATTCTAGTACTAGCTTTTTTGTCTTGTATATAAGACCAAAGGTTCTTTGGGTCGGTAGAAATATTGCTCTCAACCAAAGCGAGATAATTGTTATAGGCTACGGATGTTTGATTCTTAATAAGTATACGAAGCCTTGAGAATTCCTGAAAATATAGGATATTGCCAGACTTTTTGTATTTTTTACGGTAGTGATCTTTTAATTTAATATTGTTTTTTATTACGGGAGTGAACCATTTGAGGTACTTGTTGGGTCTATTATTTTTATACAGAGGGACGTGTACGTCTAAGAGAGAATATAGCTTTCCGTAAAATTCCTCGCATGCAATATTTACGTCATTATAATTGTCTAAAAATGACCAGTCAGTGTTTAGTATATCGTTATAAAGACCTAAGTAATTAGCTTTCCTGAAATTATAGCTTTTGTTTTCTCGGTTAGCTGGAAAGTTGACTAGTTCATCAGAATCTAACTTAAAATTAATTATTAAAGACGGATGGTGGTCATCCGCTTTAATTAAAGGTACATAATCACGATTAATTGTACAGTTAACATCAGTAATAACCAGATCTAATATTCTCCCATATATGTTCCGTATTGTATTTTGTTGATTTAAGTTGGAAAAGTTAATGAAACTATCCAAAGTTCTATATTTTGGATCGGTGAGATCTCTATTTACAAAGTTCGTGACATTAAAATCACCCATAATAATCACATTTTCTTTATGAATAATAGCCTGTTCAAAGTATTCGAAAAATATCTCCAATTCCGCACTTGTTACTCTGGGTGCTATGTATATTACAAAGATTTATAGCTTTTGTTCTTTCAAAATGGGTAAAATTTCTTTATGTTTATTGTGAAGCTTTGTCAACCATCAATTATTATATTTTACGTTATTTCTGTTGAAATACTGATTTTCGAGAAAGATTAGCAAACAGTTTTATTAGTTGTCTTATAAGGTTGCATATGTCTCATATTTTTTTGTTAATTCACATCCTACATTGTAGATTGAAAGATAACATGCTGCGGCGGCTTACTATATTCCCTATTATAATCTAAGGTTTACGTAAGGATGACATAAATTAAACGTTGATACAATCTGGAATAGCTGTTAATTTATTAATATTCAGTAGATTGAATTAATATATTCCCACAACTAAATTCATTCGGGTAAACTTTTTGTCATGGCTTGCTTTTTATTTTATTATTGTGATTATGCAAAAAATCGGTTTTAAATTTTTGTTAAATTTTCAAACCCTTGGACCAAAAAAAGTGACTTATAAAGAAACAAAATGAACACATCCACAATTTCTCTACTTCCAATATGAAATGGCATGACTAGCTCCTGCTAGAAAATGGCGGAAAAAGGATGTAGTAGTGCAAGGATTGTAAACAAAGAGGATGGCCAGATCGACCAAATCTGTCAGCGCGATGCCGTCATCGCTGTGACTTAGTCACGAGGCCTCTTTCAGCACTCTTTCGTTTAAAATGCGTGGAGGAAAGCATATTTTCTTTATAAAATTAACACACGCATACGATTTATTGATATGATTGAGGAATGCAACATTTTCAATGATTTTTGTACATAAATATGGCAATAAAGCGAAATAAACTTAAATAAAAAGCTCTATTTCATCATGTTTATATCCATCACAATATGAAACAAATAATGTAAAACTCAAATTAAAATACCTATTTATCAAACAAGTTAAAGTAGTAACTATATATTATACTAAAGGTAATAGATAAATACACAATAATATAATAATAACGATAGTCTTTATTGATAATAAATAATTCATAATAATTGATTTCTACAGAGAGGCTGAGCATAAAGCAACTTAACTTACATATTTTTTACCAAGCGACAGAGTTTGCTTTCTTATATACAATATAAGAAGTACTACTCAACCGGAAAAAGCCAGCTATAATCATGCATGCAAATATACATATCTACGTACAAGTAAACAAAAAATAATTAAAAACTAATTAAATAATTACAAATCATATTAAAGAAAAAAGTATGTTTTACATATTTTGGACTTAAAAAAAATGTAAATGTACTTACTGAATGAATTAGTATATTGCGATTTAGTGATATGAACTATTGAAACCGCCTGAGAAAATTAATATCTTTATTCTTAATTGAATTGGTTTTCTTCTTGGTTCTTACAAACTTACTTTACAAACTACACCACTACAACTTTCCGACTTACTTCACTAAGCTCATTCATTCGTTCTTGACGGGTAGATCCCTGCAGGTTCGGGTGAATAATAAACTGTCAAAACGGCGGGACATTCGCGCGGGAGTTCCGCAAGGATCATGCCTGTCACCGAAGTTGTACAACTTGTACGTCTCGGACTTCCCAGAGTTCCCGAATACGAAGCTGGCCAAGCACGCCGATGACACAGCCATGTACGCGCATTCTCATAACGCGCAAGCAGCGAATATGCTGCTGAAGACGCACATGGCTCGTGCCACGGCTTATTACGACCAGTGGAAGATTCGGGTGAACGCTGAGAAGTCCGAAGCGATAGTCTTCATGCGTCGGTTCACTGAGAACAAAGTCATAACACCCATTTCGATCAGGGGAAACAAAATCCCAACCAAGAGATGCGTGAAGTACTTGGGGGTAAGACTTGACCAAAGACTGACATTCAATACCCATATAAACGAGACAATACGGACGGTCTACTCCCTGTCCAGGAGTCTATATCCGCTTATGGTCAGGGGTAGCAGACTTAACCGACAAAATAAAAAATTGTTGTATACAATGGTGGTCAGGCCATCCATCACATACGCGGCACCGGTGTGGTGCAGCATACCGGTCACGACAATGAAAAAACTTCAATTGTTTGAGCACAAATTTATGCACCTCGTATCGAATTCTGGAAGGTACACCTCCCTCAGAGACTTATTACGCACGTTGTAACGACATAACCCCGATAGCGGGCTACGTCCAACATATCTCTCAAAACTTCTATTCGTTCAAGTTGGGCGACAGTCCGCTAACAAGTCACATAACACAAATTAGACAGCATAATGCCCCATTTCGGATTAAACATCCCTTACCATACCAGACGTTACCGATTTTCCGGCAACCTCTGTAGCCAAGCTTCAACAACTATAAATTCCGCTTACCCTATCCACTTTTACTAATATTTCATATCTTTGTCTATCATTAAATCTTTTCTGTCCCCCTCTTCCTTTCTGTTTGTATCCTTTTTGTCGCGTTTATTAATCCTGTTTCTTTTTGTGCATTTTTGTATCTAAATTCACTTCTTGTCACGAATCTCTAGCAAATTAAAATATTATGAAATCAAAAGTTAAAAGTTTAGGCCAGCCTTGCGCAGCCCGGCGTTTCTGCGTTTCGCAGAAGGTATCTGGTTTAAATTGAGGTATCTGCGTCAATTGAATTTTTTTTTTTAAAAGTGTTACAGTGAACAAGTTATTTAAAGTATGTGTAATTTTAAGTTTTTTAAAATCTTTTATAGTTGATGTTTTTAATATTATTACCTATTTTTATTTGCTTTGCCAAAAGGTGTTTAGGTTAAGTCTTAAAATTTGTTTTAAAAAAAGCCAGATCCGGTCCGCCCGGCCTTGCAATCGACCACAGCGATCAGTGCGGTGGTTGCACGGCCGGTCCCCGGACGGGTTCTGGGGCGGTGTTATTGCATTAGAATTTTGAATAAATCTGTATTGATTGATTGATTGATTGGTTTAAGTTATTTATATTATAGAGTTTTATTGCATAGGTTATAAATATATTCAAGTAATTCAAAGTTAAACCAGAGTGTATTAAAGTTAATTGTAAAATCTGAAACCTATTAATACTTCTTCCTCCTTGGGGTTTTATCCGTTCAGATCTTTCTGCAGAACTAGCTGCAGAAGTTGTAGGACTTTCAATTTCCAAACTGCCTACAAAATTGACTGCTTACTGTTACCAGACACAGAGTAGTTAAAAGCTCAGCTACTTCCTGGTTTCTCTTTCTCGTGAAAAGCATATCAAACTGAGCCGAGTTAGTTTCGTTGCAGTATTTATTCCTATAGTGTAGGAAGAACTGCCGTTTTTTTCAATGCCCTTTTCAAAAGTACCTATACTACTTATAACCTTAAAACAATAGTTAATATAATTTCGATTTTATGTTAGTGCTGTATGACACTAACTATGCGAAATTTTATATAAAATTTATTAGAAAATTAACCGTACATACGATGACAACTTAAATGATAACGTATCAGTCAATCCAAAAGATATTAAATGTAATTTAAGTTGTAATAGATGTTTGTTAAATTCCCCATAAAATTCCATGTAGTGTCATATGTAAAGGTACAAGTATATATGGGAAATGCAAATTTTTACCTAGTAATTTATTTTGTAGGTTTCGTTCTAAACACCCGATCTTTGGATTTCGGAAAAACCTGGAAAATTATACTTTGCCCAGTACTTTTCTTTGTAGAATAAGTGTCCTTACACCCGTAAATCGCACGCCTTATTCCTGGCATTTTCTTTTAGGTCTATAACTCAAAAATAACGTTTAATATGTAAATTTAATAAATAAAATCTGAAGTATCTTTTACCATACATAAATATATACAAAATTACTATGGAACACTAACTATAATTGTCTTTGAAATCTTAACAAAGTTCGAAATAGTATAGGAAATATTGTCCTTCTACTCACGAAATTACTACTAAAAAGTTTTTTATAATTTAAAAAACGTATAAAACACAAAAGATCTATAAATAAACAATTCACCTCGAAATAACAAGTACAATAGATTAAATAAACTCCGATAATATAACACCACCAAACGTGGAGAAACGAACGTAAACAAGACTCTCCAGACTTCGCCGTGACGTCACAGTTCGTTGAGAAGGGGCGAACGTTGAAGCATAGGGATCTGGCCATCCTCTTTGTTTACAATCCTTGGTAGTAGTGATGTGGAAGACCCAAAATACTCGTTACAAAGTATTCGTCATTAGGAAAAATCCGAAGTACCTAGTATTTAACGGTTGCTCCTTAGGGGCAAAGGAGCACATGCCCCCTAAAGCTAATTCAGCTCCCCCAAAGCTAATTCAGCCGGCTAGTTAATTTCTATTCATTTTTATCCATTTTAATATTTTTATCAACATAATAAAAAAAGCAATTTCCGACGCTATCGCTACGTTACATCTTGAGTTTACCAATATCTACTTCCCAAAGTGCACCACATCAGTTGTGTACGGAGACCGCATCATGTTTCTGCATCTAGCTATATGTTGTTTACGACGTTGCTATGGCAACGACAATCGCCTTAGGGTTAGTTCTCATAGCTGCGGATTGCGAATTTCCGCTTGCGGATTTTAAAAAATATTTTATATGCGTTCCAGGAGAAGTAATTTGCTAATTTAACTTCTAGTTAAAAGTGAACGAATTGTCTTATGAACAATTCGCTAGGGGGCGAGCGTGGGTGCGTCTTTACTATGTACATACTTCGATATGCGATGTAAAGCAACGTAAGGTGCGGTTAGTTGGATGGGTGACCATTCCAACGAAGACCGCGTCCTCGCGTCACACATCTTCCAGTGGCTTGTATATCAGTGTATACGCGGAAGCTATACAACCTTAGGCGAGGGTTGTATAGGGGATATACCATCCTTCGGAGGGGATGATAAAGCTGTCGGTCCCTTGTCTATTAAATGTTAGGCAAGTAAAAGATCCCTAATCTTCTTAAGGGAAGAGGTTCGACAAAAATCCTGGTTGGGAGTAGCTCGTCTACAAGCGTCGGTGTTAGGCCTTAGTAGCGGAAATAGGCCGACGTTAAATAAATGTATGAAAAAAACAATTCGCTACACTTGCAAGAAGATTAGACTGTTTTAGAACAAATTTTATAAAAATCCGCACCAAAGAAATCGCATTCCGCAACTATCTGAACGGGGTTTTATGCTCTAATGTGGACACAGTTCACTTGTGTACACTTCACTTCAATCTTAGTCTGCATGCGATCGTAGAATCGTATCTCTTTTTTTTTTTTCATCGAATGCATGGCTAGAACAATTTTAGTTATTAGCACAGTGAAAGCGTATCTCTGTTATGTGCTTAATCAGCTTATATTTATGTTTGCTGCTTGAATCGCGAGTTCTGTGTTTTGTTATTTGTTTATTTCGTTCCGTTTGGGCACCCATAAGACATTTAAAAACGAATTCAGTGTCTTATATTTTAAGTAACACACCCCTGAGCTACGAGGATAAAGTTAATATAAAAAAATTAGGAAGGCCTATCCCGGAATTAAATATAAAAAACTACTGTGGGCAAAATAAGACAATTTAATAGATATTTTAAAAAAAGAAATTACATGTGATAAGCTTTCATGGATGTGTGGGTGTTCTGAGCAAAATAAGATATTCTGTTTTGTTGCTGATAATGCTTTAATAGACAAAAAGAAATTAAGAACTGAATTGAAAGCTATTTATGGCAGGGATGATACGTGCTGCAATAGTGTTTTACCTCTTCTGACATTTATTAATAAAAATAATTTGGAGGAAGGCTTATCTGAGACGTACAAAATTTTAAGTATTATATGTACTACACCTATGAAAATGTTTTCTAAGGAACACTATGGGCCAAGAAAGGCTTAAGCCTTAATGCACTTTCGATGTTATCAATTGAAAAAGCATGATATGATATGACTTTGACAATAAAGCGATAGACATTTTCGCAGCTAGTAAGGAACGTAGAATGGATTTTATGTTTAAATAAAATATTTTTGTTTGTCTCTGTTTTTGACTTATCTTTTATGCAGCACGCGATTTTGAGAACAAAGAATATGGTGGAAGTTTCTCTGGTAAGTTAATTTTAATATATATTTTACAATGTCAAATGTGTGCCCCCTAAATAATTAACCACGAGCCGCCACTGGAAGTTCGTTTTATTTTGCAGACCCTGGATAAAAATAATAATATACCTAGCAAATTTAATTCTAACTTTACTTAAATTTTAATTATTTGTATAAAACTCTCTTCAACAGAGATTTATTTAAACCACATTTTATTTATTCTTATTTATTACATTTACTTTAATCGTACAATTATCTCCTGAAGAAATATGTGAAATCATTATTCGAAATTGTTAGTACAGCAATATTTCTGTTAATTTTATCTGTGTGACCTAAAATGTTATTTGCCGTTTTCAACCTGTTCTCAACAGAGTTCTCTGAATATCCCTCCGCAATACATAAATT
Organism: Leptura quadrifasciata; assembly: GCA_963675555.1. Taxonomy (NCBI): domain Eukaryota; kingdom Metazoa; phylum Arthropoda; class Insecta; order Coleoptera; family Cerambycidae; genus Leptura; species Leptura quadrifasciata. The sequence goes on from OY776676.1 coordinate 13,059,547, forward strand.
CTTTGATCCTCCATGTCCCTTCACGGTAGTTAGGCTAGCTCCAACATCAGCAACAAGGTTTCCGAGAACCTTTTGAAATAGTGTCCTGTGGTCCTGTATATAATTTGGCGTTTGCAAGTTTTAAAAATCAGCAATACAAAATGATAATTTTCCAAAAATATTTCGCCCTGCTAGTTGTGTAGTACATCTTCCATTTCTGTACCTTACGAAGAATCTTCGATGATTTGTATGTTCATGACATAGGGCCAGAGATAATCTCTATGAAATATGAATATCCGGATAATTCGTTTTGCGGTTTGTTGTTTACAATGACTGTAAAAGTTCTTGTTATCTTCGCCTTGGTACATGGCATTGGTACAATCAAAGCTAATTATCACATCTTCAATGTCATCTAGAGCACCGAGGACAGAGAATATAGAACTGACATACCAGCCCTTGATTGAAGCTGGCCGCCATTATGAGTATGACCTATCAATAGTGTCACCTGGTATTATTTAAATCTTTTAAAAATAGTTTAGTACAAAATGACAGTTAATTGAAAAATTGATATTTTGTACCAACTATTTACAATAATAATTTAAAAATTTCCTTAACGAGGTCATGGTTTCTGCCATATTTAGTCGGCCCTGTGACGTCACAGTTGGCTTCAATTTATGTTTACATTATCAAATAAATATGTCAGCTCTATATTAACTGTCCTCAGTGAACTAGAGCGATATACCAAAAACAAAAGCTACGTTCGCTATTAAATGAGTTGTATTAGGATATAACCAACTGACTTTCTTTTGAGAAACGATATAACCTTGCTAAATTTATTTAACATAATTATGTAAGTTTATAGTTGCTTTTAGCATTGAGTAATCAGGTTATAAAAATAAATAAATACCTCGGATTTCTCTGCAATGTAGGCGAAAACGTCCTTTTCGTCGATTTTCTTGCATTGTTTCATGAATAATGTTTGTTGTGTGGGTACAACTAATTAAATGTTCTTCAGAAGGAGTTATTTATTAAACAAAACTTTAACAAAAAGTGGTTACGAATCTTAAGTTTAAATATACGAAGTGAATTGTTTGAGAACAGAAATATGACTGACCTCTTTTGTCCGCATTTCGACGGTCTTTCGTATATCTCTCGAGGTATGGGTAAATGAGCTAAAAATATTCTACCAATTTAAAGGGATTTAAAGGGCCAGCTCTGTATACTACGCATGTGCAGCGTTTGAAATCCTGGCTCGGGACGATGTCATTATATAAAGCTACTTTCACATAGGACGGATAATTCAACCTACGTTGCTGGCATGTTAGCAAACCAATGAAATTCCTGTATCAATTATTTCTGAGGCTTCAATTGACTAACTAATAGAAGATATAACCATTTCTGTATCATGTGAAAACGACATAAGTAGATAGATGGTGTTTTATGAATAAGACATTATGAACAATTGTCTTTATGTATATCGCACGCATAATGAGTTGAGGTCACTGAATAAAACGTCGAGAGATTAAAGAATGCCGACAGAGTATCGTACCTTTATAAATATATTTAATCTTTGGTTTCACTATGAACTATTATACCATATACATTGAGTAGGTATCTTGAAATATTTTTCTTGACGTGAGTGGCAATAACTGCATTGTCGCTTTATCAAAAGCTTCCAAAATCTCTGAAAGCGTATAATCTGAATCATTACTTGAATCCATTTCCATTTATTACAAAAAATAACATTCACAGAAAGTTTTGGTTTGAATTTAATCCACGGTTGGAACCAAAGGTACGCTTATTATCCACATAATATTACAATAGTACAAAATTAAAATATTTATTATTAAACCTTTACAACGACGGAAAACTTGAATTTTGTGATGCGTTATAAGTTCTATAATAATGTGACTCTAATTCTTGTTGTTTCGATGGATGCAGTAACATGATTGTAGATTTTACGACCAAATTTCAAGCGAGAAATTGACATAAAGCAGATCCGTTTAGTTTTATGTATTAACTGTAGTTATACTAACATTTATCCATTATTTCTGACTTGCTGGTTGCGGAATAAATATAACAGTATACATTGCATACATATATAATAAACTGAAATCACTATATTATTTTCCGCCTCATGAAGGAAAGATCTAGTTCTTGAACTCGAAGAGAGTAACACGACAAACACACGGAAATAAAATATACAGCCTGATTTAATCAAGACTTCCAAGACCTATTATAAAAAATTGAAGGGGATATTCACTTCCTGTAGACACCAGTGAATAGATAGACCTAAAGACTGCAATTTGAAGATTTTTTTCTATTTCTTGATATAAGCTGCTGTTACTACTTATTCAAGTACATCACGTGACCTAAACCAAACTGTGAGGTACGCACTTTTTCATTTATGAGGAAATTTTCCTTCCCTTAACGATAGGTTGCATTTTATTAAATGTAATGGTAGAACCAGAAAGTAAGAATATGAGAGAACCGACTAGATACCGCTGAAACGAAAAACGGGCTCTGTTTTGGTTGAGAGCGAGTAATTCCCGGATCTGCCAAATCAGCGCTCATCTCCTGACATTGGCTAGAAATTCCGATTTACATATGATTCCAAAATAAATTTCTCTAAAAAATCTCAGCTGGTGCCGTCGTGAGCAGAAAAAATTAGGATAACTCTTTTTTCTAATGTAAATCTGTCTCTATTTGAATATGTAATGAGTAGCCGAAATAAAATAGATATCGCTTTTAATTTATTTTTTATGTTAATGTTGTATTATTGCTATATAGTAGCGATGGATGATTAATGAGACAAATTGCACTACTTTAAAATATTTAAAAAAATTTGGTGTGTAACATTTTAAGAAAGTGGAGAGTAAACGGTACGATTAGTAGAAATCCTGGGTCAAAGAACAAAGGATATCCTACTGAACAAGAAATTAACCATTAATATTTCGTTATTGCACCATTTCTATTTATAATTTCTATAAGTCTGTTTGGTATAGAATTAAATAACCTTATACAATAATCATTAGTAATAATATTTTCCATGCATTATTTACAATTTCCAGTAATTCTTCGGCATTCCATGGTCTCACATTTCGTTTTTGGATACTTCTTACGAGTAGTCCTCATACTTCTTCCACAGGGTTAAGATCTGGACTATGACTGGGCCAGTTAAGAACACTGATGTTGTTATCTTGAAACCAGTTAGTTACGGTATGAGCAGTATGAACGGAACAATTGTCTTGTTGAAATATGAACTCATTATTAGGAAATAATTGTGACACAGAAGGGAGCATAATATTGTCTAAAATCCTAATGTAGGTTTCACTATTAAATCGTTCCTCAATATGTCACAAAACACCAGGACCACGTACCGATATCCAAGCCCACATATTGACGGAAAATCTACCACTTTTATCATTGTTAGATATATATTTCTCACCGAATCGAGTATTCGGAGGGCGGTAAACGAATACGACCGCTGTGTGTTGACTGGAAAGTTTTTTCGTCTGTAAAGATTACATTGTTCCAAAAATTTACATCATGCGCTAAAAATTCAAGCGCAAATCCCACTCGAGCTTCTTTATGTTCAGCTTCAAGTAAGTATTTCTGTCCTGCTGCATGATAGCGTAGCTCCGATTCTCTTACTCGCCGGCGACCAGTACTACTCGACCCAGGAAAATTCGTTTTTTCGGCAGCCTGAATAACTGAGTAAAATGGATTTTCTACTAAAGCATTTACCAACTGCAAATCTTGTTGTTGAGTTGATATCCTTCGTCACCCTGATCCAGGATTTCTACTAATCGTACCGTTTATTCTCCACTTTCTTAAAATGTTACACACCGAATTTTTGTCAATATTATAACGCAGTGCAATTTGTCTCATTTATCATCCATCTTCTGCTTTAGCAATAACTCCAGATTTAACTAAACCGCTTACATGAGGCATATTAGTTTTTTGCACACTCGCAATAAATTATGGCAACTAACTGACAATGTCACAAAAATTAATGTTAGATGTACACAACTAGATTTTAGCAAAATACCGTTATAAGACTTGTCCTATATTTTTTTTGCTCACGACCGTACAATGGGGAACGTTCTCTTTTATTTTATCCGCCAGAGTGCACCAGCTGTGCTCGGTTGTTTGTTCGTCATTGTCAATACGAAAAAATACGTCTTTAAATAAACAAAGTTAATTAGGAAATAAAATGAAAACTTGTTGCTGTGTTACTACCGTAATCCTTTTTATTAATTTTACTCATTTCTACGAATAAGAGATTGGGAAACTCTCGGAAATCGGGAAATTTATGCTATTTAAAGGATAATTTGGGAATGACATTAAATCGAGTACGCTTGGCGTCATCTATTGGATATATTAGGAACTGGCTTGGATTTTTCCTAATTCTTTTTATTAATTTGGCTCATTTCTACGAATAAGAGATTGGGAAGCTCTCAGAAATCGGAAAATTTAAACAATTTAAAAGCTATAGCATATAAAAAAAATTCCACCCCTTTGAAGGATAAAAACAACCCCCGGGGATGGTTACACAACCCTGGTCACCTGCCACCTTCTTCACAGAAGCACCTTCTGTAAAATATCTGTTTTTCCACAAAGAAAATATCAATTTGTCAACCCCCTAGAGGGGTGGAAGCCTGGTGTAGGGGTGGCTGAGGTCAAATCCCTCGAGGAACCTTCCGTTGTACTCGAAGGAATAATAGTTAGTCGAAAAACTGGGGAAAATAAACGGGTTCACAGAGAAGGGCACTTTGGGGGTGGTTTTTGGCCAATTTGAAGAGGTTGCCGAGGAAAAAAATTGTGGAACCCCCACCATCATGTTCAACGACCTCGAAAATCGGAGAGAGTCTCGAGATTGGCGCTCTGGCAAAAAAATGGTACCCCTTCCGACTCCTAACCTCGACTATAGTTATTAGGTGAGTGAATTATGTTAGATATAAATCACGCAAGGAAAGTGCCCACTCGCCCTTCGGACCCGCGGGCTCATTTTCTTCAGTCAATTATATATAGTAACTCACGTGTCTAATACAACATTTTATCCAACACTCTCATATAAACGCTTTTTCTGTGACAAACAATAAAATCATTAAAATGCCATGTCATCGATTTTTTGTCAGTTGTCAATGTCAAAGTCAACAGTGTTTCTCCTAAAGATATAAAAGTCAAGTAGCTTATTGCTAAGTAGAAAGCTGTGGTTGTTATCCATCTTGTTTGTAACCAGGGATACAGGAGAGCAGTTTTCTTTATGAAAGATTGAATATGATGACAATAAATGTTAACATAAATATAAATAAATAAATAAGTGTTAGTGGATTCTTTGTTTTCTTAATTTTCCGTATAATAAAGACAATACATAAACTGCTTGGACTATTTTTTATATTAAAATTACTCTTCAGTGACTGCATCACTTTACCTCACTAGTGTCCTAAAGTATACTTTAGCTCACTACTTTAACTCACTAGTGACTTATGGGCCACTTTATATCTTTAAAATGTCATCAATAAAGATCACTTTATATGAAAGTGTTAGATAAAATATATTACTTTGCCCATGTTCAATATATCCTTAGTTATGGTTTAATATTCTGGGGATCATGCCATTTGCCCAAAGTATATTTATAGCTCAAAAAAAATCATTAGGTGTATGCTCAAGAAGTGTATATATGAACCCAGTAAGCCACTTTTTAAACAATTAGAACTTATGCCTCTTCCTACATTATACATTTTATTGTTAATTTTATTTATTAAAAAGAACTCTAATAAATTCACGAGGAATTGTGATATGTACAGAACACAAAATAGTATTGTTACAAGACATCGTGATGTATTACGTATACCTCTCCATTGCACCGGTACACTGGAAAAAGGTGCTTATTACTACCGTGCTGTGATGGCATTTAATACCATACCAAATGAAATAAAAAATATTCAAAGCCTTTTTATATTCAAAAGAGAACTAAAAAAGTATCTTTTAACTCTATCTTGTTATGATTTTAATAATTTTAATATGTAAGGTTTCTTCTATTTACTCATTTTGTATTTTATTGTTGTTAATTTGTAAGACTTCCTATGAAACATCCAATATTCTACGAAGTCCTATGGAAATAATAAAATAAATAAATAAATAAATAAATGATGGTAATTGGTAGTAGTACTGATGCTTTTCAAAAGTGGTAAAATGTTAAAATAACATATGCGCTATGGTGAAGTGAGGTTATGTCCATCTTAAGCTAAGCGTGGTATTACAACGTTTTTCAGATAACTCACTTGAAAATTTATAGTATTAACAAAAAAAAATAATACCAAAATAAAATACTTTATTACATAATTTGGTCTCCGTAAAAAATTACATACATTTTTCTACTATTCTAACTAAGAAAGTAGACCAAATGGAATGAAAAGATGAAACCAATATTTGCGATATTATAAGGTACCTGTACCGCAACAATAAATCATATAAATTTACATACTATAATACCTACAGTCTAACCTAAATTGCATTTTTATAAAAACTATCATATGAAAATCATGAGTAGGTAATAAACTAATCAATATTTATATAACTCTATCTCACTAATACTGTATGATTTTTAGTGGCGTAACTAAGACTGAATGGGCTTTATATCAAATATTGTCAGGTAGGCCAGTTAAGTGGATTCCCTTAGTTGATGGGCCTTGTATCATTGATACAATGGCGACATTAAAAATATAAACTCATAGACTATGCATAAACTCTTATAACAATTTCCTGTGTTAATATAAAAAAATGTGTCCTCAGTCAATAAGTCAATTTTCATCTGACTAATGAATTATACAATATATATTCTTAATACTAAAGTTAGTAAAATACAGATATTTGAGGTACATACATACAATGTTAATGCCCTTATAACCTTATTAAAATATTGAAATAGCAGTGTATATTTGCACAGTCTGTCCGTGCGTGTACTTCCGTGTACTCTCAAGTATTCCATATAATGCTCAAGAGCGGGGGAAATTATCTATCATAAACAACGATACTACATCAAATAATATTAACCTAACGAACTAACCTAAAAATATATTCGTATTACGTATTTCAGTTGTTAATCGAGCCGAAATACATCTTGTACAAAATGTAGCAAAAAAAGAAAACTGTAAGAAGTTGATTCGAACCCTCGACCACACGATGAGAATCTGGCAAACCTAACCACTACACCACGGACGGCTGTTGAGGAACCTACATAGTTCTTGGCATATCAATATGTTTTAATGAATAAATCAACGGTCGAAGCTAAGGTCGAAAGACGATTTTAGAGGAAGGAAATATATTAAATAATTGAGCATTATTTGTATCCCTTCATTTTAGGGCAAGGAAATATATTAAATAATTTACCGTTTACTTTCATATACACGGAAGTACACGCACATTTACACTGACACGGACGGTGCGAATAGACACTTCCTATTAAAATATAGGTATTTTGATCAACGTGAATAAATGAATTTTAAAAATCCTTAAACGCGTTAAACTTTCATGGATAAATTCTTAGCTTTTCCATATGTATGTTACAGGTAACTTGTGATAATTCTATATACTATATTTTTGTAATTTAGACAGTTTAAGAGTCATTTGGATACTTTTAATCAGTTTAACACATTGTTTTTAATAATCTACTGAATCTGTGTGTAACCAAATCTGCGGATTTACCGTGCAAATAAAAAAGACAATAAAAACTTTACGAGCTCATTATTAACGCCGGTAAATCATTCAGTATGGTGTCATCAAACAAGCCGGCATACATTAAAAATCTATAAAGGTAACTGATTCAATTTTCGGGTGAAATAGTACAGAAAGTAACGGTATTTTAATAAAGTCGTAAATATTTTGTTGCGTTTTTTATCTGCACAGTTAAATTACAAACGACTATATCTGTGTGCATCGACGGGAAATAATTAAAACTTTCTCCTGATGATGCCAACTTGTTTAGCTAAATGCGCGACGAGTAGTATAGTGTTCAAATGTTTTGATGAAAGTGATTCTCAGATCATACTGGTTTAAACAAAGTAACCTTCAAGTGATAGTCCTGTTTAAGGAGACAACCCTACGGTGTATCCGGGTCCTGGCGGTGGGGGTGTTTACATGTGAGGACTATCTTTCACAAATCAATATCATTGGTGTCTAAAAATACCTACAATCGAATAAACTACTCTACGCGCGTTTCGTTAATCACATCAACATCGTCGGGAGACGAATTCGACTGGTTTTAAGCGGAGTTAGAAGTTAGTCAGATATCTATTCCATTAAAATATATTACTTTATATGTGCATAATAGTGAGGTTTATTTTATTTCTTATTTGTCTAAATTATTTGTACGTGAACATTTAAAATCCTCGATTTGAATGCCCACAGCCAACATGTGTTTAAATGTAACCGTTTGTTGAGTATTAGTTATTTTTGTCGTTGTAAACTGCCTTAAACAGTTAGGTCTAACCAGAGATCAGGTTAGGTTAGATGCATAGATAAGAAAATTTAGGTATGTTAGATGTTAGGTATGCAGCTCTACATCGACCCTTTTCTGCCTAAATCCTCGAAGAAGTAAAATGTCTGTAATGTAACGTCGGAAAGCACATGTGTCTGTAACAAAATGTATGTTTCGTTTGTATGTAAACATGCATGTATATTTTGTTAGGCAACTTTAATGTTTTTAATTATTATTATTAATATAACGCCTACTTTATTATTTTTGCGGATGCTCTTTCTCCTAATGATGCTAACATGATTAGCGAAATATACGTCGAGTAATATAGTAACTTCGAGTGTAGTGTTCAAACGTTTTGGCGTTTTGTAGAAATGGCCTTCAGGACCGAAATATACTGATTTTTGAAAAATAGCCCTCATACGAAGACGCTCCCACCACCTGGACTCGGATCAAGCGTAGGGTTGCCTCATTAAATAGGACTACGCACCATAAAAGTTGAGGGAGGTTCTCAGACTCTCATTGAAAAATTCAATGGGTCTTGGTCTATTACTAAAAACTTTCAAAAATGTTTGAATTACACAACTGCCTGTAACATATACAATATTTATATTTGAAAATAAATTTCGAGCATTTAGTTTCTGAAGTCCATAATCATACAGCGAAAGCATTCTAACAGTCCCTTCTAGTTTTCAAACCATACCATAACGCTGTTGTATGGTATCACCAAAGAATTTATTACAACAAAAAAGTATATCGAAGCATCGAAATTAAAAATATACTCTAGAGGCTGAATTGATAATCCAAATGAATATTGAACCTGTTGAGCTTCCAAAGTACTGACAGTTAGTTTTTCTGTAAACAGGTTTACTATAAACAACAAAAAACAAGAATGATTTTAATCTAAAATATGCTGCTTCAATTTCGCGCGAACAATTTCTTTCAATGTTTGCAAGTTTGCGGATTTGCGTCACATATTCACTTGAATTTCAAAGCCACCTGCATATATATGACTTTTAAATTCTAATGTCTAGTGATGATATCCTCCATAGGAAGCGGCAGGAATCCCTTTTCCTTGTGTTTCTGGATGGACCGCATGTCCCGACCTAGTGACAACGGCATTGAAACCACTGTGACCATCGTCTTCATACTGAACCTTGCGGACTGTTCCGTCTGCTTCCACTAAGGAATATTCCCCTTTAACAGCATCACCATCTCGCTCTTCCGATTGTTCTTTGATGTCTCCTGTGTGGCCGTCTTTTACACCATATTCGAACCGATATTTTGGATATGCCTATAAGAATATCAAAGGTTAATTTTATTTGGATAGCAAAGTTGTATTGGAATAAATAAAAAACTGTTAGGAGTGCCGGTGGCCCATTGAAGAGGTCATTTTTATCTAATAAGCTCACCGCATCCAGGAGAGAGAGAGAGCAAGATAGAAAGAGGAAGAGGAAAATCCAATAGAGAAATATTTATTATTTTTGGCCATGGCAGTTTTTCTTCATATATACAAGGTGGTTCAGAATTGTTTCTCGGTATTTCTGGGGCTGATACTACATCCAAAAATAATTAATAGTTTTTATATTAACTCTTTTCCGAAAATGAATAATAAGGGAGATATACTCCTTAACAGGGGATAAATTTCAGTTTTTCTGCAATATCTTCCGACTCCCTTAAAATATGAAATTCATATTTTGAAGTTAGTCATAGACCATCCGGACACTATTTACATGGTATCAGTCAAACCAAACCATCTTTTTGTTTAGGGGGTAGTTTTAGGAGTGACCGTCAGTATTTTCCTCATAATTTTTTCATATTTCTAAAAAGTATTATAAAAAAACTAATTTTCAGATCATTACAAATAAAAAAGGTATTCTTATTACATTTCAATAAACCAAGGTGTATTCGAGTAATTTATGTTCGAAAAACAACGTGCATTTACAAATAAATTCTTTTACCCATAAAGAATGATTTAAAATACAATTAAACGTAGAAATTAGTTAAATATCAATTACAAAATTTGTTCGAAATGTTCTTCACTTTTCCTTATCCCGGGTAACCCAGAAAGTACCTACTCCCCCACTTTTTTCTACAGTTTTAAAAATAAAATTCTAAAATTTGGGAAATGTGTTAACCTGCTAACTCCATCTATCGTCAAAATGGGTTTTCAGTATTATTAGAAAGAGAAGAAACTATTCTATCAGTACGATATACATTTTTTTTGTTTTTCAATAAGTATGTTTATCACTTGTCTATAATATAACGCAAATTTTCACCTCTAACAGGTGTAGTAATTTACCTACGTGGTTTAACACTTTTCGCCGACGAAATATAGGTATCAATTGCCACATTTTGACCAGAAATTGCCACAACCTTCTTATTTCAAATAGCGCCCTGTATATTTAAGTCAGATGTATTATAGCTGTAATTTCTCTTTAAAACGCTTTTTTCAGATTTAAAATCGGATGAAAAATAACTTTGGAAATGGCATTAATTTGCTATTTCTAGTTGGCTTTGGAATTCAGGAACAAATTTAAAATATTTCGAAGTAGACTTTGAATTTGAATAAAAGGGTATTTTTCAACAAATTAACTGCAAAATTGACCTATTTTGTTCATTTGCTTGGATTTAAAAATGTTTTTTCCATTTTTCTATTTCACAGAAATTCAATTTGTCATAACTCCAATTTTTCAAATAGTACCCTGCATGTTTTATTTTTTTTTTTATTAGATAGAGTGGTAAATTTGCTTTAGACTGGTTTTTCCTGATTAAAAATTTAATATAAATTGAAATAAATATTAAACTTTTTGTAGAAGAGTTTCGAATTGTGTCCATATCTTGCAGTAAGCCATGAAAAACAGATGAAAAATTGCACACAGCATCTGTCAAAACATTATTGTTGAGTGAAATAGAGGCGTATTTATTATTTGTAAATTTATAATTAGGTGCTTTATTCAAAATAAGATACGATTTACGATGCAATATACACAAAATGACAAGGTAGAATTACTTTTATTTTGTGGCGAATGCCAGAAAAATGCCCATGCGGCCGCACCTCTATATTATAAAAGATATCCCGATCGTCGTCAGCCATACCGGCAGTATTTTAAAATTCTAGAAGAGTCATTCCGAAGTGCAGAAAATATTGAGGTGGCAGAGGAGATATTTAAAATAGTAAGCGAAGAAATTGAGACAAATACATTGGCTTACACATATGTGTACCCAAATGTTTCTACAAGAGAACTGGCAAAAGAGATAGATATTGGTCGTGGGATATTAAGCCGCATATTAAAAAAACATGGTTTTAAATGCTACAAATACCAATTGCATCAAGAATTATATGAAGACGACGGAAACAGAAGATTGATCTTTTGTAATTGGTTTACTCGACACATATACTTAAACAATAGAATTTTATTTAGTGATGAATCTCGTTTTACGAATAAAGGCATATACAATGGACATAATCTATTTTCATTATTGATCTAAAAAAAAATGTTTGAAGTTAACCATCAGAATAGATTTGGAGTGAATGTGTTCGGTACAAAAATTATTGGTGTCATACTATTTCAAGGACAACTAACCGGCGCGCGTTACTTAAGCTTTTTGCAAAATGAAATAGGAAACGAACTTTATGAACTTTCCTTGGAAGCGTAATGATTTTGTGGGAAATTACCTTTGTGCAAAGTTTGACAACCGCGTAATATCTACTAATGGAACTATTAGGTGGCCTGCTAGGTCACCAGATCTAACTCCACTTGATTGTTTTCTTTGGGGTTATCTGATGGACAAAATATAGTCAACGCCGTCTGCAACATTAGAAGAACTCCAAAATAAAATTTTAATTTCCTTTGAATCCTTTGAATAACTCCAGTCATGTTACAAAGTGTTCTGAGAAAAACCATTCTACGACTGAACAAGTGTTCTGAAATGAGTGGGCGTCATTTTAGGCACCTCTTATAGGTTTGGTATTTAGTTGTCTTGTATTATTCTAATTATAATATTTATAAATAAAGTTGCTGTCCAGCTGTATCATAACTTATACATTTGTTTTGATTGTGTGAATTTTTTGGTTTTTTTTTGCTAATGGTTCATCAAAATTTTTGTTATATTTATCAAAATAAATTTTCTACAAATAACTCATCTGTTTTTCATAGCTTACTGTAAGTTATGGACATATAATTCGAAACGATTCTACAAAAAGCTTAATATTTATTATAATTTATATACAAGTTTTAATCGGGAGAAACCAGTCTAAAGCAAATTGGACAAATGGAAAACATTTCTAAATTCAAACAAATGAACAAAGTAGGTTAATTTTACATTTAAATTGTTGAGAAATTAAGTTATTCAAATTCAAACTCTACTTCGAATTTTTTAAAATTTGTTCCTGAATTCCAAAGCTAAATAGAAATAGCAAATAAGTGCAATTTCCGAGGTTTTTTTTATACATTTATTTAACGTCGGCCTATTTCCGCTACTGAGGCCTAACACCGACGCCTGGAATTTTGCCGAACCTCTTCCCTTAAGAAGAGTAGGGATCTTTTACTTGCCTAACATTTAATAGGCAAGGGACCGACGGCTTTACATCCCCTCCGAAGGATGGTATATCCCCTCTACAACCCTCGCCTAAGGTTGTATAGCTTCCGCGCATACACTGATATACAAGCCGCTGAAAGATGTGTGAGGCGAAGACGCGGTCTTCGTTGGAACGGTCACCCATCCAACTACTAACCGCGCCTTACGTTGCCTTACATCGCATATTGAAGTATGTACATAGTAAAGACGCACTCACGCTCGCCCCAATTCCAAGGTTATTTTTCATTAAATCTGAAAAAAACGTTGGAAAGAGAAATTACAGCTTTATGAGAAAAGTGACTTAAATAAACAGGGTACTATTTAAAATAAGAAAGTTGTGGCAATTTTCGGCCATACGGAAGTGATTTTTTACCACCGAACGGTCAAAATGTGGCCATCGATACTTGATTTCCCAAATTTCAGAATTTTATTTTTAAAACTGCAGAAAAAAGTGGGGGGTAGGTCCTTTCTGGGCCACCAGGTATACACTACCAATGAATACTTTGAGTCAGTTTCAAAATTAGTAGATTTCAAAGCATGTAACATGGATATTGGCATAATTTTAAAATTTATATCTAGAAATATTTGAATACTCAACAATTCTTTCATTAACGCCAAATCAAATCACTCTAAGCGTATTATCAAAATGCCAAGGTCCTTAGAACAACACTAATAGGTTAGACTGGTCCGTTTTAACGAAAAATTTCTTTTTTGAATAGTTAGATATGGTAACGTTTAAATTAGACACTCTGTATGTACGATTAAAGTCATTCAATGGAACATCTGAATACGTCGAGCTTTGTTTGTAAGATAATATCCGGATTAGCTTTCTAAGTTGTCTCAAGGAGGTCTACGCAGGTTGTTTTTCCTAATATGGTACACAAATGTTCATCTTGGATACGGAACCCAAAGTCTAATACCTAGTAAGGAAATTGGGAAAGTTGCAAACTATGACTACAATTATATATGTACAAGATGGTTCACGTTTACTTTTGAATACCTTGCGAATTTTATGTTTCTCTTTTGTAGTAGGTAAAAATTTTCACAAGAATTATAGCACTAAATACTACTACTAATGATAAGACTTGTTCTAGTCCTATTGAGTGCAAGTTCGTATTTATTGTTTGTTTTTAATAATTCAATGTCAGGTCTCGTTCTTAATATTTGTTTATTATTATTGCAAATTATATCAATTTAGAATTTGGAAACATAATTTGTTTCAATATGTAACCTACTAAAGATGCTTTGTAGTTTTCTCCTCAAATATGAATACTCCTTACGTAACACTATAGTTGTCGAATTCCTACACAAATGGAAGAAAGGTGAAGTATTCTGTAATAAAAGGAAACTTCAAAGGTCTGAGCTGATGATAACAGAATTTCTCACTAGGATTCTTAAAAAATGCAGCCAACTGTTGTACAAAAGAGTTGTTGGATAGTGTTATAAGAAATGGAAAAAAGCGTTTATTGATAAATAACAATCCATAATGCCTAAGTTATTGTTTTTTTTTGTGATAATTCTTGTACAAACATTAGCTTCAATTTCAGTAGTTTTAAGTAATATGCCTATTTGGTAATACGAAATTCTGAATTTTATCAAATTAATTTATTACAAAAATAAAAAAAGTGCAGTAAAGTAAAAATATTCAGTATTCTTCCTTTGAAATCAAATCGATTCATTGCTACAAATTAAAGTGTACAATGTGCGTTTTCAAATTAATTGAAAATAATATCCTATAACTTGCGACATACTATGTCTTCAATCGGGAAACGCAAAATAAAATCTGATTTCAATTAATAAACCTCCATCAGACAGATTAATGCTAAAGAAAAGATTCCAGTGAAGGGCTGTTGTGCATCACCAGTCGTAGACTAGTTTCGAGCTTGTTAACTCTCGTCAGTACGACATAGGCAAATGCAGAGCTATTCGTAAGTTGCGGACACCTCTTGTCTGTATACTGATGACTAGAGGACCAGTGAAGTGTTGTTTTGTTGTTTTAGCCGATACCTTGTTATGTTAGTTTTTTTATTTTATTAGACTTACCACTGGTTCCACTTTTTCCACTGGAGCAGGTAGTAACGCAAATCCATGACCTCCGTACTCCACTGGAGAACTGGTCGCTATTGATAGAAATAGAGCAACAAATAACACCTGAAATTAATGCTTGCTGTTACTACCACATTTATTATTATTCCAATTGGAAAAGTCAGTGAGATCCATAAGTAACATAAATACATTATCTACGTATTTAACAGTTTATGATTAAAATCCTAAAGCACGTAAATTTTTTATTCTAAAATGATTTTTTGAGCATAATTATATACCTCCTCCTTCAACTCCTTGGAGTGACGGCTACCCCTTTAAAATTTTTAAATTAGCTAAGGTGAGTAGGATAGCTCATTTGAAAGGGTTTTTAATTCTCTATACAACTATATAAAGTTCTTTGCATTTTGTATATTCTTCATCAAGAAAATTAAATTTGAAAATTTTGAAATGTATACAATCAATTTATGTACCAAATATCTGTCCAATTTGACTTTCCTAATTAATTTTGTGTCATAACATTCAATTTAAATGTATCGTTTTTTTTATGATACGCAAGTGGCAAAATACCCAACAAAAAGAAAGAAGTAAAAATAGTTTCTTTTTAGACATCAGAAAAATTATAATTTCTTTATTTGCTACAACTGTGCAAACTTTTTCTAGTTACTTATCGCTGATTGCCAAGTTGATCATTATTTTAACAATCAGCCTATCGGTTACCCAAAGAATTGAAATTTTGATATTATTAGGATATGGTGATAAAACAAGAATGCAGAAGCAGAATACTAAGTATCCTGACCGTCGTATTTCTCAGTCTACTCAGTAGAGTAGAAAATAAATTTCGTGAATTTGGAAATGTCACAGATATTCATAAATCTGGTGGGAAATGCATTTTAAATGATGAAAAGTAATTGGATATATTGTTAGATATTCAAGATAATCCACATAAACCTACAAGACAAGTTGCCGCCAATAATGATAATGATAATAATAATACCGTTATTGCCCAACAGGGTAACACCCAATAACAGGACAATTTTTTAACAATGTTTTACAAAAGAAATTCTTAATATAATAACATTACATTAAATTACACGAAAAAGTACAAAAACAAAAAAATACGTATCTAGATAAGTGCACTTGAATAATAACAACAATAAACCACAGAAGAATGTATTAAGGAAATAAATAGATAGGAAATTAATAAATATTTAAAAAGGAAACAGATAGAATACATTACTAATTACTATGCACAATTTAGAATTCAATAATGTTTGGTGGAGGTTAAGGTTAAAGATTATTTACAGCCGTATGTAAGATTACTTTTTTGGGCAATTATTAATGTCACATAAATGAGAAATTTGGTTGAAAATACTACACATTGTAGATATGGGCGATTTCAAAAGGAGATTACTCCTGGCATGAGGACAGTAAAAAGTGTAATTCTGCCTAGCGGTATAATTTGGTACATTAAAGCATAACTGAGCCAATAAATCAGGACCAGTCAATATTGTTATTTAGTAAATTGTACAAAAAAGAAATAGAACTGCACTTTCTTCTTAATTCCAGGCTGTTAATTTCAAACCTAGATAAAAGTGTGCTTTGTTCAATATCTCTTTCAGGGTAAATTGCATCAATTTTAAATGATAAAAATTTAAGAAACTTTCTCTGCACATTTTCTAAAGCCAATTTATGATTTATGTAATAGGAGTACCAGATAAGTGAACCATACTCAAGTTTAGACCTCACATAGGGAAAGTAAAGGATTTTTGCAGATTTAATGCTGGTAAATATTTTGCAGTTCCTGATTATGAAGCCAATCATTTTAGTAGCTTAATTTATCTTTAAATGAATGTAATCGATGAATCATAATCTAGAATCAAATATGACTCCAAGATCTTTCGTAGAATTGGATATAGATAATGATATTCCATCGATATAGTAAAGATTTTCAATACTGGAGAGCTTTTTAGTAAATGTGACAACTATATTTTTAGGGGTATTAAGATGTAATCTATTACTCATACACCAATTTTGAACCTGATTAATATCATTTTGCAGCAAAACACAATCTTTCTGACAGGCTATTTTCTTATATATCTTAAGATCATCAGTAAATAATAGCCTACCACTATTGTGAATAGTTGAGGTAATATTACCAATAAAATGTAGAAATAGAAGAGGTCCCAAGTTAGAGCCCTGGGGGACCCCTGATGTAACTATAAACGGCTCAGAGTTATAACCATTATAAGAAACAAATTGTTCACGGTTGGTAAGGTATGATTGCATAAATGATAGTAATGAAGAACTTAAGCCCCAGTTGCCTAATTTAGTAAGTAAGATACTGTGATCAATCCAATCGAGGGCCTTAGAGAAGTTCGTAGAGATCACATCAACCTGTCCAGACTCATCAATAGCATGAGATACAAACTGAGTAAAGATAGCCAAATTGGTAACTGTTGAACGGTGGGACACAGAACCATGTTGGTATAGCAATATACTCTTACTGACTGGCACGTAGATGCGATCGTATAGGATAATCTCAAAGATATTTGCAAAGTTCAATAGAATTGCAATCGCTCTATAATTGCTAATAACAGATGAGTCATCTGTTAAAGACTGAACAAATTTTAGCTCTTTTCCACGCCTCGAACACATTTTATTAATACAGTGATCAATCAAAACTTTTAAAACTAGAGTCAGTGCAACTAAATTACCGAAACTAAATATACAGGGCGTAGCTTTTGGCCCTGTCCAACATCTTCAAGTGCAATCCCCTCATCTTCTCAAATCTACAAATAAAGTGCATCGACATCCTCAGGAGTCTCAAGCTAAACGATCTAAACAAAAATCAATTATTTTTACCCACGAATGAGGCGTGTTGGTGTTCAATGCTCAGTAAAAACAGCGCTTGAACGCTTATAAGCGTCAAATATCTCAAAAAAATAAGTTTAGTTTTTAAATGCTTGTGATAGATGATAGAAACTAAGG
Source organism: Leptura quadrifasciata (assembly GCA_963675555.1). Lineage (NCBI taxonomy): Eukaryota > Metazoa > Arthropoda > Insecta > Coleoptera > Cerambycidae > Leptura > Leptura quadrifasciata. The sequence continues at coordinate 13,077,623 of OY776676.1, forward strand.
GGCTGGAGATTCCCCATAAAATAGTTATTTCTAAAAATAACAAAGTTATGAGCAAAACGATGATTTTTTTTATTTTTTTAAACTCTTGATGTCATTGGTTACATGGGTTTTAAAAACCCATATGGATATGAATGTGCAATTCGAAAAATAAAGTTTGGAGTCACTTCTAAAGGTTAATTTGTAACCGAATAATTTTACTATGTTTTATAAATGTCTTGAAATCTTATTTAATAACTATTTACAGAACCCTTATCATTTAGTAGAATAGAATAGAATAGAATAGAATAGAATAAACTTTATTGCTATAGATCTTATAAAAAAGACATTAGCATTGTCAGGGTAATTAAATATTAAAAGTTATTACAATACGTACGTAGTTTTCAATATGACTACTGCATAATATTGCTAAGTATATTTTGGTTCATTTTCGTGGATGTACCGATATATTTTAAAATATTTCTTATTAATGCCTTAACATAATGAAATTAGTTTAAAAAATATATATCATCATACATTGCCTAAGTTTAATTAGTAATTTAATTTGGATTTTCAAGGATTGATTTCTCGCTCCTTCGTTTTTCAGATTCTTCACTTTTCATCCCCGCGCCCCCTACATGCGGATATTTGCATAATTAACGGTGGAATACTGTATTGTCATCCGATCTTATTAACTGTGCAAAATTTCATCAATTGATTATGTCAGGAAGTGTGTTAAATAAAGGATGCAATATTTGAAGACAAACATTTAAAAAATACATTGTGAGTTAAAGAAAAACGAGCAATAAATAGAATTAGGGTTTTTTTAACTGTTTTAATTCAGGAGCAACTTAACGAAATGTTTTTCCTTACATTTATTCAAAATTTTAAAATCAAACTTAGAGTTCAATTTTTCCCGTTATTTAACTGTTTTGTTTCCCCTTCTACTGTTTTTAATAATCATGATAAATTGAATAATTATTTAGTATTCATTTTGAAATATTCTAAATTATGTAAAAATTTATATGCAAGAAATTTTATAAAAATGCATTTATGTAAAAATATTGACTAATACAAACGTTCAAGATGTATATTTTCTTAGCTGAAGCTTAAATGAAATATCACTATTTTCTCAGAATTAGTAAAATACTTTAGTTAACTTCAACACCCACACTGAACTAAAGAAATGATGCACTTTTCTAATAACAACACTCTTTAAAACATACATAGTATATACACTAGCTAAGTAATACCTTCATTTCTGTTGTACTTAGTTCTGATACTGGCATAGGTGAATTTCGAACTCCATTTATATAAATCTGGGGTAACATCCCACTATGAACTTCCCAACCATCAGTTATGCACATATATGTGGCAAATTTTATACCTACTTAATATACTCTTTCTCTTCTTACTGTTTCAATAAATTTATTTTGATATATTTCTTTAATTGCAAATGAAGTTTTAAATACAGGATAACCTGGAATTATATATGGACTACTTTGTGCGTTGTAAAATTCATTAACATAAGAGTCGAATTAATAAATATAATCAAATAATGGTAAAGATGATACAGAATTGTAAAATAATTATAAATATATTACCGGATTCTGTGTGAAATGAAATTATAAGAAAAACTAAAATTAACTACTTTTTAAACGAAATAATAAAAGAGCAAAATAATATCTAAGAATGTTTTAAATAATTAAATATTTAAATGTTTTTTTAACCCCTTTCCAGGTCATGTTAATAGATTTGCCTGAGTGAAGAAGACCGGGTCCTACAGTTTATATCGGGATGCGAACCACTTCTTAGGGATAATTTATATTTGAAAATTACTTCGCGCCAGGTGGGGGCTCGAACCCACCTAGGTATGCTCGGAGAGAAAGCTAGACGCCCTAACCCACTGAGCTACCCGCCCCAGTTAACAGTGATTTAGGAGAATTATAATAATATTATACATTTTTGTGATGGGAAAGGGGAGTTAATAAATAATATCGACCATCGAAAGTCATTTTTTAAATAAAACAATATTTATTTAACCAGTGATTAAAATTAATAATATATTTTCATTATTTATAAGTTTTGTTTCTAATCTTATCCTTAACAATAAACTTAGCTAATAAAATGAAATAATTTTAATTTAATATCTATTTGTATACAAGGGCCTGTTAAAGAACACGCCAAAACCCTCGATAAACTTTTCGAAACTAACAAAATCGGAAAATTTAGAAAGTGTAACAGTAATCGACCCCTATCATTTCCTAGCAGTCGATTTTGACGGGAAAATGATGGGTTTTAACGGGATTTACCCTAAACCGGTTAATCAGTGATTCGGTGTCAGAAAAGCATAGTTACCATGTACTCATATGTGCATGGGACCGCCTTGCCTGAACGTATGAAATTGTAATTGCAAAATATAATTCAAAGTCGTTGCGATTTAAGCATTTTTAAGCTCCGAAGAGCGATCAAAATTGATATTGAACTGAAAATACGTAAATAGACAGGCAAGCAAAAGCCCACCAAGAATTTATAAACATTGAACTTTTCAATCATTAGCTCAAAAACCGCATATTAGATGGTAGTTGGTACATTATAAGTCGTCCATTCCTCACCATGTGTTGTACATGGGCCAGACTATAGTTTGTCAAAAACATTTTTCTTGAAGTTGTTGTAAAACATGATTCTTTAAAGAGATTTAATATATATTTTTGAACTTTATATTGTATTTTTCTTGTGTTTTCAAAATTCCCTTTCAGGTTAAATTTTAAGCAAGTGTTAGTACTTACTGTGTTAGATTTATAGTGTTACGACGTCCAATTGGTACCATCAGAGAAGCAGTTAAGCATAAACGAACAGTAACTATAAATGTTGTATTATTCTCCGCCTGAACCCTTCTTTGTGAACGTTAATATTCATTTTTGGAAAATATAATAGAAGTCCTTCGGACGCCAAAAGTTGGATCGTTCACAGGCCCAGCGACTACGAAGGCGTAGAATGGCCACAAAATATTTATTTTTGAAATTTCGACTTGTAATACGAAATTTAAGAAAACCTCGAGTTGTAAATCGAAGATTAACAAAATTTCGAGTTGTAAGTCGAAATTTAACAAATATTCGACATAACGCGAAATTTAAGAAAACTTCGACTTGTAACACAAAATTTAAGAAATCATTACCTTATAAGCTGAGGATTAGTTTAATACAACCTAGTGAAATTGATATAACTAGTCAGTGAAGTTGTGTATTGCGCTGGGTTGCACAAGTACGGAAGAGCTGAAGGGTCAAAGCTCCACTTTTATTGATCTTCTCAAGATCTCGACTTTTATCTCAAGATCTTGACTTTTTCTCAAGACCTTGACTTTTGTTTCAAGATTTTAAACGAGAAACATTAATTTTAAAAATAGAAAATCATAAATTATGATTTGTCACTACTGTACTTACTAATATTTTAGTATTTTGCAATGATTATATTACAGAACTTGAGATAAAAGTCAAGATCTTGAGAAAAGTCAAGATAGATCTTGAGAAAATCAAGATCTTGAGATAAAAGTCAAGATCTTGAGATAAAAGTCGAGATAGACCTTGAGATAAAAGTCAAGATCTTGAGAAAAAGTCAAGATCTTGAGATAAAAGTCAAGATCTTGAGAAAAAGTCAAGATCTTGAGATAAAGGTCAAGATCTTGAGATAAAAGTCAAGATCTTGAGATAAAAGTCAAGATCTTGAGAAAAAGTCAAGATCTTGAGAAAAAGTCAAGATTTTGAGATAAAAGTCAAGATCTTGAGAAAAGTCCAAATAAATCTTGAGAAAAAGTCAAGATCTTGAAATAAAAGTCAAGATCTTGAGATAAAAGTCAAGATCTTGAGATAAAAGTCAAGATCTTGAGATAAAAGTCGAGATCTTGAGACGACAAATAAAAGCGGAGCTTTGACTCCTCATCCCTTCCGTACTTGTGCAACCTAGTGAAACACACAACTTTACTCACAAGTTATATCAATTTCACTACGTTTTATCAACCGAATCCTCAGCTTATATAATAAATATATAAATAGAGGATTTCTTAAATTTCGTGTTACAAGTCGAAATTTCAAAAATAAATATTTTGTGGCCCTTCTACGCCTTCGTAAGCGAGAGTTCGGATGGTTATGATAGTTTACCGTTAATAATGCCTGTTTTTTTATTAAGTCATATGAGCTGATTTATTATGTCTTTAGGCATACTACTAGAGTGTCTCCTAATGTGGGAAAAGTTTATTAAAATATGTCTAACTTTTATATTGTTTAAACAGAGAAACATGTTAGCTTGCTTTATGAACTCGAGTAATATATTCAATTCAACCGCTCTCTTGTCGTATATGGAGGACTTTGTTTTCATTAGACTGGAAATATTAATTTTTATTTTTTTATTAAACATCATTATTTAATATACCATTTTTTCTCAACGATAAAAATATAATACGAATATTTAATAAAATATTCTATCTTGATAAATAGCCAAATGAAAAGTTTCGTAGCTAAACTGATATATATTAATGAATGAATTATAAATATAAATAAATTATTTATATATTTTTATTTGATAACCCGATTTGTAAGTACGAAACTCCCACCGATAATATGGTAAGATATGTCGCGGATCCTCTGTGCAAAATAAATAAAATTATTGCTGGTGACCTTATAAAAATTCTATATAATGAGAAGAAAATTATCTACGGATGTATAGTCGAGTGTATATTTACTGGGCAGTCAAAAGACGTAACAAAAATTTTTCGAGCTAATTATTAACGCAGGTGAACCATTCGGCATGGTCTTATCAAACAAGCCAACGTACCAATAAAGATAAAGATTCAATTTGCAATTTCAATTTCCAGGCGAGATAGTAGTAACGGTATTTTAATGAGGTTGTAAAGATTTTATTGCGTTTTTTGACTGCCCAATAAATATACACCCGAATAGAAATTAAATAAGCGACGTCTGTAATAAAATAACGTTAGACTTAGAAAATATAAAACATATCGAACAAGTTCATAACAACAATGAGAAAATTTCAGATGAACATAGATGAGTGGTTCGACTATTTTTTTTCCCTGTTTTTCACCCGCCAATTTTAGAACGAGTCAAGTTTTCAGATCCACAAATGGACCATAAAAGGCACCCAGTCTGGGAGAACTGGTGATTCTTAATATTAGGCAAACATACTCCATGCATATCTTGCGTCTATCATATAAAATATTAAAAAATCGTGTTGATTTATTCAGCATTGGTATCTCAAACAAAAACGACAAAATAAAGTCAAAAATATAGTCTACAAATACAAAATACAGTCTAATTCGAAGAAAGATAATGAAAGAATCATAAAATCTGTCATTTTCTATCAGTAAAGTCATGCTTTATAATGTTTAAACACTGTGAATTTGTAGTGTATAAAAAAATTGTACTAAATTTTTGAAAATATGAATTATGAGGTGTGGATGAAGATTGTGGGAAGATTGTCCTGATGCCTCCATCAACAGGCCCTCAATCCACCACCACTCTCCCACCCACAGACAGCTCTCATATAAATAACACTTCATCATATACTGCCAGCGAGTTCGCTCTAAGGAGTAGGCAGATTGAGGTCTTAAAGACGGATCCTGGTGAGATCTAGGGAGTAGGCAGATTGAGACCCCGGCATCGAACCAGTTCTACGAACTCCTAGCGTTATTTTCTTTAACAATTTTTTCTTGACCCTCTTTTTCTCTCTTGAAAATGGCTCCAAAACGGGAGTCAAAACGTCGAGACATTAACAATCTCAGACGCGGTTCAACCCGAGAACCTAGTATTTTTCATACCAACGATCGCGGAAGCTTCTCGAAACAATATATATGTATATATATATATATATATTGTTATTATAAATGATTTGCAGGAAACAACTACTCAGCGGGCAAATACCCCGACCTGCATTGAATTATACCTTACAAATCATTTGGTAGCCAATGTCATTTGTCAATTCCCCGACCAGACATAGACCGGTTTCGAACTTATTAGTTCTCATCAGTATGCCATAGGTCGTGGAATAGACAAATGACAGTGGCCAACCTGCTAGTCTTATACAGACTAATGTAAATGGTGTAGTGGTGAGAGGTAAGTGAATCCTCTCATATATATATATATATATATATATATATATATATATATATATAATGCTATGTATTCGCATATTGTACGATTACGAAGATTGCATGTTTGTGTTATTTGCTGAATCAGGGTTTGAATTTGTTTGTTTCCTTTAGATGGTTTTCAAAATTTATTTAAATTAGCTAAAGATCCGAAAGGTATGTGTTTTAGAATGTTAATACTTGTTTAGAGTTGTTTTAATAGTTTTTAAGTTTTTATTTGATGCCAACAGTAAGTTTGATACTGACATCTATGCTATTAGTTATTAAGTTGTTGAAATAATTTCTGACATTTAAGTCATTATGACATTTCTTTTAAGTAGGAAATTTTTTTATAGTTGGTAAATGTTTTCCTGGAGAAAGACAAGGAGGTTTAAGTTAGGTTATGTTTGGAATGAAATTAATCAAAATTCATATGATGTTTTGTTTTGTTTATTTTGGGTACTTTGATATTTAGTGATATAGAACAACAAACAACAGATAAAAGAGAGGTGGAAAAACAAATTTAAGAAAAAAAGAACAAGTGAAAAATTAGGGAATGAAGAAGAAAAATAATAAACAAGAATTAATAATTTGAAATTGAATTAAAAGGTCAGAAATTGTGGAGATCAGCGAAGAAGAGTAAAAATAGACTGTAAATAAGAAGGAAGAGGTGTTATTGTGGATAGGAATTGCAGAGGAGATAAGGACGAGATAAGGTGAAGAATTAATGAAAGGAGAATTGTTGGATTTGGAAAGAGAAAAGTGTAGCTACGAAGAAGGAAGGTTTTTGTGTGTTTAATTTTGGACAAGGTTGTATATTAAAATTTAAATAGTGTATTAGACTTTCGAACCTGTTATAAAACTGCTAAATTATCTAAATATCAAGGAAAATAAATTACTTATATCAGATCAAAATTTTACTTTAATAAAATTTCATTTTAAAACAGGAACTGAATTTGAACCTGCTCCTGAAGGAAAATATAAGCTAGCCGGCCCATTAAATAAATTTCACATACTTTCGGATCAAAAGGTAAGAGATTTTAATTTGAACTTTTGGTTTTAAAGTTTTTTTTTTTGGGTTTATCTATTGGAAATAAACAAGTTAAAGTTTGATTAGTACTGCAAATTATTAAGTTCAATAAAAGTAAAACAGCACATTTGGCGCCCAACGCGTGGCGATTGTAAAATTATTGATTTGATAAAGTGTGCAGTCTTGGTGAAAGTTTGTGAACTGTTGATTGTGGTACATAGTTTTAAAATTTAATAACAATTTCATTTATTAAGGGTATATGAAGTATTAATTCTTAATTGTGTGGTATTTGTATGAAATTAAGATCAGGAAGACAAACAAAAATGGAGAATAAAAATCAAACACCAGAAACTTCTCGACAAGGTGATACATCCCAACAAACACAAAATGATGATAAATTTATACAAATTAACATGATAGTGAACAGATTTGATGAAAATAACAAAAAAATGGACGAAAAAAACAAGACATGAATAATAAATTTGATGAAATCAACAACAAAATAGACAATAAATTTGCAGAAAGCAAACAAGATATGAACAAAAAAATGGATGAGAACAATAGGAAATTGGAAACGAGTATAGTAGAGTTACACAATAAAGTGGACCAGAAAATTAAGAAAATAGAAGAAAAGGTAGAAAAGGTTTATGAAGAGATAAGTGAATTTAAAAAAGAAGTAAGAGTAGAAGTAGAACACCACAATATATATATATATATATATATATATATATATATATATATATATATATATGCACCATGGAGACATCCATGATGTCTGGTGTATAGTAGCATTAGACCATATGAGAGGATTCACTTACCTCTCACCACTACACCATTTACATTAGTCTGTATAAGACTAGCAGGTTGGCCACTGTCATTTGTCTGCTCCATGACCTATGGCATACTGATGAGAACTAATAAGTTCGAAACCGGTCTATGTCTGGTCAGGGAGTTGACAAATGACATTGGCTACCAATTTTTCATGATTTGTAAGGTATAATTCAATGCAGGTCGGGGTATTTGCCCGCTGAGTAGTTGTTTCCTGCAAATCATGTATAATAACAGTATATGGGTTAAGTCCACCAAAGGCTGAAGGTCACCCCTCTCGGTACTTGCAAAATGGCAAGTCGCTATGCACCATGGAGACATCCATGATGTCTGGTGTATAGTAGCATTAGACCATATGAGAAGATTCACTTACCTCTCACCACTACACCATTTACATTAGTCTGTATAAGACTAGCAGGTTGGCCACTGTCATTTGTCTGCTCCATGACCTATGGCATACAGATGAGAACTAATAAGTTCGAAACCGGTCTATGTCTGGTCAGGGAGTTGACAAATGACATTGGCTACCAATTTTTCATGATTTGTAAGGTATAATTCAATGCAGGTCGGGGTATTTGCCCGCTGAGTAGTTGTTTCCTGCAAATCATGTATAATAACAGTATATGGGTTAAGTCCACCAAGGGCTGAAGGTCACCGCTCTCGGTACTTGCAAAATGGCAAGTCGCTATGCACCATGGAGGCATCCATGATGTCTGGTGTATAGTAGCATTAGACCATATGAGTGGATTCACTTACCTCTCACCACTACACCATTTACATTAGTCTGTATAAGACTAGCAGGTTGGCCACTGTCATTTGTCTGCTCCATGACCTATGGCATACTAATGAGAACTAATAAGTTCGAAACCGGTCTATGTCTGGTCAGAGAGTTGACAAATGACATTGGCTACCAATTTTTCATGATTTGTAAGGTATAATTCAATGCAGGTCGGGGTATTTGCCCGCTGAGTAGTTGTTTCCTGCAAATCATGTATAATAACCATATATATATATATATATATATATATATATATATATGAAGACATTTTACTAAAGTTTCTAGGTGTATTTAATAAATTTATATACTAATTAAACAATTCAGATATGGGATACAAAATGCAGTTTAATTCGAAGAAGGATAATGAAAAAATCATAAAATGTGTAATTTTTTATTGGTAGAGTAATACTTTTTAATATTTAAACACTGAATTTGTAGCGTACTATATAATTCCATTATAGTAAAATGACAAGTAATATTAAAAGAAAACAACAAACTTTTCGTCTATGGAAAATAATTGTATTTTAAATAAGCACTTTGCTAGTTTGCTTCTACTGTTTGAATATTTTCGTCAATTTTTTTCACTTTTTCTTCTAATCTTTTATATTCTTGATCTCTCTTATTTAGCTCGGCGCGAAATTCCTCATCCCTAATTATTAAATTGTTGAGAATACGTCTTACCTCATCATCTTTCTCTTTCAATTTCATTTTTATGTCCTTACATTCCTCATTCATTTTCTTAAAATACTCATAATTTTTTTTAATTTCTGCATCCTTTTCTATCAGTTTATCTTGGACTCGTGACATTTCCTCATCTTTAAGCTGACGACTTGCGTTAACGTGACGTTTGCAATCATTAATTGCTTCTGTAAAATGTTTGTCATTTTCATCTAGTTTGTTATGAATTTCTTTTAATATTTCATCTTGCTTGGCTAATATATTTTGCACGCTGGTGAGATTTTTTTGTACGTCATTAGAATCTTCATCCTTTCCATTCATAATACCATCTACAGCCCTTCGACATTGTTCGCTTTTTTCTTTAATCACTTTCATTTCGTTATTATTTTCGTTTACCATAACAAGAATTTTTTGGTTTGAATGTGTAACGTTCTCCTTTAATTTTCTAGTTATTCCATCTATTTTACTAATATTTTTTTCCAGTACAATATTTTTGTCCAGAAGATCCCTTACATTCCGTTCTAATTGCAGAACCGCGCCCTGTGTTTTTCTATTATTATCCTCGATAATCTCCAACAACTTATTGGATAGTAAAAATGTTGTATAGTTTTGACATTTACTAATTTCTGTATCATGCAAATTTAATTTACCTAAAATATCATTGTATTTAAGTTCTATCTTGTTAAACTCCCTTGCAGTCGCAGTAAAATCGTTTTGATTCCGCGTCAAAATCAGATTTGTGTAATTCCTAAATTCCATAATATCATCGTTTTGTCTATTTATATCTAGTTCTATGCCACTCAACTGATTAGAAATATTCTTCTGTCCCATTTGGAGCTCAATATCTTTATTTTGTAATTCGCCATAAAGATTAAACAAACTATTTTGAACATCATTTATCAGCTTACCCTTGCTATATAAAGCTTCGAAAATTTTCGCATTTTTTTCCAACAGCGTGGCCTCTAAAAGAGTAAAATTGTTTTGTAATTTCGCCAATTCTGTGCTTACATTTTTTTCGTTTGAGCCATCGCGTAACTTAGTTAGCTGGCTCAGTGAAGCTACTAATCTTTCTCTAATCTTACCAAGCTCTACATCATTAACTTCTTGTTTGACAAGTAATTTCTCAATTTCTCTTTGCAGTTTTAAAACGTCTGAGTCTTTCTTCTGTAAATTACTTAACATATTTTTAATCACATTTTGAATTTCAACTATTTCTCGATCCTTTGTTAAAAGCGATGTTTTTGTGCCTGTTAAATCCATTTGAAGCTCGTTAACAGTTTTGTTATACATACAATTTTCTTTACTTGTAATATCTAACTTTTTATTGGTTTCTAATAACTGCTTCTGAAATATATCCAATATAACTACTACATGATTTTGATCCAAAACATAGTTTTCATGGGTATAATTTTCCAAATCCAAGGGAAAATTTCGAAGATCACAGGTTTTTAATAATCGTTCGCTGACAAATTGTTTCGATTTTAGGGAAAAGTATTCTCTATCCCAGAACACTGTTTTATTTTGCTTAAAGAAGCCTTGAGACATTATCATACCATCTTGATCTGTATACCAAAATATGTTACCGTCAACTTCAGTGGATTTCCTTATTCGAAGAGCAAATGATAAATCTTTACTTTGGTCCTGAAGGATCAAATGTGAAAAATCCGTATTTATCCACCAAACATCAGTTTGGCCGTAGAATATTTCGATGAGATTCTTAGGATCTATGTCTGGTTTCTCATGAGTAACTTCCCAAACTACGGCGAAATTGATGGATTCTTTTGGATCATAGCAAAATCCCCGATCATATCTACAGACGGTGCCTGACCTTAATCTGATTTTATTTTGCAGTATGTTCGATTTTGCTGTATATTTCTCAAATTTTGTCGTTGAATCTGTAACATTTGTATAGTACTCCTGGGCCCATTTGTCAATAAAGAGACCTGTGTTAAAAGCGTTAATACAATTTTTGGTTATATCACTATGTGAGGGGGTGTAGCAACGGTAAACGGTGACGTCCACATCAGCAGATCGAAAAATGTGAACATCGGCTCTGCGAACATCTGGATAACTGCAAGTTTCACTTGCCCCTTTTACCATATCCCATCGCAAAATAGATAATACAAATATTATTAATTTCATCCTGGAAAAAAAAGGATCAGTTAGCCATTTTATATTATGAAATAATTGTAATAAATAAAAATAATTTATTTATGACATTACAATAAACTAAATTTTATGCGAACATTTTGTATTTTTTGGAGAGTGCTTTTGTCTCTACCTATTAGAGCAGGCCAATCAGGTTTGTATCAGAACTAAGTACCTCCCGATGCATGTATAGTACTTTCAACTTACGATATGATTTTTATACCGACTTAGCAACGCGAGTGGAAGATCTTAACTTAACATCGAGATATAAGCCTAATTTTTTTGCTTCCTCAACGGGCGTCAAGTCTTTCCGTCTAAGGGTAATTTTAAAACCACTTTCCAACTATCCTTACCAAAAACTAATAACTCTGTTTTATACTCATTTAGAGCTAAGCCATGAGCATTAGAGGCCTCAGCAATTGTTGCTAGGTCAGAATTAATCTTATCCTTTGCTTGTAAATAATCATTAAAACTGAACGAAAAAAATAATTGGATGTCGTCCGCATATTTATGGATTGAACAAAACTCTAAAAATGGATGAAAATCGGAAACGTATATAGAAAATGAAAAAGGCCCAAGGATACTGCCTTGTGGAACACCCTCAGCAGTGGATTCAAAATCAGAAAAATTATTATTAACGCAAACCCTTTGACCGGCGAGAAACCCAGGGCAAAATTCACCTATGCTCTGGGTAAATTCGCAACGGTATTCCAGACCGAGTTATTCGCTATATATATATATATATATATAGTTACTGTAAAAAGGCGCTCTGCGAACTTGGCTCATCCAGGTTTCTCTGGGTGCCTGGGCACAGTAACATTGAGGGTAATGAGCAGGCAGATGCTCTGGCCAGAGAGGGTTCTCAACAGCCCTTGAGGGGCCCAGAGCCAGCACTGGCTGACCCTAAAGCAAACGCCAATATGTCAATAGAGGACTGGTCTCACTCCCAGTTTGTGGACCTTTGGAACTCCCACCCAGGAGTTCGGCAAGCGAAGCTCCTCATCCCAGGACCCTTTTCGAAGAGGGCGGAACATTTACTGCATTTAGGCAGAAAGCAAGTTAGGATCGTGGTTAGTTTCCTGACTGGACACGGCTCTTTCAGGAAACACCTGCACAACATCGGAGTGGTTAACAACCCCGAGTGTAGCTTTTGTGGAGAGGAGGAGGAAACTTCCATCCACCACCTAACCTCATGCCCCAGTTTCATGAACTTGAGACACAAGCACTTCGGTATAGGTTTCCCTATGCCGGAGGAGGTAAGGAATGCTCCGCTGGGAAGGATTCTGGCCTTTGGTCTGGAGTCCGGCCTGGATGGAGACATCCACTGATCAGTTAGCGGATGCACAATGGGCCACTAGGCCTGAGTGCCGGGATTTATGATTGCACCGCTAAGAAGAAGATGATGATGAAGAAGAAGAAGAAGAAGAAACCCTTTGACCACGGTTAATTAAATAGTTACGAATAAACGTTAACGCAATGTTACCCAACCTAAAGTATTTTAGTTTCTTGTATAAAATAGAATTGTTTACCGTATGAAAAGCTTTACTAAAATCAAGTAATATTAAGCACGTGTTGTTACTACCATCATTAACCTATACAGATCGTTGGTAACGTGGAGTAGGGCTGTACTAGTACTATGACGAACACTAGACCCGCTCTGATTTGTAGGTAGTATACTATTAATAGTAAAGTAAGTATTTAATTGCTCAGCTACGATTTTTTCCAAGACATTCTGTTTTATCCGAGTTTAATGTTAAGGTATTATTAAACCACGCTATTACTTTACAAAAGTCTTTTTGTATCGATCCGGGGGTAGTTCCAAAATTTAACTTTATATAAAATAACCGTACCAGCAAAGCTTGTTATTTCTCCGAGATAGATCATTAGTATACGCAGAAAATAGCAGTGGATTCAGTACGGTCCCCTATGAGACTCAATACCTGACTGTTTTGGGATTACTATGTCTTGTATTGAGACACAATCGGTTCTACCTTTTAAATAAATTTTTAGAAGTTGAAGAGTCTATCCTCTGATACCAACAGCGTCTCAAGATGTGGAGAAATTCAGTGTGGCATACAGTACCAAACGCCTTAGCAAGATTGGCAAAAACTGCCAAAGCTGATTCACTCTTATCTAAATTTTTGAGGTTAAGTCACATATCGCAGTTTGGGTTGATATATTTTCCCTAAATCCATATCAGAAATCATTTTATCTTTGTCTAAAAAACTCAATAATTTTTTAAAATAATTTCTTGGAAAATTTTAGCAAAATTGGATAGAACTGTTATAGGTCTATAATTATTTACTTCATCTTTAACTCCACTTTTATACACTGGTCTAATAATTCCAACTTTAAATATGGATGATACTTTTCCTTGATTAATTGCCATATTGATTAAGTGAGCAAGAAGTTTTATAATGAATATACTGATTGTTTTTTTAATGTTTCAGATTTTATATCGTCGATGCCAAGGAGTTAATTATTCTTCAATTCGTTGATAGCCTCCATAACTTCAGGAACTGTTATCTGACGAAGATATATGGAATTTGTATTATGTGTTAGTTGTAAAGGTATTCCTACGTGTGTCTGTTCAATCTTATCTGCAAGATTTTGTCCTACATTTGTGTAGGATCATTGAAGCTATTTGCAATCTCAAAAGGACCATATTATAATATTGTCTTGTTTAAGAGTGACGATAACTTCTTAATTTTTGTTTTCATTGCAGATAGCTATAATTTTTTTCCACGTTTTACTAGAATTTCCTTTGCAGGTATAAATTTTATTTTTAAAGTATATTATTTAATTTTTTTTTATTAATTGTTGTAGTTTGTTGGATGATGGATATTTTACAAGCATTGTACTTTATTATGGTACGGCAGGCGAAAATGTCCGTCAATCTTGCATAATTCGCGTTCCCCATGAAAGAACTTTTCAGCTGTTTAACGTTTAAGGGATCATGAACATTTTCAACCCGTTGCCACCTGGGGTCGTATATGCTCTCGGATGACACAGGATGTCCACTCATTTTAGACGCTGTCGAAGAAAATCCTGGAGTACCTAAGTAACCGCAGGTTTTCTTTACAAAGTGTCCGAATTTGTAGTGTGGAACACATCGCGTGCAGAAAGTGCAATACCTACTTACTTACAACCTGGAGATGAGCTTCGACAGAAACAATAACTAAATATCAACTTTGTGTGTATGTTCGTTTTCAGTTTTTAAGTATTTATAATTTGATCGTTTTGTGCAGATTTGGCAACACTGTAAACTCGGCTGTAATAATAGTAAATAATATACATTGTGCGAGTCGGAATTTGGTGAGTATATAAATTGTTTGTTTTTCTTTGAATTTTTAAATTTAAAAAGTTGTATTAATCTTCACATTACATCGAGGGTCACAGAAAAAAATATAAGTATGTATTTCAAGAACATCCTGTATATTGACAAGATTCTTTTCCATTGTGCGGCAGTTTATTTTTAATTTCTAGTTCGTCGGGAAATGAAAACAATACCTAAAAAGATTTTAGTTAATCTCTACTATAAAGAATATTTTACAAATACATATTCGTGAGGGCATGATATTCAAAGACAACCCTTAATTTTGGATTTGGAGGGTTGTTTGCTATACGTGGTGTGTTATTTAGGAAATTTATATCTTAATCAAACAATAATTGAGCTACAGGAAACAAATGCGATCTACTTCAAAGAAGGATAATAAAAAAACTCCTAAAACGTGACATTTTTTATTGATAATAATTTCTAATAAACAAACACTTTGCGAATTTGTGGTATTAATCCAGTCAATCGATGTTCAAAACTGCCGTTTTCATAATAAAATTGCGAAAATTCTTGTCTCAACAGTCTATATGTTTTTTGGAGTGCTGAATCCGAATTTTAAGTTTGCTGCCTGGGGCGAGCGTAGGTGCGTCTTTACTATGTACATACTTCGGTATGCGATGTAAAGCAACGACAGGTGCAGTTAGTACTTGGATGGGCGACCATTCCAACGGAAACCGCGTTCTCGCCTCACACATCTTCCAGCGGCTTGTATATCAGTGTATGCGCGGAAGCTATACAATCTTAAGCGAGGGTTGTATAGGAGATATACCATCCTTCGGAGGGGATGTAAAGCCGTCGGTCCCTTGTCTATTAAATGTTAGGCAAGTAAAAGATCCCTACTCTTCTTAAGGGAAGAGGTTCGGCAAAATTCCTGGTTGGGGTAGCTCGTCTACAGGCGTCGGTGTTAGGCCTCAGTAGCGGCAATAGGCCGACGTTAAATAAATGTATAAAAAAAAAAAAGTTTGCTGCCTTGTAGGAGGTCGGCTTCACAACGAAAGACGCAAGAAAACTCAAAATCTTCCCAATTTTTTCAGCTTTTCGCTTATATCTCGAGAACTATGCCTAGTAGTAGGCAAAGTAGACAAAATTTTCTATAAAATGCACTAGTCAACTTTGATTTTCTGACGATCGCGCTGAAAAACAGCGATTTTTTTGCCCTTTTGTGAAAAACTCCCACTCCCACCCCCTGCAACTCGAAAAATATACATGCTGTCAAGAAAAACCCTTATACCACGTGAAAGTATACTAAATTTCCTACAAGAGACGTCTCTAATATTAAATTTTCTCATAAGGGGGGAGGGAGCAAAGCGAAAATTACGGAAAATGCCTTCTGCGCCCTACAGCCAAAACGACCCCTCCCACTTGTCTATCTCTTATCGGCGCTATACTTGTATTACGCTTAAAAGAGGCTGTTTTGAATGAATTGATGGCAAAGCAGGTTTGATAAAATCTGAACAAATTATATTTACAACATATTAAGTACATGAAAAAAAAGGTGAATATGAAATCTGTCATGTGCGCAGTTGTTTTAGTCCTCTCCGTTGGTGGTTCAGACAGTATTTCTTGAGAACTAGAAGGTCCAGGTGAATGGTCTTGGACAATGGAAGGTCTAAGCAAAGGACCAGGGGCTGTGGAAGATCCAGGCTGAACAGTGAGTTGTTGCTGTTCTAAATTAACAAGCTGAGGTATAAGCAATACGTGAATCAGCCTACAAGGCATCAGCAAACACGGCTGCCATATCTCCGATTGAAACTGTAACTCAACAACACACCTTGGGAGTTTTCCATCAGGTGCAGTAGTGAAGCGGAAACTACTTTGATCCAGAGCAGTGGGGATAGAAATTGACAAAAAATGGGTTGGCTTTCATTACCACACTGAAACCTCCGGCTCCCAAGAGGCCTCTTCAGCTTATATCTTGCAAATGCAAGAGAGATTGTCGAGGTCGGTGTGAGTTTAGGCAAGCAGGACTGTTCTGCACGAAACTGTGCCAACAATGTGAAGAGTCGTGCTCCAACATTGACGACAATTTGGATATAGAAGAGAGAGACGACCTAGATGACCCCCTTGCAGTACCAGTGTCTGAAGCAGCCGAGGCGACAGAAGGTATTAATTCATGTAATGTTTTGCAGCATTATGTATCTTTACCAATCAATTCCTTTCTATCTTTTAGCTGAAGAACAGCAACAACACACTGTTCAGCCTGGACCTTCCACAGCCCCCGACCGTTTTCCTGAACCTTTCATTGCCCAAGACCCTTCACCTGGGCCCTCTAGTGCCCAAGAAGCATTGCCTGGACCATCAACAACCAAACGGAGATGACTAAAACAACTGCGCACATTACATCAACTATTTCTTCATACGTCGATATTTCACTATACAGCATCTATCTTTTGTAACCATGTTCTAACGCCTTCTTACTACTAGGCTCGACTTTACTCATTTCATGACACATGTACATTGCTACATACAGATTTCATTTCAGCTTTACGTTCAGTGTCTTGTACCTAATATGTTGTAAATATAATTTGTTAATGTTTTCATCAAAGATGCCTTGCCATCAATTCATTCAAAACAACCTCTTTTAAGCGCAATATATCGAAAGTATAACGCCGATGAGAGATAAACAGGTGGGAGGGGTCGTTTTGTGTGGATCGTAGAAGGCATTTTGTTTACTTTAATTTGTATAGAATGGTCATCTTCGAAAAATGCATAGTTTTCGAGATATAACCAAAAAACTCAAAAAAGTGGGAATTGAAGATTTTGCGTTTGTCGGTGTGAAGCCGACCTCCTACAAGGCAGAAAACTGGACATTAAGATTCAGCACCCCAAAAAACATAGAACCGCTGAGAAAAAACTTCGCAATTTTGTTGCAGGAAAATCACCATTTGATTGGACTATATGTAAAATTTCATTATAATAAAATAATAATAAGTAATATATATATATATATATATATATATATATATATATATATATATATAAAACCAAAATTAAACACACGTGGTGTATCTTGAGGTTGCAGTCAGAGGTGAAAAGTTTACGGCCACAAAACAGAAAAAGAAAAACTCTTTTGTTACTTTGTCAAGCTTTCGGAAATTATTTATTCCCTTTATCAAGACATCTATAAATAAAATTATTATTTAATCAGAGTCATATAATATAGTTCGCTAAAATACTTACTAACTTGAGGTTAAAAGTTAAGGTCACATGTATTATAAAATAGTCGCATTTTTTAACTTAATGTAGACAAATTCATACACAAATTCCTTTACAGGTACACAATTTAAGGTAAACAATTACTGATTATTTAAAATTAAGGATTAAAACCATGATTAAAATAGATATAACAAAATGAACATGAATAACTATCACATGTGAGTGTAGAACTAAATTTCTTTATCAAACTGTATACAAAAAATTTTTAAAATGACAGAAAGGTATTACAATTGGCTGGCTTGTACTAGGAATTAAGTTAGGAACATTAATTCCAACGTGAATGTTACCAACTGTGATCCAGCGGGAGGTTTGAATTTTGAAAAATGCGAAAATTCTCTTTTTCTAATTTGAGGATGTATGTATAAATCTTACTTAAATTATCGATATCAGATTTTTTATTTAAGCTATTTGTCTCATTATTAATATGGATCATTTCAAGGAATGATCTTTTTCTAAAGTTACTCTCTACAGCCAAAACCTTAGCACTTTCATAATTCATTTTATGACTGGTGTTGATGACATGTTCTGCTAATGCACAAGATTTTACGTTTCTGTTACAATCACTTTTATGTGAAGTTATACGACCATTAAGTGTCCGAGAGGTTTGACCAATATAAGATTTATTACAGTTGTTACATTCTATTCTGTATACCACATTTGATTTTTCTTTATTTTTTAATGGGGTTTTCACCCGACTGAAAAGTTTACCAACAGTTAATATGTTTTTTAATGCAATTTTTATGTCCATGTGTTTCACTAAGTTTATCAGCTTAGGAGTAAGATCTTCAATGAATGGTAATGACATATATTTAAGTGGACTCGTATTGGTTATGTTATGGTTTCGCTCAGTTATATTATTATTTACCAAATTAGGTATGGTATTATCGATATTATTATTTATGTTATTATGTTATATTTTTTAACAGATATTCTTACTAATGCCTACAATAAAACTAATGATTTTTATGTCAAAGACTCTTTCACATTCAGTGAATTTATCAATAACTATCAGCTACCTCCTAATTATATAATCGTAAGTTTTGATGTGGTTTCCCTGTTCACTAATTTGCCTCTGGAATTAGTTATTTCATCGTTAACAAATAATTGGAATATAATCTCACAACATTGCAACTTAAGTCTAGATATTTTCATAGAAATTTTAAAATTTATTTTTGATTCTAACTATCTTGAATTTAATCAAAATTATTATAAACAAATTTTTGGTACCCCTATGGGGTCTACTATTTCTCCCATATTAGTAAATTTTGTGTTGGATGACCTTGTTAGGAATTGTCTGACTAGGATTCCGTTTAATTTACCTTTTGTGAAAAGGTATGTCGATGACCTCCTACTTTCGGTACCTGAAAACAGTACTGAGGAAGTGTTAAATATATTTAACAGCTACAACTCGAACTTACAGTTCACAGTTGAATTTGAAAATAATAACACTATACCGTTCCTCGACATGAAAGTAATCAGGACACAACAAAACATCCTTTGTACCAAATGGTACAGAAAACCAATGAGTAGTGGTAGGTATATAAACTATAAATCATACCATCCAGCACGTATGAAAATAAATCTCATCCGAGCCCTTAAAAATCGAGTAATCAAACTCTCACATATTCAATACAGGGACGAGTCACTGAGAGAACTACGTGGTATCCTAGTGGAAAATTCCTACCCAGTACATCTATTAAACAAAATTCTTTTCACTACTAGAACCTTGTCAAATAATAATAATAATTTACATAATGCAAATAATAGTAATAATAATTCTCTAAATTTAAATAATAATAACGCACCTAACATAAATAATAATATCGATAATACCATACCTAATTTGGTAAATAATAATATAACTGAGCGAAACCATAACATAACCAATACGAGTCCACTTAAATATATGTCATTACCATTCATTGAAGATCTTACTCCTAAGCTGATAAACTTAGTGAAACACATGGACATAAAAATTGCATTAAAAAACATATTAACTGTTGGTA
Source organism: Leptura quadrifasciata (assembly GCA_963675555.1). Taxonomy (NCBI): domain Eukaryota; kingdom Metazoa; phylum Arthropoda; class Insecta; order Coleoptera; family Cerambycidae; genus Leptura; species Leptura quadrifasciata. Next base: position 13,097,759 of record OY776676.1, read on the forward strand.
AACTTTTCAGTCGGGTGAAAACCCCATTAAAAAATAAAGAAAAATCAAATGTGGTATACAGAATAGAATGTAACAACTGTAATAAATCTTATATTGGTCAAACCTCTCGGACACTTAATGGTCGTATAACTTCACATAAAAGTGATTGTAACAGAAACGTAAAATCTTGTGCATTAGCAGAACATGTCATCAACACCAGTCATAAAATGAATTATGAAAGTGCTAAGGTTTTGGCTGTAGAGAGTAACTTTAGAAAAAGATCATTCCTTGAAATGATCCATATTAATAATGAGACAAATAGCTTAAATAAAAAATCTGATATCGATAATTTAAGTAAGATTTATACATACATCCTCAAATTAGAAAAAGAGAATTTTCGCATTTTTCAAAATTCAAACCTCCCGCTGGATCACAGTTGGTAACATTCACGTTGGAATTAATGTTCCTAACTTAATTCCTAGTACAAGCCAGCCAATTGTAATACCTTTCTGTCATTTTAAAAATTTTTTGTATACAGTTTGATAAAGAAATTTAGTTCTACACTCACATGTGATAGTTATTCATGTTCATTTTGTTATATCTATTTTAATCATGGTTTTAATCCTTAATTTTAAATAATCAGTAATTGTTTACCTTAAATTGTGTACCTGTAAAGGAATTTGTGTATGAATTTGTCTACATTAAGTTAAAAAATGCGACTATTTTATAATACATGTGACCTTAACTTTTAACCTCAAGTTAGTAAGTATTTTAGCGAACTATATTATATGACTCTGATTAAATAATAATTTTATTTATAGATGTCTTGATAAAGGGAATAAATAATTTCCGAAAGCTTGACAAAGTAACAAAAGAGTTTTTCTTTTTCTGTTTTGTGGCCGTAAACTTTTCACCTCTGACTGCAACCTCAAGATACACCACGTGTGTTTAATTTTGGTTTTCTTAACTAGTCAGTCAAGACTACCCTTCTTCTTTATATATATATATATATATATATATATATATATATATATATATATATAAAACTTTTGGTTAGGTGTACAAAGAATAGCGATTCTAGTTTACGACTACCATTTGGCCATCTTCTTCAATTCTTCTCATTTTTTCTTCTAATTTTTTATATTCTTGATCTTTCCTATTTAGCTCAGCCCGGAATTCTTCATCCTTACTTATTAAATTGTTGTGGATACGTTTTATCTCGTCATCTCTCTCTTTCAATTTCTTTTCCATGTCCTTACTTTTTTCATCTATTTTCTTGAAGTGTTCATAAATTGTTTTAATTTCTGTATCTTTTTTTATCAATTCATCCTGGATTTGTGAAATATTCTCAACTTTTTTCTGAAGACTTGTATTTATGTAACTTATCTTTTTTATCTCGGCACGAAATTCTTCATCTTTCATGATTAAATTGTTTTGAACGCGTCGTATCTCCTCATCCTTCTCTTTCAATTCCTTGGTTGTATCCCTACTTTTCTCGTCTATATATTCATAGAGTTTCTTAATTTCTGTATCCTTTTTTATTAAGGCGTCATGAATTTGTGAAATTTCTTCATCTTCCATCTGACTGCTTACATTGACCTGCCGTCTATAATCATTAATTGCATCAGTAAAATCTTTGTAATTCGCGTTTACTTTGGCATAAATTTCTTTTAAGTTGTCCTGAAGCTTCAGAATATCTTCATCTCGTTTGACTAAAATATTTTGCATGTTGGTGATATTTTTTTGTATAGCTTCAGAATCTACCTTTATTGAATTCATTATATGATCTACATCCCTTCTACATTGTTCACTTTTTTCTTTAATCATTTTCATTTCATTGTTATTTTTGTTCATCATTGCAACGAATCCTTGGCATTCACGTGTAATGTTATCTTTTAATTTTGTAGTTATTTCATCCATCTCATATACATTTGTTTCCAATGCAATACCTTTCTTTAACATTTCCATTGTTTCTTCTTCTAAATGCTGAACTGTTAGTTGTGTTTTTTTAATATCATCTGTTAATTTCAACAATTCATCTTTATTGAATAGTAAAATTGTTGTGTGGTTCTGACACTTACTTATTTCTGTATCGTGCAGATTTAGTTTAGTTAGCAGATCAACTGACAACTGACCGAGCCTCTCTACTTCTAACTCTAGAATGAGCACTCGATTAGAAATAGTCTCCTGTCCCTTTATTAATTCAATATCTTTCTTTTCTACTTTCTTAGAAAGATCAATCAAACTTCTTTTGGTATCATCTATTAGCTTATCCTTGCTATTTAAATATTTGAAAATTTCCTTATTTCTGTCTGATACTTTGGTCTCTAACAGAATAAAATTGTCTTTTAGTGTCATAATTTCTTTATCTATCTTCTTTTCGTTCGAATCATCATGTAATCTAGATAACTGATTTTGTAATGTACTTAATTTTTCTTTCATCTTCCGAAACTCCTCATCGTTACCTTCTTTTTGAACAAGTATTTGTGTAATTTCTTCTTGCATCTTTGAAACGTCTGAGTCTGTTTGCAATAAAGCATCATTAATTGTACTCCGAATTCTATCCATTGCTTGCTCTTTTACCAACAGTGATAGTTTTGTACCTGTTAAATCCTTTTGAAGGTCGGTAATGGCTTTGTAAATCTCATGATATCCTTTGTCCCCGCTTTGTACAACGGCCAATGTTTGCTTTGTTTCTAATAACTGTTTCTGGACTACATTCAGTATAACCACTAAATTGTTTTTATCCAAAGCATAATTTCGATAGATATTATTTTCGAAATCCAACGGAAAATTTTGAAGATCGCAGTATTTTAATATCTGTTCACTGACCCATTGTTTAGAGCTCAGCGGAAAGTATTCCTGCGTGGTCAAAAGTGGTTTAGTTTCATCGAATTCTCCAGTATAGACTAACATGCCATGTCGATCTGTATACCAAAATGTCTTACCATCAATTTCGCTTTCCTCCTCCAACCTAAGGGCAAATGATTCGTCTTCTACTGCGTCATGGAAAACTAAAAATATCAAACTGTTATTTCTTAACCTCCAAATATCAACAAAACCGTAGAATATTTCAGTAAGATCCTCAAATTTTATGTCTGGCTTTTCACGAGTAACTTTCCAAACTACAGCGAAGTCGAAGGATTCTTTTGAATCGTAACAGAATCCCCGATCGTATCTACATGTGGTGCCTGACTTTAATCTTATTTTATTTTGTATTATGTTAGCTTTTGCTGCATATTTCTCGAATGCCACCAGTGAATCTGTATCATTTACATTATGTGCATTATTCCATATGTCAACATATAGTCCCGTATTAAATGCGTTAATACAGTTTTCCGTGATATCACTGTAATAAGAGTAGCAATGGTAAACGATTATGTCTGTATCAACATCAGCAGTTCGATATATGTGATATACGTCCCGTTCAACCTTTGGTTTGGTGCATGTTTCACTTGCCGCTCTCACTATACCCCAAATGGAAAGGGATAATATACATATTATTAATTTCATCCTGCAAAAAAAGTCAGTTATTGATTTGGTTGTATTGCTTGTTATGAAATATTTGAAATATCCTGGAGGCAACGTACAGGATATGTAAGGTATCCACTATTGCTTTATTTTCAAGACTACCCAAGTAACACATGTTGGTCCTCTTATTACGCTTACATTATGGCAACTTGTAGAGAAAATTGTTTATATTGAAGCTTAGCTTCTTTATTAAAGCGTCTTATATAGTTTCTTTAATTTATAAGAAGCTTAGTATTTACAGCAGGTGTATAAACCTCTATATAATATGTATGCATCTGTTTTACAGCTTAGCAATTTCTCTATAATAGTTTTATAACTCTCATGTTATTGAGCAGAGATTGATGTACTTGGAAGCAATTGTTGATGAGGCAAAAGGCGGCGATTGAGCACGTGTAGCTTAACATACGACTGCACACCATGCTGCGGCTTTAGCTATGAATGGCATGCCAGTAGGACGTTAAATATTTAAAAATATTTAAAAATACAATGTTTTGTTAGTAATGTATTATTAAGTTAATGTATTCATTTAAGAATAAATACTTTTATAACTACCTTGTCTTGGCAAGTTCTGAATTACAAATGATGTTTTCTCAATTACAATTGACTAATTTAAATTACAAATGATGTTTTCTCAAATACATACATACGTTATCACTTAAAAATTTTCGACAAAATTTAGGACTAGCCCGTTTTGAAACATGGTGAATCCAATGGCCTGCGCAAATTTTTTTCTTAAAAATCGCTAATATGAATTACTAAAATTTTAATTCTAAAAATTGATATAGTAGGTTTTAGATTTTGAATAAATCTGGTGCTTTTGCGTCAAACACTGTATATAATGATTTAATGTCTCATTAATTAACATCAATTGACTAAAAGAATTATGTCAAAATATGAAATAGTCAACAAAAAATTAAATTTTACACATTTTTTAAAGAAAAACTAAAGAAAAATTGTGTTTCTCCAATATAACTAATTTGAAAATTGCTTAAAATGAGATAAATTAAATGAGATTATCTTTTATTGTTGGTCGCAATTATGTGGAAGCTTATAATAATCTTTAATTCTAAGTAGGGCCATTTTTGCTAGCTTATCTACACCACTCTTTTTTTCAATTTTATTTGATGTTAACAATTCTCCTCAAATGTTAATATGTGATTGTGCATAATATTATGAACTTAATAATAGCAATAACTGATGTAAACATACGAATCTGTTGGTATAAAAGTTAATTTTTTCTTGGATCGAAAATGGTGCAGTTTATTTAATACACCATTTTTTACAGTAACCCTAAGAATATAATATAAATATTAAAAAGTATATTCTACCTTGGTCAATTGATGAACCCAAAGTTTTGCTGTCGAACTGATACTAATGAAGAATGAATTATAAATAGAAATTAATTATTTATATATAGTGTATTTGATAACCCGATCCGCAGAAATGGAATTCCCACTGATAGTATAGCACATTATTGCATCTATCTTCTGAATAACAGAAATAATATTATCAATCAATTTTATATAATGAATACAAAATTGTCTCTGAGAACAATTTACCGACATTTCCTCAAAAAGAAAATAAATGAAGAATTGCAACAACATGCAACAAAATATTTGGGCACCAGTGTACTATTCTTATAGCAACATTATCTTTCAAGCAATATCAACATTAAAACATAATATTTTTAGTCGCAAACTCCTCTATAAAATCCTTATTTTACTATAAGGACCGTAACCAGACTGCAACCAACAGCTACTCTCCGGGCTATGTGCCCCGCCGAGCGCTGAATTACAAGTTACAAGCCTGACGCGTTAAGTGTAATAATTGCATATTACCATCAAAACGTTAATGTTTCGATTGCAACAAACACCAGCCGAAAGACTAATCCTACTTAAAGGAGCTCTCGTGCCAGTCATCACACACCACTTGCAGACTGCAGTTTCGAGCTGTTGGCTCTCATCAGTGCAAGGTAGGTATGTGACGACCGACACGAGGATCGTTTGACCATTTAGTACATTTCGGTATCTTTGGAATAGCGACATGTAAAATAGTCAGCAGGCGCCATCTAGCGGTCCAGTGTCTGTTGCAATCGAGAAAGAAGTAGCCTGACTGGGCTTAGCATAGTTCAAATGTGCTTTTAGAGGGCGGAATATTAAAACATAATATGAGAGCTCCTTAAATAGAATTAGTCTTTCGGCTGGTGTTTGTTGCAATCGAATGATTAGCATTTTGATGGTAATATGCAATTACTACACTTAACGCGCCAGGCTTGTAACTTATAATTCAGCGCTCGGCGGGGCACACAGCCCAGTAAGTAGCTGTTGGTTGCAGTATGGTTACGTTTCTTATAGTAAAATAAGGATTTTATTGAGGAGTTTGCGACTAAAAATATTATGTTTTAATATCCCGCCCTATAAAAGCACATTTGAATATCAACATGTTGAAGAAAATTAAAGGAGAAGAAAAGAAGAAATTCAATTTATTTTTATCCAAGAGATCATCTGCATCATATAGGATATGTCAAAATGGCGAGCAAAATGGTATCTGAAGATGAGATAAAATATAATAAATATACAATGAATAAAATGTAGTAACTAGACCTTCCCCTGACAAGGATTTCATTGACCCATGGAATGTTCAGACTTTGACTTCAGAATATTAATTGGAGACATGTGTAGGTCAGGAATCCATGAGGTGGACATTCCGGAAAGTGGGAGGAAGTCCGCCATATTGGTTTTTATGCCAAACCGAATGTACACTCTATATCCGCAACCGCTGATCCGATTTTAATTGTCTTTTTTTAGTTCAACTACAACATTTACGCTGAAAGATTAAAGAATTTTTTCGTATCTTTTAAGATAACGGAGTTAAAACTAATACTAAAGTAAAGATTTAGAATTTCGCTATTTAACTCGTCCACCTTTTTTGTTTCATAATAAAAAGAAGAAAATCTAAAGTAAAGGATGTAGACAAATTATTTGGCTACAAAAATCTTCAGAACTGACAAAGATACTGTTGTGCAATATCGCATGTAGTGCTCCGCTTCCAAATTCAAAACGAATTGATATACTAAGCATCATACGAAACATTTCAACTACGCTGTGCTCGCCTGCACTCATACTCATGTAAGCTATTCCTTCTTTCGCTGTGTATTTTTTCAGATATAATTAAAATGCTTTTAGCTTGTGTTCTTATCGAATGAGAAATCTTATTTCTTTTCTTTGTTTTCGAGAATTAAGTACTTAGTTTTTAATTTTAGTTGTTACTTTTTTTTCTTTCTTTTTTCGTTTGTGCATTGTTTAGATTAAAACTCGAAAAATAATACAAATTCATTTTAAAAAAATTCTTCGGTTAGATTTTAATTAATATTTTTGTACTTTTGTCATTTTAGGGGATATATTTTTACTTTCCTGTATTTCTTGTTCTTTTCAGTGACTTATTTCTGCATATTTCAAAAATGTCTCTTAATTTAGGAAATTCTGTACAATATGATTCACGTTCGTGTATTATTTGTCAGAAGGCTGGAAGAAATCTCAATAACTCTTACATTGGAAGAAACAAAATTATTACTTATGCTGAAATTAAAAGAGACGTTGTATATTCTAGATCGTCCTTAGTAGGTAATAGTAATTTTTTTACCATTCAGGCAATGGATGCTATAAAAACTGTAACTGAGGCTCGACCAGTTATTTTATCTTCAGATACTGATTTATTATTATTACTGTTACATCGTTTCCGAAAATGCAACGAGTTAGAAATGTGGTTTAAAACGAGCAATCGAGACAACATTAGATGCATACTAATTCATAAGCTTGTAGAAATTCATGGTACTGAGTTATGTAATGTACTTCCGGCGGCTCACATACTAACCGGATGGGATTACGCGATAAAAATTGGTTCGAAAAAATCAATTTTAAAAATTAATTCCATAAAGTTTCTTAAAAATTTCGGTTTAGGTCCTATAGAATCTTACACGGCACAGGCTGAAGAATTTATTGTGTTAACAATAAAGCCTAGTTCATTTTTCAAAACGTTTATTGAACTAAGGGCTTGGGTTTTATTATAACTATAACTTATAAAAATTTTGTTCCAGATAATTTACCACCTACCTTATTCACTTGTGTCGATCATATTAAAAGAGCATAGTTTTGTGTTGATTTGTATTCTAATTGTGATAGAGGAATTAACTAACCATCCATTAGATATCACTAAATACGGTTTTGAACTAGAAGCAGATAACGAACTTTTAAAACAATTTGTAATTTATATTGCTTTCCGGAGAATTTTCTTTTGATGTGCTCTTGTAAAACAAAATGCGAAAAAATATTGCACTTGTAAGAAAAATGGAGTGCTTTGTTCCGATTTCTGCAAAATGTTTGTATTTATTCTTCTAACTACATATGCTCAAATTATGCACCATGCATGCTGATATACAAACATGCTCTACAAGACACCTCACGCATTACATTTTGGAGCATTTCAGGAGTAATTGCCTCGCATGCGTATCCAATTCTGGTTTTGATGTCCTCAATATTTTTAGGGGCAGTTTGAAATACCTTATCTTCAATGTAACTCCAGACGAAAAAATCCAATGCAGTGATATCTGGTGATCGAGCTGGCCATAGAATGGGCCCATAGGTGCCTATCCAGCTATCTGGCATAACTTGATTTAAATACTTTGTATATATTGCAGTAATGTGAGGTGGAGCCCCATCTTGTTGAAAATATGAATAATTTAATCTTTCTGCCACTATTAATTCATAAAGAAAATCTTGAAATCTACGAGCGGTTAATTTGCCATCATAAAAATAAGGTCCAATTACTTTAGTCCCTAGAGACCCACCCAAACACGTAGAAAATCCTTCTTGGAAAGCGGTCTCTCTGCACCAATGTGTATTTTCTCGTGACCACTGATAAGGCATATGTCTATTGAAAAATCCATTATTAGAAAAATTTGATTCGCCCGATCAAAGAATTTTGCTACATATCAGCGGGTAATTCCTTTTTTTATTTAACAACCATCTTCAAAATCTTACTCTCCTCTGCTTATCTTTCTCAATTAAATGTTGAACTTTCTTCATTTTGTAGCATCGAAATCCGTTTTTTTATATACTTTTCTTGCACTGTCTTTTTTTATGCTACAGTTTCTCTGAATTTGTTTTAAAGAGGTTTCTTCATTTTGATTAACATAATTCAGTACTCTATTCACTTTTCTTACATTATCCTCAATATGCCCTCGCCTTATTACTTTTTTTTTGAAAATTAACTGTGCGCTTTTAGATTTTGAACTAACTTCCTAATCATAGTTCAATTTGGCTGCAGAGCATCTAGAAATCCATCTCCGTAAACTGTGACTGCCTTTTCAGCGTCAAAATTGCACTGACAATAAATGCTAATCATATCGAATTTGTTATTATTGTTGTATACCATAATTATTGATATAAAACTTGTCTTAGAACTCGACAAGGCAACATACAACAGTGACAATCTGTCAAATTTGTTAATAACTGCATACATTATTTTTCACTAATCATGGCATAGCTGATTTTTACGATTCGATGATATAAATTGTGGTTTTCGTAAAATATTAAATATTGACACTAAGTTGAAATTTTTGTGGCATGTTTTATACCGTTGGAAGGAGAAAAAATAAACACAATTAATGGTATCATGGCCTACTTTAAGATTTGTTCTTTTCCTTTTTGTACAAGTGCGTTTTTCGAATTTTTTGATACGCATTATTATTCTTATTATCTACGCCGTCAACTTTCATTCCTTTAACTTTTTTCGTACCTCCTCAAATAAGGAAGCTATAACCGTTTGTGGTTATCCTATTTTTCAGGTTTTTGTAATATTTCTCACAAAGTAGGCTATGAATTTAAAATTTCTTTTTACTGAAATATAGCCATTTTAGTTTATAATTTAATAATACAATGAAAAAAGAAAAACAAAATTTACAATTTATTAGAAGTATAAAATACAATGCATACAAGATAAAATGCTATAGATATAGATGTGGAAATTTCTTGGAGAAAGTTATCACTTAATGATAAGTATCAAAGGGTACAAATATGCAAAGGTAAAATTCATATTTATTCTCTATTTATACAGGTAATATTTTATTAATCTCTTAATAAATGTTACTCAAACTTTCATGATTATTATCTATAAATATTTTCTTTAAATTTGAGTTATTAATTTGTTATTTTGGACCATAATTAAAACAAAACGTTGGGTGTATGACTTTGTAAAAAGAGATAAGTTGATAAGTTTTTTTTTTATTCTAGTATCATGTTTTTGATCTATTTCAGTATGGAACGAAGTATTTTGTACATCCAAAGAAGATATTGATAGAGTCTAGTATACTTTAACTGGGCGTGTGTATGTATGAGTTAATATTTCCGTACGATTTTATTTTCTCCCACATTGTACACAAAGTTAAAGCAATAGTCCAGAAACATTGTCTACGTGGACAATATTTCTGGATCTTTGTGTACAAGAGAAAATGAAATCGTACGGAAATATTAACTCATACATACACACGCCAAGTTAAAGTATACTAGACTATAAGAAAATAATTTCCTGATAGTAAATAATTTTGTTTCTAAGAATAATAAAGTTGATGATTAACGATTTTGTCTGAAAATTATTTTTAGAATTGTTTTTTCAGTTACATTAAGATTCTAAATCACATTTTATTTTTTTACTCCCTTTCATAATAGTGTAAGGGTGGTATCGGGGGTGATATTACATGCCCTAAATTGCAAATTTATGGATTCTTACCTGCTTGCTTTGCCTATTTACCCCATCCCCCGAACCCGTCAACGCAATTAGATCAAAATATAATTTAACTCTAGATCTCGTTATAATACATAAGTGTACCAAATTTCAAATCAATATCATAAACGGTTCCATTTTAACCTCTCCACAATAAAATTGTGAGAGGTTACTAAAATTGGTTCAAAAACGAAAATTGAGATAACATCAAATCTTTACGTTTTGAGGTCCTAGGAACCCAAAAAAGTGGTTTTTGAAAAATGTCTGTGTGTGTGTATGTGTGTTAGCACGATAGCGCCGAAACTACTGAACGAATTTGAATTAAACTTTGCGTGTGCGTTTCTTTAGTGCCCCAGAAGATCTGAAAAGGTTTTAGTTGAGATCGGATTACATTTAGTGCCATTTTGACGCAACAAGCTGTTTATTTTATAATTATTTTCAATTTGCAATGGAACCATTGAAAAGCAATTAAAATTCTGATTTCAACGATATATACACTTCCACCCTTTCGATTTTGTTTCCGTGAAAAAAATTAAAAACAAAGCAAATATGGCATAGATCGCATTTCGCATGACATGATCGATGCGTGTAGCCGTTACGTCGTGAAACTCATCACATCACGTGTCAATTCGCGTGTGAGGGTTTCTTCACTGCTCTAGAAGTAGAGCGGATTTCGTTTAGGGCCGTTTTTAAATATATATACAGACAAATCGAAGAATTAAACTACAAATATTCCTCTACAATCTAGTAAAATTACTGAAATGCTAATGTTTCATTTAACAAAGACAGCCGCGAGCGATCGGATTGCAATGAGCAAATTTTGACGATTGTCATTGTCATCGTTTGTCATCCGATAACGTTGGTGTCATGTCATGTTAATAAAAGATTGCGGCATATTTGTAACTTTTAGTGGATTGACACAAACTTTAAAGGTAGATGTAACAATATCAATATCATATGCTTCGTACCTTCGTTGATGAATTTATTGTAGATTATCACTTTACCAATTTTCAGTTTGTTGCTTTACAAATCTGTAGTATTTAGGATAACTAGACTTTCTTAGTCGTTCAAGTGATGTTAAAGTTGTTAATATCCTAATAGTATATTATTCAACGAGCGATAATGTAGGTAATAACTCGCATAGATGATTGTAAATTCATTAAGTTGAGGGTTTTTTTTAGTGCCCCAGAAGATCTGAAAAGGTTTTGGATGAGATCGGATTACGTTTAGTGCCGTTTTGTCACACAATTTAATGCTCTTTTCGGCTTCAAAGATCCACCGAGTGGGGAGGTTCCAGCCGCTTCCAGTAGCTGCCGATTTTTTTTCGCTCAAATTGAAATCTCCACTTTTCATGGCATTTTAAGCCTATTTCAACAAAAAAATTTTTTTTCATTACTGTACTTCCACTGGACGTGGAAGCAATTAACAAATTTTTTCAATTTAGTATATCACTCAATATATAAAATTTATAAAATAATCTCCAAAGTCTAGCATTTAAATATAAGACATGCTACAAATACTTACAAACACTTTTGTTAATTATTTCAGTACAGTATTAGGGATACAAAATCCCTTTGGAGAAAATTTGTATTTGCCTTGTACTAAAATGCAAACCTAATTATCTCTTTGTTCCGTATCTGACATATTTAAAAAAATCCAAAATTTTGTTTAGGAATTTAGAAAAATTATGACATTTAATAATAATATAATGGTCTGCGAAAAAAGAAACGGCCATGATTTAGAAACCTATTTATGACAGCAGATTGTTATTGAATTTTGCTAACCATCACGACAAACCGGATTAAGGTTAACTGCATCGTTTCAAAAATATAAAGGTCCAAATATGGCTCATATTTTGACTATATCCATTTTAATTGTGCATGAGTTTATTTGAAAATGTAATATCTTAAACTCAAGCAATTGAGGGTATATCAGTCTCAGGAGGATAATGAAAAGAAACATTTTCCATTGTTTATTAATAATCAAGATTTTTTTAATATGTAAATACAAAATAATATACAAAATTGTAATACGCTAGGATAATAAGAACGAATCTAAACAGAAGACAGCATTTACTTTGGCTTATAGCAAAATACCCTTATTTTAATTACGCAGAAATCTAAAGAGCTTCTACTGTATTAAATATTTCTTTAATTTTCTTTATTTGTGCCTCTAATTGTTTATATTCCTGATCTCTTTTATTTACTTCGGCGCGAAATTCTTCATATTTAATTATCAAATTGTTTTGAATACGTCTTATCTCGTCATCTTTCTCTTTCAATTTCTTATCCGTGTTCTTACTTTCTTCATCTATTTTATTAAAATATTCATATAGTTTTTTAATTTCAGCATCTTGTTTTACCAAAACATCCTGAATTTGTGAAATTTTCTCATCTTTTTGTTTTGAGTAGTTCTGAAATTTCGTAAGATCATGATTCTGCCTATTTAAATCCAGCTCTATGTTATTCAATCGAATAGAAGTGTTCTTCTGCCCACTTTGCAGCTCAATGTATTTATTTTGTAGTTCCCCGTAAAGGCCAAACAAATTATTTTGCATATCATTCATCAGCTTATCCTTACTATATAAAGCTTTAAATATTTCTGCATTTTTCTCTAATAATGTGATCTCTAAAAGAGTTAAATTGTTTTCTAATTTCGCCAATCCTTTGTTAATCTTCCTTGCATCTGAGTCTGAATCATCGCTTAACTTAGACAACTGGTGTTGTAAAACCGCTAATTTTTCGTTAATCTTGTCAAGTTCTGCACCTTGTTGTTGGGCAAGTAGTTTATCAATTTCTTCTTGTAACTTTAACTCATCCAAGTCATGCTTCGATAAAGCATTTAACACATTTTTAATCGTACCTCTAATTTCCGCTATTTCTTGATCTTTTGCCAGTAGTGAAGTTTTTACATCTCTCAAATCCTTTTGATTTTCGGCAAGGAATTGACTATTGATAGAGTTTTCTTTATTTATAACCGTCAAGTTTTCCTTTGTTTCCAATAACTGTTTCTGAAATTTGTCCAATATTGCAACTAAATTATTTTCAACGAAAATATGATTTTGGTAGGTATTCTTCTCAAAATCGAATGGAAAATTTTGAAGGTCACAATTTCCCAATACTTGTTCGCTGACAAATTGTTGCGGTTTTAGAGGAAAGGACTTCTTATCCCAGAAACGTGTTACATTATTCTTAAAATTGCCTTCAGAGACTATCATGCCATATTCGTTTGAATACCAAAATATCTCACCGTTAAGTGTACTACTCTTTTCTAATCGAAGAGCAAAAAAATGCTCTTTTCCTGATTCCTGAAGAACTAAATATGAACTGTTATTTCTGAACTGCCAAATACTAGCAGGACCGTAGAATATTTCGATAAGGTCCTTAGCATTTATGTCTGATTTTTCATCAGTAGTTTCCCAAACCACAGCGAAGTCGACGGATTCTTTTGGATCGTAACAGAATCCTCGATCATATCTACATACGGTGCCTGATCTTAATCGGATCTCATTCCTCATCTTGTTTGCTTTCGCTGTATAAGTCTTAAATTTTATCGTTGAATCTGTAGCATTTATATAATGTTTATCATACCATTTGTTAACAAAGACTCCTGTATTAAAAGCGTTAATACAATTCATGGTGATGTCACTGTGTGAAGCACTGTGGCAATGGTAAACAGTTATATCCACATCAGCAGTTCGAAAAATATGTAACCAAGATATGTAAGTCTCAGGTTTGCTGCATGCCTCATTTGCCACTTTCATTACATACCAATTCAAAATTGATATAATGATTATTATCAGTTTCATCCTGCAAAAGAAAGTAAGTCAATTATTCATTTCTGTTACTTATGCAATAAACCGAATATTATTGCACTATACAAGAAAACGTGTTTAGGCATTTCTTCATAATTGGAAAAACTTTAAATAAGATATTTCAGTTAAAATTGGAAAAAAATAGTTTGATTAAAGTCGGTTTTACGGTTTCTAATTTCTAGAATACCCTGTATAGTTTATCTTAAGTTTGATAACTGTTTATGACTTCCTAAGACATTGACAATGTCAGTTAGTTGTCATAATTTATTGCAAGTGTGCAAGAAACTAATATGCCTCATATAAGCGATTTAGTTAAATCTGGAGTTATTGCTAAAGCAGAAGATCGATGGTTTTTTTTTATACATTTATTTAACGTCGGCCTATTTCCGCTACTGAGGCCTAACACCGCCGCCTGTAGACGAGCTACTACCAACCAGGAATTTTGCCGAACCTCTTCCCTTAAGAAAAGTAGGGATCTTTTACTTGCCTAACATTTAATAGACAAGGGACCGACGGCTTTACATCCCCTCCGAAGGATGGTATATCTCCTATACAACCCTCGCCTAAGGTTGTATAGCTTCCGCGCATACACTGATATACAAGCCGCTGGAAGATGTGTGAGGCGAGAACAAGATCGATGACCACGTCCTCGCCTCACACATCTTCCAGCGGCTTGTATATCAGTGTATGCGCGGAAGCTATACAACCTTAGGCGAGGGTTGTATAGGAGATATACCATCCTTCGGAGGGGATGTAAAGCCGTCGGTCCCTTGTCTATTAAATGTTAGGCAAGTAAAATATCCCTACTCTTCTTAAGGGAAGAGGTTCGGCAAAATTCCTGGTTGGTGGTAGCTCGTCTACAGGCGTCGGTGATACGCCTCAGTAGCGGAAATAAGCCGACGTTAAATAAATGTATAAAAAAAAAAACAAGATCGATGGTCAATGAGACAAATTGCACTGCGTTATAATATTGACAAAAATTCGGTGGGTAACATTTTAAGAAAGTGGAGAATAAACGGTACGATTAGTAGAAATCCTGTATTAGGGCGACGAAGGATATCAACTCAACAACAAGATTTGCAATTTGTAAATGCGTTAGTAGAAAATCCATTTTACTCAGTTATTCAGGCTGCTGAAGAAACGAATTTTCCTGGATCGAGTAGTACTGGTCGCCGGCGAGTAAGAGAATCGGAGCTACGCTGTCATGCAGCAGCACAGAAATACTTACTTAAAGCTGAACATAAAGAAGCTCGAGTAGGAGTTGCACTTGAATTTTTTGCGCATAATATAAATTTTTGGAACAATGTAATCTTTACAGACGAAAAAACTTTCCCGTCAACACACATCGGTCGTATTCGTGTTTATCGCCCTCCGAATACTCGATTCGATGAGAAATATATATCTAACAATGATAAAAGTGTTACATTTTCCGCCAATATGTGGGCTTGGATATCGGCACGTGGTCCTGGTGTTTTGTGGCATATTGAGGAGCGATTTAATAGTGAAACGTATATTAGGATTTTAGACAATATTATGCTCCCTTCTGTGTCACAATTATTTCCGAATAATGAGTTCATATTTCAACAAGACAATTGTTCCGTTCATACTGCTCATACCGTAACTAACTGGTTTCAAGATAACAACATCAATGTTCTTAACTGGCCCAGTCATAGTCCAGATCTTAACCCTGTGGAGGAAGTATGGGGACTACTCGTAAGAAGTATCTAAAAACGAAATGTGAGATCACGGAATGCCGAAAAATTACTGGAAATAGTAAATAATGCATGGGAAAATATTATTCCTAATGATTATTGTATAAGGTTATTTAATTCTATGCCAAACAGAATTATAGAAGTTATAAATAGAAATGGTGCAATAACGAAATATTAATAGTTAGTTTCTTGTTAAGTATGATATCCTTTGTCCTTTGATCCAGGATTTCTACTAATCGTACCGTTTATTCTCCACTTTCTTAAAATGTTACACACCAAATTTTTGTTAATGTTATAACGCAGTGCAATTTTTCTCATTAACCATTCATCATTTACTATAGCAATAACTACAGCATTAAAATAAAAAATAAATTAATAGTGTTATCTGTTTTATGTCGGCTACTCATTACATATTCAAATAGAGACAGATTTACATTAGAAAAAAAAAGTTGTCCAATTTTTTTTCTGCTCACGACAGTACAACCCAAACACCGCCTACAAAATAATAATTTCTTTTAAAAAAAATCAAATATCCACCCCTTTGAAGGGTGACAACACACCCGGGGATGGTTATACAACCGTGGTCACCTGCCCACCTTCCTCCCAGAAACACCTCCTATAAAATATCAATTTTTTTTTTTACAACAAATATTTCAATTTCCAACCCCCTAGAGGGTTGGAAGCCTGCTGTAGGTGCGGTTGAGGTCAAATCCCTCGAGGGACCTTCCGTTCTACTCAAGGGAATAACAGTTAGAAAAACTGGGGAAAATAAACTGGCTCACGGAAAAGGGCACTTCGGAGAAGGTTTTTGGCCAATTTGAGGGGGTTGCCGAGGAAAAAAAATTGCGAAACCCCAACCATCCTGTTCAGCGACCTCGAAAACGGGGGAGGGTGTCTAGATTGGCGCTCTGGCAAAAAAAGCAAAAACCCCAAAAAGTCCCGACTCCTGACATCGACTATATCTATCTATCTAATTGTTAAAGAAATTTACCAACTTAGCGCACTTAGATGATGCTATAAGTATTTAAATGACTTTTTGCTGTTCTGCATGGTTTTATCGAAGAAGAGATATATATGAATCAACCTGACTGCTTTAATGACGGAACTCAAGGAGTGTATAAGCTGCGAAGAAGTCTGTACAGACTGAAGCAGTTCCCGAGATGCTGGAACAAACGTACATTTGATTTTAAGGAAAGCTTGGCTGACTGCCGTCTTTATTATATGATTTCAAATGCCATCAAAATTGTCGTAGTTCTCTATGTTGACGACGTATTCGTGGTGACATCAGGGAAAGATCTCATTAGTGACTTCCTGAATAGATTTCAGGCGGAATTCGAAATGACTGTTGATACTGTTGGCTATTTTTTTAACATTCGAATCAAGAAATTCGCTGATGGATCGATTCACATTGGACAGCAACGATACGTCGAGGATATTTTGCACCGTACCGTTTTTATGTGAAGGCCGCGAAGCCTGTATCGACTCCTATAAACAAACATCAAGATGTAAAGGAGGTAAAAGAAGAACCTACAGTTACTAAAGCTCCTTATCGAGAGGCAGTGGGCTGCCTCATGTATCTTGCTACAGTTGCACGACCTGATACAGCATTTGCTGTCAGTTACCTATCACAGTTTCTTCAAAAACCAACAGATGAGCACTGAATAATGGTGAAACTTATATTCAGATACCTGAGTGGCACAAAGGTGTTTGGAATTAGATACAAAACTGTAACAGGGTTCAGAAAACTAGAAGCCTACAGAGACGCTGACTTTGCGAGTGATCCTGCGATGCGTCGTTCAGTGAGCGGCATCGTTTTCAAGTTTAGCGAAGGGGCAATTCTTTGGGCGAATAGGCGTCAAAACTGTGTCTCATTGTCAATTATCGAGGCCGAGTACATTGCATCCAGCGAAGCCTCGAAAGATGCTGCGTGGTTGGAACGTCTTTTTGGCGAGATCTCTACTCTGACGTCTATACCTGTGCTCAAAGTTGACAACGCTAGTGCTATTAAACTTGCCAAGAATCCGATTTTTTATAAAAGGCCCAAGCCAATAGATGTGCGTGTGCGTGCACACTACATACGAGAGCTGATCCAGAATGGGAAGTTGAACATCGAACATGTTCCGAGTCAAGAACAAGCTGCGGACTTATTGACAAAGCCGATTCCTCGGGTACAATTTCAAAATCTGAGAACGATGTTGGAGATGACGGACTCTTGATTTATTTTTTTTGTGTGTTTTGTATGATTTTGTATTGTATTCATTTATTGTATGACTGATGGTTGAGAGGTAAGCGCACTTGCCTTTCACCCAAAAGTTCCGGGTTCGATCCCCGGTCGTGGCAGTGGAAAATACTGTGAGAGGAATGTTTTCACTATACACGGATATTGGGTGTGTGTCCCTTGTCTCTAAATGTGTAGCCCCCTCCCACACAAGGCTCTTCTAGAGCCTTCCGGTATAAAGGGGGTCGTCATTACCTGTGGTGTATTTATTTATTTATTATTGAATTTTAGAGGAAGAAAACTGAAGATTAAGGGGAAGTGTTAAAGATAATATACAAATTTACCAACTTAACACACTTAGATGATGCTATAAGTATATAAATGACAAATTTGCTGTTCTGTCAAAAGTGATGAATTTCTTTTTAATCCAATTGTTGACTTTTAATAAATGTCATATACCGTAATTGTGTACGTTCAATTACATTGATACTAATATATAAAAAGAAATTAGTACGGCTTTCATTTTCTGCAGTCTCGATCTGCTTGTCCTAAAATGGATTTTTACCAAATTGTATAGTTCAAATGGAATCTAATTTGCGAAGTTTACCTAAGAAGAAAATAAATCATTGTAAATAAACTGATATTTCTGTTAGGTTTATGGAAAAATTATATTTGAATAAAATATTTTGCATTGAAAAGTTAGGGCTATATGACTTTCATTGCATTTAAACAAAAATAAAACTACAAATGAAAGTAAATAGCTTTTTATTTTTTAGCACAAGTGTGACATTGACATTCTTAGTTAGTGTAGATCGACAAAGCAATCTAAGTACTTACCCTTGATATTTGTTATACAATGTTATGGATGAAAAATTAGCTGCAAAGGGGTGGTCAGACATGTTGAACAACAGTTTCCAAAGATTTCAATAAGCGATGTTACCATTAAAAGTACTTCGACAAAATTTACAAGAACTGGAACCGCTCCACGGAGGAGTTACCAGTATAACTAAACAACCCCTACTCCGAATTAAAAAAAAAAGTAAGTCGAGTAAGCAAAATTGGGCTCAAATGATTCCTTGCCATGTATTTTATTCAAGAATAAAGTTTTCTGAAGGAATAAATCTCGGTCAAGTATGTCAGATATTGACCTGCCAATAATAAATTTGTCAGAAAATATTTTTTCCAAGTTTTGTGGGTGTCAAAGAACTTTAGGGCAAATTTTCTGACTGACTATAAATATTTGCAAATTTAAATTTCAAACAATAACCGTTCGGTAATGAGGGCAAATGGAGTAAAATTTCTGTGTACTTATGTTTATGTACTTAATTCACCTGCAAAGTTTCAGGTTCAGATTCGCAATTATTTTTATTTAATTCGCCATTTTTTCAATTTTTTGGGGTTCCCCCGGACGGTTTTCCCGTATAGTAAACTGTCAGAAAATATTTTTCCTGTCATTAAGAGGGTCAACTATACGCCCTTCAGTCATTTTCTGACAAATCGCAGGAGGTTTTTTAACCGCTCGAAAAAATCCAGGAAAAGCGCCGTAGCGGCTTACCCCGTGGCGTTGGACCCCTACTCGACGAGGCGGATTTGTAGAGGGGACTCAACCTATACAGAAACCACATTTTCTGTCTCTTTGATGACGCACCTCTCTTTTGTTGCCATCTCTCTAATTATAACTGTTTAGACAATCTTTAATGCGTCATTTCTTAGCACAATTTGATACCATAAAATTAATAATAATTAAACAAAAATCTTATATAATGTGATTAGATAATATTTCAGCTAGAATCCTGCAGCTAGCTTTATCCTGGGTTGTTGAGCTCCTAGCCCATATTATTAATTACTCATTTGAAATTGGTGAGGTGCCCGATTTGTGGAAGAATGCACTGTTTAAACCGATTCCAAAAAAACCTAACATTATTAAAAATGTATGTGATCTTAGACCCATTAGCCTTTTGTCCGTACCACTGAAGATAGCTGAAGCTTCATGCTCAATTAACTGATTATGTAGAATCCCTAAAAATTGTACCTCCTTCCACGTCGGGATATAGAAAATGGTTTAAGCACTGTAACTGCCTTATGTTAAATGACGATGACTTTATTTCCTCTATGGACAATCACAAACTTAATTTCCTAACACTTCTTCATATGACCAAGGCATTCGACTCGATAGATTTAAATTGTTTGGTTGCTAAATTATACTACTACTGTCAGTATTTAACAATTATGGATTTTTACTTTTCCGGCAAACTAAAACAAGTTTATACCGATAATGTTAAAGAACACGATAAAACCCTCGATATACTTTTCGACGTTGTAACAAAATCCGACTTAGGAAATATTTCGTATGAAAAGCGTGCTTCACGTAAAAATATCGTGGAAGAGGTTTTTAATATTCTTAATCATATTTTCGTTCTACGGAGCGATTTTTATGCAAAAATTTTTCTATAACTTCTCAAGGAGCGTGTAGGAAAGTGTAGTAAATATCGCTGCACAGGGACGTAATGTCGCCCCGACCACCAAAATTTAGAAAGTATAACAAAATTTTTAAAAAATAAACTTTAAATTTGAAAATTAAAAACCCTTTTACGAATTCACGTTGTTAAGCACTGCAACCCATGCGCGGTATTAAATATGAGGACAAGTTAATCCAGCTTCTATTCAAAGTATATCGTGAGTTTTAGCGAATATAACCCTTAGCGACATGGGACCCCCATCATTTCCTAGCAGTCGATTTTGACGGGGAAATGATGAGTTTTAACGGGATTTGCTCTAAACCGGTTCCTCAGCGATTCGGTGTCAGAAAAGTATCTTTACCATGTACTCACATGTGCCTTACCTGAACGTATGAAATTGTAATTGTCCAAATATAATTCAAAGTCGTTGCGATTCAAGCATTTTCAAGCTCCGAGGAGCGACCAAAATTGATATTGAAATACAAATACGTGAATAGACAGGCAAGCAAAAGCCCACCAAATTTTAGAAACATTGAACTTTTCTTGAATCTTTTTGTGTAATCGTTAGCTCACAAAACTGCATATTGGATGGTAGTAGGTAGTAGGCCAGACTATTGTGTGTCAAACAATTTCTTAAAAGTTGTTGTAAAACATAAATTTTTTGAAAAGATTTAATATATATTTTTGAACTTTATATTGTCTTTTAATTGTGTTTTTTTAACAAAATTCCCTTTCAGGTATAATTTTAAGAAAGTGTTATAGTACTTCCAGCGTCAGGTTTATAGTGTTACGACATCCAATAGATACCATCAGAGCAGCAGTTAAGCAAAAACGAACAGTCGTTTCGAACCCTTATTTTTTGAACGTTAACATTCATTTTTGAAATATATAAAAAGTCCTTCAGACTCCAAAAGATGAATCGTTCACAATAGCTGTGACAATGATTTGGGTAGATTAAGAAACAAAATTACTGATGTGATTAAAGCCATACCTTCTGAATAAATTAGAAGAAGTTAGAAAGAAGAAGAGTGGAATTAGGCAGTAATTTAGGTGGGGCACCATTTGAATAGGTTTTTGAGTTGAATTCGTTAATTGTTAATTATGTTATAAATGAAAAGCTATTTACTTTAATTTGTAGTATTATTTTTTGTTCAAATGCAATGAAAGGCGTATGGATGGATCTAACGTTTAATGCGATATTTTATTCAAATAGAACTTTTCCGAAAAATTAGCAGAAAGACCAGTTTACCTACAATAATTTATTTTGTTCTTAGGTTAACTCCGGGAGTTAAATCCCGTTTGAACTGTAAATTAGTAAAAATACATTGTAGGGCAAGCAGAGAATTTTTCATAATTTCTCAAAAAATAATGTTCAATCATCTTACCAATGTTCGTTGGTATGAAACCCTTCTGTAAATGTATGCAACAACTTTTTTTCAAAATCAAAATCTGACATTTAATTTGAAAAAGAGAAAATGTCTATGAGTTTTCATAAAACTTTTTGAAGCATTTAAAAAGCATTCCTTAATTGTACTTAAAAGAATATCTATTCTTTATACTGTTAATTCAGTTTCTGACAATGATATATTGTATTTTCAGAACATGTTTTTTGAATATTGTCTGAAAGTTATTTGTGGCATTCTTCGAATATTCTTTCCTATTATTTGGGTTTTATAGAAAAAAATTATGAAAACGATATTCATGAATCACACCTGATGGAGTTTTGATGTAGTTAGTCTTTTTACCAATGTTCCGGTAGATGAAACCTTTAAAATAGTTAAAGACAGGTTACTAAATGACAATAATTTGGAAGCTAGAACTAAATTAAGTGTAAATAGCATAATGGAACTCTTAACACTGCGTATAAAAACAACCTATTTTCAATTGGACAGTGAATTCTATCAGCAGGATTTTGGTATGGCTATGGGGTCTGCATTATCACGAATTTTAAGCAACATATTTATGGAGAACTTTGAGAGCACACATGTTCAAAATTGTATAAACAAACCGGTTGTCTGATGGGGATATGTTGACGACATCTTTGCAATTTGGCCTCATGGTGTCGATTTACTAGATAGTTTTTTGGAAAATATAAATAGTAAGGAACCGTCTATTAAATTCACATTAGAAGTAGAAAGTAGCAATGAACTACCGTTTTTAGATGTTTTAATTAGAAGGGTAAATAATACAATTGAAACAAGCGTTTATAGAAAACCAACACATACTAATAGATATCTAAATTTTAACTCAAATCAGTCAATTAAATGTTAAAAGGGGTGTTGTAAAATGTTTATACGATAGGGCCAAAATAATTTCATCTAATAATGCAATATTAAATAACGAGAAAAAATTTATCAAAAAGGTTCTAGTACAAAATCAATATCCTGAAGCCTTTGTTGATAGAGCTTTCATAAATATTGAAAATAGGGACAATCAGGTACGACAAAAACCTGAACGTCATTATACAGCAATAATTCCTTATGTATACGGACTATCGGAAAAGCTACGCCGTATAGGTGACAAATTTGATGTTAGTACGGTATTTCAAACGGGGAACACTTTAAGATCTATTTTAACAAAAACAAAACCGATAAACAGGGAGCAGAATTCAAAAAACTGTATTTACAATATCCCGTGCGAACGTGATAAATGTTATATGGGTGAGTCATCCAGACCTTTCAGTGTGAGGTTGGATGAGCACAAGAATTACATTAGAAAGAATGAAATTCAGAAATCAAAGATTTGTGAACATGCTTGGGAAAACGGACATAGAATAAACTGGGACTCGGCAAAAATTTTAACAAAAGAAACAGATACCGAAAAAAGAAAAATTAAGGAATCAGCAATAATCTGATTAAATGAAGATAATTGCGTATCGAATTGTTCTGTAGATATTTGTACAGCCTGGCTACCAATGTTAAAAGAAGAACTTAACAAACTCAACATCATATAAAAGAAAATATCATCAGTTCTATGTTCTGTGTAAGTAGTAAGTATCTATGGAAATAATATAAACAGAATCTTAAAGCTGTGTATTTGACATACACAGCAAAATAAGAGTTCTTCCAAAAAAAGGCTTTGAAAACGGAAAGAGATTACTTTCCGAAACGTCAGCTAAATACATTATTTCTGTGTTTATGCCGATTTATATTATTTGCAAAACATAACCTCTGACTTTTCCTTTGGCGTAAACGTCACGGGCGCAGAGGCTTTTTTTCCAATAATTCTATTATTTTGTAGATTCGGTGATTTGTTTTGAAGAGGATAATAGTACATGTGGTTAATACAAATAATAGGAAAGAATATGTTTTTTGAATGTTACAAGTATGTTAAACTTTAAATGTGCGAAAGTTATTTATGTGCTTAATACCCAAATATATTTTTTGATAACTATTACGAAAGAAGAAATAAAATATATCGTTCTCAATTTTTATGAATAACTGATTTTTGGTCTGAGATAGAAATACTTAATTCCTAATTAACTATTTTTATCTTGGATTTAAGATAATATTTGTTTATAGTACAAATAAAAATATAAAATGAATATTGAATACTCTACCTTGATATGTAGTTGAACCACAAGTTCTGTTGTCGAACTGATACGAATGAATTAAAAATGGAAATAAATTAATAGTATAGGTCTTATATGATAACCCAATTCGTAAATACGGAATTTCCTCTGATAATATGGCAAAATTTGACCTCCGTCCGCTGCACAAAAGGAATGACATTATTATCAATGTTTATAAAAAATCGGTCCATGACAACTCTGACAAAATTTCCCATTTAGGAATAAATAATTTTTTTAAAAAGTGATAATAAATTTTTATGTGGAAATTTTCCAATCTTAATAAAATAATAAACACACAATTTTATAGGAGGTCTTCCAGCTGGGAAGCCGCCGAATTTAATTTTTTTTTATAAAATTAGAACATAAATACTCTTGCACCATTTGTTAGACCGCACCTTTGTTTTGGAGTTGGAAATTTTGGAAATATAAGTACACCCGTTAAGTACCAAAGAGGATGTTGTGTCAACAAAAAAGATTAGTGGCTTTGTGTAAAAAGCACCCGCCTCTCACCTTAAGAATTAGGGAAGAAGTGCCAGTCTTTTCTTTTTTTTTTTTTGATAATTTTTTCTATTAGTTACCAATTAATCTAATTCCTTCAAATTTTTACAAGCGGGTGTAGGCACCAGATGGATGCGCGACTGATTGATGACGTAGTACGGACTTTGCCAAAATTCTGCTGCTCTGAAATATGTAACGCTATAACAATACCTGGGTTCGGTTCTAGGAGTGGACACGTCTGCTGCCGGTGAGTCGCTCTGGCTAATTGCCAACATTGTGTGAATTTAATTATTTTCTTCGAATACTTAAAAGTGGGAGAACGACGGTAACAAATGCGCGGTGAACTGATGTGAGATCAAACGAACGTGTTTCGCGTGTGAAGGCAGAAACGAAATTAACTATTGAATTCTTTAATTATTCCCTTGTATGGGAAGAATGGCGTCACACAGGTGAAAATATTTCACGGCTGGTTTACGCATGATGTTACTGGGGGTTCGTAAGGTTATACAGTAAACACGTTCCTCATGTATTAAACACTAATAAAGCACGCACCACAACTGGCTTATGACATATTTTTTAATAAATTAAATAATTATTCAACTACTTCTACAAATAAAAAATTAAATCATAAAAATAGAACCATGGATTACTTTGGGTTTAATTTCTTCCATTTTCCATTAACCAAAGAGATTATCTGAAAAAGAAATTAATAAGAAATTATTCTCCTGAGCTTGAAAATCAAAATAAAAATTACAAAAATAGATTCAATACTTTAATTTAAAAAAAAACACAAACAGACAAATATTAGCAAAATACAATCACATAAGCTGGAATAAACTTTAAGAAATCTGGAAATCATAAATGATATCTCAGGTCGTACAAAGAAACCTAAATTAATCGAAAGTATATCTATCACTAACGACAATAACGAACACAAATATTAATAAGGATAAAGCAGATATGTTTAACAATTATTTCACAAATATCGGTACGAATATGGCGAACAAAATAACTAAAATAAACTTATCAGATAACTTCCTTATAAATGATAAAGTTATCTCGAATATATTCCTAAAGCCGATAACAATAAATGAAGTAACTGTTCTTATATCAAATTTAAAAATAACTGTGCACCTGGTCCAGATAAATTAACTCCGAAAACTAAACAACATCAAAAACATAAAATGGTTGGTTTTATTATGGAATTTAAAAATCAACCAATAGAATATTCTGTTTAAGTATGACGCACTTTTTTGGGGAGTGGCATAGCTAAGCTACATCTATTCAACAAATAGAAAATAGTTTTTGCGAAATAAACTAGGGCTTATTTAAAATTACAAAATAATTAATTCGAAACACCTCTTGACTAATTATTTACAACTCATTAATTCGCAGTATTTGATAAAATCACTTTTATATGGCTATGTTATATAATCCAATTAAGAACCACAGCGTATGTAAACAAAATCCATAAATGCAGCTACATTGTCGTTAACAAGCTCATAACTATGCCGGATTCTATTACTACGTGAGTGTATTTCTTCAGATGCGGACGTTTCGTTACTTAATAAGAAAATAGTTTTTTTATATTTTTTATTATGATCTTCGAAATTTTGTAGTTTGTAGATTTGGGTAGATATTTTGAAGGTCACATTTTACTTCTAAAATTTTCTACTACTCGTAGAACTTAGAAAAAGCAGCAAACGTGGAAAATATGTCTTTTTTACAAATATCTTGATTCACTTTTTATAAAAATATATTGCTATGATATCCGCCTGAAGGACGGTTAAAATATCACAGGAAATAATTTATAATTTGATTCTCAAGGTCGAAAGTTCGGAATCATTAAAAGAAACACAATTCTAGAAACACAAATAAGTAATAAAACAAATTCAAATCAAACTGAACAGTGTATCTTCATGAGTTTAGTAGATTGAGATCCGAAATAAAAACTCAGATAAGCATTACTTACAAAAATGATCTAAATCATGTACAAAATTCTGTGACAACAACTGATCCCTCAAATGTTTGGTTCTTTTATACAAAACAAAAAAGGCACAATCAGAATTGACATGATGACGTATGAAGAAAATATTTATGATAGCCCTAGATCAATAGTTAATGGTTCTGGTAATTTTTTCAGTATTGTTTAACTCTTTACTAGTGATAGAATTACTAATAATACCTGCAAGGACGTGTCATGGTTTAAACATTTCTTATCTAACTGAAGATGAAATTATATCAGCTACTAGGAAGCTTAAGAATAACTTGACATCAGGCCATGATAAAATTCCTTCTTTTTCTTGTTCGAGATTGTGCATGTCCTCTGATTCAACCACTTCATATTATCTACAACTTATCGTTAAAACACGTATTTCCTGAATGTTGGAAACGATACGATTATGTCCTATTTTTAAATCCGAAAATGCAGCGGAAATAAGCAACTACAGAGAGATGGCAATTCTCTGCAACTTTTCCAAATTCTTCGAGATATCACTGTATGTTCGATGCTCGCATCTATCGCTCTGTAAAATCTTTAATATCACCCTCTCAACATGGCTTCATGCAGATGCAATCCACTGCTTCTAATTTATGTTTGATAACTTAGTTCATATCAAAAATACTTGATTCACAAGGTCAGGTAGATGTGATATACACTGATTTCTCAAAGGCGTTTGATCGGATGGTCCACGAGCTTCTATTATGTAAATTAAATATGTTCGGGTTTAGTTGCTATTTTACAGCATTTTTGAGGTCATATTTATATAACAGAAAACAATACGTAATGTATTATGGATATGAATCTAAGCTATTTACAGCAACTTCAGGTGTACCTCAAGGCTCCAATCTCGGACCACTGCTATTTCTGTTGTTTATAAATGATCTCATGAACGTAGTACAATGTGACAAAGATCTTCGCAGAAATAAGTAGCATAGATGATTGTGTAAACTTTCTAGCATAACTAAAAATAGTAAAAGACTGGTGCAACCAAGACAGTCTTCATTTGAATGCATCAAAATGTAAAGTTGTTTCTTATACTCGTTCGTCGTACTTCTCATACTCTTAAACTCATTGAAATTAATTGTATAAAAAAGAATTAAACATTGGATACTTGATAAGCAGCGAATCGAAATGCATTTGATCGTAGATCATAAAAATAACTATGCATATAAAACATTTTAGCTGACTTTATACTACTCACAATGACATCTTGACAAATCGACCAACTTAACTTACATAGTGTTACTTACCTCTCTCTGTGCAGCATATTAACTTTAACTATTAACTTTCATATTGACACCCACAGTGGTGTATCCTCAGTCTTCTTTTGAAATTCTTAAGATTATAGTTACAATTTCTTGATCTTGACATAGTGTTGTCTAATTTTATCTTTTTTTTTTCTTCTCCTTCATTTATATTTTTGTTTAATTAATTATATATTGTCTCTTTTATACTCAGTAAATTATATTATATAATTATTAAAATAGCATTTAGACTAAGGCTCATTTGATATACACGCGCGGATTTTCCATGTGGATACTCTTAACTTATTATACGAGAAAATCTAATCCAGTTGTATTTGACTACTCCTTAAATTCGCAAGTACTTGAACGTTCTGTAACAATAAAATATTTAGGGGTAATATTTGACCAGAATTTTACTTTCTCGAACCATGTTGGCTTCCACTCCGTTCAAAAATCATAAGTCCAATTTACATGTTTCTCATCGAGTGCTGGCCACTCGCCGCTATCTTCATTCTGTTTACCCTAGAAGTGGCTTTCGCTCCGTTCAACACCGGCGATACAATGCCCTGAATATGACTTAATATAACATCAAATATGGAGTAAAGTAAGACTCGCAACGCTACTTCACAGGACCAATTCAATTTAACAAGTTATTCAGACAGTTATCATTCGTATTTCAAAAACAAAAATAGATTCCACTGACATTTTTATATAAAATGTTCCATTTCTCATCACCGTTTTATTAATATAATTTTCAACCTGAATTTCCAAAATTTCAGCATTTATTGCGCAATATTTCGCAATTCGAGCCCCTTAGAGCGGCTGGCGACCGATCCGGCTCTCATCGAGACTACCGCAACCCACGTCCCCACCGTCAGTATAAATAAGGGAGCACGCCAAGTCCTCAGCAAGTCATCTGCTTCATCACACACACACTCACATACACTCATCTGTGTATCTCGCGATAACAATTTCAGTGCCCGTGCACTCTTCCTAGGCAGATCCTAGTAAAAAAGTACTTTCATTTAATCGCCCCAGTGCATTAATTAATAAAAATCGCCATCGCGCATTAAAATAAAAGTGAATTTTCTCAATTTAAACCAAACCCGACTTGAGGCAAAATTCTAAGTTAAAATAATATTTATATCGTGTAATAAAATTTTTATTTTAAGTAAAGTGAATACTCAACTCTGTGTTTTGGACGTAAATAAATATCTTGTTAATTTTCGTTCTAAATCAAAGTATTTAATTTAAAATCTGGTGCAAGAATACTATACAGGGTGTAGCCTTTGACCCTGCCAGCTGAAATAAAAATCATAAAAGTGCAAAATACATTAAATAAAATTAGTTTCGAGTGAAATTCAGCTCTGAAAGTATACAGGGCGAAGCATTTGGCCCGTTCCAGCCTTTCAAGAACTAACCACCCTAACTTCGATCAAACAAAATAAAGTGTCCTAAAGGCTCTCATAAAGATTTCCAGTCCAAAATGTTTTATTTTTCCAAAGCAGAGGACCCGTTCGTGTTCAAGAGGAAAACGGTGTCCTCGTCTCACATATCTTTCAGCGGCTTATATATCAGTGTATGCGCGGAAGCTGTACAACCTTAGGCGAGGGTTGTGTAGGTTTATACCATCCTTCGGAGGGGATGTAAAGCCGTCGGTCCCTTGTTTATTGAATGTTAGGCAAGTAAAAGATCCCTACTCTTCTTAAGGGAAAAGGTTCGGCAAAATTCCTGGTTGGGGGCAGCTCGTCTACAGGCGTCGGTGATAGGCCTCAGTAGCGACAGACCGACGTTAAATAAATGTTAAAAAAAAACTGAAAATAATAACTTCGTATTATTTTGACACCTATAGTATCGTTCAAAGCTTTCCTGTAGTTAAAAAATGCAATAAAAAACTTTACAAGCTCATTATTAACGCCGGCGAACCATTCGGTAAACTGTCATCAAACAAGCCGACGTATTAAAAACCTATAAAGATAAGTGATCTAAATTGCGGGCCAGATACTACAGAGAGTAACGGTATTTTAATGAGGTCGTAAAGTTTTTATTGCACTGTTATCTGCAGGGAAGCTTTGACCGATACCATACCTACTATGATATTACAATAATAAAGTCAGAATTGCCATTTGCAATTAGACAGACATTAGGTTGCACGTATATATGATATTTACAAAACTATATTTTTTTTTCGTTTACAATAATAACGTAATTTCCATGTAAATCGGTATTTAAAGTTCACCTGAATTTTTTACTTCCTTTTAACAGTCAGTCAATTAAGAAAATACAAGAAATCCGTCGTTTACAATTCTTTTGTAAAAAACTGCTGCCCAAGGAATCACTACTTCCACGTCCAGATTTTGTATCCACACTAAATCCCAATGAAATATTTTACTCCCTTTAATAATATGGTGGGGGTGGCAATGGGGGTGGTAGAGGGGGTGGCTAATGCCAAAAACTATTTAGAGGCCCTTGGTTCTCGTATACACACTAAATCCCAATTTAATTTTTTACTTCATTTAATAATAGGGCGAGGGTGACAATGGTGGTGGTAGATGGGTTAGCTAACGCCAAAAAAAATGTTTGAGACGTTTCGTTGTAAATCACATTTTAATTTTTTTTACTCCCTTTCATAATAGTGTGGCGGCGGTATTGGAGGTGATAGTGGGAGAGGGGATAGCTGATGCCAAAAAAAAATTTGAGACCTTGACATTTAATACATCCCCTAAATTGCAATTTTATGGAATTTTTACCTGCTTGCTTTACCTATTTACCCTTATTTACGCCATTTACCCCGAACCCTTCGACGGAATTAGAACAAAATATAATGTAGTTCCAGATCTCGTTATAATACATGAGTGTACCAAATTTCAAATCAATATCATAAACGGTTATAGAGTCAACGTGCACACAAAAAAAGTTACAGATGACCGACAGACAGACCGACATTTTAAGCCTATTTCAACACAAAAAAATTTTATGTTTTTTTTTGCGTTACTATACTATTAGATTTAGCTTTTCTTTATTGTTCAACTGTTCGTTTTATAGCGTATTCCTTGGAAAAAACTGCGCCAGACTGGTCTTTAAGTAAATGTATGTCAAACGCTATCGAGAAAATCGAGTGTAACGCTGTTACTTCATCTCCCGCTTCTATAGAATGAGATTTTAAAAAAATTATATCAAACTCTCTTTTCTAGAACTATAAGAACTGCTGAAAGAATTCTTATTAGGCGTTACATAAGCTAAGTTTAAAGTATGTGTATATAGTCAGATACCCTACCACATAACAAAGAACACGATTTCTATATTCAGGCTAATGCCAAAATAAATTTTTAAAGGCCCTTGATTCTAGTACACGCACTAAATCCCAATTTAATTTTTTACTGCCTTTAATAATAGGGTGGGGGTGGCAATGAGGTTGGTAGAGGGGGTAGCTAATGCCAAAAAAAATTTTTGATACGTTTCGTTCTTGTATACACACTATTTTTTTTACTCCCTTTCATAATAGTGTAGGGTGGGTGATGCCAAAAAAAAATAAATTGATACTTTGACTTTTCGTACATGCCTTAAATTGCAATTTTATGGACTCTTACCTGCTTGCTTTGCTTATTTACCCTTATTTACCCCATTTACCACCGAATCCTTCAACGGAATTAGATCAAAATGTAATCTAGTTCCAGATCTCGTTAAAATACATAAATGTACCAAATTTCAAGTCAATATCATAAATGGTTCCAGAGTAAACGTGCAGACAAAGAAAGTTACAGACCGACAGACAGAAATTTTTCGCTCAAATTTAAAATCTCGACGTTTCATGACATTTTAAGCCTATTTCAATAACAACAACAAAAAAATTGCGTTACTGTACTTCCACTGGACGTGGAAGTAAAAAGAATGTTATTTAATCTCTACAAAGAAAGCATTCCTTTATATTTGTAAATTACTGAATGTATAATAAATATATTTTGGTAAAATATCAGTGTATACTTGAGAAATGTATGTTTTAACAAAGAAATTTAACTGTAAGGTACAAAATGTAACCTATTTTCACTTCATTTGTGGAAGGATAATGGAAAAAACTTTTTCTGAATCATTTCCCATTTTTTATTTATATATCAATATTTTTTATGTATGAAACTTTACAAAGTGCGGTATAAAATCTTAAAACAATCGCAAATGATATGGACCAAAAATAACTGAAGTTTTTGGTATGATGTACGAAAAAATATCCGTTTCACTAGTATACGTCTACTGTTTGAATATCTTGTTCAATTTTGTTTATTTTTGTTTCCAACTTTTTGTATTCTTGATCTCTCTTTTGTAGCTCGGTATGAAATTTTTTTTCATTCTCATCTAAATTATGTTGGATTCGTCTTATTTCGTCGTCTTTCTCACTTGATTTTTTATCCAAGTCCATTTGACACATACTTATTTTATTTTCAAGGATCTTATTTTTCTCATCTATTTTTTCTAAATTTTCACCAAGCTTATTAATTTCACCATTCTTTTTTATCAAAATATCATGGATTTGTGTAATCTCTTCGTCTTTAGTCTGTAGTCTTGTATTGACATAGCGTTTATAATCATTTATTGCTTCAGTAAAATCTTTATCGCTTGTGCTGAGTTTATCATAAATTGTATTTAAAGTTACTTGGAGCTTCAATATATCATCATCTTGTTTGGTTAAAATATTTCGCACGTCGGTGAGATTCTTTTCTACGTCTTCAAAATCTTCACTTTTAGAATTACTGATGTGATTTATGGCCCTCTGGCATTCTTCGCTTTTCTCGTTAATTCTTTTGATTTCATTTTTATTTTCATTACTCATTAAAATGAAATTTTGACGTTCGCTTTCAATGTTCCCTTTTAATTTCATGGTGTTTCTATCTACCTCATTCAATTGCTTTTCCAATACATCATCTTTGTTTAAAAAATGTGTTATTCTTAATTCTGATTGCACAATCGTTCTTTGTATATTTCTAATATCCTCCTCTAATTCTTTTAGCAATTTGTCTTTATTGGAGAGGAATAAGATTGTGTAGTTTTGACACTTGCCTATTTCTAAATCGTGTAAATTTAACTTAGCTAAAATATCGTTGTATTTTAGTTGTAACTTGTCAAATCCCTTTACGTTCATATTTAAATCATTCTGCTTATGCGTCCATATGAAAGTGTGATTTTGTAACTTTTTAATGTCATTGTTCTGTTTATTTAAATCTAGTTCTATGTTAAACAGTCGATTGGAAATAATCTCCTGTCCTTTTGTTAGTTCAGTATCTTTATTTTGTAGTTCCTTGTAAAAATTAATCAAACTACTCTTAATATCGTCTGTTAGCTTATCCTTGCTAAATAACATTTTAAAAACTTCTTTATTTTTTTCTAGTAGTGTGGTCTCTAGTAAAGTAAAATTACTTTCTAATTTCGCCAATTCTTTGATTATCTTCTTTCCATTTGAATCATCACGTAATTTAGAAAACTGGTTCTGTAAAACCTCTAATTTGTCCTTGATCTGATTAAACTCGATGTTATTAGCATCTGTTTGGGCGAGTATTTGTTTAATATTTTCTTGCAATTTTGAGCCATCTAAGTATGTCTGCGATAAAACATATTGCATATTGCCAATCGCACTTCGAATTTTTGCTATTTCTTGATCTTTTGTCAACAATGATTTTTTTGCATCTTTCATATCTTTCCGAAGATCGGTAACGTCTTTGATATGCACGGGATTTCCTTTGTCCCCACTTGGTACATCAGCGAGATTTTTCTTTGTTTCTAATAACTGCTTCTGGAATATATTCAATATAACCAGTAAATTATTTTGATCCAAAATATTATTTTGATAGGTGTCCTTTCCAAAGTCCAAAGGAAAATGTTGGATGTCGCAGCTTCTCAATACTTGCTCACTAACAAATTCTTTCGGCTTAAGGGGAAAGTATTCTTGATTTAAGCGCGGCACTGGTTGAATATTGTCCTTTAAGCTCGCGCTAGAAGCTACAATGCCATATCGATTTGTATACCAAAAGTCCTTATCGCCTAGGTAATCGTGCTTCTCCAGCTGAAGAAAAAATGATCGGTCCCTTTTTCTATCCTGGAAAACCAAGTATGTCAAACTGTTATTTCTTAACTTCCAAGTGTCAATCCAACCATAGAATATTTCTACGAGATTCTCAGCACTGTTGACTGGCTCTTCACGAGTTATTTCCCAAACTGCTGCGAAATTGAGGGATTCCTTTGGGTCGTAACAGAACCCCCGATCATATCTACAGACGGTGCCTGATCTTAATCGAATTTCATTCTGCATTGTGTTGGCTTTTGTTATATATTTCTCCAGTTTGACTGGAGAAAGTATATCATCCACATAGTTTTCATCGGTCCATTTATCAATAAAGAGTCTCGTATTAAAAGCGCTAATGCAATTGTTAGTGATGTCACTGTATGTTTCATGTTTGGAGACATAGTAGCAATGGTGAACAGTTACATCCACATCAGTTGTTCGATAAATGTGCATTAAAGTCCTCCTAACTTCTGGTTTACCGCATACTTCACTTGCCACTTTCGCTATATCCCAAGTCAAAACGGTTAATACAAATATTAATTTCATCCTGCAAAAAAAAAATCAGTTAATCAGTTAGCCGCTTGCAGTAATACCATTACTTATGAAATGGACTAATTTAATACTCAGAATGTCCCCAATATAACGGGCCACCACTTAGAGAAGGAGTCTAAAATTTACCGATATGGATAAATAAACATAAGTAATATTGTAATGCAATGGATCTATGACGGTTCAAATTTGGGATTTGAAATTATTTTATTCATAGTTCCAGTTCAGTTCTGCACATTCTACTTCTAATTTTGACGAGAGAACCATGGTGCGCTCTTGTAGCAGTAAATACAAATGTTTCCCTTTGAATTTCTAGTCCCAGTCAGAACAGCCTCGTTTGCGAGAAGATGCATTGGTGTATTTAGTCAAGCAATTAAGTCACTCTAAAACGCATGAATAAGTATACAGTAATGCCACCTCAACAGAAGTGTTGAGAATAGTTAGAATAAACTGTTCGGCTCCAGTTTTGCAGCCATTTTCAAGAGAAAGAAGGCCTCATCGAGGTCAAGAGAAAAATGGTCAAGAAAATGTGTAAGAGAAAAATATGTCGGAAGGAAAACTGTCAGGAGAGATTTAAGTTCGTAGGACTGGTTCGATTCCGTTTCCTCAATCTGCCTACTTCCAGATCTCACCACGGTTTTCCTCTTGACCACGATGAGATCTGAGGACTAGGCACATTGAGGTCCCGAATTCTAACCAACTTATCCTGATAATTTAACTTCTGACATTATTTCTGTTGACCATTTATTCTTGAGCCTCTTTTTTATTTAAAATGGCTCCAAAGCGGGAGGTGAAACGTTGAGACATCAATAATCTCAGACGCGGTTCAACCTGAGAACCAAGTATTTTTCATATATTATTATATATATATATATATATATATATATATATATATATATATATATATATATATATATATATATATGAAAAATACTAGGTTCTCGGGTTGAACCGCGTCTGAGATTGTTAATATCTCGACGTTTCGGCTCCCGTTTTGGAGCCATTTTTAAGAGAAAAAGTGGGTCAAGTAAAAATTGTCAAAGAAAATAATGCTAGGAGTTCGTGGAACTGGTTCGATCCCCAGATCTCACTACGATCCGTCTCTAAGGCCTCAATCTGCCTGCTCCTTAGAGCGAACTCGCTGGCAGTATCGGACGAAGTGTTATTTATACGAAAGCTGTCTGTGGGTGGGAGAGTGGTGGGGGGTTGAGGGTCTGTTGATGGAGGCATAGGATGGATTTTTTCAAATTAGTTTTACAATTTATTACAAAACGTAGTTTTATTTTAATAAGTTAAAACGTGATCGAATACGAACAGCAAGAACCCAGGAGGATACGGCTCTAGTTTAAAAACCGCTAACAATAATCCCCACTCATCATTGCGACAAATAAGAGCCTCCACCAATGTATTATTATTGTCGTGCCAAAGAATCTTAAAAGAAAATAAGTACTTTAGATATAAACCATACTCGTTAGATCATTTACTGCCTGCGGACTATGATCCTTTCTTGCTAAGTTTTCTGTTCTTTATGAAAGAAATTGTAATTTCCTTAAAAATGTACTTTGGAGTGACGAAAGTCAATTTCACAATAACGGCACAATTACAAAACATAACTGTAGATATTGGTCGAAAAACGACCCGAGATGGATGACTCGAACAAGAAATCAAACTGGTGGTAAACGTATGGTGTGGTATTTTAAATGGTTATATTATAGGTTCGTTTCTATACCATGAAAGTTTAACCAATTGCGATATTTAAGATGTTTAGAAAATGATAACAAGACTTTTACAAAATGTTCCCTACAACAGAGCTAACATTTGGTTTCAGCAAGATGGCGCACCACCCCACAACTCTAATATTGTTTTAAATTATTGATGGCCCGCACGTACTCCGGACTTGACCCCTCTGAACTTTTTCTTGAGGGGATATTTAAAAAGTCAAGTATATCAAGAGCCTATAGAAGATGTGACAGATTTATGCAATAAAATTTACGCTTGCGCTGGTGAAATTAATAGATACTCATAATTAAGGACATGTAATGAGGAATTGTTACATCGCTTTGATATGTATATTCAAACAAACGGAAGTAATTTCGAGTATCTGTTGTATATATTGTTGTCAAGATGTACTGCTCAAAAATAAAATTATATACCTTATTTGTTGTTTTTCCATGTAAATTTCTCAATTTAAAGCAATTTCCGGTAAAATCGGAAGTGCTATTAAAAAAATTCCCACAAGTAAATAACTCTTTTATAGCAGGCAAAAAAGTTACCAAGAACTTACATCCGAAAACGAAGCAAAGCAAGTTTTGCCCTATTTCAAAATTCCATACATAACACCAGAATGAACCTCAACACTACCAGCACACGTCAATATAAAACCTATCTACAGATTCACGCTTCCTGTATTCACCCAATTCTCTGGGACACCTTTGACCGATTATCCAACGACAAAGCCCTACATATCTCAGAACAAAAGATCAACACACTGAACAACAAACTCTTACAACTCATTGCCAAACAGGAACCTAGCTCTTCATCCACGTTAGATCCTAACAAGGTAGTTCACAACTTTTCTGACTTCTCCGTCAGCGATGCCGCCCTTCAAGGCTTAGCTAAAGGTTTCAATTTTGCAGTTCCTCCCAAAATTATCCCAGTTGAAACTATTATTTCCCAAGTCAAAGATTCTATATCCCACCTTCCAAACAATCAAACTGAGGACATCAGACAAGATATCGCTAGAATACTTCGAACTGCCAAACCTCCCACTTCTAACATACCTTCTAGAGAAAGACCTATATAACAATAACGACCTTATCATCCTCAAAGCCGACAAAATCAACTCCACTGTTATACTAAACACCTCCGATTACTTAAGAAAAATGAACGAATTACACAGTAGCCCGGACTACAAGCGCATCCAGCGCGATCCCACCACATACTTAGAAAAGAGAACAAAAATCATCATCAATAACTCGGACCTCCATTCAGAAATTCGAAAATCTTTCATTCCTCGTGAGAAATCATCTATAACCTCTAGAATATACTCTTTTCCTAAAATTCACAAAACCAACATTCCTCTACCACCAATAGTAATGCTTTTCGTTTCCCAACTCACAAATTAGCGAGACATTTAGCCCATACTCTACAACCCATCGCTGAGGAAGCCCTTTCTTATGTCAAATTTCAATGATTACTAAAATTACTCTATTTCCCAGAACGACATTCTAGTCAGTTTCGATATTGTGTCATTATTCACCAATATCCAAAACTAAACACAATATTTCTCCCAGCACTCTGACCCCTCTAGAACATTATCTGTCCTACACCTATTTTCTCTTTCAAGGCAACTACTACAAACAAGTGAGAGGAGCTCCAATGGGATCACCCCTATCTCCCGTCACAGCCAATATCTACATGGACAACTTCGAAACCCAAGCCCTGAATTCATCCGAACTGAAGCCTACCTGCTGGCTAAGATACGTAGATGAGATCTTCGTTGTCTGGCCACATGGTAAAGATTCTCTAAATAATTTTCTATCTCACATTAATCATAGACACCCTCAGATCCAGTTCACTATTTAAATCGAAAACAATTGTTTCCTCCCTTTCCCAGACGTTCTTATTACAAAACAAAACGGCAATTCATTTTCCACTCTGTGTATAGAAAACCAATCCACACCAACCGTTACCTTAATTCAAAATCACATCACATCACCATCCATCACAAATAAATTCCGTTGTCAACACTCTTGTAACCAGATCCCTCAAACTAACAAACAATCGCAGCAGCCAATCCGAACTACAAGCATTAGAACAAACACTTCTACAACACGGTTATGACAAAAGACGTATAGCGCGATCCATACACAAAGCACAAAATCCTTCTCAAATAAAACAAACAGAAACTCCTCCTCAGCAAAAAGCCTTCCTACCCTACATCAAAGGTGTTACAGATAAAATTTCAAAAGTCCTCAAATCCAACAACATAAAAACCATATTCACAAAACAACAAATAATTTCCAGTTTAATCAGAACCCCAAAAAACCAAATACCTAATGATTCCCACGGTGTATACGAAATACCTTGCTCAAACTGTCCCCAAGCCAACATTGGACAAACCAATAGACGGATTAACAATAGAACATATGAACATCGTCTTGTAGTTATAAAATTCGATCCCACATCATTACTTGCTCAACACCGCCTCCTAACAGGCTACAATATAGACTTCGACAACACCAAAACCATAGCACCCTTGTTTTTCCAGAAACCGCGAATCATCAGCAAAGCAATTGAGATTGACAAACGTCCCAATTGTCTAAACAAAAGGTATGACGGTCATCGTCTTTCAATCGCTTGGAAATCATTGATCTCCAGACTAGCCCACAATCTTCATCCACACCTCATAATCCTGATAGCAGCCGGCAATAAATTGCAACTGTATAGTGGCTTTTACAAATACTCCGGATCCACGGCTCTTTTCTCCGGTTTAAACCGTCGTCCGCATATGTTGCCTCAATTCTTTCCCAAAAATATATAATAAGGGAAAGGAGGTAACAATAGGCAATGAATTGATCTAAGTGTATTCACCACAAAATTTTCATGTTCATTCCTGTTGAAGTAAATTAAATAAGACCATATAATGTTACTTTATAGTTAACGATATTTAACCAAGATGGCGAATGAAAAAAAATAAAATGTAGTAGTGACAGAATAATAAATAATAACAAGCTTTCACTTTTTATATCAGTGAAAACACTATAGAAATTGTACACAAGTTCTAATAAAAATGTTGAATATAGTTTCCATGTTGTAAGCCCTTTTTATTTACCTATTTACTAAGGCACAATAAGAACTAGAAAAATCTAACAGGTTATGGGGCCCAGACACGAGTCCAAACGTGTCTGTTAAGTTCAACAGTTTTAAATTGTGGAGTGTCGCTTAAACTATATCAGCATGGATTTAGCGAAGCACATTAAACCGTTGACTGGTGAGTTAGATTGGCCCATGTGGAAACGCAAAATTCGAGACCTA
Source organism: Leptura quadrifasciata (assembly GCA_963675555.1). Taxonomy (NCBI): domain Eukaryota; kingdom Metazoa; phylum Arthropoda; class Insecta; order Coleoptera; family Cerambycidae; genus Leptura; species Leptura quadrifasciata. The sequence goes on from OY776676.1 coordinate 13,137,205, forward strand.
CTTGACTATCACGAGGGCGCATTGGATGTGATCGACAATAAGTTGGTAAAACCAGAATCCTTAAAGGAAAATGCTACGGAAGCTCAAATCAAGCAACATAAGGAGAAAAGCGATTTGTACCGCAAGGCAAATAGTTATGCCAAGTCGATGATTACCAGTTCAGTTACTGATGCAGTGTATCAGAAAATCATGGACAAAGAGACGGCGCATGATTCGTGGAAGGCGTTAAAGCAACAGTTCGAAGCAACATCCAAGGATCAGCTATTTAAGATATGTACTGATTTTTTCGCATTCAGTTGGATGTCAGGCGAAGATATTTCTACACACATCGCAAAGTTGAGGAGTTTATTGAACGAATTAAATAACGGACTTGTAGCTAAGAGCGAAAATGCGTTGCCAGATTTAATGTAGATATGTAAAAGTTTACACATTTTGCCAAGCAAATTTGAGACGTTTCAGTCTAGTTGGATGTTACTGACTAAGAACGAGGAGAAAACGTTTGACGAATTAACGATGCAGCTGTGTATGTTTGAGAGAAGTTTCAGAAAAACTGTAGACAGCGAAAAGTTCATTCAAGAAGCGCTAGTGGCAAAAGCAGACAGACATAAACAAGAGGGACAATCCAAAGCGAGTAAAAAGTGGTCAAGAAAGGAAGATTTTTGTAAGTACTGCAAAAAGAAGGGACATTGGGTGCGAGAGTGCAGGAAGTGGATAGCTGACGGACGACCATCTAAAAGTAAGACAGAAGGTGACGCTCAAGCCAACACACTCGGTGTCAATGAAGCTCTTATTTCTACTTGCAATGAAGTCTGTGCAGCTGAGACGAATTCAACGGATTGGTGGATCGATAATGGCGCAACAAAGCACGCCACAAATTGCCCAGATCTGTTCGTTGAGTTTAAAGAATTTGAGAGCCCGTGCAGCATAAAGGCTGCTGGAAAAGAAACTCTCGAAGCATTTGGTAAAGGAATAATTCAAATCATAACTTCCGTAAATGATAAACGTCTAAAACTGACGTTAAAAGACGTGTGGTATGTCCCGAAAATTTCAAGAAATTTATTCTCAGTGTTAGCAGCTCAGGACAGAAATCAAAAGAGCGAGTTCAAGTCAACAACTACAAGATGCTGGCTTAAGGTTAATGGTAGGACAGTGCTGTATGGAATTCGTAAAGCATACGGAACTTTGTACAAGGCAGCCTTCAAACCGATTGTCCCCGAGCCAGAGATGAGAATAAATGTTGCTGTTGCAGATAGTTCCATGCTGCAACTGTACCACGAAAGGTGGGGACATCAAGATAAGAGACATGTCAAAGCTTGAGAGAGAATTAGGCATCAAGGCCAAATTGGACAAGGAAGTCTGTGAACCTTGTATTTATGGAAAAGCGCATCGTTTACCATTTGGTACCAGGAAGAAAGCAGGTGAGCCTAGTGAGCTGATGTCGACTGATGTATGTGGACCTTTCGGAATCCTTTACGAAGAAGCGATATTTATTTGTGTTTAAGGACAGTTACACAAAATTTCGCTATGGCTTCTTTGTCAAAGAAAAGTCAGAAGTAAAGAACGTGCTGAGGCAGATGCTTGCACATGCGAAAATGCAAGGACACTTCATCAAGGAACTACTTAGTGATAACGGCGGAGAGTTTGACAATGCTGAAGTTAGAAAAATTCTACAAGAGAAAGGTATCACGCAGAGACTGACAGCTCCATACACACCAGAGCAGAATGGCTGCTGTGAGCGTGAAAATCGTACAATGGTCGAAATGGAAAGGACTTTCAAATATTCAAATACAGATATCAAATTTCCAGAGGCAACTTGGACAGAATTAGTAAATGCTGCAGTGTATGTTTTGAATGGAACTGGAAAATCGTCAGAAAAAGGCGCTAGTCCATGCGAATTATGGATAGGTAAGAAGCCAAGGATAAAGCATCTACGGATAATTGGATCTGCTTGCTACATTCACGTCCCAATTCAGAGAAGGAAGAAGATGGACGAGAAAGCTGTAAAGGGATACCTCGTGGGATATGATGGTGACGAAAGATACAGAGCTTATCTGAAAGAAAAGCACAAGTCATTTTATCCAGAGATGTCCAGTTTCAGGAGAAACCAAGGGAGTGTGAAGAAAGAGTCAAGTTGCCACTCCGAGATGTCAAGTCTGAAAAAGAGTACCATTATGAAGAGCATGAAGAAAATGACGAAGAAGATACGATTATAACAGAAAGAGACAATAATGAGGAGTGCGAAACTGGAGATGATACTGACCTTGAAGATGAAGAATAGGATTATCAGCTGTCATTAGGACGTCTTAGAGATAGTTCGAAGCTAAGTTGAAGCATGTTCCTGTGCTTCAAGTGGATAATTCTGCGGCAGTGAGACTTGCTCAAAACCCGGAGTTTCACCGCAGAACGAAACACATTTCAATCAAGCATTTCTTTGTTCGAGAGAAGGTGACCGAAGGAAAGCTGAATATTGAACAAATTTCAACCGAAGAACAAGTTGCGGACGTTATGACAAAACCACTACCCAGAACACGGCTGAAAATTTTATGTGATAGAATGGGACTTTTATAGAAGAGAATGTTTTATTTATTTCAAAAGCGTTAACTTTAAATTAACAAGGGAAAGTGTTGAAGTAAATTAAATAAGACCATATAATGTTACTTTATAGTTAACGACATTTAACCAAGATGGTGAATGAAAAAAAATAAAATGTAGTGACAGAATAATAAATAATAACAAGCTTTCACTTTTTATATCAGTGAAAACACTACAGAAGTTGTACACAAGGTCTAATAAAAATGTTGAATATAGTTTCCATGTTGTAAGCCCTTTTTATTTACCTATTTACTAAGGCACAATAAGAACTAGAAAAATCTAACAATTCCAAGAAAGGTGTTGGTCGATAATAATGCCTAGATATTTCATTTTTGAAGATATCGCAATCTTATCTGTCTTACCTATTTTCAGATGTTTAAATTTTGGCAAGGATATTTTTTTGATAGGAACAAAAAAGAACAAAATAAATTTTCCCATAGTTGATGTTAATAATTTATGATCGAACCATTCTTTTATATTCACTAGGTCACTTTCAGCTTTGATCATTAGCTGTGCCTAGTTTTCAGCAGAATAGAATATGGCTGTGTCGTCTGCGAAACTAATAATGGATCCACATATTTCGATATCGAATAAACTATTGAGATATAAAATAAAAAGTAGGTGGCCCAATATTGTTCCCTGCGGCACACCATATTTAATATTAGTAAAATCGCTGCAGTTGTTACCGATCTTGACTCATTGTTTACGATTTGATAGGTAGCTTTCTATTAATTTGAGTGGCTAATTTCTTATTCCCATATGTTCTAGGGAGTGTAATAATTGCGGATGTGAGACCGTTTCAGAGGCTTTGCATAAATCTAAAAATACACAAATGGCAGATTTTTTACTGTCGACGGCCGAATAAATTTTACCTGTAAGATTTAATATAGCGTCTTGTGTAAATATACTTTTTACTTATTATGTTTGTTGCAAAGCTTGAGATACGGTTTTTAATAACATTTAAACTGTAAACACATGAATCAGCTGACGTGAATATTAACAGTAACAGGGTTCACAAAATGATAAGTTGTTTTTTTTTTTATTTTCATGCAATAGTACGTAAAATCAAAAATAAATATGTGTGCAACAATTTTTTTGAGCTGATTAACATTAATTATGAAAATATAACATAAATATTAAAAAATATAATCTACCTTGATATATAGCAGAATCACGAAGTTCTGTCGTTGAACTGATACCGTCGAAGAATGAATTATAAATAGGAATAAAAACCATATATATTTATTACTTGATAACTCAATTTCCAACAATGGAATATCCACTGATAATATGTCAGTGGCCACGATGTGGTATTCATCTACTAACACAAAAAAATATTATCAGTATTATTTCCGCAAAACGCAAGTTATTAAACTCATCATGTTTATAAATATTCATTTAGTAGCAAAATTAATTATCTCACCACTAAATGCTGGCCTAGCACTAGAGAGGTAAGGAAGATAGGGTGGTCAAAAATAGGTACTTAAAATGCTTCATTTAACAATTTTTTTAAAATTTTAATACCGTCATGGTACAAAAGAAGTATTAAATTACAGCAGTAGGTACGTAGGTAGGTAAGTACGGGATCTATTTATACAGCAATTATCTCAAAAAAACTAAAACTATGAATATTGAACTGGCTAAGAACGCACAATTAGTTACAAATTTTGCATCCTATTTTAGTATAAATTCCGAAAACAAGTTAAAAGAGCATTTTGGTGAAAACTTGTCCCACTACTGTGAACAACTTCATTAATTTGTTTTGCGTAGATGAGATCAATGAAAATGATGTCATAGAAACCAGAGCTATTCATAAGCACTGTGCTTAGTGATCATCTAATGGTATTCCTAAAATTGTCTCTTTTTTAAACTAAAATCGCCCAACAGATATAATTCCATGCAAGCAGGGTTAGCAATTTATTTTCAAAATGTACGTGGTCTCAGATCCAAGGTAGATGCGTTTTATTCATCCGCGAGTGAGACCAAATTTGATTGTATTGGTTTAGTAGAGACTTAGTTGTCTGACGGAGTTCGAAGTTATGAATATTTTGCTGATGAATACAGTGTTTTTCGTAGTGATAGGAAATTACATGTAACTGACCACTCAACTGGTGAAGGGGCATTACTAGCAGTCAAAAGTGAGGTTTGTGCGGGAAGAATTAATATGACTCATTTGGAAGATAGCCTGCCAGGTGTTGACATTGTCGGCTGTAAGTGCACTTTTAGTGTTTTTTTTTTGTTTACATGTATATGTTGTTTACATTCCGCCAAATTTTTCCAATGCTGATTTTGAACTATTTCTAGAGATTTTAGATCAAACTTAAGCTCAAATCTATTAATTCTTGGAGATTTCAACATTAATTGTTTTAATAATGAACAGATACATGATGCAAAATCTCAATTGATGCATAATTTTATATCGTTTTCTGGGACAGAACAATTGAATAATATTTCAAATGTTGGCCACTTATCAGATTTAATCATAACGAACTGTGATGTTAAACTACTTCACGACGATTTACCTTTAATAAAAGAAGACTTACATCATCCTGCATTAAATATCTCGCTACAAGTATCGCCAAATGTTGCTCTTAGTAACACATGCTGGTCTTTTTTATATAATGTTACTGGCGTTAACAAAGCCTGTGATTTTCTTTACGATAAGCTATACTCAATTTTTGATATTCACGTTCCCTTATATCCAAATAAGAAGACAAAATTTCCCGTTTGGTATACGTCAGAAATTATTAATAATATTAGGTACTTTCAGGATTTTAAGAGATTGCGAATCTTAATTAAAACTCAAGTTAGTAATGCATATAAAATTACATAGAAAGAGTCGAGAAAAATGTAATTAATGATTCAAAAAATTTTTGGTCATATATAAGAAATAAAAAAGGAACGTCTCGTATTCCCGGAAAATGTCCCTCAATGATAAATAATTCTTGCAGCGATCCGCAGTCAATTGTTAATGGTTTTCGAGATTACTCTAATAGTGTTTATTTTTCCGAGTGACCCCTCAGCTCACAATAACGACAGTAGTGATTCTGTATCAAATACTTGCATCAATATAGATTAAATATAAATTTTTTTAATGAAAGGGAAGTTATTGGGGCCATATGTAAATTAAAAAATAAAATGATAGCTGGCCATGATCAAGTCCCAAGTTTTTAGTTAGAGATTGTTACTCCACTTTTAATGATATTCAATCTCATTTTGAGTACATCTATATTTCCTGAGTGTTGGAAACTGACTAGAGTTTGTCCTGTGCTAAAAAATGATAATATAAATTTCTTAGATAACTATAGGCCTATTTCTATAATTTCTAATTTTGCGAAAGTTTTCGAGATGTCTATATACAGGCACATATATCCTTCAATAAGAAACTGCATATCTGTGTCATAACATGGATTTATGAGCAAAAAATCTACTATGACTAATTTACTTGTTGTAACTCAATATATATCTAGCACATTGGATTGCCAGCGGCAAGTTGCTGTAATATATACAGATTTCTCGAAGGCTTTTAACCACATAGATCACTCCATTTTCGTTGCTAAACTTGAGATGTTTGGTGTCAATACGTCACGTTATTTAGCTCACATTTAACAAATCGACAGCAATTTGTAACTTATAATGGTCACAAGTCTGATTTGTATGTTGCATCATCTGGAGTACCACAATGCTAACTCAATCAATCGAATGTGAAAAACTGTTGTATGTTGATGACCTAAAAATATTTAGCGTTATTTCAGAGTCTGATGACTGCCAAGCACTCCAACTTCAGCTCAATAAAGTAGTAGAATGATGTAGTGTTAATAAATTGTCATTAAATACTTATTTCCAAGTGCAAAGTCGTAACTTACTCACGTAAGAAATGCCCTTGTCTATATGATTATAATATAAGTAATGATGAACTTACGAGATGTGAGTTAATTAAGGACTTAGGAATTATTTTTAACTATGATCTATCCTTCGTTGAATATATTGAGACAATAGCGATAAACTCAGTTAAAACCTTAGGTTTCATAATATGAAATTGTAGATCATTTACCAATGAATTAGCTTTAAAAACATTATATTACTCGTCAGAGTTCTATCAAAATTAGAGTATTGTTCTCTCACTTCTTGTCCCATTTATAATTCTCACTAAATGCTATTGGAAACGGTACAAAGAAAATTTTTGAAGTTTTTGTATTTCAAGTATAACAGGGTGTATCCTGAGAAAGGCTTTAGAGTTGCTGCTAAATATGTTTAATATGGAGTCACTAAAACATCGCAGAATTTTGTATGCCCTAAGTTTTCTGTTTAAATTATTGCATAACAACATTGATTGTCCTACTATTCTTTCACAAATACCATTTCATATTCCTAGACTTAACACCAGGCAAAACATAACTTTTAGATGCTCTGTATTTAGAACGAATATATTAATTAAATCACCAATCTTCTTGTTATCATCCTACTTTAATAATATATCAATCCATTATCTGGTCGATAGCTGAGTGGGTTAAGACGCGAAGTGGCAATCGCGATTAATCCCACGGAAATCGCACCACCGGGTTCGAATCCTGGCACTGTCGGAGGAAATGGTTGTATGTTCGCCTTTTTTCAATGGGTAACCCCGTTCCGCACAAGCCCTGCTTCTAGAATTGGGGGTTGTCTAATTGTGGTGTTTATTTATTATTATTATTATTATTATTATTGCGACATAAATAAATGTACTCTGTCATCTTTGCTAAAAACTGCTCGAGAATATTATCACTCAGCTGAGATTTAGCTACATTGTCTTGTTCATTATCATACTCAAAATCTCAAACACACATATACTGATATATATAATATTCAGTTTTAAATTGTTTACCTAGCTGTCTACATTTAGTTATTAGTTTAGTTTTATATTTGTATTCATACTTACATTATATTTTGTATATTTGTATTGTATTTGTATTGTGTTTGTATTGTGTTTGTATTGTGTTTGTATTGTGTTTGTATTGTGTTTGTATTGTGTTTGTATTGTATTTGTATTGTATTTGTATTGTGTTTGTATTGTGTTTGTATTGTGTTTGTATTGTGTTTGTATTGTGTTTGTATTGTATTTGTATTGTGTTTGTATTGTATTTGTATTGTGTTTGTATTGTGTTTGTATTGTGTTTGTATTGTATTTGTATTGTATTTGTATTGTATTTGTATTGTATTTGTATTGTATTTGTATTGTATTTGTATTGTATTTGTATTGTATTTGTATTGTATTTGTATTGTATTTGTATTGTATTTGTATTGTATTTGTATTGTATTTGTATTGTATTTGTATTGTATTTGTATTGTATTTGTATTGTATTTGTATTGTATTTGTATTGTATTTGTATTGTATTTGTATTGTATTTGTATTGTATTTGTATTGTATTTGTATTGTATTTGTATTGTATTTGTATTGTATTTGTATTGTATTTGTATTGTATTTGTATTGTATTTGTATTGTATTTGTATTGTATTTGTATTGTATTTGTATTGTATTTGTATTGTATTTGTATTGTATTTGTATTGTATTTGTATTGTATTTGTATTGTATTTGTATTGTATTTGTATTGTATTTGTATTGTATTTGTATTGTATTTGTATTGTATTTGTATTGTATTTGTATTGTATTTGTATTGTATTTGTATTGTATTTGTATTGTATTTGTATTGTATTTGTATTGTATTTGTATTGTATTTGTATTGTATTTGTATTGTATTTGTATTGTATTTGTATTGTATTTGTATTGTATTTGTATTGTATTTGTATTGTATTTGTATTGTATTTGTATTGTATTTGTATTGTATTTGTATTGTATTTGTATTGTATTTGTATTGTATTTGTATTGTATTTGTATTGTATTTGTATTGTATTTGTATTGTATTTGTATTGTATTTGTATTGTATTTGTATTGTATTTGTATTGTATTTGTATTGTATTTGTATTGTATTTGTATTGTATTTGTATTGTATTTGTATTGTATTTGTATTGTATTTGTATTGTATTTGTACTGTATTTGTACTGTATTTGTACTGTATTTGTACTGTATTTGTACTGTATTTGTACTGTATTTGTACTGTATTTGTACTGTATTTGTACTGTATTTGTACTGTATTTGTACTGTATTTGTACTGTATTTGTACTGTATTTGTACTGTATTTGTACTGTATTTGTACTGTATTTGTACTGTATTTGTACTGTATTTGTACTGTATTTGTACTGTATTTGTACTGTATTTGTACTGTATTTGTACTGTATTTGTACTGTATTTGTACTGTATTTGTACTGTATTTGTACTGTATTTGTACTGTATTTGTACTGTATTTGTACTGTATTTGTACTGTATTTGTACTGTATTTGTACTGTATTTGTACTGTATTTGTACTGTATTTGTACTGTATTTGTATTGTATTTGTACTGTATTTGTACTGTATTTGTATTGTATTTGTATTGTATTTGTATTGTATTTGTACTGTATTTGTATTGTATTTGTATTGTATTTGTATTGTATTTGTATTGTATTTGTATTGTATTTGTACTGTATTTGTATTGTATTTGTATTGTATTTGTATTGTATTTGTATTGTATTTGTATTGTATTTGTATTGTATTTGTATTGTATTTGTATTGTATTTGTATTGTATTTGTATTGTATTTGTATTGTATTTGTATTGTATTTGTATTGTATTTGTATTGTATTTGTATTGTATTTGTATTGTATTTGTATTGTATTTGTATTGTATTTGTATTGTATTTGTATTGTATTTGTATTGTATTTGTATTGTATTTGTATTGTATTTGTATTGTATTTGTATTGTATTTGTATTGTATTTGTATTGTATTTGTATTGTATTTGTATTGTATTTGTATTGTATTTGTATTGTATTTGTATTGTATTTGTATTGTATTTGTATTGTATTTGTATTGTATTTGTATTGTATTTGTATTGTATTTGTATTGTATTTGTATTGTATTTGTATTGTATTTGTATTGTATTTGTATTGTATTTGTATTGTATTTGTATTGTATTTGTATTGTATTTGTATTGTATTTGTATTGTATTTGTATTGTATTTGTATTGTATTTGTATTGTATTTGTATTGTATTTGTATTGTATTTGTATTGTATTTGTATTGTATTTGTATTGTATTTGTATTGTATTTGTATTGTATTTGTATTGTATTTGTATTGTATTTGTATTGTATTTGTATTGTATTTGTATTGTATTTGTATTGTATTTGTATTGTATTTGTATTGTATTTGTATTGTATTTGTATTGTATTTGTATTGTATTTGTATTGTATTTGTATTGTATTTGTATTGTATTTGTATTGTATTTGTATTGTATTTGTATTGTATTTGTATTGTATTTGTATTGTATTTGTATTGTATTTGTATTGTATTTGTATTGTATTTGTATTGTATTTGTATTGTATTTGTATTGTATTTGTATTGTATTTGTATTGTATTTGTATTGTATTTGTATTGTATTTGTATTGTATTTGTACTGTATTTGTACTGTATTTGTACTGTATTTGTACTGTATTTGTACTGTATTTGTACTGTATTTGTACTGTATTTGTACTGTATTTGTACTGTATTTGTACTGTATTTGTACTGTATTTGTACTGTATTTGTACTGTATTTGTACTGTATTTGTACTGTATTTGTACTGTATTTGTACTGTATTTGTACTGTATTTGTACTGTATTTGTACTGTATTTGTACTGTATTTGTACTGTATTTGTACTGTATTTGTACTGTATTTGTACTGTATTTGTACTGTATTTGTACTGTATTTGTACTGTATTTGTACTGTATTTGTACTGTATTTGTACTGTATTTGTACTGTATTTGTACTGTATTTGTACTGTATTTGTACTGTATTTGTACTGTATTTGTACTGTATTTGTACTGTATTTGTACTGTATTTGTACTGTATTTGTACTGTATTTGTACTGTATTTGTACTGTATTTGTACTGTATTTGTACTGTATTTGTATTGTATTTGTATTGTATTTGTATTGTATTTGTACTGTATTTGTACTGTATTTGTACTGTATTTGTACTGTATTTGTATTGTATTTGTATTGTATTTGTATTGTATTTGTACTGTATTTGTATTGTATTTGTACTGTATTTGTATTGTATTTGTATTGTATTTGTATTGTATTTGTATTGTATTTGTATTGTATTTGTATTGTATTTGTATTGTATTTGTATTGTATTTGTATTGTATTTGTATTGTATTTGTATTGTATTTGTATTGTATTTGTATTGTATTTGTATTGTATTTGTATTGTATTTGTATTGTATTTGTATTGTATTTGTATTGTATTTGTATTGTATTTGTATTGTATTTGTATTGTATTTGTATTGTATTTGTATTGTATTTGTATTGTATTTGTATTGTATTTGTATTGTATTTGTATTGTATTTGTATTGTATTTGTATTGTATTTGTATTGTATTTGTATTGTATTTGTATTGTATTTGTATTGTATTTGTATTGTATTTGTATTGTATTTGTATTGTATTTGTATTGTATTTGTATTGTATTTGTATTGTATTTGTATTGTATTTGTATTGTATTTGTATTGTATTTGTATTGTATTTGTATTGTATTTGTATTGTATTTGTATTGTATTTGTATTGTATTTGTATTGTATTTGTATTGTATTTGTATTGTATTTGTATTGTATTTGTATTGTATTTGTATTGTATTTGTATTGTATTTGTATTGTATTTGTATTGTATTTGTATTGTATTTGTATTGTATTTGTATTGTATTTGTATTGTATTTGTATTGTATTTGTATTGTATTTGTATTGTATTTGTATTGTATTTGTATTGTATTTGTATTGTATTTGTATTGTATTTGTATTGTATTTGTATTGTATTTGTATTGTATTTGTATTGTATTTGTATTGTATTTGTATTGTATTTGTATTGTATTTGTATTGTATTTGTATTGTATTTGTATTGTATTTGTATTGTATTTGTATTGTATTTGTATTGTATTTGTATTGTATTTGTATTGTATTTGTATTGTATTTGTATTGTATTTGTATTGTATTTGTATTGTATTTGTATTGTATTTGTATTGTATTTGTATTGTATTTGTATTGTATTTGTATTGTATTTGTATTGTATTTGTATTGTATTTGTATTGTATTTGTATTGTATTTGTATTGTATTTGTATTGTATTTGTATTGTATTTGTATTGTATTTGTATTGTATTTGTATTGTATTTGTATTGTATTTGTATTGTATTTGTATTGTATTTGTATTGTATTTGTATTGTATTTGTATTGTATTTGTATTGTATTTGTATTGTATTTGTATTGTATTTGTATTGTATTTGTATTGTATTTGTATTGTATTTGTATTGTATTTGTATTGTATTTGTATTGTATTTGTATTGTATTTGTATTGTATTTGTATTGTATTTGTATTGTATTTGTATTGTATTTGTATTGTATTTGTATTGTATTTGTATTGTATTTGTATTGTATTTGTATTGTATTTGTATTGTATTTGTATTGTATTTGTATTGTATTTGTATTGTATTTGTATTGTATTTGTATTGTATTTGTATTGTATTTGTATTGTATTTGTATTGTATTTGTATTGTATTTGTATTGTATTTGTATTGTATTTGTATTGTATTTGTATTGTATTTGTATTGTATTTGTATTGTATTTGTATTGTATTTGTATTGTATTTGTATTGTATTTGTATTGTATTTGTATTGTATTTGTATTGTATTTGTATTGTATTTGTATTGTATTTGTATTGTATTTGTATTGTATTTGTATTGTATTTGTATTGTATTTGTATTGTATTTGTATTGTATTTGTATTGTATTTGTATTGTATTTGTATTGTATTTGTATTGTATTTGTATTGTATTTGTATTGTATTTGTATTGTATTTGTATTGTATTTGTATTGTATTTGTATTGTATTTGTATTGTATTTGTATTGTATTTGTATTGAATTTGTATTGTATTTGTATTGTATTTGTATTGTCATTTTATATTTATATAGTGTTGCCCTGTAAATGGTTTCTCCGTTGGGTAATGTACTAAAATTTAATTTAATTTGGAGCATTTCAGGAGTAATTGCCTCATATGTGTTTCTAATTCTGGTTTTGATGTGCTCAATATTTTCAGGGGCAGTTTGAAATACCTTATCTTTAATGTAACCGTAGACGTGAAAAGGGAGTAATATCTGGTGATCGAGCTGGCCATAGAATGGGTCCATAGGTGTCAGGTCTATCCAGCTATCTGGCATAACTTGATTTAAATAATTTGTACATATTACAGCAGTGTGAGGTGGAGCTCCATCTTGTTGAAAATATGAATAATTTAATCTTTCTGCCACTGTTAATTCGTAAAGAAAATCTTGAAATTCGTTTTGCAGGAAATTAAATAAGGTTCAATTACTTTAGACCCTAAAAGACCCACCCCAACATTCGTAGAAAATCTTTCTTGGAAAGCAGTCTCTCTGCACCAATGTATATTTTCTCGTGTCCACTTATAATGCATATTTCTATTGAAAAATCCATTATTAAACATTTTCATTCGTCCTACCAAATAATTTTGCTACATATCAGCGCGTCATTCCTTTTTTGATTTACCAATCATCTACAAAATCTTACTTCTCTCGGCTCATTTAAATGTTGCAACTTTCCTCATTTTGTAGCATTGAAATCCAAATTTCGTTCAAGAATAGCGTACGAATGATCTCAATCGCGGCTAAGACTTTATTACAATATCCCCATGTAAGAAGAGGAACACATTCCCAAACTCTTTATGGGATTAATATGTGGTGTGGGATTCTTAATCAATACGGCCATACTCTTATCGAGGAATTTTGAGTCAGCAACACTCAGCTTGTTTTCGAAGGTTTCCCTTCATATGAGAAGGAAATAATGTGGTGGCATCAAGAAGACGGAAAGCCTTATAGGGCGTTTTTACATAGGCTATTTCGAGTATTGTAAGTAGTTTTATGAATTATTTATAATAAGTAGGACATATTCCTATATTCATAAACTTATTAGCTCCCCAAATTCACCTAGATAGTATGGACGTACAATCTGAAGAAATAAAGTTGGAGGCAATTTTAAGATTCAGTTTGCAATTATTTATAATAAACATTGATGCCCCACTCAATGCGTGTTTTATATAAATTTATTGTCTCTAGTAGGTTTTGATATAATCGCTGTATAAGTTGAGTTAAGAAGCCTTGTATAATAACAGAAATGCAAATTGCATGCCGTATTCTCTACAACTTAAATTAAAACTTATTTGAATTAATAAACGAATTAATTCTAACTACTTTCGTCTGAACTAAGCGCTTACAGCTATGATATTTAATAACATCTTCACATGGTCATATTATATAATTCAATTAAAACTCTCAGCATATGTAGACATAATCCATAAATGCAGTTACTACTACCTACATTGCCATTAAGTAGCTCCTCATATCTGTGCCAGATTCTATCAGTACCTGAATGCATTTCCCCGGACGTGTCATTACACAATAAGAACACATTCTTCATAAGATACAAGGAGGATAAAATAAACTTATCTATTTTGTTGTGACTTCTTAAGGGATCTCACAATCGACAAGGGGATAAGTATCCCCAAAGTATATTACTATGCCTTTCTAATGTCGAAAAAAGCACAATAAAGAATCGTTGAAGCAATCAATAACTAAACTCTGCACCTAATATTTGATAAACAAACAACAACATTGTTACAGAGTTTAATACAATAAATGCATATCGAGAATTTATATGGAATTAAAAATTTTATATGAAAATACAACCGAAAAATACTAAGTCATGGATTTGATATATTATGTTTAACGCCCGTATTCACCAACATTTGTTTAACTCACCGATACTTAACTGACTGTTAAAATTTATCAGGTATTTAAAGCAATATCGTATTCACCAACGAAAATTGAGTGGAAGTTAAGTAACACTTTGTTAACGGAAAGGAACTAGTATTTTTGTGCAACAATTGGTAAAAACCTATCTTCACAAATATAAAGAAATAATAGAATAGAAAACTAGATAATTTATATTATTATTATTATCATTAGCCGTTACTCGAGTCCGAGTATAAAAATGTTACAGTCGATAGATTGTGTACAATAAAAAACAAGTAAAAGGTGTAGTCTATTGTACTTCCCATTCATCTGCGCACGACTATGGCTATAGAGGCCAATTCGGGAGAGCACATGTCGGCAGCAAGGAGGACAAACATAGACCTGGTTAGGTCTCGGATTTGGCCTTCTTGCAGCAACATTTCCTTGATAGCTGGCCACAACCCCTCGCCATTCGGTTCTGTCCGCTGCAAGTTGTTCCCATTGCTCGTCTGCAATACCGCAGGATTTTAGATTTTCATGGAGAGCGTCTTTGAACCTCTTTCGTTGACCGCCACGCCTTCTTCTACCGCTTAGCAATTCACCATAAAGTGTACATTTAGGAAGGCGGTTATCATGCATACGATGAACGTGACCTGCCCATCTTAGGCGTGCTCTTGAAATAAGCACCTCAATTGGAAGACTGTTTGCTCTCCTGAGTACTTCCACGTTTGATATGTGATGGAACCAACGGATTTTCATCATACTTCTGAGGTGTCTTTGCTGGAAACGTTCTAATTCTTTCACATGACGACGGTAAGTGACCCAGCTTTCACATCCATATAGCAGTGTTGGAATGACAACTGCTCTGTAGACAGCCATTTTCGTTGACAAAGCAAGGTCGTGGTTGTCAAATACTCTCTCTCTAAGTCCCCAGAGTGCTCTAGATGCACCGTTAATTCTATTGCGAATGTTTGCTTTGTCATTAACAACGTTGCCTAAGTAATTGAACTGATCCACCACTTCAAGAGAATTTCCGTTAAGTGTAATGTCTATTTGGTTCACTTGATGAGGAGTTGACATAATCTTAGTCTTTCCAATGCTGATTTTAAGTCCCAAGGAATCATAGTTCTGGGCACACACATCTAAAAGTTCTTGAAGCTCTTCCGATAATTTCCAGATAATTTAATACTTTAAGGGAACCATAAAAACTGGTGGAGGAATGCTTTAGGCCTATGCCATAACTACAGCAATAGAGGTAACCGAGGTGACTATAATACTACCGTACGTGAGGATTACTCTAATGCATATCTAGACTCTAATGCAGTTGTATTATCTCCTAAAGAAATAGAAGTTGACCATGGCTAAATTACTGTTTAAAGTTCTTCAAAATAAACAAAAACAAAGTACTGAACCATCGGTTACAGAGCTGACTAATGACAGAAACTTTAATCACAGAAGTGATTATACGAAAGGGAAAGAAAATATACTCATTAGAGTACTTAATGACAAACATCAAAAAATGAATAACTAATTAACCAAAGTGATATTTAAAAAAGAATGATATAGTTGGAGAGGACAGAAATAGAAAATCTAAAAGGAAAAATAAGAATAAAATATATTCTAAGAGTTATTAGTATTGAAAATAGAAAAAATTTAATATCATAATTTGTGAATGCATTATTCTGTGTAGTATGATTCGTATTGTATATAGAATTGTATAGTTAATAAAAAGCTTATAAAATTTGTTTAATAGCAAGATACATATGACTGTGATATTGTACATTCTAATTAAAAGTTATATTTATCAACGCTTTTCTGATAACAGTACATACTGTTTTCTTATATGTCCCACATCCCTTTGTTTTGGGTATATTGATCGAATTTCGTAATGCGTCATCATCATTGGATAGAAATCGAGTCTATTTAAAATTTCATTCTAAAGTGGCACTTTCAACAATATTTAATATTTACATGCAAATTTATATTCCTTGGACTCATCACATAACCTCAACAATACGCTCTGTTAAGAGCTTAACTGCCCAATATTCTCCTGTTAATTTTGACAGGTTGTTTTCTCCTAACTGTGATTGGTGAATACGTCCACAAGTATTTAACAGGTTGTTAATGCTTTAACAGCTTGTTACCTATTTAACTAACGATGCTGAATATGGGCTTAATAAATTACATTTATACGTGCCTATCTCTTGCTGGATAAATACCGTCATTCTTATACCAAAGATGTTTACTGTATATTCTTAAGTTTATGTAGATGTACAGCCTATTCTTGAATATATATTACGAAAGCGTATACTAAATTTAATCTGGCAATGCGTTGAACAGCAATACCAAGGTGTTATTATCCATAAGTTCTTTGGTACTTCTAATTATAAAAGTTAAGTTTCTGTAAAACTAAGATTTTCTGGCCAGGATATCATTATGTGATGGTTAAAGGTTATCTTATAGTAGGAGAGCTGGTAGCCTCCTCGACTAACGTGTGAGTTACAAGGCTAAAATTTTGTGTAATCAAGATTTAATACTAGCAAAGAAAATGATCGTCTGGCAGAATTGGCGCGGTTGCAATGATAATAAATAATATTACCCCCTAAATTGTTTAAAGTGCAAAATAATTATAAAGCTTAATATACTAGTACAAGTCTGGCGTTCAAATATATATTAATTTATACATTCTTAAATATAAAAAAAAAATTCCAGATGATTTCCTTTCTTACAAATACCTGTCAGGCGAGCCTAAAGTTGCTAAAATGGGTAGTATTCCATAATGTACTTTTACAAGGCTGATATTTGGAGGAAATATTCTTTGAGATACCTTAAGAAAGTATATTGATAACCAGACGATTTGGGTAGTTAGTAGTTACAATTACTCGCCAGGTCAGTGCATTGTTCGCCATATTCAATGGGAGTACAAAAAAGTGTTTATTTATTTTTTTTCGTTGTCTTTGTGTTCTAATCAGCTATCAATTAAAGTTACAGGTATAAAAAAAGTTAACATTTGCGCAGCTGCAGTCACATTTACATTAAATTATTGGCAGAGAATTCTTCAACATATGATAACAAAAACATGTTTGTTAATTATTACTAGAATAAAGTCATATGGTAGAATTTTGATTATTTCTGGAAATAAGTAAAAATTATATTTTTGGATCAATAAACACTACTTTCATTACCAAAACAAAATTTTGTAAGTTTTTTGACAATTGTTAAAAAGTTATTATTAGTTTTATTTTAAAAAAATCAGCAGCTACTGGAAACGGCTGGAACTTCCCCACTCGGTGATCTTTGAGGCCGAAAAGAGCATTAAATTGTGTGACAAAACGGCATTAAACGTAATCCGATCCCATCCAAAACCTTTTCAGATCTTCTGGGGTACTAAAAAAACCCTCAACTTAATGAATTTAAAATCATCTATGCGAGTTATTACCTACATTATCGCTCGTTGAATAATATACTATTAGGATATTAACAACTTTAACATCACTTGAACGACTAAGAAAGTCTAGTTATCCTAAATACTACAGATTTGTAAAGCAACAAACTGAAAATTGGTAAAGTGATAATCTATAATAAATTCACCAACGAAGGTACAGAAAGCATATGATATTGATATTGTTACATCTACCTTTAAAATTTGTGACAATCCACTAAAAGTTACAAATATGCCGAAATCTTATTAACATGACATGACACCAACGTTATCGGATGACAAACGATGACAATGACAATCGTCAAAATTTGCTCATTGCAATCCGATCGCTCGCGGCTGTCGTTGTTAAATGAAACATTAGCATTTCAGTAATTTTACTAGATTTTAGAGGAATATTTGTAGTTTAATTCTTCGATTTGTCTGTATATACAGAGTTACTGGTAATTCGATATATTCCTTTGGAGATGTGATAACATACATTATGCAAAACTCAATAGTTTTTGAGATAATTTCAATTTTTTTGTTTTTCTCAAAAAAGTAGATCTTAATGTCTTAAAAGTTAATTTCCGAAAAATCTACTTGACATTTTAAAATTTTCTTTTACTGGATTACTTGTCCAATATTATAGATATCCGTTTGGAATGAAAAAATCCGGAAACATTTCGATCATGTGAACATTTAAAATAAAAACTTGTACATTTTTTTTTTAAATCAGTTATGAAATTTACCTATTAGGTTTTTTCAAAAAAATATTAATGTAGCACGCGTACAAATTATTGTAAAAACTTCCTTATTTCAATGGCTATCTAACTAGGTAGAAATGTTTAATGTACCCTTGATAGTTCTAATAAAAAATTAGTAAAGATAATACTGGTGGCGGAATTTATTAAACGACATCGTTCATTTTCATTTAAGTCAGTCAGTCCTTGACTTTGACGTTTGTGCATATATGTCATTAACTGACATTCTTATCTCCGTGTCCCTTAAGTTTGTTGGTCTTGTTAAATTAGTTATCGAAGATTTTGATTTTGCTCGTAGTTGTTGTTATTAGTTGTTGTTATTGTATTTTCTGTGCCATGGCCGCGTATGCCAACGCAGAATACGTTGATATCTTGTTTGTCTATGGATACTGTGGCGGCAACGCTGCTGAAGCTCGCCGAGAATATGGTCTTTGGTACCCTAACCGCCGCTTACCAAATGCACTTGTATTCAGTACGGCATATCGAAATGTCGCTGAAACTGGCTCCGTGAAATGTAGAAGAAGTGACGCTGGTGCTCCTCCCGTTTATGAACGAGATGATGAGGAAGAAATATTGAGGTATTTTGAGGAAGATCCAACTATTTCAACTAATAAAATCGCAAGACTAACCGGAGCGTCACAATGGAAAGTTTGGTCTACGATGCGTAGAGTTATATGTCATCCTTACCACTATACCCCTGTCCAAGGCTTGAAGAAAGGTGATCCTGGAAGGACAGTGGAATTCTGCCGCTTTATGCTAAATTCAGATGCAGAAAGTGCAAATTTTTTAACAAGTATTTTATGGACAGACGAGTCGAAATTTAATCGCGAGGGTATAAAAAATTTCCACAACCTACATTATTGGGCAGAGGAAAATCCCAAGTTAACACGTGAAACTAGTTTCCAAATGAAGTTTTCTATTAATGTGTGGATGGGAGTCATTGGCCACTATTTAATAGGGCCACACTTTCTTCCTCAAAATTTAAACGGGGATATCTATGAAAATATTTTTAAGAAATGATCTGGCGGTGATTTTAGAAGATGTTCCTCTCGCCGTCAGACAGCGAATGATGTTTCAGAAGGACGGTTGTCCAGCACATTATCGGCTGACAGTACGACAGTTACTTGATCAACGTTTCCCTAACCGTTGGATTGGAAGAGCGGGCCCAATACCTTGGCCAGCGCGAAGCCCTGACTTAACACCCCTTGATTATTACGTATGGGGTCATATGAAGGTGATGGTCTATGCCACACCAGTCAATACTATAGAAAACCTTAGACAAAGGATAGTCGATGCTGCCCAACACATAAGGCATAATCTGACAACCAGAGTAACAAGGATGGAAATAAGAAGACGCTGCCGTGTCTGTATACGGAATAGGGGCTCCCATTTTGAGCAAGACATATAAAAAATAAAGTACAACTTTGAAATTAATGAAGAATTAAACTCTACTTTTAAAATGTTTTTTACTGTTTATCTAAAAATAAAATTCATACTACTTGTGTTATTTTTACTAGTATTTTCTTAGAACTATTAAGGGTACATTGAACATTTGTACCTTGTTAGATAGCTATTGAAATAAGGCAGTTTTTATGATAATTTATACGCGTGTTACGTTAATATTTTTTTGAAAAAACCTAATAGGTAAATTTCATAGCTGATTTTAAAAAAAAATTTAAGTTTTTATTTCAGATGTTCACATGATCGAAATTTAAAAATGTCAAATAGATTTTTCGAAAATTAACTTTTAGCACATTAAGATCTACTTTTTGAGAACAACAAAAAAAATTAAATATCTCAAAAGCTATTGAGTTTTGCATAATATATGTTAGGGCTAAATTTACTTCTTAGATCATGCCCCATCACATCTCCAAAGGAATGTATCGAATTACCAGTAACCCTGTATATTTAAAAACGGCACTAAACGTAATCCACTCTACTTCTAGAGCAGTGAAGAAACCCTCACACGTGAATTGACACGTGATGTGACGAGCTTCACGACGTAACGGCTACGCGCATCGATCATGTCATGCGAAATGCGAACTATGCCATATTTGCTTTGTTTTTAATTTTTTTCACGGAAACCAAATCGAAAGGGTGGAAGTATGATATATCGTTGAAATCAGAATTTTAACTGCTTTTCAATGGTTCCATTGCAAATTGAAAGTAATTATAAAATAAACAACTTGTTGCGTCAAAATGGCACTAAACGTAATCCGATCTCAACCAAAACCTTTTCAGATCTTCTGGGACACTAAAGAAACGCACACTCAAAGTTTCATTCAAATCCGTTCAGTAGCTTCACACACATACACACACACAGACATTTCTCAAAAACCTAGGACCTCAAAACGTAAAGATTTGATGTTATCTCAATTTTCGTTTTTGAACCAATTTTAGTAACCTCTCACAATTTTATTGTGGAGAGGTTAAAATATATATATTTATAGATCGAAACTGAATTCTCATGTATCTGACATCCGATGACGATATGTTGATCTGAACTTTTTCCTATTGTCAATAGAAATTATGACTATAGTAAGAAAGGAGTATTTTGTTATAGAAAGTAAAACAAATCATATGACATACATAAATTTTTATTAAGAATAACATACTTTGTATACACTGATAGCAGAAGAATTTTTATTATATTTTTAATTAATTATTCGTTTATCTCTTTATCGTAGGTAATCTCATTTTCTGAATTTAAATGGTCTTCATCGATCGTATCTTCACTCTCTGAAAAAGAAAAAAATATGAAAAATACGGAACTGAATGTGGTTCATGCAAGATGGAGCTCCCTTCATTTCTCCATTGAAGTCAAGAATGATCTTGATGAGACTTTCCCACGCAGATGGATCGGTAGAGGAAGTGAGTTTGCTTGCCCACCAAGGAATCCTGGTTATAATCCTTTAGTTATTATGTGTGGGGACATATGAAGTCCTTAGTCTATGCAAATACTATCAACTCAAGAGAAGAACTGCGGGACAAAATACAAAACGCAGCGAATTGTATTAGAGGACAGGAAAATGTATTTTTCAATGTAAGGAAATCTTTTATGAATAAAATTAGAAAAGGCATAGGTAGATGGAGACCATATCGAACATTTACTCTAAGTTGCAGAAACCCAATTGCATTTGGGGGGAAAGTTTATATGTCATTAAGTCAACTTTCACGTTATTTTTTGGTCTTCTAATAAGTTTAGAGATCCTTATTTTAGACAATCTTTTGATTTATGTATTTTTGTCAATACCATGAAAATAATTCATTGGTTCATAAGAAAGTGAGAAAGAGTTTACGCTGTTATTACGATTTTGTTTTCCCTTGCGTTTTGTACTTTCTTCAATAAATACACTTTGTTTCATTAAAATTTAATTTGTCTTTCAAAAAATTATTGAAATGTTTAACGGCACTTTCCTCGAAAACGGTTGGAGTTATCAATTTCTACCGAGTGTACCTTTTATACTTGTAAATGACGCCCTCATCAGATTTCTGGTAGAAGTACCACAACGTTTCGTCAAAAAAAAATGAAAATAATTGATCATCAGATACAGGTCCTGCGGCGCCCTGTGTAATCTAATGCGATGTAATACATAAATTATTGTTTCTTAGAATAAAAAAAGTTCATCTAGCAAATTTGGCGCGAAGATCACTCAAGAGGCTTTTGAGTTATTTCGAAAAAACGAATGAAAAAATAATTTGAACTTTGACACCTTATATCTTTTTCCACATTTTACTAAAGCATATTTGGTTATATCCTCATATTTTGGCCCAAAGAATCTACTCCTGAACTATGGCCTGCTATGGTCCACCCTATTTTTTTAATGCAAATAGATCTTTTAGTTTGAGACTAGATGCCTTGACAGCATCATTAACCCAGCTTTTATAGTTATTATTTTTATCGTCCTTCCGTTTGGGAAAATGCACATTGAAATGATACAAAAACTAAAGGTATTAACAAAGTAGTTAAATGTACAGTTTATGTCGTTAATATTGTACAGACCAGTCTTCATTTTGTGAAGTTGCTAAGCTAATTGCCGTTTCATTAAGTGATCTTTTTATATAACATTTATTTCCGCTACTTACATTTTTGTCTACGGTCAGGCCAAGGAGAATTGTTCTATAGTTTGTTATATTATTATCGAAAATACATGATGTACCTTTTATCACAGCTTTTATTAAGTAATTACTAAATATATAATATAATTTGGAGATATTATAAACATAATAAACAAAATAAGTTTAATATATTTCATTGTAGCAACGATAGAAGTCACGATTCTTTCAGAATTTTCGCGTAATCGAATTAATCAAAATTTAGAATTACCTAATAATAGTGGAAATATTTTTTATTTTATTATACAATGCTAATAAATTCATGTTTTTAGCACTTTACCATTTATCAATTTAAATGATATTTCGTTCACTTTCGAATATTAGTTGAAAAAACATTTTAAAATATTGGCAAAATAATTACGTCGAAAATGAGAAATATTAATTTAATTTGAAATACTTTGTATTGATACCTCAATCCAAATAATGTGGTTAAGTGTTTATACTCATAAAAAATGTCAATCGGCGCGCGGCATAGTGATGCAACTAATTTCAAGCATTAAATTAAAATCAGTCTTGTAAAATTTAGTATGTTATTTTAAATCCATTCTTCAAAATAATGGACTATTAAATAAATTCAATTAGTTGCGTTGGGACGATAAAAAATGATTTCGTAAGATCAGATGCTTTTCTATATACGAGTAAGAAAGCGAAAGTGCATCTAGAGCAAACACCATTTATACATTAAACCTAAAAAATATATGTTACTAGATCACATACCCACGTGTTTCCTTGTTTGTATTGCTGCATTTGGACAACATTTTCAAGTAACGAGAAAGTTATTTAGTTATATTTAGTGCGTTTAGCTACAATTTTAATTTCTATAAGATAAGATTCTTTCTTAAGATGTACCTAATTTTTTTTGGAGTATTTACTCTAATTTAAAAAAAGAAAAGCAATTTTTTAATCGTATTGATATTGATGTTTTAAGGCCGGAATATTTAAGACAGTGAAGTTCGAAGTTCGATATATAGGATGTTTCAGTTAAATGTCCCCAGCTCATTATTTTGAATAATAATAACTTTAAATAACTGTAGTTCGAATATTTCCTTTGCAGTGCGCAGAGGTGGTGTTGCGATACAAAATTATACCTACGAAATCTGACATCAATACTGTAGAATGTTTGAGGTTTATAAAAATTTATACAAACTTCAACCATGCCAGTTGTTCTTATTGCCCAGCAAGGACCAACGTGGAGGTGTGAGCAGATTTCTGGCCAGGAAAGGATGGTGACAGGGTTGTTAATTAGGAAGTAACAGGTTAAAAAAGAAAATAAATGCAAGTTAAAAATAAATAACTGTTATTCTTTCCTATTATTTGGGTTTTCTACCACAGGTATTGTTATCCTCTTCAAAACAAATCACCGAATCTACAAAATAATAGAATTATTGGAAAAAAGCCTCTGCGCCCGTGACGTTTACGCCAAAGGAAAAGTCAGAGATTATGTTTTGCAAATAATATAAATCGGAATAAACACAGAAATAATGTATTTTGCTGACGTTTCGGAAAGTAATCTCTTTCCGTTTTCAAAGCTATTTTTTGGACGAACTTTTATTTTGCTGTGTATGTCAAATACACAGCTTTAAGATTCTGTTTATGTTATTTCCATTGATACTTACTACTTACACAGAACATAGAACTGATGATATTTTCTTTTAGATAACGTTGAGTTTGTTAAGTTCTTCTTTTAACATTGGTAGCCAAGTTGTACAAATATCTACAGAACAATTCGATATGCACTTATCTTCATTTAATAAGATTATTGCTGCTTCTTTAATTTTTCTTTTTTTGGTATCTGTTTCTTTTGTTAAAATTTTTGCCGAGTCCCAGTTTATTCTATGTCCGTTTTCCCAAGCATGTTCACAAATCTTCGATTTCTGAATTTCATTCTTTCTAATGCAATTCTTGTGCTCATCCAACCTCACACTGAAAATTCTGGATGACTCACCCACATAACATTTATCACATTCGCACGGGATATTCTAAATACAGTTTTTTGAATTCTGCTCCCTGTTTATCGGTTCTATTTTTGTTAAAATAGATCTTAAAGTGTTCCACGTTTGAAATATCGTCCTAACATCAAATTTGTCACCTATACGGCGTAGCTTTTCCGATAGTCCGTATACATAAGGAATTATTGCTGTATAATGACGTTCAGGTTTTTGTCGTACCTGATTGTCCCTATTTTCAACATTTATGAAAACTCTATCAACAAAGGCTTCGGGATATTGATTTTGTACTAGAACCTCTTTGATACATTTTTTCTCGTTATTTAATATTTCATTATTAGATGACATTATTTTGGCCCTATCGTATAAACATTTTACAACACCCCTTTTAACATTTATTGACTGATTTGAGTTAAAATTTAGATATCTATGAGTATGTGCTGGTTTTCTATAAACGCTTGTTTCAATTGTATTATTTACCCTTCTAATTAAAACATCTAAAAACGGTAGTTCATTCCTGCTTTCTACTTCTAATGTGAATTTAATAGACGGTTCCTTACTATTTATATTTTCCAAAAAACTATCTAGCAAATCGACACCATGAGGCCAAATTGCAAAGATGTCGTCAACATTCTCCACCAGACAATTTTGAACATGTGTGTTCTCAAAGTTCACCATAAATATGTTGCTTAAAATCGGTGATAATGCAGACCCCATAGCCATACCAAAATCTTGCTGATAGAACTCATTGTCCAATTGAAAATAGGTTGTTTTTATACACAGTGTTAAGAGTTCCATTATGCTATTTACACTTAATTTAGTTCTAGTTTCCAAATTATTATCATTTAGCAACCTGTCTTTAACTATTTTTAAGGTTTCATCTACCGGAACAGTGGTAAAAAGACTAACTACATCAAAACTAACCATCAGGTGTGATTCATGAATATCGTTTTCATAAATTTTTTCTATAAAATGTTTACTATTTTTAATATATGAATCGGTATTTCCAGATAATGGATCAATAATTTTAAGTAATAATAACTGCTCTAACAATATAATTAAAAACAAAACTTACCAACATTAATTTTCCAGAATAAATAATTCATCTTATCACAATCATTATACAGGGTGATTTACCTAAACATGCGGAAAATTATTCAGTGGGTTGTCCCCGCCAAAAGGAGTTAAAACATTAAGAAATAAAAAAAATTTGAAAAAAATTACCTTATTTATTTTGTACAACGAAATCACTTCCATTCTTATGTGGTATGGGTAAAAACGATTCTCGCGTATAGAGTACTTATTGAAGGGTGTTGTTCTAGTAATTCTAGAATTTCTTCGTCTACTTCAACCTCTTTCTTAATCTGAAACTTCAACAGGACGATTTACTACACGTTCTCTGTCGCCTGGTAAACAAAACCTGATGTCACGAACTCGTTGCACTGCACTTAAATTTTTTCTCTCATTAGGTTTGCGCCTATGGGGAAATTCTCTCACATAACAGACTTGTATACCATTTTATTTTCCGCATGCTTACATAAATCACCCTGTATAACACTACCAGAGGTTACCACTCATCACTGTCGCTGTCACTATCGCTGCTGGCTTCTACAGTTATAATTATTGGCTCAATCACTGCGTCAATCCGAATATCCGTATCCCAAATTTTTTTTTTCAACTTCTTTAACGTGCTTTATGCATTTTCGCCAATATTCAGCTGGAACTCTTTTTAATGCACTCGATAGAAGGCCTTTTACGTATTCTAATATAAAGGTTCTATTTTCTCGTGCAATATTCCCCTTTACTTCAGCCTAAATAAGCTCAATGAGGTTCAGTTCACAGTGGTAAAGCGGCGGTCGTAATACCTCAATACCTCCAGCTTTAGCCAGTTCGTCCACAATATATTTCTTATATATCGGCGAATGGGATACCTTTACCATCTAACCATTCTTGAATTTGCACTTTTCGCCATGCATTGGTTGGTAATTTTTCCAGTAATCGACTGTGGTACGGGGCATTATCCATAATAACGACAGATCCGGGTTCTACCTTTGTGAGAATTTTTGCAAACCATTTTTAAGAAGTCCATCCTCCACGAACCCTGAATCACTTCCTACGTGCGTTATTATTAAATCGTTCCCTTTACCTGTTGGCATTTTTAATCCGGTTCACCAATCTTCCATATGGGCTTGACGAACACTTTTTACATTTCTATCTTGCAAAAATTGCGTTACACTATGTCATTCATTCAACATCTAATCATCTAAATAATAGCATTTTCTTCCTCTTTCACGAGCAGCTCTAATTGCTAGAATGTAATTTCTTCGTCAACGAATAATACCATTTCTCTCAAGTAGGAGGCTATTCCTCTTTACTTTACATTTTGGGTATATTTTTATCATAGTCAAGGACTGTAAAATTTTCTTTACAGTAGGGATTTCATTATCATAGAAAAATTTATGAACTTTACGTCGAATCCCATTTTTCTCCAAATTGTTTAATATTATTTTTCTTTCCAGACCTCGCTTTAGGTTTCTGAACATCCCCTTCATTTTTTATACATTGCTTGTTTTATGCCTATTTCTTGGTGAGATCGCAGTAGGTACAATAAAACTCGTCCAAAACTTATCACTTACATTAGTACTTGCAGGTATGGACTGGCTGAAAAAAGTGACTTTGTGGAGCTTTGTTAAAAACAGCTCCAGCCACTTTTTACACATTTTAGTTTGTGACAATAATTTTTGCTGATAAAAACGGTTTATTTACTTTTTAGAATACAAAACAAAAGTGTTGAAAGAATTTTGGAAAAAATACTATTTTTCCGTCAAGAGGCGACAGACAGATGAACAGACAGATTGAGGGAATTGAAAAACATTTATTTCCATATCCTACCTAGTCTGAAACGTGGAAAGCCAAAGATAGTATATCGTTTTATTAGACGTAAAAGTGACACTTTTGTAACGAGTCTGTTTGCCGGACTTACTTCGTTCATCCGGCAATTATAGACTAGTCACAAAAGTGGCTTTTACTCCGAATAAAACATGTTATTTTTTCTTCAAACGCCGATTAACTATAAAAAAATAAAGATAAAGAATTTGGCTGTGCGTTGCCATTAGCAACGGAAGAAAAAGTCCGCTTGAGCGGTAGAAAAAGTACTTTTACTTCCGTTGCTAATGGCAACGCACAGCCGTCTGAAATGTCAAACTTTAATGTCATGAAATGGGTAAGAAATGTCATGATTTTCTAACGTTTGAAGAAAAACATTTTTTTCTTGATTACAATACTTCTTCCTTTCGATTGCGAGGTCCACAAAATTATTATTTTATACCGCTGGCGCTGATTCGATTCATCCGAATCGAAAAAGTATTTCTAATACGAGAAATCTTCCTAATTAAAGATTTGTATTGCATGATGATGTGAACGACATTTTTATGAATTATTTTCATTCCCAATTTGAATAATTAGCCGCCCTGCTTAGATATTCTTTTAAAATACAAAACTTCAAAATATACCTACTCAGACACCTCGAATTTATGCAGTTAATGATTCAGGGAAAAATATTATTTAAAGTAAACTAAAATAATGGGAATGTGTATATAAAGATAAAATAATAACCTGGCTACGAAATTTCCCAATCAATCAATCAATAAGACTTTATTTCTTATTTTAATATAAAAAAGTACCTCCCCAGAACCCACACCGGGTCTGACCGTGCAACCACCGCGCTAATGTGGTGGCAGATTGCATGGCTGGGCGGAGTGGGACTGGTTCGGCTAAAAAGAAAATTAAAACAACTAAACCTAGGCTCCTTCCGTCGCAGACGGACTATAAAAGGTGTTAAAATTAGGAACATGTTTAAAGAACAAACTTAACAAAACTTAATAAAAACTACATACTAAATTAAAACACTTGCGCACTGATCACTTTTAATTTCGTATCTGACGCTAGCACCTCAATTTGAACGAGGCGCCTTCCGCGAGATAAGTCAATGCTGGGCTGCACATGGCCTAAACTTTGATTTTAAAAAATTTGGGTTGTATATGTTTTGATTTTCTAAAAAATTGTGAAGCGAAATGAATTTAGAGACAAAAATGTACAAAAAGAAAACAAGAAAATACAAACGCGACAAAAAGGTTACAAACAGAAAGGAAGAGGGGGACAGGAAAGATTTAAAGGTACAAAAGGTATGAAATGTCAGTAAAGGTGGATAGGGTAAGCGGAAGTTATAGTTGTTGAAGTTTGGCTACAGGGGTTGCCGGAAAATTGGTAACGTCTGGTACGATAAAGGATGTTTAATCCGAAATGGGGCATTATGCTGCCTAATTTGTGTTATGTGTCTTGTTTGCGGACTATCACCCAGCTTGAAGGAATAGAAATTTTGGGAGATCTTCTGGACGTAATCCGCTATCGGGGTTATGTCGTTGCAACGTGCGTATATGTCTCTGAGGGAGGTGTACCTTCCAGAATTTGATATGAGGCGCATAAATTTGTGTTCAAACACTTTTAGTTTTTTCATTGTCGTGACCGGTATACTGCACCAAACCGGCGCCGCGCATGTGATGGACGGCCTGATCACTATTGTGTACAATAATTTTTTATTTTAGTTCAAATGTGCTTTTAGAGGGCGGAATATTAAACATAATATTTTTTAGTCGCAAACTCCTCTATAAAATCCTTATTTTACTATAATGAACGTAACCAGACTGCAACCAACAGCTACTCTCCGGACTATGTGCCCCGCCGAGCGCTGAATTACAACAAACACCAGCCGAAAGGCTGATCCTACTTAAAGGAGCTCTCTTGCCAGCCATCACACACCACTTGCAGACTGCAGTTTCGAGCTGTTGGCTCTCATTAGTGCAAGGTAGGCATGTGACGACCGGCACGAGGATCCTTTGACTATTTGTACATCTCGGTATTTTTACAATAGCGACATGTAAAATAGTCAGCAGGCGCCATCTAGCGGTCCAGTGTCTGTTGCAATCGAAAAATAAATAGCCTGACTGGGCTTAGCATAGTTCAAATGTGCTTTTAGAGGGCGGAATATTAAACATATTTTTTTAGTCGCAAACTCCTCTATAAAATCCTTATTTTACTATAAGGAACGTAACTAGACTGCAACCAACAGCTACTCTCCGGACTATGTGCACCGCCGAGCGCTGAATTACAAGTTACAAGTCTGGCGCGTTAAGTGTAATAATTGCATATTACCATCAAAACGCTAATGCTTCGATTGCAACAAACACCAGCCGAAGGTAAATAGTAAAATAAGGATTTTATAGAGGAGTTTGCTACTAAAAAATATTATGTTTAATTTTTTATTTTGTCTGTTGAGTCTGCTACTCCTGACCATAAGCGGATACAAACTCCTGGACAGGGAATAGACCGTCCGTACAGTCTCGTTATGTGGGTGTTAAACGTCAGTCGTTGGTCCAGTCTAACCCCCAAGTACTTCACGCATCTTTTAGTTGGAATTTTGTTTCCCCTGATCGAAATGGGTGTTATGATTTTATTCTCTGTAAACCGACGCGTGAACGAAATTTCCCGGTTTCAAAAAACTTTCTGTATATTATCTAATACAATATTTAAAATAATACTTCGAACGTTATTTTCATTTAAAATGAAAAAAAATGTCGCCCGAGCAGGGACTTGAACCCTGGACCCTTGGATTAAAAGTCCAATGCTCTACCGACTGAGCTACCCGGGCTTGTGAATTTCCGTTTCGCATATGCAGTATAATAAGCACTAAGTTATTAAATTAACTATTATATTTTTTATATTATAATTTTCACTTTATTTATCTATTATTAAGTGTAAAATAAATTTAAATTTATTCGAAACACATTCACAATGGTTTTAAATAAATATATATTCAAATACAAAATAAACATAAACTATCTGATAAAAACACTTTTGAATGGGTGTAAAACTGATATTCGCGTGTATCCTATTGTGTGAAGGCATCGATATCATTTCAAACGTTGCAATGGCTGTGATTTTTTTCATAAATTCTCATCAAGGAACCAGAGCTGACTTCATGAATAGTCCAAAAACAAGTTTGTGTTTAATCAAAAAAACTTACTTTTTAGTACGGTCTACGAAGCCTTATAGTTGACCAGCCTGATATTCGGTATAGTCGAATTAATACAGTCACTTAAGCCAAAAAAGAGGGTCAACCTCGGAATGAGAGGTAATAAGCTGTAAACTTGTATAAACCTTTATTTTGGCATTCTAAAAGCTGTCTCAAAAGCATCATAAAATCTCATGTCTGCGTTTTAAGATATTCAAGGTCAAAGGTCACAAAAATCGGTTTTTCGCAAATATCTCGCTTCCTATGGTTTTAATGATATTTGCATTTATTATGAAAATTGTAGAACATACAATTCTCTGCAAATTTTGTTACAACGCTTAACCGTTTTTGAGATAGAACGCGGGGAACGCGCAACGCTTAGCCATACATAGCATAATGCAAGGTCAACCGTGATTCCCGGTAAATAATACGTGGTTTAAAGTTAATTAATCACTAAAAAAACCCTAAATTGTGAATAATTTGCATTATTTATTAATTAATTCATTATATTTAATAATATATTTCATTTATCAAATATAAAATGGAGTACGCATCTTGTTGGGAATATATAATGCTCCAAAACCTGAGGACAATATCGATCATCTTCGCTACTCGCAATTCGTCAAGTCAACAAAGCTTAATAAACCTGTGCAGCTATCCAATCTTCCACCAACAAGTGCAACGGCTCATCAACATATCAACCGTGTATACTGTCAAATTCAAACTTGGTTAGGGAATGATTTAGAACCCCAGGAATGGGATTAGGCGCTGCAAAATTAACACCAGCTCCAGGTGAACTGCTGAACACAATATTTTGCAACTGCAAGAATGGTTGTGGTAGTTCACGCTGCGGATGTAGGAAATCGGGGTTGCAATGTTCTTTAGCTTGTGGCCAGTGTAATGGGCAAGCTTACCTCTATGCTTCATCGTATCAAAGCGACCTCGATGAAGAAAGTGCATTTGACCCCGAAATCCTTGGCGATTTAGAGACAAATATCCTTGACAACGAAGATGATGATAATGAAATGGAAATTTTCGAGCGACCGGAAGACGATGATGAAGAAGAAGAAAATTGAGACTCATAACCTTCTAATTATGAAAGTTTACGTAAATCCTCCCCACATTTGAACGTCAATTGCAATAAATGTACGATACATAATTGCTAAATAAAGATATAATAATTAAAATGTATTTACTATATTCCTTTTCCACTCAAAATGTAATTTAGATATATTAGAACATAATTAAAATATACTTAAAATATTTCACTTAACATTTTTTTAACTACGATTTTCCTGACCTTTGACCTTGAATATCTTAAGACAAGTACAAGGTAGGCATATTAATATTCCGCCCTCTAAAAGCACATTTGAACTATGCTAAGCCCAGCCAGGCTATTTATTTTTCGATTGCAACAGACACTGGACCGCTAGATAGCACCTGCCGACTATTTTACATGTCGCTATCCCAAAGATACCGAAATGTACTAAATAGTCAAGCGATCCTCGTGTCGGTCGTCAAATGCCTACCTTGCACTGATGAGAGCCAACAGCTCGAAACTGCAGTCTGCAAGTGGTGTGTGACGACTGGCACGAGAGCTCCTTTAAGTAAGATCAGTCTTTCGGTTGGTGTTTGTTGCAATCGAAGCATTAGCGTTTTGATGGTAATATGCAATTATTACACTTAACACGCCAGGCTTGTAACTTGTAATTCGGCGCTCGGCGGGGCACATAGCCCGGAGAGTAGCTGTTGGTTGCAGTCTGGCTACGTTCCTTATAGTAAAATAAGAATTTTATATAGAGTTAGCGACTAAAAATATTATGTTTTAATGTTCCGCCCTCTAAAAGCACATTTGAACTATGCTAAGCCCAGCCAGGCTATTTATTTTTCGATTGCAACAGGCACTGGACCGCTAGATGGCGCCTGCTGACTATTTTACATGTCACTATCCCAAAGATACCGAAATGTACTAAATAGTCAAGCGATCCTCGTGTCGGTCGTCACATGCCTACCTTGCACTAACGAGAGCCAACAGCTCGAAACTGCAAGCTGCAAGTGGTGTGTGACGACTGGCACGAAAGCTCCTTTAAGTAGGATCGGTCATTCGGCTGGTGTTTGTTGCAATCGAAGCATCAGCGTTTTGATGGTAATATGCAATTATTACACTTAACGCGCCAGGCTTGTAACTTACAATTCAGCGCTCGGCGGGGCACATAGCCCGGAGAGTAGCTGTTGGTTGCAGTCTGGTTACGTTCCTTATAGTAAAATAATAAAAGAGGAGTTTGCGACTAAAAATATTATGTTTTAATATTCCGCCCTCTAAAAGTACATTTGAACTAATATAAAGGTTTGTACAAGTTTACAACTTATTACCTCTCATTCCGAGGTGAAACACCTAATGTGACTGGGTTAGATACAGTTTTACTGGGCAGTCAAAAAACGCAACAAAAACTTTACGAGCTAATATTAACGCCTGTGAACCATTCGACATGGTATCATCAAATAAAGCGACATTATTAAAAATCTATAAAGACGATTGATTCAGTTTGTAGGCGAGATAGTATGGAGAGTAACGGTATTTTATTGAGGTCGTAAAGTTGTTGTTGTGTTTTTTGACTGCCCAGTAAAACTTTACCCGACTATATCGTGCTAGCTATCGTACATGAGGACTTAAAAAATATTTATCAGCTCGATTTGATCAAGCAGTTCATACTTCCTTACCTTAATCAGCTATGATCTTCACCGCCAGAACACCAGGGAGACGGCATGAAAATAATTTTACATCAAATTTAATAATTGTTCAGGATGGAAAATTGTTCAATCAAAAATGTTTCTAATAAAAATTGTTCAGAGTGGAAACTGTATTGAAAAGATCTTCTGCAAATTTTTTATGAGAGCACAAGGGGCAACTTGGGGGATCCGAGGTTGTCAAACCTCCTTCTCGAAAAACTTTAATAATTAGTAGTTAGTTTAGTAATTTTAAATAATATTTCAAACAAAAGAATTATTATAAGTATGGCGAATTACATCGAAAACGTCCTTTGCAAATTTCTGGGTAGATTAAACCTTGCGTTTACTTTGATTTTTATGTTCTTCCAAAGAAGTGTTGAAAATTAGAAATAAATTCGGGATATGCGATGATGAGAAAGTGTATATTGAGGTGTATCGAGATCAATTTTTTGTTCTTACAATAACAAATATGTTACTAGGAAAATTTGTGTTTACCATTGGGCAAATATGATTTGGATTTTCTCCCTAAATAGCAACAGAAACCCCATTTTCTTTTTATTCTTATTGAAAAGATAACAAAATATTGATCGATACAATTTCAGACTATTTTTTACAATACTCTTATTTTTATCCAGCAGTGTTTTTATTCATTAAATAAACATTAAAATGAAGAATAGCTGACCGCTAAATGCCGATGAAGCGTATCTTAGTTTCACCTGGTATATTTACTTTTAAATAACGGATGGTAATTATTAATTCGATCAATTTGTATTTGAACGTCGAGGACATGCTCGAATCAATTAAAAGTTAAACACTTTAACGATTACAAGCGTTGCATAATTAAATCATTATTTGCAACAGGGAAGAGTTTAACGTACTGTTATTACCCAGGAAGTAGCTCGATGGTTATTCAAGAGGGCAGGAACTAATACATAAAACAACGCCACCGCGAACAGTTACGGCTCCGCAACCATATATATCAAAATGGAGTAATGGGATACTAACATGACTTATCTACAGAGAACATTGCAAAATTTATAGCGAAATTATGTACGCATTATTAGATAGATACATAGGTTCTCACTCGTTAGTTAAACAATCACCTAGTTTGAGAATCTCGGGAACACTCGTAGCAGCCACTGGTTTTTCGTTACCTGGTAAATTATCTCGACTATTTTCCTCGGAAAGAATGATCCCTCATTCCTCAAATATATACTATGTGCTCTTCAGGTAGCTTATAACCCATTTGATGCATCGGTTGAAATTAATAAACTGCTGGCCACTCGAACTTACACATAGAGAATTTTAGGCAAAATTTAAAGTTCAATATTTTCAACAGGAATGCAAATTTTTGAACGCGGCTTGCAAATTTTAAGAGCTAGTTAACATAAGTTTATTATATACGGGGTGATCAATGAAGTCATGCAAAAAATCAAAAAGTTTGTATGAGTGAAATTTCCGCAAAAAATTTTTTTGGTCGTTGCAATATGGTTCGTTACTAAGGTAACATCAATATCTCTAGACGGTTTTGTCAGTTTTTGGATTAAGGCCCTTAGGCCTTGTACACACTACTCAACATAAAATTTGGATACCAAAATTTTTAAAATGCTATAACTTGACATTGGATTGACGGTTCTTGATGATTTTTGCGGATTTGGAATCCTTATTTCACGTAGATTTTCTACGGTCTAAGCATTTTATTTGAGGGTTGAAATTTACACATTATGCCGGGTCGATAATAAACAAAAACGTAGGGTACGACGGGCTCTAAGGTTTGGCATTATTTAAGTTTTTGTAAAAATAAATTCTCACCTCAAGTTGTTTTTATTTAATGTTCCTCTCACTGTTCTGTCCGAAACTCACACCCCAGTTTGTGAGGCCATTCGTGAAGAATGGGAGAATATTCCACAAGATTTTATAAATAATCTTGTGGATACTCTACCAAATCGATGTCGGGAAATAATATTACGAGCAGGAGGACCAACAAAATATTAGCTTCTCTTCTTTTTAATTAATGTACCTAATTTTAATTAGGTAATTTTAATTTAAGTTTAAATTAAATTCATTTTTAGTTTTTTAGTTAAATTTTTTTTTAATTATTAAAAATTACCAGAATTAGAATTATAAATTTTTAAAAATTGACTTTTGGCCGTTGTTAAGCAATCTTGTACATTGTAGAATATAATGTAATAAACTTGTTCTTATCGCTACGTTTTTGTTTATTATCGACCCGGTATAATGTGTAAATTTCAACCCTCAAATAAAATGCTTAGACCATAGAAAATCTACGTGAAATAAAGATTCCAAATCCGCAAAAATCATCAAGAACCGTCAATCCAATGTCAAGTTATAGCATTTTAAATTCGGTATCCAAATTTTATGTTGAGTAGTGTGTACAAGGCCTAAGGGCCTTAATCTGACAAAACCGTCTAGAGATATTGATGTTACCTTAGTAACGAACCATATTGCAATGACCAAAAAAATTTTTTGCCGAAATTTCACTCATACAAACTTTTTGATGACTTCATTGATCACCCCGTATATAATAAACTTATGGTCCTACGATAAATATACGTCATGCAGCTTAATCCGAAAAAAACTAGCTCTTAAAATTTGCAAGCCGCGTTTAAAAATTTG
Organism: Leptura quadrifasciata; assembly: GCA_963675555.1. NCBI lineage: Eukaryota > Metazoa > Arthropoda > Insecta > Coleoptera > Cerambycidae > Leptura > Leptura quadrifasciata. Next base: position 13,173,376 of record OY776676.1, read on the forward strand.
CATTCCTGTTGAAAATATTGAACTTTAAATTTTGCCTAAAATTCTCTATGTGTAAGTTCGAGTGGCCAGCAGTTTAGTTGAGTCAATGAAGCGTCAAAATCCTTAAAAGTTCTTAATCCTCGGTCCGATTTTGATGATTTTTTTAAAATGCAAAATATGTATGCGCTATATATAATCATATATTACATTTGTGTATATTTGTGAATCTCCATTGAAGGTAATTAGTTACTATTCTTGAATCATGTGGAGGAGCGCCATCTTGTTGGAAATACATCCCCTCTTTTAAATCCAAAGGTAATGTCCTCAACCTCAGTTTGTAGAAATCCCAAGTATCTGGCACCAGTCAAGGATCCTTCAAATATTATTAGACCAATGATTGTATTATCGAACCAAAGATTGAAACCGAATTGATCTTGATAATTACCCCCTCCCGCTTAATAAATTTTTATTTTCATGTGACGGTTAAATAACATGAAGTTTGTGAACTTGGACTTATCCCATAATAATATCCTTCCGAAAAAAAACATTGTTTTGTCTCAAATTGATCATTTAAAATTAGTACAATAGCTCGATTTATCTTGTTTACTTTTAAAGTTAAAAAAATTGCCAAAATTATTTGCACAAAAATTCTTTTTCTATTTGGCATCTTTTGTCTATCGTGCTTTTCATCAGGTTTCCTTTCTTGGCAATAGTGTCAATTACCAATTACTTTCTAAATATTTTTTTCCTGCGCCGTTTCTTAATTATTAATACTTTTTTAGGATGTTCACTATATTGGCATTAAAAAAGTAGCAGGTTTCTTTCTATAGCAACGTGAATTACCTATCAAATATTATTTTTATCCGTTAGACAGTTTTTTAGACAAACAGACTAGAAGACAATCTCGTTATTTTACCGAGAACAAATTATGGTAATAATAAGGCACTTTATGAAATACAAACATTTATTCAACAGTAACAAAATGGAAAATAATAACATTAAATATTTCTATGTCTTCTTATATAAGCAATATTTAATTCTCTACCTTAACCTAAAATATAATAATTTAGTGAATATCACAGCATTTTTCCCAAATCAAAACATTACAGTTAAATGAACATGGAAGAACCACTACTCTTAAAAACTCAACCAGTATTTTGACAAATAATTAGAGTTGGACTTTAGGAAAATTTATCGAAAATATTACATTTGTATGTTACAATATATACATACCTATGCTTTTTTTGGTAGTAAATTTCATTTTCCCCAATATATAGCTACAATAATTATAGAAAATCATAAAAACTTATGTGAACTAATAATAATATTTTGACAGATTAGTACGTGAACTGGTAATTATCTATGTTACTCCATGAAAAAAGGGTTAAAACACACACAAAAGTTCTGTGAGAAGAGATATACCCCCCCCCCCCGTTTTCTAGGGCGTTGAGCCTTTTCTAGGATTTTTTCAACTTTTTCAAAAAAATAATAAATGGTATATTTTAAAATTTCACTACTATTGTGTTTTTCTTCAAATTTTCGTATATTCTTTCTAAGATATCTGCATCATCATTATCAATCAGGTTCGAGTGTGTAGTATTCTTTCGTGTTCATTATTAATCGAATTTATTGGCTATAAATAATAATCAAGATATGCAGATAATACAACCCAAGAAAAAGTTTTTAACGAAGACATATAAAATTACCGAGATTAAATTCAGCACATTTCTAAATCAAAATTTCTAAATAACTGGTAAGGTCGCTTATTTTTATAACTACTATTTTCAGAAATTTTTAACGAGATTAAAATACAATATTCTCAAAAGCAACATGTAATGTAGGTTAAAAATGACCATTGTTAAAACGAAATTCTGAAAAGTTCTAAGGAAGAAAGTGAACAAAATGTTGGCTCACTAATCTTTAAGGTCTGCATAACCGCAAAATATGTCTAATATTTTTTAGATTGTTTATGTCACCGTTTTCTTCTCTGGGGTGTGATTTCTGCGTAAAGCGATTTTCTAAGCAGGCACATAATCTACTGTTGCCTTATATCCAGCGATTGGGTCTGCTGTATATCGAACTATTCTCACTAAGCCATCGGGTTGTAATACCCTATATTCACCATGCACTGCATCACCATCTCGAGTTTCTTTGTGAGTTTGAGAATTACCTCCGTCGTTATCCTGAACTCCATAAACGTAGGCGTAGTCAGGTTTCGCCTAAAATTAATATACTTTTATCGGTAAATGACAAAGAATACATTTTATCGCATATATCTCTTTTGTTCACTAGCTTTAGATATATCTTGCTATCTAAGTGAGTTCATAAGAATTTGGTAGTTTCTGATAATATATAGAGTACCTACTTATTGTCATTTTTAATGTCAATTGCATTGATACCATGCCTCAAGTTCATCATACATAAATTTCATGTATAATAGTAGCACCTTGAGAATGTGTGCTCAGATAGTTAATGTCATATCATCCGTAAACATAGTAACCTTCCAAATCGTGACCATATAACATAGAATGAAGAACCTTGTGGAACTCCCGTCTCAAAAACTTGTTTTCAAAAATGGTGTATATAATATAAGTTTTCTATTTGTCATGACTTAGAGTGGACTCAATTTAGATTTTGAATGAACTTGTATGGAAATAGTTCAGTTTAGTAGAAGTTGTGGAATAAGATATGAAGATTGGCACTATTTTTTAATTTATATTAACTAATTTTGCAAACAACTGAAATTATTGAGTGATAATTCATATTACTACACCTGATATAGTTCTACTTAGGTAGTCTTATACTTTTTTACCAATATATGTATTCAAAAAAAATTATGGCCCAAAAATGATTAATATTTCCTTATCGGATCTTACTCTCTATTAGATATGCCCATCTTAAAGGATACTGAGGAGTATGCGGAAAAATGTATAACGCCTACTGAAAAATAGATCTATCATCTTAAAGATGATTTTAAAAATAGTCTTCTATGCTCTTTAATAACGTCAGATTGTTAAATTTAACAGTTTTAGACATCGTGAATGTGTTATTTACTAAACTTCCACAATTGCTTATGAACGAGTCCGTATGGTATAAAATTATCATTGAATGAAGAACCTTGTGGAACTCCCGTCTCAAAAACTTGTTTTCAAAAATGGTGTATATAATATAAGTTTTCTATTTGTCATGACTTAGAGTGGACTCAATTTAGATTTTGAATGAACTTGTATGGAAATAGTTCAGTTTAGTAGAAGTTGTGGAATAAGATATGAAGATTGGCACTATTTTTTAATTTATATTAACTAATTTTGCAAACAACTGAAATTATTGAGTGATAATTCATATTACTACACCTGATATAGTTCTACTTAGGTAGTCTTATACTTTTTTACCAATATATGTATTCAAAAAAAATATGATTAATATTTCCTTATCGGATCTTACTCTCTATTAGATATGCCCATCTTAAAGGATACTGAGGAGTATGCGGAAAAATGTATAACGCCTACTGAAAAATAGATCTATCATCTTAAAGATGATTTTAAAAATAGTCTTCTATGCTCTTTAATAACGTCAGATTGTTAAATTTAACAGTTTTAGACATCATGAATGTGTTATTTACTAAACTTCCACAATTGCTTATGAACGAGTCCGTATGGTATAAAATTATCATTTATTTAGTGTCTTACCACATAATCTACATCAACATGAGTGCTCTCCGGATGTCTATCAGGATATAAAACTTCCGTAAGTTCACCACTAACAGGACCACTGAACCTGTGGAAGGAATAACTGTTATCGTTTACGTCATGGTACCGTGCTGTTACCAAACCAATTAGTCCAAAATGGTAGAGGAGCTGAAATAATAGGAGATTGGTTAAATTAAAACGTAAATGGCTTTGTGCATAATTTCTAAAACAGAACAATAAATAATAATAATGATACAGGGGATTCGGGAGGTGGTAGTTTCGGTTATCGTAAGAAGGAAATGTCATGTTTATTATTTCTACTATTTCCATTTCCTTATGTATCAACCTGTATATGCATGCATCGATCACAAATGATCTTTATTTTTCAATTTTCACACACAAGCAAAATGTTAGTCTAATTAAAATACTCATCATATTTCTTGCTAATACGTGGTAAATATTTGGGTAAGAGGTGCGTGTTTTCACTAGAAAAAAATATTGGTGTCAACAATATTTCATCGCTTTATCTTCCAAATATTTCCCTGACTTAAATTAATCTCTGAAAACAAACATTTACCGTGTTCTTTTCAAATGTTTCTGCACACGAAGTAAAAGTTCATTATTTTCACTATTAGCGGCAAACCGACGGATAAAATTCAATGAAAATGAGATTATATTCAGAATTATCATGGGTTAATAATGTGTCAGGAATGGATAAAAACACAAACACAAATAAGAATGTCTACTTTAGATATATCACTTAAGATGATGTGATCGCTTTGTAATAATAACAGTCTACTTACTAACTTACCCTAATCTTAACAATTCTCATAAAATTCGCTTATCCAATAAATATTTATTCAAATTAATTTTAAAAAACTTGCACATCTCTCGTCAACATAAATTTATTTCTGTTTTTAAAAACATACACACACAATTCGTAAATAAATAAATATATTACGGGTTAAAATTTTAAAATCTTTGAACAAACCTCTACATGATTCTGTGCTGGAGACATTTGCAATGCATCTTAAAATTCGTTTTTAAACGACAAAACATCGGAGGCTAGGGTGGACTTACCCAAAATACATATTCCATATCTTAGGCGTGACCCTACCTGAGAGTGGTATATACTTATTAATTGTCCGTTGGTCATAAATGGTTTAATATTTCTGAATAAATAACATACTCAGTTTAATTTTGATATTAGAGTACAAAATCAATACCCTGAAGCCTCTGTTGATGGAGTTTTCATAAATGTTGAAAATAGGGACAATCAGGTACGACAAAAACCTGAACGTCATTACACAGCAATAATTTCTTATGTATACGGCCTATCGGAGAAGCTACGCCGTATAGGTGACAAATTTGATGTTAGGACGATATTTCAAACGGTGAACACTTTAAGATCTATTTTAACAAAAACAAAACCGATAAACAGGGAGCAGAATTCAAAAAACTGTATTTACAATATCCTGTGCGAATGTGATAAATGTTATGTGGGTCTTTCAGTGTGAGGTTGGATAAGCACAAGAATTACATTAGAAATAATGAAGTTCAGAAATCAAAGATTTGTGAACATGCTTGGGAAAACGGACATAGAATAAACTGGGAATCGGCAAAAATTTTAGCAAAAGAAGCAGATAACAAAAAAATAAAAATTAAATAATCAGCAATAATCTTATTAAAGGAAGATAAGTGCGTATCGAATTGTTCTGTAGATATTTGCACAACCTGGCTACCAATGTTAAAAGAAGAACTTAACAAACTCAACATTATCTAAAAGAAAATATCATCAGTCCTGTGTTCTGTGTAAATAATAAGTATTTATGGAAATAACATAAACAGAATCTTAAAACTGTGTATTTGACATACACAGCAAAATAAGAGTTCTTCCAAAAAAAAGCTTTGCAAACGGAAGGAGACTACTTTCCGAAACGTCAGCAAAATACATTATTTCTGTGTTTATTCCGATTTATATTATTTGCAAAACATAACCTCTGACTGTTCCTTTGACGTAAACATCAAGGGCGCAGAGGCTTTTTTCCAATAATTCTATTATTTTGTAGATTCGGTGATTTGTTTTTGAAGAGGATAATAATACATGTGGTAGAAAACCCAAATAATAAGAAAGAATATTCGAATGCCACAAATAACTATCAGACAATATATATTTTATTATTTTTGTAAAATAGATTTTATAACTATTTTTCGCGGTGGTAAAATTGAACGACTGAGTTGCTGATCTAAATATTTCAAGTGCGTGCCTGGGCGCAATTACTTTTGTGACTACTTTAACGGTATTTTAATAAGGTTATGAAGTTTTTATTGCCTTTTTTCGAGTTCGACTATAATTTTGGAGTGCAGCATCCTAAACTGCCGTCAGATTTGGTATATTAGATCTAATTTCGAAATTCGATTTACAGCAATATATTTTTTGGAGAAATTTACACTATTTTCTTTTTTGTGGTCCTATAATCAGCATATAGACAGACAGACAGACATTTATTCACCAATAATAGATACATTTTGTACATTTGGCATGTCAATATAAATAACAAACAAGGGAGCAATGTATATACATATAAAAAAAACAAACACACACATATAAATGTATAAATAAATAATAATACTATAAGTATATAAAAAAGAAGAACAGCGACAATATTATATTTAAGAAATGTCCATTATAGGAGCAATGTCAGAAGTAATTAGAAAATTAACATAGTCAGTGAAATAAATATATGAAATACAATGTGTATGAAATGAGTCCTAATCAGTTATACATATCCTTAAATAAGGGAGGGGAAATCAGAAAAACCACTTAATAAAAACAAGTCTAGCGATTGTTTTGCTTGTCTAAAAATTCTTTCATTGAATAGAAACCATTTCTTAGTAAGATTGCCCTTATTTCCTTCTTAAATGTTTTTGGTGGGAGGTCCCGTATGCTATGTGGCAAACTGTTGAATAATATTACGCAGTTGTAATAAGGGGAATCTTTAAACGTTGTCGTTTTATGGCTAGGGATCAGCAGTGTGTTACCTTGTCTTGTATTATATAAGTGTCCACTATTTAGACTAGTGAAATTTTAGGGATTATTTTTAAAAAATAACAAGCATTTATATATATAAATACAAGGGGTGGTGAGAATCTCCTTTTCAATGAAAATATTTCGACAGCTCTCTCTATAGTTCATGTTAAATAATAACCGCAGTATTCTTTTTTGTATAATAAAAACTCTACTACAATGCTTCCCCCATGCTTGTATATTAAAAGAGATATGCGAGAAAGCCAGAGCATAATATATATCTAACAGACCAGATTCATTGACGATACCTTTCATTTGTAACAGTGCATAATAACATTTATTTAACAGTTTACATACATGTTCAACCTGGGATACCCAAGTTAATTTGTTGTCAACGTAGGTCCCTAAAAATTTAGTGATCTCTGAAAGTGGGTTACTTTTTAAGGCTATAGGTCTTCTGATATTAAAGTTTATAAACACTGTCTTGGTATCATTTAACATGAATTTATTTCGATCACACCATGCCTTCATACTATCAATCACAGAGTCTACTTTTCTTTCCAGTTCATTCATTGACATAGCAGATACAGTTATTGTTGTATCGTCGGCATACATTATAGTGAAACCGTCTCTTAAGTGTACTGGCAAGTCATTAATATAGAGTGTGAATAACAGTGGACCTAATATTGAGCCTTGGGGGACTCCTAAATTTACATTGTATGTTTCTGACAGTGTATTGTTACATTTAACTGCAAGTTTCCGCCCCTCCACATATGAATTTATCCATTTCAATAGGTTTCCCCTTATACCAATATTGGATAGTTTGATTGAGAGTGTATCTTTGTCAACAGTATCGAAGGCCTTTGTTAGGTCAAAAAATATAGACACAACATATTTGCCTTCATCTAACTTCTGGTAAACATAATTTAAAAATTGACAGGATGCCGTTTCAATAGATTTTCCTGTCCTGAAACCATGCTGATATGTTGACAGTATATTTGTCTTCTCAACAAAAGACACTATTCTAACCGATACAATTTTTTCAATTAATTTAGATATTGAACTTAGGAGGGAAATCTGTCTGTAATTGTCAATATCATTTAAACTGCCTTTTTTATGAATCGGTATGACACAAGCCTTTTTTAATATATCAGGGAACACACCTTGTTCCAACGATAAATTAATTAGGTATAATAAGGGATCAGCTACTACGTCAATAATATTTTTAAGGACATGGGTAGTTAGCTCATCAAAACCAGATGATTTTTTGTTTTTTAGGTTAGTAACAGTATCTAATAACTCATTTACAGTGACTGGAGGAATAAATATTGACTCCTCTGTATAGTTAGCAACTGTACAAGGTAGGGACATATTATAACCAAAGTATTCATTTATTTTCTCACTGGCAACAGACGCAAAATGCTCCGCAAAGTAGTTAGCAACATTACTTCCAGATATTATATTGTTATTAATATTTAGAGTTACTTCCTTATTTTGATTATTTTTATTTCTACCTAAATTATTATTGATAATCTTCCAGGTCTCTTTAGATTTGCTTTCGGCAGAACTAATTTTGTTACTGTAATAATTTTTCTTCGCAATTTTAATGTTACTTTTATATTCTTTTTTTCTGTTTGTGTATATTTTAACCGAATCAGGAGCATTTGAATGTATCATTTCTGAGAACAAGATTTTCAGAGCCGTGCCCTCAGCCACTAGTTCTTGTGTTAACCAGCCTCTGTCCAATTTATTTGTTTTATTTTTTACAAGTTTATAAGGGCAGCTAACATTAAAGCTCCACGTTAATATGTCGATAAAGAGATCAAAGGCTATATTTATTTCTAAATAATATATATCATTCCAATTTGTGGAGGTTAAGTGGTATTTTAGTTCTCTTAAATTATTTTCATTTATGGTGCGTCTATGATATGTCGGTATATTAGTGTCCATATTACAATTTGTAGCTGTAAACGTGTATGTTAGTATGAGGGCATAGTGATCTCCAAGCGCAGGGTTTACAACACTAACGTTATATGTACGAAGGGGTAAATTAGTTACCATATAATCAATACATGTTGAGCTAATGTGCCCCCTTATACCTTTAAATACCCTGGTTGGTTCGTTTACAGTTTGAATTAATTCAAAAGCCTCGAGTAAGTCACATAATAGTTTCTTTTTCTCATCATGATCATATAAATAATCAATATTAAAATCGCCACAAAGAACAATATTTGGACATATTCTGGATGCCAGTTTTAGAGCTTCATTTAAATTTTTTAAGAAAAAATTTAGATTACTATTTGTTATTTCCATGTGGAATATAGTCTTCGAAAGCGTAAATTTTTAAGTGATAACCCTCTCGATTACGGGTTACACAGGTAGGAAACTTGAGCTTTACGGTCTTGAGTACCTAATGCTTTATATTTATGTTTAAATATTCAAGGATTTACATCCCGTTTAGACGACCTTAGACAGTTGATGTACGAAAGAAGTCCTCTAATTGTATGCTTAAATTAAACTCATATCACAGATTACATAGAAGGAAAGGAACTTGAAATTTCAGGATATAAATTTATGGCATCTTATTCCAGTAGTAGACACACCGCTAAATTCCTAAATTATCTTGATGAAATTCTGAATAATGGTCTTATAAATTTAAACAAAACATTTTGGGCTATTTTAATATAATTATAAACAGTAATAATTTTGTATTAAAGACAAAGAGACTGAAAAATATTATAACAGACTGTGGTTTTAAACAAATAATCACTAATATGTTATCAGATCACCAAGGGCAAGGCAAGGCAAGCGCCCTGGACTTTGTATAATTGATTACCATTTATTAGATATTGTTAACCGATCGTTAGAACCAGGACATGTACCAGAGCTGTTAATAATTAGCACAATACCGGTTCAAAAGTAATATCCTCTACGAAACCTGAACAATGCCACCCAATTAATTTATTGCGGTGTCCCCCAAAGAAGTATTTTAGGACCTCTTCTTTTCATCATATATGTGAATGGCATTCATTGTGTTTTGAGAAATTTATATATAAGTTTGTTTGCTGATGACACTATAATCATTGAAGCTAGTAGAAATTTAACCAACATCCTTAATATCGAACTCGATATTTTGTATGTTTGGTTATGATATGGACTAAATTCCGATAAAGCCAAATTGATGGATTTGGGTTCTAAACCCCTTTGTAATAAATTTTCAATCAACATCTATGCAATTAAAATCAATGAATGTACTATCGAAAATGTGGATCAAATTAAATACCTAGGAGTTATGTTGAGCCTATAACATACATTTAGTTTATCACAACCTATCACAGAATTTTAAAATTGATATGTACTTCTATAGGTAGGACCTCACAAAGCTCATGTTCTTCGCAATTTTTATAGAAAACGATAGATTAGTACCAAGGGAGCCACCTAGGTCACCTGATCTGACTTCCGTCGTTTATTAATTGTGGTGATATCTTAAAAATAAAGTTTACTCTAAACCACCAACAAAATTAGAATACTTACTAAACAGGGAATTGCCAACAATTTTGCTCGATTTACTTTAAATAGGACTGTTTAAACACATAATTAGGCACTGATTATGAAATTAAAAGTTATTTTACAGTAGAACTTTTAAAACTCTTTGATTTTGGTATTATTTTAATTTAGTTTTAATTTTTTAGTAATTTCATCCACCGATAATCACAACATAACCATTTAGTGACAAATTCTTCGAAATATGTTCTACATTTTCCATAATTTCGTGAAATAATGCACCTAGTTTTAAAAAATTGTTATTGAGTATTTGATATATCATATTTTTTCCTATAGTTCTACATATATCCAGTGTCATCAGTGATGCATTTTATAATAAATTATGGCAAACTTTCAATTATTGTGTACCCAAAACGGTTAGCAGAAAGCATGATTATCCGTCTTGGTATACGACAGATATAATAAATAAAATTAAACATAAATCGAAATTATTAAAATTGTATGAAACAACAAAAACACAGAGTATTTGACTGAATTTAAAATACTTAGGCAAAACATAAAAAATGATATAAAAAGATCACATAGAGAATATATCAATGATGTTGAATCCAATATTTGCAGCGAACCGAATAAATTCTGGTCATTTGTGAATTCACTTAAGAGTGATCGAGGTATGCCCAATTATGTTACATACAAAAATGAAAATTTTTATGAACCAGCGGAAATATCAAATGCATTCGCTGATTACTTTCAAGAGTCTTATACTAAACCAACTAATCCTAATATCACTAATGACACTCCATACAATAACAATATCCTCACAATAAAAGAATTCAAAGAAAATGACGTTTTAAATTCGCTCAATATACTTAAACCAAAAATGACAACCGGTCTAGATTTAATACCAGCTTTTATTTTAAGAGACTGTTCACATATTTTCGTACTCTCACTTACTATTATATTTAATCTATCTGTCAGTACCAGTTGTTTTCCGAACGTTTGGAATAACTGTAAAATATGTCCCGTTTTTAAAAAAGGAAGCAAATTTGATGTTACCAACTACAGGCCCATTACAATATGCAACTTTGCAAAGGTATTTGAGTATTTGTTACATGAGAGTATATATAATCATGTAAAACCAAACATAATAACACAGTAGCATGGCTTTATGAAAGGTGGATCTACCACAACAAATCTATTTTGCATAACCCAATTCTTATCACAATCATTAGATGAGGGCGTCCAAACAGACGTCATCTATACAGACTTTTCTAAAGCATTTGATCGATTGGATCACGAAATCTTACTGCACAAACTTGATCTAAATGGCCTCTCTAATGGACTGCTTCAGCTATTCAAGTCATATCTAAGCGGTAGAACCCAATTTGTACACTATAATGGCTATAAATCTCATGAAATAACACGAGGATCAGTCCTGGGACCCCTGTTCTTCAATATATTTGTAAATGACATCAATAAAGACCTTAATTCTAATACCCTACTCTATGCCGATGACATGAAACTATTTACAAACATTCGAGACTCTAATGACTGTCTAAATTTGCAAAGTAACCTCAGCAGATTAAATACATGGTGTGTAAACAATGGCTTACACCTTAATGCGATAAAATGTAATGTTCTTACTTTCAGTAAAATTCCGAAAAAAATTATATTCGATTATAAAATTGACAATATATCTCTCAACAGACCTGATACGTTTAAAGATCTAGGTGTTGTCTTTGATAGTGAATTATCTTTTGTTCCTCACATGAATCACATAATCCAGCAATCTTTCAAAACTTTAGGCTTCATATGCAGAACTGGTCGTAGTTTTACAAATATCGATACTATAAAAATGCTATTCAATACCTTCGTAAGATCGAAATTAGAATACGCCTGTATAATTTGGAGTCCAGGATATGAGACTCATGTGAAAAATTTAGAAAATATTCAAAGACGATTAATGAAATTTCTTAGTTTTAAAATTGATGGTTTTTACCCGGCTATCGGAACACCGCAGGACCAATTACTAGAAAGATGGTCATTTAAATCTCTGGAACATCAAAGAATTTATTGCATGTGTATGTTTCTCTTTAACATTGTAAATAGCAAAATAGACTGTCCAGAAATTCTCGACCACATTAATTTCAGAGTTCCATCTGTATCGACACGTAACCGCGCAACTTTTTATACACCAAATGCCCGTACTAATGCTATGAACTTTTCGCCATTATCTAAAATATGTCACAATTTTGATAATTTTTGTTCGAATATTGATATTTTTCACACCAGCCTTAAAACATTAAAATCACTTCTATTAAAATAATGTATAAATTTTCTTCTTCTACCTATATGATTTATATTAAGTACTTACTATATTGTTATTATGTATGTTGTTATATATGTTATATGTGGTATTTATGTATGTTTTTTATAATTTTGGAGGACTACTTCCTGCTCTGTAATTGGATTGTTGTAATCTGTAGAGCAGTGTAAATAAATAAATAAATAAATAAATAAACAGAACTTTTCAACTGGTTTTGACATCATTGAATCGTAAGCGATAATGAATTTAATTGCATTTTACGCGAGATTGGTTGCATTTGGAAAAATTGATGGAGATCTTTTTGATCAATGTTTCCTACTTTTACACTTTTACTTTTTTTAGAGCAGTGTTAGAAAAAAATCATAATTCTTACATAGTACCCTAACGATATGCAAAATTTAAGCCATTGTGATATTCTTTTAAAGGACAAAATCTACAACGATTGGGCTAAATGTTAAATCCTATTGAGAAACTGGCGATCTGTTACATGTCTTGATTTGTTTTATAAAATTTTAGTACCTATAGACTATTTTCTTAAATTTGGTGTATAATTAACATATATGAGAATAAAATGATGTAGTAAAAAGTCATATTAACAACGAATTTTAGACGTCCTTACACTAATCACTGAACACACAACTTTTCACAACCTAAACACCAATGTATACTTACAGAAATCGTTAATTGTGTTTTCATGCTGATGTTAACAATTTTAACTAGTTACTGACAAAGATTTAAGAATGAATTATCTTATATATAAAATCTTTAAATGTTTTATGCAACTAACGCTTCCGGAAAGAATCAATTGCCATGGTTCACTTCATCCATTGTGTCAGATTCAGTTCTGATTTTGCGAAACATCGAGAAGAAAGACAAACAGTAAATAAACAATGTGTTAGGTGCTAGGTTCTAGTCTTATCTAATATTTACTGGGTGCATTAAGAGACCCACTTACAATGCCTGATTTATTCAATATTTTAATATTATTCAGTTTTATGTCTTGCAAATTTTAGCTGACTGAATTATCAGATTCTAATAAATTTACCACAAATCAACGTGCGGGATTCACCGCTGGTCACGCGAGAATTGTTCTGTTATTAACACATTTGAGTTGAATAATTTCAATGCATAGCTTACATGCATACATTTACTAAATTTCGATCTGATTTTTTTAAATGTCACATTTTGTAAATGCTTATTCCAGTTTGCAAATCAAATTAATCGAATTAAATTAAAAATTATGATAATATTTCCAACTAGGTTAATTAGTATTTATTTATTTACTCTAGACTACCCAACAGAACATGTTCCAATTACAGGGTAGGATGAATACATAATTTTACAAGTATACAAGAAAGAGTAGATATACATGCAGTCCAACATCCGCCTTATTAGAAGACTTTGGAAAATTATTTTTTATGGAAGTGGTATAGTGTCAAAAGGCGAGCATTTTAAAAATATTTTGAAATATACAGGGTGACTCGCTACAGTGGAGCATCTTCGAAGTCATTTTTGTAAATGGAGCACCCTATACAGGGTGTCTCACCGGGAACTGAATCGATCGATATAGAGAAAAGTACGCATCAGAAAATTTTGAAAATTTAGATAATTACTAATGTCGGTATGTCCAATCGAACTAAAATAATTACAAGCAGCTGGCACTTCCGCTTATACCAGAAGTCGATACCAACTTGCTTATTTCAAATGGAATACCCTATATATATTAGGGTTTTCGAAAAGAACATAAAATTATGAGTCGATAATGTGTAGCATATCCTATATCTAAACCTAGCCATTTCAGAGATATTTGACATTTTATAGAAAATTTGACAGGTGCAACGGTTTGCAAGAACCGTTATAACTATCTTCGTGTAAAAGATCATCATTTGCTTCTTGTCACGTAAAAAGAACACAAGGAGAAATACGTTCTACAAGTCAAATAAATTCAATGATATCATACCAAGTGTTCCGTTTTTCGCGTTACATTTTGTCAACTTCAAACCGCGAAAACTTGTTTAGGCCAAATGGAACACCCTGTATTTTTTTACGTCAAGTTGTGTAAAATTGAATTTCCTTTGTTCTGATATTAGTATTGTGGGGGTTAAAGTTACAATTTTTGAAATATTTGCGATTTTATTAGAAATTCATGAATTGTTGTAATCATTTCATCAAAATAGCCATGATTAGAAACAATCAGTCATTATCTTATGTTAAAAAATGCCAGCATGTTTAAATGATACCAACGAAAACTTTTTAAATTTGTTTATTATTTATGGAGAATGTGATAAAGTAATATCAAGAACTTGCAACACATTTGCTACTCGATATCCACAAAAAGGCAAAATAACACTAACACTGTAACATGTGTATTAATCGAATTGAAGATATGGCATGAACTAAAATAGCAGAGATAAGATCAATTTAAAATATGGTTTTATTTTAATTTAATAATTTCTCAAAATTCCGCCCTCGAACCTCCACACATTTTTTGCACCTTCGGATTAGTTCCTATGGGTAGCTCTTCTAATTGAATCCTGTGATATATTTTGAAATGCTTTTCTTACTCTTTGCATACAATCTTCAATGGTTGTTAATGGGCTCTCATAAACTTTATTTTTAATAGTTCCCCAAATGAAATAATCCAGAACTGATAAGTCGGACGAGCGAGGAGGCCACAAGAAAGGTCCATTATTGGCAATCCATTGATCATAAAAAGTTTCTTGTAAATAATTATTAATTAAATATGCGTTATGTGGGGGAGCACCGTCGTGCTGATAAAAATGTTTCTATGTTCCGCGAGAGGTAAATTTTCTAAATAGTTATTATTCAAATTTTGTAAGAAATTCAGATATCTTTCACCTAAAAAAAAAAACAAAAATTCTGTCTTCTTAGGAAATCTGTTCCTTTTAATCCTTGAACCATATGGAATGAAAACGGGTGAAACTTATGTTTTAATAAGATTCTGTGAATTGAATCCTGGCATAGTCCCGATTCCAAAGCAGCTTGTCTTAATGACATCCTTGGAAATGCATGAAAATATCCCAGAATGACTATTTCAATGTTTTCGTCATCAACAATAGGCTTTCTTCTTTGCATTTTTGCCTTTACAGAGCCATAATTTTTAAAATTTTGCAGTATGCGTTATACAGTGTTTGGTGACGGTTTCCGTTTTTCTGGATATCGAGTAGTAAATATGCTGCAAGTTCTTGATATTACTTTATCACATCCTTCATAAATAATAAACAAATTTAAAAAGTCTTCGTGGGTGTAATTTAAACGTGCTGGCATTTTTTGACATAAGATAATGACTGATTGTTTCTAATCATGGTTATTTTCATGAAATGATTACAACAATTCATGAATTTCTAATAAAATCGCAAATATTTCAAATAGTTGTAAGTTTAACCCCCCCAATGCTAATATCAGAAAAAAGGGAATTCAATTTTACACAACTTGACGTAAAAAAATACAGGGTGTTCCATTTGACCTAAACAAATTTTCGCGGTTTGAAGTTGACAAAATGTAACGGGAAAAAAGGAACACTTGGTATGATATTATTGAATTTATTTCAGTTGTAAAACGTAGTTCTTCTTGTGCTATTTTTACGTGGCAAGAAGCAAATGAGGATCTTTTACAAGAAGAAAGTTATAACGGTTCTTGCAAACCGTTGCACCTGTCAAATTTTCTATAAAATGTCAAATATCTCTGAAACGGCTAGGTTAAGGTATAGGATATGCTATATATTTTCGACTCAGAATTTTATGCTCTTTTCAAAAACCCTAAAATATATAGGGTGTTCCATTTGAAATGAGCAAGTTGGTATCGACTTCCGGTATAAGCGGAAGTGCCAGCTACTTGTAATTATTTTAGTTGGATTGGCCACACCAACGTTAGTAATTATCTAAATTTTCAAGTTTATGAATTGAGCGTAAAATTACCTTTCCAACAACCTCCACATTTTTTATTTTTGACGTGGCGTTGCTTAGTTATTCGAAAAAATATGAATATTTTTGGTCGGAGCAAGGGTGTGTGTATTACTATTAATTAAGAAGATTTATTTCGCAATTATGTAGACAAGGGATTTACTACAACGACACAACCACCAAATATTGATTATAATTATACAGAGTCTATGTTATACTAGCGCTAATTCAAGACATTTCAAAATGAATTTTCTCAATTTTTTCAAAAGGGAACACTCTGTATATTATTGTATTTTTGAATTGGCACGTCAATTCTCTATGATTTTTATGAATAATATCCTGTACCTAAAATCGATATTTCCAGATATGTTTTTACTTTTTCATTAATAACCGTTAAATTATAATACTTTTCATTTCAAACTGATCCAGTAGCCATGATTTTCACATAAAGTGAGTACAATTGAAAGTAGTATTAAATTTTTCTCTGGGTGCGTCTCGGTTGCCTCAGAAGTATTTTTTCACAGTTTGATTTAATCACATTTGAGTCTATCTTAAAAACTTATAAATAATCGTTTAATGTTGCAAGAAAATTGACATAAATATTAGGAACAGAAAATTCGGCATTAGGTAATATAAAAATTGCATTGTTTTAAAAATTCAAAGTTATTTTGAACCTAATTTAATGAACTAATAATACCTAGTGTTTATAGGAACTGTTCAAAGTGGCCTCCCAGTACGTCAATTCATTTCTGTAGACGATTTTCGAATGATCTACCGACATTTCTTAATATATCTACAGCAATTTCCTTATTCTTTCTTTCATATTTTCTTTTGTAGTTATAGGAGCTTTGTACACTTGCTCCTCAACATATCCCCACAAAAAGAAGTATATTTTGGTCAAATCAGGGCTTCTGGCAGGCCAACTATGGGGCCCTCCTCTTCCTATCCAACCATTTGGAAAAGCGACGTTTAAATGTTCGTGAATAGATGCAGTGCACAGGTACCTCATCATGGAGGCACCACATGATCTCCTTAATATCCCTGAGGACATCCTCCAGTAATTCTTCCAAGCTGCCTTGCAAAAATTACAAATAAATTTGACCATTCACACGTCCATCAAAAAAACGTGGTCAATCATATAATCCCCAACAATTTCTCCCCTAACATTCAACGACCATTTGTTCGTGAAATGTAAGGATTGGTTGTGTCATAATAATGAAAATTATGACGATTAACATGTCCATTTTTATGAAACATTGTTTCATCGGCAAACAATACAAAGTCAAAAACATGTCTTTGTTTTCTTATTTTTTGTTTTGTCCAGTGACAAAATTGTATTGGGTTTTCATAATCCCTATCAATCAGTTCCTGCTAGGGTTTCTCATTTCCCGACTTTTTTTCATTCCCGGAAATCGGGAAATAAAAAGTGCCGTTCTGTCTTCCATATATTAAAATTAAAAACACAATAGCTAATGCCAATATAAATTTTAGAGGTCCTTGGTTCTCGTACACACACTAAATCCCAATTTAATTTTTTACTCTCTTTAAAAATATGTTGGAGATAGCAATGAGGGTAGTAGAGGGGGTAGCTAACGCCAAAAAATTTTTTTGAGACGTTTCGTTCTTGTATACACAGTAAATCACATTTTAATTTTTTTTACTCCGTTTCATAATAGTGATAGTGGGGATGGCTGCTGCAAAAAAAAAATTTGAGGCCTTGGCTTTTCGTACATGCCCTAAATCGAAATTTTATGGACTACTTACCAAAATATTTCGTTATTATACATAAGTGTACCAAATTTCAAGTCAATTGTTACATGGCCTATGTCCATTTAACAGTTTTATTTAAAAACTAGTGTTTTATGGATAGTTAGCACGACCTGTATATTTTTTGGATTCAGTTTTTGCAGGTGAAACTGTTTTCAACCAACAGAATTTTACATGTATAACTGCTAAACCATGTCACACTGTTTTATGTACTTAATTTTATATCTTAGGAACTCTTTTCTACACTATTATGTATCTCATTTCCGTTGTAAGACAGCATCCCAGGAAACAAACATTTAACAATTTGTCTACAACATTTATTTACATCAGATACCTATCTATTTTTCAATTTTTATATTTTTGTTTACTATGGAGTACATATAGTTATTTTCCTTACCTTTTCTCATTCTATATATAGTATATCCTATAAGATGTAATATATTTACTGATTTATCAATACGTTTTACTACTTATTTACATCTGTTAATATTTGTGGTTATGTATAAAATAGAAATTGCAAAGGCAAATCAGCTGGTTTGGAAATAATAAAATAAACTATTATTATAGATTACTTTTATAGATTATATGCCACTACTTTAGTTGAGTACGGGAATCTACAAGGCAAGTTGGTACGCTTAACGCAACCACTGACAGATGGCCATACTGGTACTATTTTTATATTTTATAGCTTTCAATTTCAATAGGGAATTAGATCTCTCACATTTTGTTGGTAGCGTTGTTTTCCAGTAAACAGGACAATAAGTTTACCTTATCAGTAAAACTCACCAGGGAGTCATTTGCTTGCAGCCTTTGTACTGATTCATACGTTTATAATTTTTAACTGCGGACTTCAGTAATTTATATTACAATTTTTATATCCCCGTTACAAAGAGTTTAACATACAGGTAATTTCATTATACTTATTTAAAATGTAATTAATCTTCAAATTTTGCCTTTGATATAATTTCAATTATTTTTAAAATAAATTTTGAATTCAAAGTCAATTCTTTTTAATTTAATAAGTAGTTAAAATACTATATGTACCACATGGTTTTAAAAATATTTTTCTCTTTCCTTTTCATTTTTTTGGCAATTTATAGTTTCTAAGAAATCAGCTTACTTTTGTACTGCTAATCAGCTTACTTTTGTATAGCTTAAATTAATTCCCTGCTTAGTACAGCTAGCTTAATATTTCGAGCAGCTAATTTAAATATATTTGCATAGCTAACATTGCTTAAATTTTGCATAACTAACTTGCATAAATTTTGTATGTGCTTATATTCTTAGGTATTTAAACTTTGAGATACTTATTCTACATTCCTGCATAATTTTTGCACAGTTTATCTTTCATAGATAAACTTTGGTTATTTTTTCATTAAACCACATAGTTGGTTAAATTTCCTACAATTTTCACCCCATTCATTGAGAGACGTAAATTGCCAAGGAAAATTTAGAATATTTGCAACAAGAGACAATTGTAGGCCTGGATTGCTGTCCCAGAACCAGCCACCTGAACCATAAACCATCTAGGATACTGGTATCAATTTGTCTTTTATATATATATATATATATATATATATATATATATATGGTATAGCGGTGAGAGGTAATTGAATCCTCTCATGTGGTCTAATGCTACTATACACCAGACATCATAGATGTCTCCGTGGTGCATAGCGACTTGCCATTTTGCAAGTACCGAGAGCGGCGACCTTCAGCCCTTGGTGGACTTAACCTATATACTGTTATTATACATGATTTGCAGGAAACAACTACTCAGCGGGCAAATACCCCAACCTGCATTGAATTACACCTTACAAATCATGAAAAATTGGTAGCCAATATCATTTGTCAACTCCCTGACCAGACATAGACCGGTTTCGAACTTATTAGTTCTCCTCAGTATGCCATAGGTCATGGAGCAGACAAATGACAGTGGCCAACCTGCTAGTCTTATACAGACTAATGTAAATGGTATAGTGGTGAGAGGTAATTGAATCCTCTCATGTGGTCTAATGCTACTATACACCAGACATCATAGATGTCTCCGTGGTGCATAGCGACTTGCCATTTTGCAAGTACCGAGAGCGGCGACCTTCAGCCCTTGGTGGACTTAACCTATATACTGTTATTATACATGATTTGCAGGAAACAACTACTCAGCGGGCAAATACCCCGACCTGCATTGAATTACACCTTACAAATCATGAAAAATTGGTAGCCAATATCATTTGTCAACTCCCTGACCAGACATAGACCGGTTTCGAACAGTTCTCCTCAGTATGCCATAGGTATTTGCCCGCTGAGTAGTTGTTTCCTGCAAATCATGTATAATAACAATATATATATATATATATATATATATATATATATATATATATATATATATATATATATATATATATATATTACATTTCAATTTGTCTCAAACCGATTTGTCTAATTTTTTTATGTAATATATTTTGTCATTCATTTTAAACTATCTTTTTATTTCTCTTACCAACAATTTCAGTCTGATCTATAGCAGACTGGTTATTCGAGAAAAAGAGACTATTTTGCTTATTTCACTATAGATGGTGCCCAATTTAACATCAATTTTTCTTTGTCTCCTTTTCTGGAAATAAACAGAAATCTGTCGCTTATGCTGTACATGTCAGAAAGGGTAAGTTTCTCTCCACTCTTACGAATGCTCTGGACCCACGGCTCTCTGCTCCGGCTTAAACCAGGTAGTCGTCCGCACATGTTGCCTCAATTCTTTCTCAAAAATAAATAATAAGAGAAAGAAGGTAACACAATATCATAAACGGTTCCAAAGTAATCATGCGCACAAAAAAAACTTACAGACCGACAGACAGACGGATCCGCTCAAATTTAAAATCTTGACGTTGCATGAATTTTAAGCCTATTTTAACAAAAAAATTAAATATTTTTTTTGCGTTACTATACTTCCACTTGACGTGGAAGTAAAAAGACACAACACTAACTACAGGAAATAACACAATAACGAAATAACATAAAATAAAAATTCTTAGGAACCAGGAACCAAAGATTACATTCTTAATCATAAAAAAACTCTTTTAAACTTTTGCAAGAAAATAAAATATACGACAACAAAAGTCGAAACAAAATAAAAAATAAAAACTATTTTTTTTTAAACAATAAAAACCATACTTGTTTTTGTTTTTGCGGCAGACAATGCCTTTAAAAACGTTAAATAATGCAAATGAGTGAGAGCATGTTCGACGCGCACACCCTGTAAAACTTCGAGGGCGCGCGCACTCATTCACGTATCCGGTGAATCACTCGTTGCAGAGTTGATTTATGTGAAGAGACCACGAAATTTAATATTTTTAAAATTTACTTTTATTACCGCGGGTTCGGGAAATCCCGACTGTTATTTCCCGGGAACGATAAAAACTCACATAATTCCCGGGATTCCCGGGACAGAAACCCTAGTTCCTGCATTAGTTGAACGTGGTAGGGATGAAATTTGTTTTTTTGTAGGATTCGGTGCACTGAAGATCGGCTTATATCGTTTTCTCTTGCAATTATTTTATACTGCGATGAGGATTTTCAATCAAGCTCAAAAGTGACTTTTTTCTTTATTTACTACATTTTTTGTTTATTCCTTTTCCTCATATTCCACTTTCCCCTATAGTCAAATCATTCCATCAACCTCTCAAATGATTTATTTAGAGGGCTGTCTTCTTTCCGGATATCGCTTTTTATATATTCGACGAGTTGATAACAAACAATTTTTATCACTCGCACCCGCAACATAAACCATATCGACTATTTCTTTTCTCGAAATACTTTGTCACAATAGTTGATAATTAAACGTTAATAAGATAACTTTCAATTATTCTCACTTTATGTCAAAATCATGGCTACTAAATCAGTTCCAAATGAAAATTGTTATCTATAATTTAACGATTTTTAATGAAAAAATAAAAAAATTCTGGAAATATGGATTTTAGGTATAGGATATTATGTTACGGACGTAGCAGTTGTTACTATGCGGCCCACAAAGCGCTAAAGCGTATGGTGGGTCGCATACGCTAGAGGTCCGTAACAACTATGCCCCGTCCGCGGGTGGAACTTTCACTGAAGTGTGTAGAAGCCCCGTCCGTGGAACCCTAAAGATATCACGATTTACTTTACAAAGTCAGAAGTGCACGTGAAGCGTGCCTAATGTGAGCAATTCTGACATAACCTACATGAAACATAATTTACCTCACTGATGAGGGAACAATCCACCAATACTCCGGGAAGCCACAGTCGGATGAATGGGGTCGAGTCCGACTTTTAAAGTTGACACGGTATTTCCAAAGGAGAGCCTGCAAACTTGCGAAACACGTGGGTAGAGAACGGGCAAGATGGTGTGAAGAGCTTAGCTTACCTTGTGTAATTAAATATTCTGCTTCCGCAGATAAAATTTACTCACAACCACAAAATATTCCGCTAAACGGAACAACAACAGATTGAGGAAATTTTCTTGAGTTGATAATTCTAAAATCCACCAGGATGCCTTGGATTAACCGAAGTGCACAGAATTAACAACTAGCTGCCTCCCAACAAATATGCTTCCGTTTCTCTTTGCTGACCACGTGCCACAAATGTGTCGCCCTCCCGTGGAGAATAGCGAATGTGTTACGGACGTAGCAGTTGTTATTATGCGGCCCACAAAACGCTAAAGCATATGGTGGGTCGCATACGCTAGAGGTCCGTAACAATTATTCACAAAAATCGTAGAGAATTAACGTGCCAATTCAAAAATATAATAATATACAGAGTATTCCATTTGAATAAAAATTGAGAAAATACACCCTGTCTAATTATAATCAATATTTGGTGATTGTGTCGTTGTAGTACATCCCTTGTCTACATAATTGCAAAATAAATCTTCTTAATTAATGGGAATACACATACAGCGAATTAATTTGTTAAACCTTGTTCCGACCAAAATTTTCATATTTTTTCGAATAACTCGGCAACGCCATGTCAAAAACCAAAAATCTGGAGGTCGTTAGAAAGATAATATTACGCTAAATTCATAAATGTAGAAATATATAGGGTGTTCCATTAAAAAAGTGGCTTCGAAGATGCTCCGCTGTAGTCACCAAGTATATTTTGAAAATATTTTTAAAATATATATTGTCTGGTCGATAGCCGAGTGGGTTAAGGCGCGAGGTGGCAATCGCGATTAATCACACGGACATCGCACCACCGGGTTCGAATCCTGGTTCCGGCACTGTCGGAGGAAATGGTTGTATGTCCGCGTTTCTTCAATGTCTAACCCCCTTCTGCACAAGCCCTGGCTTCTAGAATTGGGGGTTGTCTAAATTATGTGATGTTTATTTTTTTATTTTAAATGTGCACCTTTTGACACTATACTACTTCCATAAAAAAATAATTTTCCAAAGTCTTCTTATAAGGCCGATATTGCACTTTGACGCACTATTGGGACACCCTGTATATATATCATCCCAGGAATTAGAAAAAAAGCGCGTGCCAAGTGGTAGATATGGAAATACTAAGATTGGGTAACTCCGATTTAGGACATTGAGCATTTCCAAATTGACATCAAAAGCAAAAACTTGACAAACGTAGCTGCAGTTTAAGTAAACGTTTGAAGTACTCGCCATTCCATTTACGAGCCGCACAACGGGAAAGTTATCGATATATGGTCGTAATCAGTACATTATGAATTCATACATAGAATATATACGTCTAAGCTAAGCGCACAGTTGCCGCCAGGAAGTATAGACCAATTTGGTAAAGAAATACGTTCTAATTTTTCTCTCCATAACGTTAGAAATAGATATCCGAAAAGTTCCCACTCCATTCAGGAGCGGAAAGTACTTTATTTGCAAAAACCCTCCTAACGGGGACTTAACGCTGGTTTTTCACTTTTATCTTGTAAACCGTTCGTTGGAAGAGAAAAAAGTACAGGAAATAAAAAAATTGTTGTTAAATTCTCTATAAAAAATGTGCTATTGACTTTGTAGTTTTGTAGCTTAATCTCACCTATTTCGCAGTAACAGCCTCCAAACAAATCTTAATTAAATATAGAACAAAGTAGGAAATACTTATGGTTAAAAAACATCCGCCCCCTACAAATGCAAAGTCACCTGTAATACCAAGATAAACCAAAAAAATTATATTAAGCATTTTTTTATCGAAAAAATTTATTTGTGAAAGTTGTTCAGAATTGCCTTAAACCTTTAGTCCAAAATTTCATCAAAATCTAAAAAAAATAATTTTATTTAAAATAATGTCAATCCGAAAATATCATTTTAAATAACTTACCGATTATTTGACAAACACCTGAAAGCTTGCGTTTAATTTCAAACAAAACACACTTTTCTAAGCAAAGAAGCACATTACAATTATATTTTTGGACTTGGACATTATTTTAAACAAACTCTTAGGCCGCGTCGATACACAGAGCAACTGGTGACGGAAACGCGACGGCAACTGGAGTTGCTGTGTAAGAACACACATAGTTGAATGTCTACATTTATACTGTGGCAATTCTAAAGTGACGGCGACGCGACTGGCGATCAACGCGGTAACTAGAATTGCTTCAGTCACAACATGCTGTAAACTCGAGTCACTCGAGTCTCAGTTGCCGACGGTATTTCAATGAAAAACAACGTATTTTTTAAACGATGGCATCAGAGCAAGAAAATATCACATTTGCGCAGTTCATTGAGAAGTACCCATGTTTGTACGATAATACGTGTAATTGGTTTTCGCCAATTAGTTGTTTTTTTCTCGATACTTGGGGTTATCAAATTTAAAAGTAAATCGAAACTACTTTTAGTCATTCGGAAATAATTAAAAAATTTGTCCGGGTATTTTTCCAAATCTTTTAGTGTATGCCACTGTCTGTGGTTCACATTCATAACATTGTAAGGGTGAACGCTGTACCGTCTAAGAGGACGTCTTCGCAGTCTTTTTTTCTTGATAAGATATGCTACAACAGCTTCCTCCTCTGAGGATGGCATGCCAAAAACACTGCAGAAATAATAACGTATTCTTGCGATGACGACTAACCATGAACTGGCGTCGCCTTTGGTATAAACACATCTGTAAGCCTATCCCCAGAGACTAGCAACTCCAGTTGCCGTCGCGTTTTCGTCACCAGTTGCTCTGTGTATGGAAGCGGCCTTAATATTTTTTAAATTTTGATGAAATCTTAGACTCAAGGTTTTTAGACAATTCAGAACAACACTCAATAATAAAAATTTCCGGTAAGAAATGTCTAATAAGATTTTCTAATTTTTTTCCGTTAATTTTGGTATCGTAGGTAGCTTTGTATTTGTAGAGGGCAAATATTTTTTTGGCCATAGGTAGAACCAACCTAGTTTGTTCTATATCTCAGTAAAATTTGAGCCAGTAAAATTTGTTACCTTGCATGTAATGTACAATTGTACAATATTTTATTTGGTGATCATTTGTACATACGGTTTCGGCAAAAGTAGTTTTATATATCCTAAAGCTCAAGTAAACAGCAGAAAATGTCAAATACCACCAAACATTGACATCTAACGTCAATACTACAAACTTGTAAAATTGACAGCTGCCAGCGTCAAATTTTTGCACTGGCTAGCCAGTTAAAAGTGGTTTTCAATGTTTGTATACTGTTTTGATAAATATCGTTTTACAAGTGAATAAAAAATGCATGCAGGCATATGTACCAAATGTCCATAAAGTACAGGCAAAGTTGGTAGAAAATAAAGAAAAGACTTATATGCCGTGTTGTAACAAACTGCATGCGTGTCTAGAAACATACTTAGAATAAACTCAAGGCAGATCTATACTCTATTTACTGAATAGAAATGGTAAAACCACTCCCCATTAATTTATGTTTGCTTTGACCAATGTATGTAATGACGAATTTTACACGCGTGAAATTAATAAAGATATTTCGAAAGAATTTCTAACCTCAAAAAGAGAGTGGTTCTGACATTTAATCAATATTAATTATTTTCATTACATACCTTGATATATACAAATGTTCACTAATGTATTGAAAAATACTGTTATAGATGAATGGGAATAACAGCAGCACCAGCATCTGGTCGATAGCCGAGTGGTTAAGTTAAGTGGCTATTATGATTATATAAAGCTACTTTCACGTATAGTCTAGTATACTTTAACTTGGCGTGTGTATGTATGAGTTAATATTTCCGTACGATTTCATTTTCTCCCATATTGTACAAAAAGTTAAAGCAATAGTCTAGAAACATTGTCTACGTGGACAATATTTCTGGATCTTTGTGTACAAGACAAAATGAAATCGTACGGAAATATTATCTCATACATACACACGCCAAGTTAAAGTATACTAGACTATAGGACAAATAATTCAACCTATACTACCTATATTAAATCTTATTTGGTCTTACAAAACCCTGCCTTGCTTGCACTTTTTGAGACAGGAATTAAATTTAATAAAAACCGTAAATATTGCATTTTCTGTGCATAAGGTTGTTGCTTTATTTTTTATTTGAAAAACCCTGTGTACTAATTAGTTTATATCACACGCGTGGGGTTAAAATGAAGATTACGAGTTTGTGACATGCATGCTCAATAGTCACACGTCCTCGATGAACCGCTTCGCCTCAAAAATAATCAATAAAATCTTTCAGTATCCGTTTTAATGCTTCCTGGAAAGGGGCGTTTGTTTTTTCAGTCTGTCTAAACAGTGATTACAGTAAAACTTATCGAGTAAGTAAATTTCGGATCACCGATCACTTGTAAATTATTGTGTTCATGCAACACGTACCTAATATTATTAAACAGTTTGGATATCGCCACTTGGTATATGTATGCTATATCTTTTTCATTGCCTCTATGTTATAATATGCAACTGTAATTATATGCTAGCCGGGCAATGGCATTATGGTATTTAGAAAGTATTTAACATTTTGATATTTACCTTTTTGGTAGTTAACAAAGCTACAAGTCTGGAGGCGTAGCTACAAACCTCTAGAAAAAGATAATTTACATTATCTAAAAGATATTTTTAGAGAAAATTATTCACAAAGAACTACACTTTTTAATGAGGGATTCATTATCTTACCGTAGTCGACCATCTTGTAGGATAATTGTTATTCATGTAGTTGAACTATGTTTCATCTGAAGTTAGCATATAATAACCAAAGATTTAACCAGCCGGATCAAGTATAGACATCCGTAGCCAAAAACACCACGGACCGTGAAATACAACCACACAACCAATGCAGTGAACGTACGTAGTACGTAAGGTTTAGGAATGTTGGTCTATTTTGCTAGATACTAGTCAGTGTGGATTGTGGAAGAGGTTAATAAATTATTTTGTTCCTGACACAGAAACGCTTTTTTTTCTTAAAAACCAATATGTGAAGTTAAAAATAATATTAAACGTTAAATAAAAGGTAAAGTTAATGCTTAATATTCATTGAACATGGGTGTAGGTTATATTTTTCTTCCTATTAGTTTGCATGGTCACAAATAAAAACAAATTTATTTGCGTTTCACGTTGTACTTAACATTGAATTATTTAAGTAATAAATTTATTATTCTGAAAGCATCGTGGATTTAAATTGCAAATAACAATGCAAACATTCATAATCTTTATGTATCATCATTTTGAGTTGATGTATCTATACAATTTCAGCTTATTTTTTAAAAACATACTTTTGTTGTAGGATCTTGCTAAATCGCGGGCAAACCAAAGAATCGAGTGATGTATTTGCGATGCGAGAAACTACCCAAGAGCTATTATGAGATCTTCAGAAAAGTGCATAAGAAAAATGGCAAAAATAACAGTGTTGTGTAATTTAGAAATTTGGAAGCACAGTAAATGGAGAACTATTGATAAATTAAGATAATAAAGAACATTACCTAATCCCAAAAAATTGTATTCTACATTCCGTAAAAATCGTGCCATAATTCTCTTAATAAACTGTAAATTTTAACTCTAAATTTAAAATAACCAAAGTCAATAGTATTGCTGAGGGTACCTAATAACTTAGTAAGAACAAAGTGACAGATGTGGGACGAGTCCAAACCCCTTTTAGGGGGCAACAACAGGCTACCGCCAGTTAGACATTTCCCGCAGAGAATTAAGAAGAAAACAAGTTGGATTTTAAAACCTGCAGCTCTGAGAAAATGTGTGATTGCTGTTATATTTTTTTCGATAATTTTAATTATAATATACTCAAGACAAACCCGTTCACCTTATTTAACTACGTAAGTACTTATATAATTTTGTTCAATTTAAGTTAGATATTTATTATATATTTATGTTTTAAGTGTCTGAAAGATTATACCCAATTTTGTTTTAAAATTTTTATGCATTTAGTGCTTAAAGAGGGCTTAAAATTTGAGAGGAATCGAGGGAAGAATCTATTTCCAATATACACAATGTATTGAAATAAATTTCTGGAAATAACTAGAGGTACTTTACAAAAGACTAGTATGATAAATATTTCATAAGAATGGATTTTTCAAAAGGCACAAAGTATTATACCTAATTAAAGAAATTTAACAATATACAATTTATAACAATGAAACCCTTTAGACAATCAGTGAGTGATCAAAAAAACAATATCATGTATAGGTCACGTGATACGAAATAAATATGTTTTTTAAATGGAACACCCTATATAGGTATTATTGCATTTTCGAGAAGCCCTTTTTCCCCTGATTTCAAATATATAATATTGTACCTATAGGTCTATCTTAAATTAATACTTCTTTACATATTTGACATTCAAAATGCAAATGAGCTGCTTTATTGCAAGAAGAGAGAGCCATGCATGTCAAAAGTGAGACAAAAATAACAAGATAGGCCACGAAAATAATTATTTTATTGTTTATTCAATTTTGACATTTCAAACCGTCATTATTAACTCCATAATAACAACCAACAACCGTAAATAGTTTAAATAACATAGCAAACTTTCTAGTAAACACTTACCAATCACTAGTTCTAAAACACTGTCCACTAAAGAAGTGCTTTTCTAACAATAAATCTCCTGCCAACTGGTTCAACTTAAAGCTTAGCCAATCATGCTACCCTGCTCATTTATTTAAAATTCATCTTGATCATGTGTTCTTTGGTTGTGCAAAATACGAAGCTGTCACTGCAACGCTAATACAAAGAATTCTCCAAGATTGAAATATTCTCGCTCCTTATAATTTACTAAGTCTAGTGTCAATTGGTTCAAGAAAAATATACAACAGTATTATAAATTTCGTAAATGAAACTGAAATTAAGCTATAGATTAATCTGGTACCTCTCCTCATGTTAGTTTTTCCTACTTTCCAAGATCTCCCTTGTGCTGTGTAAATTATAAAAATGTCCTGGTCGACCCCGGTATGAGAAGTGTGTGTCTTGTCATTTCCTCTCGTTTTTTCATATTCATTCTCTTATTTGTGCTAGGTTTATTTATAGGAATTATTGTATTTACCAGTGCATGGTTCATAACCTAAAGCCAGAGAAAAAAACTGGTTCAACGATGAAATTCGTAATAAATAAGTCTAGGGATAGCTGGAAACTGATAAATTTTGAAAGTAATCGTAATAAAAATAATAATGAGGAAATGAATGTAGATCCGGATGCTTTTGTAAATTTTTTCGCAACAGTAGCTGATCTCATAGTAAACGACTTACCGAAAACCAATGGAAATGCAATACAATTTCTGGAACATACACCTGCACCACACATTTTATTTTTTCTAGAACCGGTCACTGCATTGGATGTTAGTGATGCAATCAAAGCCCTAAAAAACTCATATAGCAATGATATAAGTATATTATTTGAGCATGACTACGTCACTGGAACCATAACAAGTACAAGAACGGCGGCAGAAAAGTCGCGAATGTTATGCCGGAACATTCTGGAATATTCTACTACATTCGACGCGGGTATATACAGAGACTGGATCGGCGGACTGAAACAGTTTTTAGTTGGACAAACAAGTGATAAGATGAAATAAGAAACAGTAGCAAGTTGTAAATTAAAGTAGTGAATTCACTTCACACTTCATTTAACGCCCGCGAAAACCTAAAAAAAATATATTTCTCATTGCTAAAAATACACAAAGACGGCCAATCGGCAAATTCATTAAAACCACCTATATATCGTCTAACTAAATCAATTAAAAACTCCTGTAACTTAAATCTGTACAATAGGTTACCTGGACAGATAAAAAA
This sequence comes from Leptura quadrifasciata, assembly GCA_963675555.1. Taxonomy (NCBI): domain Eukaryota; kingdom Metazoa; phylum Arthropoda; class Insecta; order Coleoptera; family Cerambycidae; genus Leptura; species Leptura quadrifasciata. The sequence goes on from OY776676.1 coordinate 13,203,802, forward strand.
TTTAAACATTAATAAATTCAAAAAATTAGACCCATATTCTTACATACTGTTTTTATTCTGTTGATGAATTCATGGGCACCGAACTTGATATTAACTTATATACTGTATGTTGGCATGGAGGATACTCACAGATTCAAAATCTTTTACTATTTTTAATCCCGTAATTTATTTATTCAATTCCTTCTTTTTTAAATTCCCTAATTTGCTATAAATAGCAAGCTAGTTATTGTTAATATAGTTGTTTTTGTCATTAATATATGCCTATGTTAAAATGTTTGTTTTAGTTAAATATGTGTTTAAGTTTATACAACTGGGACATCAGTAATGCTGGCTTGCTGCAAATGTATATGTATATAATTAGTAAATAAACATTATCTATCTAATTAATCAATTAAATAAATTGTTCAAAGTGGTCACCATTATTTTCAATGCAATACTCGTAGCGTCTTCTTAAATTTAGGAAAATATTGCAAATAGCATTATTATGGTTTCTGTTTAAGTTGTTAATTTCTTCTTGAATTTTTGCTTTAATGGCCTGAAGCTTGTAATTATGATTAAAATTGACTTTGTCTTTTAAAAACCCCCATAAAAAGCTATCTAATGGTGTCAAATCAGGGCTATTTGGTGGCCATTGAATGGTCCCAGCGTTACCTATCCAAATGGGAACTTGATTATTTAAATGTTCCCGAACTTCTAATACGCTGTGTGGAGTCGGTCCGTCCTGATGCCAAATCATTATAGACGATGCGTCCATAGGGAGAATTCTTGAATTAGACGATCTGCCTCTGGTAAAATTATTTCGAGATGTGTTTGTCGTGTCAAAGTAAAATCATAAAATATAGTCCCAACTACTTTGTTTTGAAAAATTCCGCACCAAACGTGGATTGATTTTCTACCCGATTTTTTATTTGCTTGCCTTTTCTCTGTCTTTGGTTGTTATTCTCCCAGGAATGTCTGTTTTTTCTATTAAAAACTCCTGCCGTGGAAAAACTTGACTCATCTGTCCACATAATTTCTTTTAAAAAATCAGGATTTTCATCTAATTCATGGAGCATGATCTGACAATACTCCAATCTTCTACGTTTTTGGTCTTCATTCAGTTCCTGGATGGGTAATATTTTGTAAGGCCTATATTGATGCTTTTTCAAAGTTCTTTGAATGTTGGAATAACTTTTTTCCATTTCACGACAAGCATTTAATAAACTATTAACCGAATTTTCTAAAACAAATATTAAAATAAGGTATCAATCTATTTTTATAATAAATTATTTTTTTACCTTCAAAATCTAAATCTTCTTCCTCGTTTGCTGTAACGTTACGTCGTTTTCTTGAAAAACTATGGGTCCTATTTACATAACGATAAACATTTAAAAACGTGTTTACACTAGGAATCGTTCGATTCGGATACAATGTTATGTATTACCTTCTTGCAGCACACTTATTTCTCCAGCTCACTTTTCTTGCAATAAATCAGCTCATTTGCATTTTGAATGTCAAATATGTCAAGAAGTATTTAAGATAGACCTATACAATATTATATATTTGAAAACAGGGGAAAAGGGGCTTCTCCAAAATGCAATAATATATAGGGTGTTCCATTTTAAAAAACACAAATATAGTAAAAAAAAAATAATCTGGCTCCGCAGTTTACATAGCATTATCCTATAAACAGATTCGTGCTTCCCACTTTCCGTGTTATATCTCGAAAGCGGTTAATCACACGATGAAAATGCATGTAACCAAATTTAAAGAAATTTGAAGACAATTCTATGCTTTACAAGTTTGCAATAACCTCTAGTGACATGTGATGCATAGGAAGTGAGATATTTGCAAACAACTGATTTTTGTAACCTTTGACCTTTGATATTTTGAGTAGCTGACACGAGATCTTATGAGACTTTTGAGCCCGTCTTTATAACTTCAAAACAAAGATTTATGCAAATTTTCAGCTGTCACTTTTATTCAGAGGTTTAATCCTCCTTTGATAGGATTATTATATCATTTCTATTTAATAAGAACCTTAAAGTATCTGTATTTCTGAAATACTAGAATACAGCTACTATTTTTCATTTTACATTGATTTTCCATGATTTTTTTGAACTAAAATATTTATCTCGGGATTTATATTGTGACACCCAAAACTTTGATATTTTAAGGGTACATTACCAAGGTCAAATAGTGCGTTAAATCCTCATTCTTATTTTACATAATTCTTAAATACGAGCCAACGAAATTCAGAATTGATCTCATTATGTAAACTAGCAACCTTAAGACAAGGACCTATATTTTATATATAATCCTAGTTAAAATTAAGTTTCCAAAATTTTCCCCTCCTTGATTATTTAACACGAACGTGCCACTCACTCGTCCCAAATTCACCATAAATTGTTTTATATTCTACAAAGGTACTTAAATATTCAAATAGAATATAATGCGATGTATTATAAAATAAAACAACATGAAAAAAAGTGAAAAGTCAGCATATTATTTGCTTCTATTAAAGTATTGTGTCGAACACGAATATGTTAAATGTCATGTAAAATAGTTGGGCGTTTTGCTACTACATGGCAGCACCATAGCGGTGATTGAAATATCGTTTAAAACTTGGTTTAATTATTTGCTCATATTAATGTTAAAAAATGACATTATCATTGTCATTTGGGATTAATTACTTTTTATTCATAAAGATTAACAGTACTTTGATATGAAGGCGTAGAAGGGCCACAACAACAAAAATATTTCTGTCTTTTATCTCAGAGTTTTGACCTGTAACTCAAAATTCTGACTTTTATCTCGGAATTCTGACTTTTACCTTGGAATTCTTAGAGATTATCCTAGATCGCAATACCATTTCTTTCTTTTAAAATTTCGACTTTTATCTCAGAATTCTGTGATAAAAGCCAGAATTCTGAGATGAAAGCCAGAATTTTGAGTTACAATTCAGAATTCTGAGATATGAGTCAGAATTCTACTTTTAACAAATATTTTCGTTGTTGTGGCCCCTTTACGCCTTCCTACTTTGACCTCTACCACAATACGAAAAAACCTGCCCCAATGAAGTGATGGCTATTTATATATCCTTTTTATTTTACCCTGTTTCTCTGAAGAAAAGTAGGTAGTTACTATGTTTTTTATGATTAAAACATTTTTTAATAAATAAATTGCAAAAGATGCACTACTTATTTTTCGTATTCATGATATTAAAACACTACAATTTCATTCAAACTTACTGCCCAATTCCCGAATTAATATGTGAATAATATATTAAATCTTGGAAGAAATTAAGATTATGAATTATGTACGATTGTCGATTTTAGTAAAACTGATGTCTACAAAATAGTTCTAATTTTTTTTTTTTTTCACCCATTTTCAGTAACTATCTGTTGGTGACACTGCTATTAAATATTACTTTCTAATAAATGGTTGTACCGTTTATTAGAAAATATCATTACTATACATAGAGTACTAATTATACCAAGGGACTAAGTGCATTTTTTATCAAGTGTGAAGGATCAATTAAAAAGCAGTTTCGCTTTGTTGTATATTGGTACAAATTATTTAATTTTTTGCTTTCCACGGTCTAACAGTGCGCTATTGCTATTGTAATAATCATTTTCAAGAAGTAAAGGATCTCTTTTACTCCTCGAGGGACAGAAACCACTTTCTACAATTTAGTCCTCGAAAATGACAATTAAAATAACAGTGTTAGATCACAAATACTAAAACGTTTTTGAGATGGGAAATGCTCCAAAGTATTTTTTTTATTTTCCATTGTGGTGCTACTGATTTTTATTAAGGGTGTACAGAAAAGCTTCTACATGACTCACTAATTTCCTCTTTATTAAATAGCTATAAAGATTAGTATTACACATAAACACGGATAAAGTCTGTACATTTCTTGGTGTTATAAATACCTACGTATATATTATTCAAACTCTACGTATAACAAACTACTTCATGGCTAAGTTTGGCGATTTACTTACTTTTATGCCAGCTAAATACGCACAACGCACAATACTTCAAGATGTTCTGTGTGTCACCGAGGTTTTGCAAAAATTTGTTGTAACTGGTATATGTAAACATAAAATCGCGTCGCGATTACAGTTCGTACGGTCCTGCACGCCGAATCTGTACACTGGTGTGGCTTCTGTGTAATCGACAGGACGATGTAATTCGATTATTTACAAATTTACTCGCGATTGACTGCTGCATGCAAACACAGTCTTAAATGGAACGCCCTGTATATTTTTGCATTTTTGGATTCTGTGATAAAATCTAATATTATTTTATTTTATATACCATATTAATTATTAGGTAACCAAAATTAGAACATTAATATTCAAGTTCTATCAATTAATTGAAATGTTAAATAAAAGAACCATAACCAATACTAGTTTATAAAGCACTTGCTGAATCGATTCTACGTTATGGTATTCTGGTTTGGGGGGGTTTATACTCAAATGCACTAAAAAAATTAATCGTAATACAAAACTACATATTGAAAATTATCTTTAACAAAAACAAACTATATCCTACTAACCTCATGTATTCTAAAGAAATAATTAATATACGATCTTTATATGTTCTTAGTGTTTGTGTATACACATTTAAAAAAGACGAGTTAAAGAATTATACCTCAAATATATATACAACACGTAGTGTAGCAAATGGTCTCCTCAAAATTCCTTCTAGCAATAAAAAGCTAAACCAAAAATGTGTAACATATCTGTCACCAAAATTCTATAACATATTACCTATGAAAGTCAGACAAAGTCGAAATACAAAAAAATTTAAAACATTATGTAAGGAGTACATCCATGATCACTATCCTCTTTTCTCCAAACTAGTGGAAAATTAGTTAATATTGTATTGTAATGTAATTAGCATTAGTATAGTTATTATGGTTAATGAACATTATTATAAATTGTAACCTTTATTGAAAACACAATTAGGTATCGAGATTTTTTAGCATATGCACAAGACAAGTGTCAACTCACTTAGGTGCATATATTCCGTCTAGTTTGTTTTCTTACATACCACCAGATTTAATTAATTTTGTAATGTTTCTTATTAATTTATAATGTAATGTATTTGTAGCGTAAAGTAAGATGTAATGTACTATTCATAATTAGTAAGGTAAAGTAAATTGTAATATAAATTTCTATCAGGTCATGTAATTAAATAATTGTCCGAACGATTTTGATCAAAATTAACACATGGATGCTATTTTAGTACTAGTATAAGATGATATAACTGTTACATAATAATTTCAGCGACTGAGGTTAAAAAAAATGTTAAAGAATTAAAAAAAAAACATGACCATTTGTGCATTTCAATAATTTTGTGAAGGGCAGTTATCTGATCAAATTCAGAGTTCCGTAATGGTGTCTGAAATATCACATATTTCAATAAAATTTTGTTTGTTTTTGTTAATACAATACTTAATATCGAAAACTTGAAGTTTAGGTGATAAGTGCTCTGCGTGTTGCCCATTTTGATTGACATGCATCTCTTTGCGTTTGTGAAATTAAGTTTCTACTGTTCTACAGTCAAATACATGAAAGAAAGAATAATAACTGCTTTTCGATTGATCACACCGGTAATTTTAAAAACAGTATTTTTGCTGCCGTATTCAATAACGTTAATTAAATAAAAAGAAAAAAATTAATAGAAAATTACATGAAAATAAACTTTTGCCAACAAATGTTGCAATGTTATTTAAAAAAATTAATATGTTTCTAGTTCCTAGAATATAAAATTTAATTTAAGCACTTATGTAAAATCAATTATGGGAAATTTTAGCAACAAATATTTGCATCATAAAACTTGAGATATTTTCAAATCGCTATTTTTGTCTTAAAAAAAATTAAATGTATTTAACATAGATATCGACAATGTTATTTAATAAGTGTAGTACTTAAGTGAATATTTAAAATGCATATATTAAAATTTCTTTGATGTTGGTTTATCTTATGTTACACCATAAATTTAAATTGTAAATATTTATTGAGAGATTAATTGAAGTAATAATTATTACTAAAAGTGACCATGACATGTTTCTGATAAAATTGATTTTACAGTGATTCATACTAAAATCCGATCAGAGCTGAATTCTAAAGAAAGTAGAAAAAATGGGAAACGAGTCTCAACAGATTTATAGTTGTTTAAAGAATTGATTGCAATTTGTTACCTAGCCAATTAAAAATTACCATTAAATTGAATTTAGTCCAATAAAAACACTAACCACTAATATCTCTCAAATCTTTCAAAAGTTTTTTAAACACATCTATACCTAATCCCCAACGTTGGCCGGAAGTAGGAAAGTGCTGAATACATAGTCACAACAGTATACAGCTTATTAAATCTTATCTTACTAATCGTTATCAGTTTGTATCTATTGGTAATAATATACAGGGTGATTTATGTAAACATGTGGAAAATAAAATGGTATACAAGTCTGTTATGTGGGAAAGCCTCTGTAATATTTTAAAGCGATCCGAGGTAATTTATTATATTTTTTTGCATTAAAACCTGCAAAGATACACTTCTGAACGGGTGAGTTATGCTATCTCGACGCGTTCACACACGTGCCGCTTGTTTGTTTAGTAGGTAATATCAGCTGTCTTAGTTGTCTAAGGTTAGTGTGCCACACATTCACTATTCAGTTCAGTGACTTTCGTTTAGAGTATTTCCAATTTTTGTTAAATTTTAAACTGTATTCGCAAATATCGATTATTGAGTTCACGTCGCAAGAGTACTGCGACATGATATTAACCTATGGTGCAATGAATGAAAGTCTTGCAGGGGCTGTACGAAAATACGGGAGAAAACTTCCCCATAGGCGCAAACCTAATGAGAGAAAACATTTAAGGCAACGAGCTCGGGACACCGGGTTTTGTCTACCAGGTGACAGAGAACGTGTAGTAAATCGTCCTGTTGAAGTAGACGAAGAAGTTCTAGAATTACTAGAACTAGACCCTTCAATAAGTACCCCATACGCGAGAATCGTTTTTGCCCATACCACATAAGAAAGGAAGTGATTTCGTTGCACCGTATTACGTCAGATTGGTTAGTCACAGGCGGCGCACTTCTACAAAAAAATAAGGCAATTTTTTTTCCAAATTTTTTTAACTCCTTTTGGTGGGGACAACCCACTGAATCATTTTCCGCATGTTTAGGTAAATCACCCTGTATAGATAGTTAGATACTTTATTTACCATTATAAAAAACACAAATACAATTTGTTTTGGTACGTTTAATTATACAATAATACTTATTATGGCAATAAAAAGCATTACATACAGCCTTGTGTGACAAACAATTTTATGATTACACACACTCAGTAAAAAGGAAAAGCCATTACATACAATCTAGCAAAAGTAAAAATATGTTTTTTTTTATTATGTAGATTCGGACCAGTCGTACTCAAAAACTTCTTCAATTTTATAAAAGACCTAGGCCATCAATGAACTCTTAACAATACATTTTATTTTTTTTATTGAATAATTCCTCCATGTCTCTGGTAGGGTGTTATAAATTTTCATAGGTAAAAATTCTGACTGCTTAGTAGTTTTGCACAACTTAACTTTTGGTAAGCGCAATAAATGGTGGTTCTTTCTCGTAACATATTAATGTAGCTATGTACCGTTTGTGTACTTATTTTTATTTTTGTGTATATACATAATAGCCAGAACCCCCAGATATCGATTTGAGTTGAATCGGATCTTAAACAGCAAAGTTGTCCGCCATCTTGAAATCGCCATCTTCAACTAAATTTTTGAATAGAAATTCGTAATCGGCGAACCTGAAAACCCCCAGATATCGATTTTGATCTATTTGGACCATAAATGACAAAAGTCGTCCGCCATATTGGCGCCGCCATTTTGAAAACCTCCACATATCAATTTGAAGTCGAATGGGATGATAAACGGTAAAGTCGTCCATCTTGTTTTTTCTTATATGAAAATGTTAAAGTGTATTATTGTCACCGGACTTATACGCTTAATTAGAACTAATCGAAATTTTGATTGCAAGACTTGACCTAAACAAACTAACTAACAAACACTGCAAGTTTAATAAAAGCCTTTAATAAACGAAATTCTCCCTGCTGTCGACATCCGCTGCTATCTTGATTGTGATGTGTTTCGTTCACACTCGCACTAGCAACATCTCATATATTTATCTCTCTCAAATAACCAGTTCTGTTTGTCACATATTGATACTGATAGATAAAGATATGCTTTACTGCTGGCGATAGAAGATATAATATCGCTTACAGCCCAAAACAAAAGCATTGATATTTTCGTAGAGAGCACGCGTTCTGAAGCGAGGGAAATTCAAAATATTATTTTTTTATGTACTTTTTAGATACTAATTTTTAAAAATAAGTACTTTTTAACAACCTACTACAAAAATATATACTCTTTCATAAAATAGTGACCGAGTACGAGTCCTGTAAGCGGCACTTTTTGACATACAAATGATTTTTTTTTCACTTCCGGTTTCGCCGGAAGTGACACTAACTTTCGATTTTTTAATGGAACACTCTGTATATTATTGCATGTTTGAATTCTGCATAATTTTCTGAATCCAACGATGCCAGACAAATGACATTTAAATATACTCTTGATATAATTACGTCTGGTGGTTTGTTATACTTTAGACCCTGACCGTGTTACTTGTCCTTTATCTAGCCAGTGCTCAGCTGTATAACATTTAAGAGACCATGTACTGCTAATATATTTTTAAAGGTGCGTGATTTCACGCTAAAAATAGCTCAAGCATATATTGGTAATGATGAATGATATTTCAAAAACACCCTATAGATCGGTAGCAGGATCTTATGAATTGTCCTGAGTTAAACTGCTCTCAAAAATGATCAAACGCACGGATAAAAGGTTATGAAGCTAATTGTAATTGCATGTTTTAATAACTACTGCTTTTTACGTAATACACCGGGTGACAACGAAATTAGACCCCTTCAAATTTCTCGGTTGCTTTTAGGAATAATATTTTGGAATATTGGCTAATCATTTTTGACACAAGAAGCCACATTTTGCACTTATTAATTGAAAAATGTCACTTAGCAATAATTCTTGATTTTTAAATAGCAACCTATATATATATTTCTGCATATTTGCATTCTCATTACAACGATGTATCACAAGTAGGTAATTGTTGTCAAAATAGCATAGCATTCGAAAACGTGAAGAGCTGAATTGGCAACTGCAGGACTGTTTTCAAAAAATTCACTCAGTAGGCCTTGAATGTGATGCCTTCATTTTTACTGTTGCATTTCAATAAATGGTGCAAATACCACTGTTTTGAATTGAATAACAAATTTTCGAAAAAATATAAAAAGCAAATAAATTTTATTCAATGTTTTTAAATGGTAACCATATTTATACTTGCACCAACAAAGCCCAAAACATTAACCTTCCATTTGATGTATGATACGTCTAGTTTCGGTGCTGATTTACTTTGAAATTATTGGATTTCTGTAGATGCTCCTACTGATGGTTTCCCAAAAGCTTCGCGAATTTTGGTTTCTTGAAGATGATGAATAAACTTGTTATTTGACACACCCCCACAGGAAAAAAAATCATAGGGGTTAGGTCCGGATTTGGCAGACCATCTTGTGCGCCTATGTGTTGAAATTGACTCTATTTTGAAATCTGTTTTGTAAATAATTAGAGACATCTCGAAGGTTATATGGCGGAGCCCCATCTTGTTAGTAATAAATGTTTCTTCTCAAATTCATAGGTAGTTCTCATAATAGCCCTCAATTTCATTTTTTAAAAAGGTCAGGTACTGTCGTGAGCAGAGAAAATAGGACAACTTTTTTTTTTCTAATGTAAATCTGTCTCTATTTGAATATGTAATGAGTAGCCGAAATAAAACAGATATCACTTTTAATTTATTTTTTATTTTAATGCAGTAGTAGTTATTGCTATAGTAAATAATGGATGGTTAATTAAACAAATTGCACTGTGTTATAGCATTAACAAAAATTTGGAGAAAGTGGAGAATAAACGGTATAATTAGTAGAAATCCTGGATCAAAGGACAAAGGATATCCTACTTAACAAGAAATTAACTATTAATATTTCGTTATCGCACCATTTCTATTTATAACTTCTATAAGTCTGTTTGGCATAGAATTAAATAACCTTATACAATAATCATTAGTAATATTTTCTCATGCATTATTTACTATTTCCTGTAATTCTTCGGCATTCCATGGTCTCACATTTCGTTTTTGATACTTCTTAAGAGTAGTCCCCATACTTCTTCCACAGGGTTAAGATCTGGACTATGACTGGGCCAGTTAATAAGAACATTGATGTTGTTTATCTTGAAACCAGTTAGTTACGGTATGAGCAGTATGAACGGAACAATTGTCTTGTTGAAATATGAACTCATTATTAGGAAATAATTGTGACACAGAAGGGAGCATAATATTGTCTAAAATCCTAATATACGTTTCACTATTAAATCGTTCCTGAATATGCCACAAAACACCAGGACCACGTTCCGATATCCAAGCCCACATATAGATGGAAAATCTACCACTTTTATCATTGTTAGATATATATTTCTTATAGAATCCAGTATTCGGAGGGCGGTAAACACGAATACGACCGCTGTGTGTTGACTGGAAAGTCTTTTCGTCTGTAAAGATTACATTGTTCCAAAAATTTACATCATGCGCTAAAAATTCAAGCGCAAATCCTATTCGAGCTTTTTTATGGTCAGCTTTAAGTAAGTATTTCTGTGCTGCTGCATGACAGCGTAGCTCCGATTCTCTTACTCGCCGGCGACCAGTACTACTCGACCCAGAAAAAATGGGTTTTTTTCGGCAGCCTGAATAACTGAATAAAATGGATTTTCTACTAAAGCATTTACCAATTGCAAATCTTGTTGAGTTGATATCCTTCGTCGCCCTGATTCAGGATTTCTACTAATCGTATCGTTTATTCTCCACTTTCTTAAAATTGCATAGTGAATTTTTGTCAATATTATAATGCAATGCAATTTGTCTCATTGATCATCCATCTTCTGTTTTAGCAATAACTCCAGATTTAACTAAATCGCTTATATGAGGCACACTTGCAATAAATTATGACAACTAACTGGCAATGTCATAAAAATTAAAGTTATATACACAACTAGATTTTAGCAAAATACCGTTATAAGACTTGTCCTATTTTTTTTTGTCACGATCATACCTAATTCCATTTAAAGTCCCCTGAAATAAAATAGGACTTATGATCTTAGTACCCACAATTCCTGCCCATACATTTACCCCAAACACTTCTTGGTGATTTCCTCCTCTAAAACGTAAATTTTCCTAAGACCAGTAACGTAAACTATTCTTTTTAAACATGCCATTGTTAGTGAACCAACTTTTATCTGGCAACAATGTTTCTATTTTCTAGTAACCAATTACAATAATGAACTCTCCTACCTGAATCAGCTTCATATAAATGCTGATGATGTTGATATTTATATGATTTATATCCATGTTTTCTCAGTCTTCTTCTAACAGATTCTGGGCATCTCGGCTGATATCAAGAGCACTTCCAATCTGACGTGTACTTGCATTTTTGTTAATTTCCACAGATGCTAAAACATTAATCTCTGTGGCCTCCTCAATAATAAACGAGATAATAAACATATTTTGTTCGTTTTCATTTAGTTGGGCCCTACATTTTTCTTCAAAAATCTTAAAATATTTTCTACAAGGATGATGCCTTCCAGGATACCGCTCTGCATATAACCTTTCAGCTGGATATGCATTTCTTTTAGATTCCTCATAAATAAGTAACATGTCCATCTTTTTCATTTTAGGTAAATACCACCATTTTGTATTTTTTAAAACTTTCAAATATTTATATTAGAAATAAATCACAAGCAAATTAAGGAAGCACTACATAAACTTTATCAGATAATAACTTAGGCAAATGTTTCAAAAGAAATGTTATTTTGTCATGGCATGCTTGTAAAATTTAATACTTTAACTGAAGAATAGCATCTCTACAGAAATCCAATACAATAATTTCAGTGTAAATTAGTACTCAAACTAAACGTATTATACATCAAATAAAAGGTTAATGTTTTGGGCTTCGTTGGTGCAATTAAAAAATATGGTTAGTTACCATTTAAAAAAATAGAATAAAATTCATTTGCTTCTTATGTTTTTTCAAAAAATTGTTTTCCAATTCAAAATAGTGGTTTTGGCACGAAATAAACTTTTATTGAAATGCGACAGTAAAAATTAAGGTTATACATCAGATTTAAGGCCTACTGGGTGAATTTTTTGAAAAGTCTTGCAGTTGCCTTTTCACATTTTCGCATGTATGACGTCATTTATTTATTTATTTATTTATATATATAATCACTTAAGCTGCTACAATGCAGATGTGAATGTCAACAAGAAAAATATAGTACATGATAAGTTTTTACCTGAGATATAAAATATAAAATACAATAATTGCAACACAAGTTAAAATTCATTGTAAGAATAAAAACATTTACCAATTAAAAACTTTTTAAGACTAGATTTGTATTTGATAAGATTATCGATGTTTCTAATCTCATTAGGTAATTTGTTGAAAAGAGTAATACCCGAGTAGTAAGGTGACTTTTCAAAGAGAGTAGTATTATGATGCGATAGAGCCAGTAAGTCATCATGGGGAGTGTTATAATTATGAAAACTAGCATTTCTTTTAAATAGATGCATGTTGTCTTTAATATATTTCAACAAGGAGAAAATATATATAGACGGTACTGTTAATATTCCATGATATTTGAAAGTGTTTTTACAAGATGTAGTAAAATTGAGATTAAAAATTAATCTAATTATACGCTTTTGGCAAACAAAAACCCGCTGGAGATTAGTGGCTCGCTCCCACAATATAATATTATAGGCAATGTGACAATAAGCCATAGAATAGTACACTTGTAGTAAGGCTGCACTGTCTAAGGAATTTTTAAGCTTGCCTATGCAGTAGTACGCTTTGTTAAGTTTTTTGCATACTTCATCAATTTGCATGTCCCAGTTTAATTTTGTGTCGATTGAAATGCCTAGGAATTTTGTGCTTGAGCTAAATGATAGAATCATGTTAAATTTTAACTGGGTGTTATTAGGTAGTGATTTTCTTTGTGAGAAATACATACATACAGTTTTCTCGATGTTTAATATTAGATTATTCAAGCAGTGGCGTAACCAGAACTGAATTGAGGGGGGGGGGGGGGGGGGCCAAAGCCAAGTGATAAAACTAACTGAAAGATGATTTAAGCTTCTGGTGATAGATTTTAATCACCTAAAGCAACGTATAGTGTTCACTGTTTTGGTTTGGTATACGTGGAAACCAATTCAATGTTAATAAAAGTAAGAATTAGAAATAAAATGAAAACTTTTATTTATCAAAACATAACGTTCGCATAAACGAAATAACAAAATAAAAATTCTACAGCAATAAATAAAATATAAAACTTACAAGTAAAACAAATTTGAGCAGGCTAACGGGCGGTTTTATACGTTCTGTTTAAACTTCGGGTGTTGGTTAAACTGGAGTTTATCATAAATGAGCGTTTTATACGTCTCGTTGATCGCCAAATCAGGTTTAACCATCAATCGGTAGATAGGGTATAGTTTAAACTTCAATCTGAAGATTTAATCATGCACAGTTTGAGATTTTGAGTAATATGGCTGTCACAGACCAGCTGTTTGACTGACGTGTTGAAGTTTTCAACTTAACCCAACTTGTTCACACAAAAACAGAAATACAAAATGGACTTATTTGATGCTTTTGAGGAATTAATAATTTACAAAGATGAGGACTTTATTCAAATTGTAGAAGCATTTGAGAGTTTTTAGAGCAAAACCTACTCATTTTGAATATTGGGATGACTTCATTTAGATTATGATTCTGATTGTACTAACTCATGCCATGCATAACACAAAAGGAGAACTTAACCTCTAATGTAAAAAATATAAAAATGCACACTTGGACCACCTGGATTCTGTTATAATTTTGTCTATCAGTAGCTCTGATGAACCGATGAAATAGCAGATATACCAGTACCATCTGGCGTAAAAACTAAACTAGTCTGTCACAGTAACAAGCACCTATAAAACTTCCTACGTTTAAACTTCAAGTTAAACTTATGTTACAATATGCAAAATTTCAATGTGCAAGTTAATTGGATCTAATGCTCAAGATATTTAAAATAATGCGCGGTTAAATCTTACCAAAAAATTTCTTCCCGTTTTTGATGAGGGGGGGCGGGCCAAGGCCCCCTCGGCCCCTCCTTGGTTACGCCACTGTATTCAAGCTACAGTATTCCCCAAATTGCGTCATAACCTCCTTAGCACTATCAAGAAGCTCTGTAAGGCTCGGTGCAGATTTGCCAAATGAGTTGTCGTTGGCAAACATGGTGATATTGCCTTTTGACATGTATGACGGTAAGTCATTTACAAAAAGTAAGAAAATCAAAGGTCCCAGTACCGAGCCCTGCGGGACTCCAAGGCTCACTTCGTGGTCATCTGAAGTCACTTGATTGATTTTTACATGAAGAGACCTGCCCGTTAGATAAGACATGATCCACTTTAAAAAAATTCCTCGAATGCCTACCTTAAACAATTTTTCTTCAATAAAAGCCAGATTGAGTGAATCAAAGGCTTGTGATAAGTCAAAGAATAATCCTATGATGAGGTTATCTATGTCCATTTCTTAGGTTTGGAAATGGATTTGGAAAACAATTACCTACTTGTGATACATCGTTGTAACAAGAATTTTATGTTGAATCTAAATATGGAATAATATATATAGGTTGTTATTTAAAAATCAAAAGTTGTTGCTACTTCTGGTTGGACCGCAAATGACATTTTTCATTTAATAAGTGCAAAATGTGGCTTTTTGTGTCGCAAATGATAAGCCAAAATTTCGAAATATTATTCCTAAAAGCAACCGAGAAATTTGAACGGGACTAATCTCGTTGTCACCTGGTATAAACCCTTTAATTTTCAAATGTTTGTCCAACCCATCATGATATTTTTAAAAAATAACAAAAGGGTTGACTCAGGGCTTGAGAATTTTTAGCTGATGGAGCGTGCTTTACATCTCAAATAAATTGAACTGCAAAATCAACAACAGAATAATATTAATAAAGTCATGTAATTAATTCTATTCTGTGGTGTTGTGTGAGGCAGGTACCTGCTCAATTAAAATTATGTACACACTTATCATTAGTCCCTGTTTAATTAAGTTTTCTATAATATTTACAGGTCTTAAAACACTTAAATAGAATATTATCATTATGTTTAAATATTAAATATTTCGACCTAATTATAATTTTATTATACAATATCTTCCAGAGAGATAAAGACGTACTTATTGTAATTATTAACATAAACACACATGTTTAATTTTTGGTATTCTTCCCATTTTTTGTTGTTCGCAGCTGGCATCTATTATTTATTATGTGTAACCATAAAAGGTGGCACTTTCAAAAATATTTAAGAAACTTAATGTGTTTCTCTATAGTATTTATTTATTTATTTTATCACCTACTTATTTTTTCAGAAAAGACGTCAGATTAAAACTAATGTACGTATATTACTTACTGGCATATTACTAACTTTTTAATTTTTATTATTTCACACAATGTGGTTTTTGCAGCTAATATTTTGTTTTCAGCTTGATTTTAACACAAATAAAGTTTTTTTGTTTGAAAATTGATGCTTTTGTGCAATCCTATTCACATGTGGTTCGACAAGATGTTTTTTGAATTAGCCTTCCTCTATATGTATAGTTGTAATGAGGACGAAAATACACAGGGTGGTTTTTATTAGTGAACATATCAAAGATTTTTTAGTAAATACCAATTTTTATTGTAATATTGAAAAACCACATTTACAAAATGTTTTTGTATTGCATCGATTAAAAAACACATAGTTGTGCTCAATTTAAGAAACAATTAATTCTATTTAAAATTATTTCTAACTTAATTGTAAAAATAATTTTTCACAGCTGTTGCATAATAAAATGGGGCAACTTTAAATTTGCCGTTTCCGATAGCCAAAGCTTGTTTATATATTCGTCTGCTTTGTTATTTTAGTGTTAACAAGAAAGCTAAATAAAATTGAATTATAATAATGACCATTTCTTGAATAGTGTTAAATTGTTAATGCAGGTCTCTTTCACACAGATGTCGCTCAAACTGCTGACCGTCCGGTCAGATGATCCTTATAGAAGGAAAGTTTTTATAATTTTTGATATGTATATTGAAGTCTGTTTTTACGTTGAGGAATGATAGCTGCCGATTAACATAAAAAAAATATATATATGCAGTGTGTCTCAAAAGAAATGCAAAACAAAGTAATTTAATGATATAATATAAATACAAATCTAGGAAAAATAAGATTTTCTTTACAAAACGTGAGATGTACAACATTTAACAAAATTCGCAAAAATTTCATTTTTTTATTACTATAAATATTCAAAATGTGCACCGTTAACATACCAATACCATGTTCGAAATTATGAATTACGTTTTCAATTACATCTGGTATTATGTTTTGTATTTCGTCTCGGATTCGGTTTTTAATTCACCTATTGTATCTTGTCCATTTACTTATACTCTGCTTTTAAGATAACCCTCAAGAATAATCCAATGGAGTTAAATCAGGCGAACGTGATGGCAACTCAATAAACCCTCTTTTGCCTATCCTCTGTCTGGAAATATTTCACTGAGATAATTTCTTCTGGCAAGTCCATAAGAGGGTGGCACACCACCTTGTTAAAACTAAACATTATCAACAAGTATAGTCGGATCTTTATAATTAGGAAAATAATTAGCGGGGGCTGGAACAACTTTTACACGTAAAAAAAATTAAAAATAGCGGTTTTGAGACTCCTGAATCGTGAATTTTGTTTATTGACTGTTCCATTGGGGCAAAATGTAGCCGTGTGAGAAAAGAGAATTGACCATTCCAGAATGACGTCATTGACAGTTCGGCCATATCTGCTGAGTGGCATACAAACCATTTGCATATGTAAACATTGCGAGTATTTCATCATTAAATTGTTTAATCCTGGTCTAATTGATAGAAAAAGCCACATTTTTGTGTTGCTGTTAAATGTTCAACACATGCTGAAAGAGATAATGCATTGTTTTTCTGATTTCCAACTATTTTAACCAATCTTTATATTGTTACGTGTTTACAGTCTTCAGTAAACACTCTGTAGGTTCAAATAACTTGCAACAAGAATCTTCACAAACCGTTATTTATTAATCACTTAAATTACAATAGTAAATACTTAAAAATTACGCAACTAATAATAACTTTCATCTAATATAAATTCACTACTTTTAAATCACAACTGTACTTCACTTTTCTTCTAAAACTTGTCAACTCTTATCTAACCTAAAAACTCTCCCTGTAACTAGAACTGTACTGTATACTTCACGTAACTGTTCCCTCATGTGCTGGATTCACCTCTTTATATACACACTTGGAATGTACCAGAATCTCATCGGAGAACCTTCCAGAATGTACTGGAATCCTCTGCAGTTTTCTTAGGCACCACTAAATGGCGGTTCGCCAGTTGACCCACAGATGGCGCCACCCTACTGACCAGGGAGTAATTACACTCTCCTGTCTGATAGAGGGCAGCACATAACAATATCTTGTAGTTTTAAATTAACAAATTTTGCAAACAACTGATGTTATTGAGTGAAAATTTATATCGCTACACCAGTAGTAGGTGCAAAACTAAAGTTTATTTTGGAATAAAATTGCAAAAATATTCATGTAGTAAAAGTGAATTTAGCTATCCATGACATCAAGGTGGAAGTTATGGAATATAATGCTGGAAATTAAATAAGGGAAAGTCCCTGATTGTTCTATTTGGTACTGTCTTTTGAAACATATACTTCTTTAGCACACACAATTCTTTGTTATATATAGATAAAAACAAAAGGGTTAATTGTTTAATATTATAACGAATTTTTAATTTCCACATTTCTACGATTATTTTTATGGTATTACAGTTTTATGCAAAGAAATACGAGACCCGAACCGAACATTAGGTGTGGAGTTATAAATGGCCCTAGGATACTCCAAAACCATGATCACAAGACAGATGCAAGACTGCGCAGTTACCCTAAAGTTTTAGTTTTTGTAGAAACGATGTACTCGAAACTTGGTCGAGACATTGCCGAACTGCTTGTCCATACTAGAATAAAGTGAGTTTCTTATTATTAAGTCTAATTATTACATCCGATTTAGATAAGGAGCAATATTTATCTCATTTTCACTTTCTAGGTACAAAATAGAAGTAACGGGTAAGAGCGTACCGGTTTTAACCAATTTAGATAAAGGACGGTATGGCGTGATAGTATTTGAAAATTTTAACAAGTACCTGCAAATGGACAATTGGAATAGGGAGTTATTGGATAAATATTGCCGGGAGTATTCTGTGGGTATGATTGGTTTTATTACACCGGAAGAAGAGACTTATGTAGGTTCTCAACTTAAAGGATTTCCTCTGTTTATCCATACTAACCTCAAATTGAAGGTACGATACATATGTGTGTAAAAAAAATATTGATGAATATAGTAGTAGTTATAGTATCGCCTAAAGCACTTATAAAAGTAGTAGTTATGTAGTAGGTATAAATACATACACAATTTGTGGCCTGAAATTCTTTCGCCTTTTCTAGGCTACTCTCGAGTTACTGTATTGTTTACTTTATATTTCATTTGCTTTTTTCAGGATGCCGCCTTAAATGCAGCTTCACAAATTCTTAGGTTGACTAGAGCTGGCGAAACAGCTTGGGGTGAATTACCCGGAAATGATTGGACAATATTTCAAGCTAATCATTCTACATATGAGCCTTTGGAATGGGCAAATAAGAACGATAATTTTCAAAATAATGATAGTAAGTGTAAATTTCATTGATACAGTAACATTAATGCACCAGCGGCTCCCTAATAATGTTTTGTTAATAGTTTTTAAATTTTATTATGAATTAACTTCTAAATAAACTTCAGATATTTTCCTTAAGAATATAGTTTGGCATATAAAGTTATTTATAATTCCCAATTTACAAAAAGTTGAATAACATGGACATTTACGAGAAACGATCAGTCCTAGTTAAACTGACGTCAAACTTACATTATTTTTATAATACGTTAGTAAAATTTAGTTAAAAGTCACATATTTTGAGATATCACAAGCACTGTTTTGTTTATGTAGTAATATTCATCTCGCCATATGCAGAGTATATTTGTAATTGGGAAATAAAATAATCTAATCTAATGCAAAATGACATGACCTTCAGTATACTTACTTTACTAAAGTGGAAAAGATGGAAAATTTAGAAACTACATGTTGTAATGTAATTCTTATGGATGATTTTTGTAGTAAAAGATATTTTCTTCAATATCTATATGGTTTCATTACCTGCTCTTGCGCTCAAGGGATAGTAACCACGCCTAAATCGAGAAATTTAACATTTCAAAAGGTATTGCTGATTTATTTCTAAAATGTAGTATATCTATGGTGACATATTTAATTTATTTAAAAAACATAATGATGCACATTCTATCGGTCATAATTCCTTTATTATACTAGAGGAACAAACAAAAAATCATTTGAAAGCTTAATTAATGTACTTTAACTTTGGTCTTTAGCATTTTTAACAAAAGTACCATAGTTTTTGAATTTTAGTATTTTCTAAATTGAAATACCACATCTTATGAAAGTGCGGATGTTATTTTTGACAGAAGTATAAATTAAAACTACGTTCAATCTCAGTTTATAAGTTTTCTTTTTATTCTCTAGATATGCTGAGCATAAAAGTCATTATTGCTTCTTCAGAAATCTGTATAATTACTCTATAAAAGCCAATTCAGCCACCCCCCCCACTGTCCCCCCCCCCCCGCTATTACGAAAGGGAGTAAAAAAAAATTAAAATGTAATTTAGTGTGTATGCAAGAACGAAACGTCTAAAAAAGTTTTAAAGAATATTTAGATGTAAGAACCAAAAATACGTTAAAACATAATATTTTTAGTCTCAAACTCCTCTATGAATTCCTTATTTTACTATAAGGAACGTAACCAGACTGCAACCAACAGCTACTCTCCGGGCTATGTGCCCCGCCGAGCGGTCAGGCTATTTATTTTTCGATTTCAACAGACACTGGACCGCTAGATGGCGTTTGCTGACTATTTTGCATATTGCTATCCCATAGATACCTAAATGTACTATAGGAATTTCTTTCAAGGAGTAAAAGCAGTGTACGGCCCCAGTCGGAAAAATATGTGCCCTATTAAAGATTTAAATGGAAATCTCCTCAAAGAAGACCAGGAAATAAGAGCCCGATGGAAAGAACACTACTCTAACATTCTTAACCAGCAAAGTCAAGCCGATCACGGTATTATAAACCTTATCCCTCAATATGACACCTTCGAAGACTTAGATAAACCACTAACAACGGAAGAGATCTTAACCGCCATTGGGCAGCTAAAAAATAACAAATCTCCCGGCGCCGACTCACTCCCAGCTGAGATCTTTAAAGCTGTGTCGTCAGAGCTCATACCCTACCTCAAAAAACTGTTTGATGTCGTGTGGGAAAGTGGTCAAGCTCCACAGGAGTTTCGTGATACACTTTTAATCAACCTCTTCAAAAACAAAGGGAGCGCTGCGGACTGTGGAAATTGCAGGGGTATAGCTCTCCTGGCTGTTGGAGGGAAGATACTCACTAAAGCGATGGCAAATAGGCTAACACCTGTTATGGAAAAGTTACTTCCTGAAACACAGACCAAACCGAGGCACATCGGATTTAATCTTCACACTTAAACAGCTTCAAGAAAAAGCACTCGAACATCAAGGAGAAATTCACATGGCCTTCATTGATTTAACCAAGGCGTTTGACTCGGTGGACAGGGAAGTGCTCTGGAAAATTATGTTCCGCTTAGGTATCCCTAGAAAATTTGTGGAAGTATGTCGCAGTCTACATACAAACAACAACGCCCAGGTTATGTATAATAATGAGGCAACCGAACATTTCCAAACCCTCACTGGAGTTAGGCAGGGATGTGTCCTGGCACCCCTACTCTTTAATTTGTTTACCACTGCTCTAACAATTATTGTTGACAACAAACTGACAGTCAGAGGAATAGGTCTCAGATACCGTTTTGATGGCGGTCTCTTTAACATAGGGCGCTTTAGAGCTTTCACGAAGACACGCACACGATTCATTTGTGATCTCCAGTATGCGGATGACTGTGCACTTTTAGCCTCTACGCCGGAAGAGCTTCAAGAACTTTTAGATGTGAATGCCCAGAGCTATGATTCCTTGGGACTTAAAATCAACATTGGAAAGACTAAGATTATGTCAACTCCTCATCAAGTGAACCAAATAGACAACTTAACGGAAATTCTCTTGAAGTGGTGGATCAGTTCAATTACTTAGGCAACGTTGTTAATGACAAAGCAAACATGGCCAGCGAGATTCGCAATAGAATTAACGCTGCATCTAGAGCACTCTGGGGACTTAGAGAGAGAGTATTTGACAACCACGACCTTGCTTTGTCAACGAAAATGGCTGTCTACAGAGCAGTTGTCATTCCAACACTGCTATATGGATGTGAAAGCTGGGTCACTTACCTTCGTCATGTGAAAGAATTAGAACGTTTTAAGCAAAGACACCTCAGAAGTATGATGAAAATCCGTTGGTTCCATCACATATCAAACGTGGAAGTACTCAGGAGAGCAAACAGCCTTCCAATTGAGGTGCTTATTTCAAGAGCACGCCTAAGATGGGCAGGTCACATTCATCGTATGCATGATAACCGCCTTCCTAAATGTACACTTTATGGTGAATTGCTGAGCGGTAGAAGAAGGCGTGGCGGTCAACGAAAGAGGTTCAAAGACGCTCTCCATGAAAATCTAAAATCCTGCGGTATTGCAGACGAGCAATGGGAACAACTTGCAGCGGACAGAACCGAATGGCGAGGGGTTGTGGCCAGCTATCAAGGAAATGTTGCTGCAAGAAGGCCGAATCCAAGACCTAACCAGGTCTATGTTTGTCCTGACTGCGGTCGACATGTGCTCTCCCGAATTGGCCTCTATAGCCATAATCGTGTGCACCGTAGATGAATGGGAATTACAGTAGACTACACCTTTTACTTGTTTTTTATTGTACACAATTTATCGACTGTAACATTTTTATACTCGGACTCGAGTAACGGCTAATAAATAAATAAATAAATGTACTAAATGGTCAACTGATCCTCGTGTCGGTCGTCGCATGCCAACAGCTCGAAACTGCAGTCTGCAAGTGGTGTGTGACGACTGGCACGAGACCTTCTTTAAGTAGGATCAGTCTTTCGGCTGGTGTTTGTTGCAATCGAAGCATTAGCGTTTTGATGGTAGTATGCATTATTACACGCGTCAGGCTTGTAACTTGTAATTCAGCGCTCCGCGGGGCACATAGCCTGGAGAGTAGCTGTTGGTTGCAGTCTGGTTACGTTCCTTATAGTAAAATAAGGATTTCATAGAGGAGTTTGCGACTAAAAATATTATGTTTTAATATTCCGTCCTCTAAAAGTATATTTGAAAAAATATGTTGATTAATAATTTGGTATTATCACATATAAATTATGCTGATATTGTCTATGGTCCTTGCTTGCCACTATAAGATAAATTTCACATTCAAAAAATTCAAAACCATTGTATACGCTTTATAACTGATGTACCATGTTATGCCCATATTACCCCTTATATATGCGAGCTAAGGTTACTTGAGCAAGATGAAACTAGGTTTGTGCATTATTCTTGTTTCCTCAATAAAATTTTAACAACTGGTCTGTCTGAATATCTGTTTGCTAAGATTATCAGACGTGATCAGGTCCATGAAAAGAATTTAAGAAATGTCTATAGCAGACTCACAGTACCTTCACATCGTAGCGGTATCCAAGGAACACCAAATGGTTAAATTAACGTTTTTCTCAATGTATATTCAACGTTCGAATGTCCACGCCAAAAACGTATATAATGTGTTACTCCAAAAACTTTAAAATAAATTCATATATAATATACGTATAAAAAACGTTTATGAAGTAAATGCTTCTCATAGACGATTAAATATACGATAACGAAATTTAAACCATAATTTCATATAATAAACGTTTATTAAACCATCATGGGTTGCTTGCGTATATTTCAAACAAGTTTTTCCTATTTTTCATCTTACATCCAGAATAATTTATCAATAGATTTCCAGAATCTCAGTACACACAGTTAAGTCGAAACTGAAACAATCTGTTCTTGACTGTAGTTTAAATAATACTGACTTTACTAAATTTTAAAAAAGTTAAATTAAATTTGATATTTTTCGAGCTATTCGAGAAAAATTGTTTTGAAATACTGTCCAAACTAACCACGGTTATTATACATACGGTTGGATTATGCCCGCCCCTACCAATCAGAAAACGTTTAGTGCATTGACGTCAAAGTAGACCTCGTTTACGCTCGCATATAATGCTGTCCCGTTCTCCCTCATTAATAGTCTCTTAAGTCGTTATTGCTTCCACTTATATATCTTGCAATTATTATTTTATTTTAATACAAAAAAACAGGCATTATTTATTTTATACAAATTTGATTTAATAAGAAAGGGACGCACTAGAATCGAACAAAAAAATTTTAAGTTACTGCACAAAAAGTCTGTATTTCTTATTTTAACATAGCCCAAAGGCGTGTAAGCTATCGTCCTATCTTATCATAATTTTAAAGCAAAATATATATTACCCCAAGGTTTTAGGTATTAGCATAGCACACAAAAATACGAAGAAGTATAAGGAAAATGTTATATACAGTATTCTCACGTACGAACGAACTTTATATTAGGTGATATATTAAATTTATTTAAAGATATTTTTAATTAAGACTATTAGGAAATGAGTGAAAATTTGGTAATCGAACGTTGCTGACTGCGAATATAATAATAATAATAATAATAAACGTCTTTATTACACTAAGATACAGGTCTATCTGAGCAATGAAAATAAAAAAATATCTAGCATTATGTAAAATTAAATAAAATAGTAATAATAAGTCTTTATTGAAACATGATAGTTTGTCATCTTTTGGAAATTTATGATAAGAAACAGCCAAATTTCCTTGCTTAGTCTTTTGTAAATTATTATTACATATAATAATAATAATAATAATAATCTTTATTTCCATCAGGCTTTTACAAGTATTGGAATTGTCTATTGTCATGTATATAACATAGATAACACACAGAATATATAATACATAAAAAGAAAACGGTACATACAAAATATATATACATAAATATTTAAAAGGAATAAAAAAACATACATACATATATATACAAAAAAAAAAAACTCCGCAGAGACAAATTGATCGTTATTCCATATAAGGACTATTAAGCAAATATTCTGGCATTCAGTAAAAACTCATCAAAACTGTAGGGACATGTTTCAAGAAGGTAACACTTTAATTTCTTTTTAAATAAAAAAATATTAGAGATAGATTTTATCTCCAGTGGAACTGCATTAAATGCCCGCACTGCTCTGTAGTATACTCCCTTTTCGAATGATGATGTTTGATGATGAGGAACTCTCAGTGCATTTGAATTTCGAGTTACCATCATCATACCATTGTACATATCCTCGTTTGTTCTAAATTTACCAATATTTTTTTTTACAAATAAAATCAACAGGTATATATATAAGGTGGGTAATGTCATTAACTCCAACATTTTGAATAATGGCTTACTAGGCTCTCGGTTGCTTTTCCTAAGCATGCATCGTATAATATTCTTTTGAGCGATAAACACATTTCTGGCATGGACACTAGACCCCCAGAATATTAAACCATAACTAAGTATGGACTGCACATGGGCAAAGTAATAGACCCTTAACACATTAAGATCGACAGAAGATCGTATGTTTCGTACTGAGTAACATACTTTGTTAAGCTTAGATATTGTTGAGTTAACATGGTATTCGAAAGATAGTTTTGAATCGACCACGACCCCCAGGAATTTTGTGTTATTTGCAACAGGAATGTGGATTTTTCTCTAAACTTCAAGTAGATGCTTGAATCTGGGGTTTTATTACTAAATTGGATAAGTACAGTTTTAGCTTCATTTAGGATAAGTGAGTTGTCACGACACCATTTATCCATTTTATTTACCACAGTGTGATGTAGCAGTAGTATCTCTGGTAGATATTACACAGGAGGTATCATCAGCATACTGATATATGGAATGTAATGCCAAGTTCTCAGGTAATTCATTGACATACAATAAAAACAATAAAGGCCCCAATACTGAACCTTGGGGTACCCCTGTAGTTATCTGTCTTGGTTTATAATAGATGGTAGTCATGTTATTACTCTCTTTCGTACTAATACCAACTCTCAGGGTTCTGTTAGAAATATAAGACCTAAAGAAGTTTAAAGCTATACCTCTAATTCCATAGCACTCCAATTTGTAAAGCAGTAGTTCGTGGTTAAGTGTATCAAATGCTTTCGATAAATCAAAGTAAATACCTGCGATACATTCACCTCTATCCAGGCATCCTACAATATAATTAAGACTTTCATATATTGCCCCTTCAGTTGATCGTCCCTGTATAAAACCATGTTGAAATTGAGAAAGTATGTTAAATCGTACCAGAAACATAAAAAGACGCTTATACACAAGTTTTTCGATAATTTTGGAAAATACTGATAATAAAGAAATAGGCCTATAATTTTTAGCTGCCGATCTGGACCCTTTTTTATAAATGGGTATAATTTTAGCATGCTTCCATTCGTCTGGGAAAAACCCATTTAAAAAACAGTGGTTAATAATTAATGCTAACGGTTCAGATATTTCATGAACAATCGTTTTCAATAAAGAACAGGGAATATCATCTAAACCAGCTGAATTCTTGTTAGGTAAGTTCATAGCCACACACACCTTGTTCCAGGCATAACTGTTAAAAAAAACAATATTTACCTACACAATAATAATAAAAATTAATCAACAAATATAGAATGAACCAACAATACTTGTACTTACTTTTTATTAGGGCAAGTCGACTTCCCAAAACAAAACCACAATACTTCCTAATAATAGTCTTTTTAAAGCGTCTTTAAAATACACCGAATACACAAAAATAAAGAAACAAGTTCACAATGCACAACCAAACCACAGAGTATCTGATAAACCGTGTCTGTGACCAAACAAACGATACAAATATGGCGCGTTCCAAGGTCTACTGTAAAGTCACAGTCCCCGCCCATTAATCCAACCGTATCTATACTAACCGTGCTTCTGAACAAGCAAAATGTCTGTAAATATTCTATAAAAATAGAATATATTATAATAATAAAATTTATTAAAAAATATATAAAAATATACATTTTCAAAAGGAGCAGGCTTTGCCAGGGACATTTTTCAGCCTCCCCTCTGGCCTATAGCTAACATAACTAGCAGTGTAACACAATATAAAAAAACAAATAACAACTAAGACGTATAATTCTAATATTTTATCTTTGGCAATTAGGTGGTGTGAAGATTCCTCTCCCGACTGTAATCCAAGACCATGGGTTGTTTGACAACATCCAGAGAGTGATTTTCGGCTCCGGCCTTAAATTCTGGTTGCACCGACTGTTATTCCTGGACAGCCTAAGTTACTTAAGTCATGGGCAGCTAAGTTTGTCTCTGGATCGCAAATTCCTAGTGGACATCGACGATATATTTGTCGGTGAAGTAGGCACCCGGCTAAGACCAGAAGATGTGAAAGCGTTGATAAACACACAGGCGAGGCTGGCCAGCATGGTTCCTGGATTTAAGTTCAATTTGGGGTTTTCCGGAAAGTATTTCCATCATGGTAATAATGAGGAAGACAAGGGCGACGATCTGATTTTACAAAATATCGACAAGTTTATGTGGTTCTCCCACATGTGGAATCACCAACAGCCTCATGTGTACTCTAACTTGACGTTACTTATGGAAGATATGATGCTGAATAAAAATTTTGCTAAAGAGAAAAGTACGGTTAATTGTCATGTATTATTTGTATAACCGATCAATTATTTTTGGTAAATTGACCATCAAAATTTATTCAAGTCGCGGTTTTAAATGATCCGTGTTTTGATAAAAGAGCATTTTATTTTGTTTACTCACATTTTCATTCTTCCTGCATGCACAAACAGAAATATGTATACATTCTGAAAATATGTTTCCAGAATAATCACTTTTATAGTGTTTCCATAATAGTTGTCTTCTCTAGGCATTTGACTTAAATATATTTCTTCATTTAAACTTCTATATTAACTTCAATATCAAATTTTAAAAAATTATAGGCCACAAAATGTAATTAATTTGACCTTTTTATTCAGGGTGTCTAGCTACCAGGAATTATATGGGATTTTTATAGTGCCCTTGAAAATGCGGGAAATATACGGGACATTTGGGCCAGACCCTTGGAAAAATACAAAATTTTGGAGATATAAAATTTTTTAGGTGAATTGCATAAATAATCTCCACCTCCTTAAAAACTACAGAAAAAGAAGTACTTACATCCGATTTTGTTAGGCAGTTGCCTGGCCGCATCAGACTCATATGTTCAAGTGGTTTAGAACTTACAATTAGCCTTGTATTTATTGTCTCTAATTACGGAATCAAATGGTTTATATGGTCTGTAAATATTTGCAGGGTGCACTGTAATGCCATAAACTTCACAGTAGTGTCTCATTAAATTCTGTGGCTTTATAAGTGCACAGTGAGAGTTTTTTGTTTAGTATTTCTATAGAAGGCATACCTGCAAATTTTTCGCGGAAAACCCTATAAAATAGTAACAACTTTGATAAAGAAAATCACTGAAAAACATGTTCTTAAAAATCTGAATAAATTCACAATAGTACAACACTTAATTTTAGGCAATTTTCGTCTCTAAATATATTTTTTTTAAATGCATGTTTTCCGAGATACGAGCATTTGTAATTTTTTTCACCAAAACCTGCTCTATCTTGAAAAATATGCATTAAAAAAAAAATTAATAGATGGAAATTGTTTACAATCAAATGTTCTCCTGTTATGAATTTTTTCAGATTTTTAAGAGCAAATATTTCAGTGATTTTCCTTCTCATTTTTTGCTATTTTTATATGCTGTTCCAGAAAACCTCACGGTGTGCTTTTTCTGAAAAAATCAGTACAGAAAAAAGTTTTGTAATGCTTGGCTCGTGAAGGACTTGTTCAATATATTTTAATATTGTGATGAAAAAATATAAGGAAATTTTCTAGAAACTGCTGGGAATATGCGGGAAATATATGGGTATTTCTAGGTTAGGATTTGCTAGACATCCTGTTATTGGGGTTTGTCATTTTTACCAAGCATTATTTTTCATTTTTGAGTGTTTTTGACTTCAAAAAAGTGTGTCTAGGCCTGCACAAATGAAATCATGTCTTTAAAAAGATGATTGAACTACTCTCGTTTCATTTTTAGCACTTTTTAGGCAAATGTATGGTTTATTTAAATGACAAAAAATCATATTTTGTTCATTTAAAATTCTAAATCCTTGGGCAATTATGTTTATTTTGAGTAGGGAGCTTTGAAAAAGTGAAATGTAACATGACTTCATATATTTACCCCACCCCCATCCCTCCTGTAGGTAGTTAATGGACAGTCCCATAACTTATTTAAAATCTCTTATGGTTTTATTTTTCGTATTTGTTCCTCTCGTCAATTGTACACTGTATTCGTTATATTGTGGATTTGTATATACCAATAACGTGTTCCTAGAAATTTTTAGGTATTACATACTTTTTTCTAACATGCTATTTTTTTTAGAAATCCCATACGATTCAGGCTACTCCGTGGCACCTCATCATTCGGGCGTGTATCCAGTCCACGAACTCTTATACACTGCTTGGAAAAAAGTCTGGAACATCAGAGTAACCTCCACTGAAGAGTACCCTCACTTAAGACCTGCCAGGCTAAGGAGGGGTTTTATACACAGGAACATAATGGTGCTGCCGCGACAAACGTGCGGCTTGTTCACGCACACCATGCTAATTGATAGATATCCTGGAGGTAGAGAAAAGCTCGATGAGTCCATACAGGGTGGAGAATTGTTCCAGACGATCGTGTATAATCCCGTAAGCACAATAATATTAGAATTCTGGCGGGTTTTGTATGTAGCGCACGCGACTGTGGTAACTGTAGCCACTAATTTTGCAGAATGTGTTTAAATATCAGTAGTCCATTGAAGGAGTCTGACGAACTGCCGAATGTTTGCGCCTCGGACTACACAATGTCTCCCCCCCATTTTCGAGGGTGCTGAATCGATTCTCGGCGTCAAACTAATTTTTCCACCTTTGAAAATTGATATTTGTTTTTGTGAGAAAAAAATTGATATTTTATAGGAAGTGCTTCTTTGAGGCAGGTGGTAGGTGACCAGGATTGTGTACCTACTCCCAGAGGTTGTTTTCGCTCCTCAAGTGGGTGGAATTTTTTTTCATCTATAATTGAAAAATGGTATAAAAATATGTTCATTAAAGTGTTTTTATAAATTGTTTTTCCACCTTTGAATGATGAAAACAACCCCCGGGGGGTGGTTACAAAAACCTTTGGCATCTACTATCTTCCTCAAAGAACACTTTCTATATAATATCAATTTTTTCCACCCCCTACAAGAGTTGGAAGCCTTAGGTACAGGTGGCTGAGGTCAAATCCCTCAAGGTACCTTCCATTCTACTCGAGGGAACAACAATTAATCGAAGAACTGGGGAAAATAAATGGGTTCACGGAAAAGAGAACTTTGGGGCTGGTTTTCTGGCCAATTTGAAGGGATTGCTGGGGTGAAAAAATTCGTTTGATCCGGGGAATCCATTCAGCATCCTCGAAAACGGGGGGAGGCGACATTGTCTAGTCCGAGGCACAATCATTCGGTCCTGTTAGTTAGTACTTGAATGGGTGACCATTCCAATGGAAACCGCGTCCTCGCCTCACACATCTTCCAGCGGCTTGTATATCAGTGTATACGCGGAAGCTATACAACCTTAGGCGAGGGTTGTATAGGAGATATATACCATCCTTCGGAGGGGATGTAAAGCCGTCGGTCCCTTGTCTATTAAATGTTTGGCAAGTAAAAGATCCCTACTCTTCTTAAGGGAAGAGGTTCGGCAAAATTCCTGGTTGGGGGTAGCTCGTCTACAGGCGTCGGTGTTAGGCCTCAGTAGCGGAAATAGGCCGACGTTAAATAAATGTATAAAAAAAAAAAACTGAAGCCAAGTAATTAGCATATGTAAACGTCGTCATATACAGAGTGTTATTAACATTTTTAGCGTTGGACGAAACAATCTTTTTCAGAAATAGTTTTTCGATAAACAGGGTGTTTATAGAAAAATTATTTACTTAAAAACTGATTATTTGAAGATAAGGTGTTAATTCATTGACATAAATATTATTAAATAATACAATTTTCTAAAATGAGACATTTTAATAACTAGAAAATTATGTATTTCATCTGCATATCTACTTCTATGCATAACGTCAATTGTTCTGTTTTAATGATCGACAAGAGAAAATTTAATTCATTTGGTGTGTTAAATTTATGTTTTTTAGATCAATATATTTATGACCCACATGTCAAACTATGGGAATGACAGGCTGGGTTTGTATACCTTCGAATCGGTGGTCAAATTCCTTCAATGTTGGACGAACATCAAATTATCTTCTGCGCCACCACTACAATTGGCTGAAAATTATTTCAAACTGTATCCTGGCGAGGCAGATCCTGTATGGGGGGTAAGGCAACTTATACTATCAGATACCAAGTAATCAAAAATGATTGACCGAAGAAGTTTCCATTTGCCACTGATTTGAATTTTTGCAGTTGAAGAAAATACTCGGTTGTTTAAGACATAGTGTGTTAGTGTCATTATCAGTCATCAGTACATCATCACTTCAATATTGGGTCATATAAGTTGCTGCATAAAAACTGTAAGATGTCACAGTCAATCATTTTTGATCACACTACTTGAAGTAAAATTAATCGAGTTTTTGATCAAATATTGCTTCATTTTAGAATCCATGCGATGATGCAAGGCATCAAAAGATATGGTCTCCAAACAAATCCTGTGATTCTTTACCAAAGTTTTTGGTAATAGGTCCTCAAAAGACTGGCACTACGGCTCTATATACATTTCTCTCTCTTCATCCAGCTATAGCTAGTAACTTACCTAGTCCAACTACCTTTGAAGAAATACAGTTTTTTAATGCCCATAATTATCTCAGGGGATTAGACTGGTAATAATTTTATAATAATATAAAAATTAATGAATAATCTGAAATGATTTTTGCTCTAAATCATCTATGTATGCTTAAAAATTGGACTTTTCTCCATTTTACACCTACACCTCATTGTCATTTGGTGAGACTGGTATCAAGTTTATAATTCATGTCATAAAAATAATTTACAAATTACTTCTGCTACTTACAAATCATTTTGTAAAATGTCTAACTAAAAACTAGTCAGTCTTAACATGTGGCAAGGAAATTGTAGAACGGTGGAAAGTCTGCCAAAATTTAGAATATTCATTTTAGACATAAGAACGGCCAATCTGATGCAAACAATATGAGCAGTACTTTTGTATACAACCTTATTTTGACAATTTAAAGAATGTGAAAAATCCCAATCATGTGTTGGCATCGCAAGCTATTTGAGGTCAAAAATTACGAAAATTGTTTTTCGCACTTCCTGTTGGTCGGATGACTAGAGAGTATTATGAAAATTGTAGATCTCAAAATTTTCTACAAAAAAGACTATAAATTTTGGCCTTTCAAACCCTAATAGAGCCTTTTTGTTTTACAGTACTGAAAATTAATGTGTCATATTAGTTTTCAGTTACCCAGTTAATGATTACCGAGACCAAACAAAGAAGTTTTGTAGAAAAAAATATTGGATTTAAATTTGAAAATTTATTTTCAAAAAGTACGTTGCCCACCAGAGAATGTAGGGCAGTACCTACTTGTGAAATATTTGCAAAAGGGAAAATATAAGGATGTATAAATTGAAATACATATAGTGTATATGTCAAAATCAAGATTTTTTAATAAAATTAAAAATCTATCTTTATATTTTGGAGCGAGCGTAGGTGCGTCTTTACTATGTACATACTTCGGTATGCGATGTAAAGCAACGACAGGCGCAGTTAGTACTTGGATGGGTGACCATTCCAACGGAAACCGCGTTCTCGCCTCACACATCTTCCAGCGGCTTGTATATCAGTGTATGCGCGGAAGCTTAGGCGAGGGTTGTATAGGAGATATACCATCCTTCGGAGGGGATGTAAAGCCGTTGGTCCCTTGTCTATTAAATGTTAGGCAAGTAAAAGATCCCTACTCTTCTTAAGGGAAGAGGTTCGGCAAAATTCCTGGTTGGGGGTAGCTCGTCTACAGGCGTCGGTGTTAGGCCTCAGTAGCGGAAATAGGCCGACGTTAAATAAATGTATAAAAAAAAAAAATCTTTATATTTTCTTTCTTGTTCTGAGGTGAGGCAAGGCACTTTTTAAAAACAAGTTTCCCAAATACGAGTCATACTTTTTTCAACAAAAGTTCTTTTGGTTCTTTTCTCCGATGAAACCTTAAGTGAAAAAAAATCAATTGTATGTCAAAAAGTGCTGCTTACAGGGCTCGTACTAGGTCACTATTTTATGAAAAAGTATATATTTTTGTAGTAGGTCGCTAAGAAGTACGTATTTTTAAAAATTAGTATCAAAAAGTACATAAAAAAATAATATTTTGAATTTCCCTCGTGCTCTCTACGAAAATATCCCTGCTTTTGTTTTGGGCTGTAAGCGATATTATATCTTTTATCGCCAGCAGTAAAGCATATCTTTATCTATCAATATCAATATGTGACAAATAAAACTGGTTATTTGAGAGAGATAAATAATGAGATGTTGCTAGTGCGAGTGTGAACGAAACACATCACAATCAAGGTAGCAGCGGATGTCGAAAGCAGGGAGAATTTCGTTTATTAAAGGCTTTTATTAAACTTGCAGTGTTTGTTAGTGTGTTAGTTAGTTTGTTTAGGTCAAATCTTGCAATCAAAATTTCGATTAGTTCTAATTAAGCTAGAGCTTTGAAATTTTGCACGTGTATAAGTCTAGTGACAATAATACACTTTAACATTTTCATATAAGAAAAAACAAGATGGACGACTTTACCGTTTATCATCCGATTCGACTCTAAATCGATATGTGGTTTTCAAAATTTAGAAATTCAAAATGGCGGCGCCAATATGGCTGATGAATTTTGTCATTTAGATCCAAATCGATC
The DNA here is from genome assembly GCA_963675555.1 of Leptura quadrifasciata. Classification (NCBI taxonomy): domain Eukaryota; kingdom Metazoa; phylum Arthropoda; class Insecta; order Coleoptera; family Cerambycidae; genus Leptura; species Leptura quadrifasciata. The sequence continues at coordinate 13,237,187 of OY776676.1, forward strand.
AAAATCGATATCTGGGTATTTTTGGGGTCGCGGATTACGAATTTCTAATAATAAATTTAGTTCAAACTGGCGGACGACTTTACTGTTTATTATCCAATTCTTCTCAAAATCGATATCTGGGGATTACAGCATATCAAAAGAATAACAAGTAAAAAATAAAAGGTTTTATTTAAATGCTCTAAAAAGTAGAAAATAAACTGTGAATCAAATCCATCATTTTGTTACATTATATAATTTTTTTTATGATATAAGAGCTTGTCGCGAGCAATATTCTTTATACAGGAAAAACTCGCGACAAGCTTTTATATCATTAAAAAAAATTATATAGTGTAAAAAAATAATGGGTTTGATTTACTTCAAAGTTTATTTTCTACTTTTTAGAGCATTTAATTGTATGTTGTTTTGCGTTTTGGTATGTGTTCTATTATTTTGAAGTAAATGTAATGTTTATTGATGTTTACATTTTTATAATTAATAAATGAAATGGCGCCTTGTAAATTTAATGTGGTTAAATGAAAAGGATATCACCGGAAAATTTGGTGTTGCAAGCTTGTGAGGTTGTTTCTCGACTTGCATCCCTAGGGCGAATCATCAACTCTACATATGGTATATTTTTGTTGTAGAGAATTTCCAAACATACAATTTTCATAACTCCTCCAACCAAAAGGAAGCAAGATATTCACACAAAACCTATTTTCGTGATCTTTGGCCTCAAATAATTTGCAAAGCTGCCACGATATCTATTGGGACCTTTTACACGTTCTTTGAAACATTAAAATAAAACTGAACACATTGGCTCACTTTTTTATTTTGGCACATTGATCAACTTCAGTGTGATATTTATTAAATTAATCAATCACTGGTGATTCTGAAAAACAATATATCTTATAAATTTAACTCTTTATTAATCATCTAATTTGGTTGTGACAAAATGCTTTATTTCATCATATTTCACTAACAAGTTTATGCATAAGTTGCAAGATAAATAATCGTTAATATGTTATCTATTTGAGGGCATTGCTGCTTTTAGGTATATGGATTTTTTCCCTTCGGACGCTAATTCCTCGGCTCGGTACTATTTTGAAAAAAGTGCCACTTACTTCGATGGCGAATTAGTCCCAAGAAGGGTACACGCACTTCTACCTCATGCAAAACTGATTACAATTTTAATCTCCCCGGCGAAAAGGGCCTACTCTTGGTATCAGCACACAAGGGCTCACGGCGATATCATTGCCAACAACTACAGCTTTCATCAGGTCATAACGGCTAGCGATACTGCCCCTAAACCACTGAGGGACTTAAGGAACAGGTGCTTGAACCCCGGGAAATATGCGCAGCACTTGGATAGGTGGATGACGTACTTCTCACCACAATCCCTTCATATTATTGATGGTGAGGAATTGAAGAGTAATCCTGTTGAGGTCATGAGCGAGTTGCAGAAGTTTTTGAAAATAACTCCGTTTTTTAATTACACGGAGCATCTAAGGTAAGTTCGGTAATGAATAAAAAGATAATTATTTAAGTATACCTTCATTTATGTCTATCCTTCATTAGCATTGAGCTAAAAGAATGAACAAGAGTAAACGAGATTAATCTAGAGTAAAATATAATGAATGTTTGTAGGGAACATTTCTATAGAATAGAATAGAAATTTATTGATGCTAAAAGTATAAAAATATACATGCATAAGTCAAACAGTATATAAAGTAGATCACAAACAAGTAGGATATATTAAATACGGGATTTGTAAAAGACAAACATTGTACATCGATATATGTATACATATAGTATTTAAGTATAAAATGGCCTACATATTTTTTAAATCTCATTATTTCGTCCACTGAGAAATAGGCAGTCTTTAGGAGACACTCCTTTATTTTGTTTTTGAAATTTGTTGGGGAAAGTAATGTTACATAGTTCGGAATTTCATTGTAAAGCTTAACACCATGATAGGAGGTACCCGTTTGGCCTTGAGATAATCGGGTGTAATCTGTGTATAGTTTGTTTCTATTTCGTGTGTTGTAATCATGGATATCAGCATGTGTATGGAAATTTTTTAGGAGGTTATGAACATATAGTAAACATTGTAGTGCATAGATACTAGGGAAAGTTAAAATTTTTAGGCGTGTATACAAAACTTTAGTGTCATCACGGTACTCAGCCCCACCTACAATTCGGACAGCCTTCCTCTCCAGGCCAAAAAGTCTTTGTTTTCCTGTAGCATGCCCCCATGCAAGAATGGCATATCACAATCTAGAGTGGCATAGAGCAAAGTAGGCTGATCTAAGTATTTCTTTTAAGTTGCCGTAGGGCATATATATTTTTCGTCAAAATATCTGATATATAGTTAATATGAGCATCCCATTTTAAAGTCGGGTCTAGAAATACACCCAAAAATTTGGTGCTAGCAGGGTTGTTCACAACATGACTGATATCACACGTGGATGAAATCATCTTTACTGTTTTAGTTTCATTTAATGAGAACTCATTTGAGGCAAACCAAATTTTAGCAATTGACTGTGCCTCTTTACATTGATTTTCTAAATGCTCCAGGTTGTGATGAGACATCGAAAGAGTTGTGTCGTCAGCGTAAAACAAGCAAGCAATGTTTCCAAGAGCGTTTGGTAAATCATTAATATACATCAGGAAGAGCACAGGGCCCAGAATCGAGCCCTGAGGGACGCCTGCCTTGACATACAACTCACTCGAGTTCTCACTCTTTAACCGGACTGATTGTTTGCGATTTTCAAGATATGAATTGATCAGTTTTATACTAATCGCGTTAAAGTTAAATGTGTTTAGTTTTCTTAGTAATATATGGCATGTGAAACACAGTCAAAAGCTTTGCTAAGGTCACAAAACAGTGAGGCTGAGTACTTACCATTTTCGAAGCATTCTAAAGTGTGTTCCGTAAATCTTAAAATGGCGTCAGATGTTGACAATTTTTCCCTAAACCCATACTGATACTTATTTAATATCTTATGTTTTTCCAAATATCTGACAATTTGGTTTTTTATTGCCTTTTCGAATATTTTTGAAATTATCGGGATAAGTGAGGTGGGCCTGTAATTACCAAGATCATCTTTATCGCCTTTTTTAAAAATAGGTATAACGCATGCTATCTTTAGGATATCAGGAAATACACCTGTTCTAAATCTTTCATTTATAAGTTTAGTGAAAGGAGTAATTAATAGATTTTTAACAGTTTTTAGGAGGATAATGTTTAAACCATATGTATCCCTGCTATTGTTGTTTTTTAAACTGTTAATAGTATCTCGAACCTCTATGTAACTGACCTCATGAAAACTAAATGGCTCATTGGTGTTAAAGAATTCCATGCATTGTAATGGATCAATGTTAGTAGCTTGCAGACTGCTAGTAATATCTTCTGCGATATGCACAAAAAATTATTAAATTCGGTGAAAGTGATGTTAGGTTTTTCGGTGAGTTTATTGCTTTTATATGCATTTATTATACTCCAGATTGTTTCCACGGTGTTACCTGATTTTTTTATCATGTCATCATTTGCTTTGATGTTTTCACATTTAACAGTTTGTCTATATTTAAGCCTGAATTGGCTTCTTATTTTTTTATTTTCTTCATTTTCTTCCGTGTAAGCCCGCTTACACACATCATAAATGCTCTCTCATGGTTCGAATCTCATTTGTGAACCATGTTGGTTGTGACAAATTATTGTGTTTAAATGTTAATAGTTTTTCTGGAAATGATCCATAATATGCCAATAGGATAGTATCTAATAACATCTTCTATTTCGTATTTACATCTAAGATGCCGTTATCAATGAAATCACATGTGACATAGCGCTGTTCATAAAAAATGTATTTGCCAGTTTCAGTAATGGGACGACACATCTTTTTATATTTAATATTATGATTAAAAGTAGTTACCTCGAGTATTACACTTTCATGATCAGATAAAGAGTTCTCCGAACTGTAGGAATTCTAGGCATCTGTTGAGAAATTAATAAAAATATTATCAATACAATTCGCCTCCCTTTCCTTCCGCCATTTATAAGAATTTATACAGCGTTAAATTTATGCGAAGAGGGATAATCTGTGTGTTTTTTGTAGGTTTGATCCAAAGAAAGGATTTTTCTGTCAAGTTACGACCGAAGACCATACGAAATGTCTGGGCCGCAGCAAGGGAAGGCAGTATCCTCCTATGGAGGAGAAGTCCTTGAAGTATCTGCAAAGGTATTATTTGAGTCATAACACAGCGTTAGTAAAGTTATACAAGAAGAATGGTATTAGAACCATTCCCAATTGGCTTAAGGAAGATTTATCAGACAAAGCTGATAATGAATAACCAATTTAAATTTTTAAATAAGTTGCATTTTGTCTATAATTTTTTTCCGAAAGGATATATTTTGACACGAAATTTTAGCCAAGATTACGGTGAACTATTACTTTTTTTATTGTAAATATTTTAATTTTATTTTAATTTTGTACTTATGCTTCTATTTAATATTTATTATATTTTGTTTTAATTCCGTCATTAACTTTAGTTAGCTTTAATCATTCACCTGAATTGTTGAACTTACACGAGACTATATACAGACAATGCTAAAAGAAATATTCTTTCAACAATAACAGATTCCAAAAACTTAAAAGCCTACTACAAATTATGAAAATTTTAACAAAAATTAGAAGAAAATATTTTGATTTTTCAGTATCGTTAAACATTTTGAAGAAGCATATCTTTGGTACGCAAAACGTCAAACACAAGACCGTGGTGGGTTTCTTATTGCTCAATACCTTATTAACATACCCATCCAACAGAAGTTGTGTTGAAAAATATTTCACAATCTTAGCATATGTAACTGATATATATTAAGAGTAAGTTCAGCGTAACATAGTTAACAGTCATATAAAGGATCTCAGGAATAAAATTTATTTGAAAGATAAGGTGTATTTTATAAGGATAGGTCTAAAATGTAAATTGTGGGTGGAATCCTGAGTCCACGCAACGTAACCACTCACTACAATTTGGAAACACCAACACCAATCAATTAGGTAACTATTAAATATTTTATATTAAAATATATCAAGATCTAAGTCAAAAGTGTATTATTACACTATAGTCATAAATGCTGTTTATTTTGCTTCTTAATTGTGAGTCAGTCACTTTTAATTTGTCGTGGTATCCGGCTCGAAGGACCGTTTATAGTATGGTCCTTCGTGCCGGATATCAACTTTTCTAACAATTTGCTTGAGGAAGGTGCAAATTATATATTGCAGTTTGTGATATAAGTTTATTCGTTCAAATTATGCGTGTCTGTGATTTTTTCAATTAGGAACAGGAAATCGGTAGACAAATGCGAAGATATTGCTCAGTCGATGTTGATTAAATCCGCCCAAATAGTTTCTAGTCAGTATGATCCTTCGCACCGGATGTCAATTTTTCCTTGAGGTCGGTGCAAATTACATATTGTAGCTTGTGATATAAGTATATCCATTCTATTATTCCTATTTGTTTGTGTTTTTCAATCAGTAACCAGATATTGGCAGACAAATGTGAATATATTGCTTAGTCGATATTGATTAAAACGGTTTAAATAATTTTTACCTTCGCGCCGGATGTCATTTTTTCTAACAATTTCTTTAAGTTAGGTGCAAATTGCATATTGCAGCTTATGAAAGAAGTTTATTCATTCAAATTGCTCCTTTTTGTGATTTTTTCATTCACTAACTGGAAATCGGTAGATAAATGTGAATATATTGCTCAGTCGATATTGATTAAATCAACCCAAATGGTTTTTACTTTTACAGTCAACCAGTTAATTGGACTAAATTACCCGATAGTCAATTCAAAAAATGGTTGATTGATATTCTTATTGAACTTAATATCGAAAAATTTGTAAGTATTTATGGTTATAGTGTTTTTTATGCTTTTGGTGGATCCTGTATCCTATAAAAATAATTATTTATGTTAAAAATACCATTTACATATTTTTATGTCTTTCGAAAGAAAAACTTTATTATACTTATATTATTTCGAGCTAATTTGTTATATTTATTTTAGATGAATCGGTATTAGAATTCGAATTATAAACTTTTATACATTTTACATATCATGTTCAATGTTGGCAATATATTTTTTGTAATATTAGAATTAATACATAATGTTTACCAAAGCCTATATCTGAGCAAAGTCCTATTGTAGCTGTCTGTGGGGAATCAAAACGGGTTTGAATCTGACTTTTTCGATAAGCTGAAATCGGGTGTCCACTAAAGTGTCTCCTACTAACATGGAGAGAAAGACTAGTTGCCAGATAATCCATGTAATACAATCTGGAAATGTCTGCGGATCGTTAACGAATAACAAAATTCGCCTTTAAACTTAACTAATCGCACGATCATCAAGAGCTGGGACAGACCCTCCTCAATCATAATAAAAGTACAGTTCGCAGTTTGTAACAGGTTTATCATAGAATAAAAAACTATATTATATTTACATTAAAGTATTTTCTTTGTGGTTTTGCTGTAGTCATCAAATTTGACTTGAGGTTTTGCTGATTATGCTGTCACCTTCTTTAGAAGGATTCCAAAGTCTATTCCACACCTTTTTACATACCTTTTCGCTTCTTTGCTCTGTTGACTGCGGCTTTAAACCACTCTGGTACTTGGAAGAGCCAGTCTCCATGTATTACTCGGTCGATACCCATTATCTCTGTTGATCTTGTTATTTTTCATAGCGTCTGGCGACTGTCTAACAATTCTTGAGTAATAATTTGTATTTTTGTCCAATATTTTGACATACTTGTAGTTGATTTTTCTTTTCTTTCTTTTTCGGCGAAATAAGTCTGTACAAATTATAACTGAAACGGAAAATGAACAAAGTTGATGCTTTTTTTATTCAAATCAGTACTCAAAGTGTAATCCATAATTATATTTACATTCTTGAGCTATTTTTAGCACGTAATTTTGAAAACACATTAGTCCATTGTCACTTAAGTGTTTCATAGTCAGCACAAAGACTTATTGAAGGAAGGAAATCTTTGCTAGCAAATCACATAAGACTGACCTGCACTGTTTGTCCAATAAATTTATCCCATTGTTAAAATGTAAAACACAAAAATACTGAAAAATCTTTACCAAAATGTCAATTCAAGAGATGAAAATGTTTAAATCCAGATGTTAAATAGTCTCGTGAATTGACGATTACATTGCTTTATTAAAAGACCCGTTTTCATTATGTTGAAAGTAAATTGGATTGCCAGATGTAATTTTGAACTTCATTGGATATAGTCAGATTCAGACCCCCTTCAGACCGATCGCAGTTTATAAGAATTGTTGTAAATATTCTCTATAAATATATGGCATCTATGTCAAACTAACAATCAAGGAATTTAAAAGATGTGCAATATAGTTTCCTTGCGTCCAAATATAGAGCTTATATCGTATTCTAAAACAGTATACTTTTTACTAATCGGAATTATTTGTGTAAAATATTTAGTACAATTGTCTACTACTTACAGTAAGATGTAAAAGTATTTTGTTGTTAGATAGCCAAGGTGACTTGGAATAGATTCAATTATAAATTTGTGGTATTTAGTAAGATAGCTCCACTTTCCCATACATATCTAATGACTGAGTGTGTTATAAGTGTAATTTTACCAGAACTTCAAATTAAAATTACCCATTTATTTAATTTCGTTAAACAGTAAATTTTAGGGTGTGATTTAAAAGAAATGTACTTTCAAGGGGAATCCCAGAGGACACCCCGCTCTACACATTGTTCTTAGAGATTTCTTTTGCACTATAAATTAAACTTCGGTAGCAGCCACACTTGCTTCCCAAACTAAAACACCATATACGAATTGACAGTGGGCAACCCCAAAATAAGTTTTCTTTAATACCTGCATGAACACTACCTCTCTTAATCGTTCAGTTACAAACCAAGCTTTAGATAGTTTAAAGATAATCAAAGAAATATAGATACCCCAAATCAGTTTGGAATATAAGTGAAAGTTGAGAAAGTCTCCTAGAACACTTAATAATTCATAAAATTTTAATAATTAGTAATATTTTGTGTATATAATTGCAGGCAAATATATAATGAAATTGTCGATTCACAATAGTAACTAGCTCACTGATTTCTCACGAGAAAACTAACTAGAGATGATGGTAAAGGTAACTACACAAAATACACAATAACTTATAAACATTATGCTTATTTAATTAGTGGTGGGTCGTATACATATGAATCTTATAATAATAATATACATCTGGAATTGGTTGGGAGGGTGGTCAATGAAAATTATTGAACCACAGCACTTAGGCCCCTTGTACATCCTCCCTGTAGGCAGACCCTCGCCTAGGCCTCCAACCAACCAAATCTTGCGAAATAGGTGGTTATGCTACCTAGGGGCATTACCCTTACGTCGCCAAAGTAGGCCAACGTTCTCCAATGATTCTCTGATTGATGAGACAGCAGAACATACAAGACTACAAAAAAAATATGCATAGAAAACAACGACTAACAATTTTCTTATCGGTCGCTGTCGTTTGTTGTATGTCTCTTGAATTGGATGATACTGGGTACTAGTATAATACTAGTTATATAATTGTGTGCCGTACGTTTCGTTCAATTCCTTGGGTATCTTGGCATCATGAGATATGTTTAGTACGAAATACAAATCGTCTGCTACGAATTTTTTGATATACGATGTCAATATGTTACGAATCTTTGAATCAAATCAAATCACTTTATTTATGCTATATACAAAAGTAGTATTTGCACAAGTCAATATTTACAATAAGAGAAAAAAAATAACAATATAAAAATATATACAGGTATCATATATACCACAATAAAACTTAGAAATATATAACAAACTTTAGATTTAGACAAAACATTTTTAATCATTTTAAATCATCATTGAACTTATATGATAGAAATTCATCATACGAGTAAAAAGCTTTTTCGAGCAAGATGGATCTTATTTTTTTCTTGAAACTCGGATCTGGTAAGCATTTTATATCGGCTGGTAGTTTATTGAGAAATTTGGGTGCTAAAATTTGAATTCCCTTTTGACTTTTTGTTAGTCTTACGTAAGGTATTGTTAACATATCTTTGTGTCTTGTATTGTAATGATAGACACGTTCTTCTCTGTTTAAACCCTGAGTATATAAATTCTTTCTAGCATACAAAAGCAACTCATATATATATTGATGGAAATGTAAGTATATTTAACTCACGAAACTGTTCTCTACAATCAGCCCTATAATTTAAGTTGGCTACTATACGTATTGCTCGTCTTTGTAGAGCAAAAATTCTGTTCCAATTTGACGCTTGTCCCCATACTAGAACAGCATAGGAAAGCAAAGAGTGGCATAGTGCAAAGTATGCATTTTTTAAAGCCTCTTTACCTACTTCATTAGCTAGATTTCTCAAAATAAATGTATTTTTTGACAATTTTTTTGATAAATTTTCTATATGTACATGCCAGGTCAATTTATTATCAACATAAACTCCCAAGAACTTTGTTGTCCTATTTTACCACTCAGTGAGAAGATCATGTGCACTGTTTCATCTCGATTTAATGTAAGCTTATTTGCTTTGAACCAAAGCTCTGCCCTTGACTCTACCTCACATGCCACTGCTGAAAGTTGTTCAATGCTATTACTTTGAACCGAAATAGTTGTGTCATCTGCAAAAAGTATGTCGCTAGAGTGTTCATTTGAATTTGGGAAATCATTTACATATATTAAAAAGAGATGGGGCCCAAGTACTGAACCTTGGGGCACTCCATGTATTATTTTTGTTTTATTTGAATATTCGTTATTTATTTTAATGGTTTGATATCTATTGGTTAAATATGATCTTAATAGTGTAACACTGTTATGGCAGAACTTATATCTATTTAACTTTTCTAGCAGTATTTCATGTGAGACGCAGTCAAATGCTTTACTTAGGTCGCAAAATATAGTGCACACATGTTCCCGACCCTCAAAAGCCTCCACAATCTGTTCTAGCAGATCTAAAAATTGCAGAGGTGGTATTTTTTGATTTTCTAAAACCAAATTGTTTGTTCTAAAAGATGTTATTATTTTCAAAGTAGTTTGCTATTTGTTCTGCTAAGCATTTTTCAACTATCTTTGAAAAGATGGGAAGTAATACAGGCCTATAGTTATTTGCATCATTTACGTCTCCCTTTTTATAAATGGGTATTACAATATAGCCTCTTTGAGGCAGTCTGGAAAGCAAGCTTCATTAATACATAAGTTTGCCAATTTGCATAATGGTGATATAATTTTTAATAGATTTTATTAGAAATATACTAAGACCAAAAATGTCTTTGCTGTGTTTATTTTTTAATGAATCAATAGCGTCTCTCACATTATTATGAGTTATAAGTTTAAAATGAAATAAGTTTGTATGGGATAATTCAGCATTATGCATTATATCTATAGGACTGATCTCACTATCACCCAACTCTTCCAAAAGATTACTAACTTCATTAAAAAAAAGTGCTAAACTGATTTCGAGTTAAATTACTATCGTTCTGTATCTGTGAATGCGTATTATTTCTTTTTTTATTTATAATTTGCCACATGGTTTTTATCGAATTTTGAGATTTTTTTATTAAATTCTCATTATTAGATTTCTTCGCATTAATAATAACATTCTTATATTTGGTTGTGTAATCAGATAATTCCTTTTTGAGATAATTACTTTTATATTGTTCATATAGATCTGACAGAAACATTAATTTGGACCTCATTTCACGCAGGTCTTGGTTGAACCAATTTGAGTAGGTAATAAGTTGAATTTGGGTCATGTAATAGCAACTTTTCAGGGAAAGCATCAACCATTGCATTCTTTATTTTCTCTATGAATATTTCAAAATTTTCATTACAATCCAGCTTGGCATCACCAATAAATTCCCAAGGTATATTTTCTACATTAGTGAAAAATATTTGTTTACCTTGTTCAGTTATATTGGCCTACAGGTTTTTCTTATTTGAATTTTACCAAACTGAAAATTTAAAAACTTTCCATAATGATCTGAAATACCTAAATCTATACATAATGATGAGCATAAATTACTATTAAAGTTGATGAAAATATTATCAATACATTTATTTTGTCATGTATTTGAAGTTATGATCTGTTGGAAGTTATAGGTTAATAATAAATCTGTTAAGCTTGCACACTCTCTGCTATCCGATCCAAATGAAGTATTAAAATCACCAGTTAAAATAATATTTGTAGTTGGTAAATTGTTTAGTGATTGCTCCAATATACTTAGAAAGAGCTTATAATCTTCAGATGCTGATAATATTATAGTTGGTGATCTGTAGACGCACATTATATAAAGATTTTGCTCAGATCTGTATTTCAAAAATGGTTTCGTAAGAATAAAAGTACCACCTCCTCTACTTTCTTTTCTGCAGTAGCTTGATGATACAATATAGTCACAAATATTCAATGTTTCCATTTCATCAAATGTTAAAAAATGCTCAGACACATAAAAAATCAACACTACTTTCAATCAATATTGTTTCTAGTTCATTTATTTTGTTTCTTATTGACTGCAAATTTATATGTAACAGAGTCATTGATTTTCCAGGTCTGTTAATATTAATGTGTATCCAAAAATTCAAAAAACGCAGTTGGCGTTAATATACGCTTTTGTGCAAAAATGAAAAGAACAAATCTCAAAGTAGGCCATGACACCATCAATTCCGTTTATTTTTCCTCTTTCCAACGATATAAAACGTCAAAATTTGTTTTACTGATAGTGTTAATATTTAATACTTTATGAAAACCACAATTCATATCATTGAATCGTAAAAATCAGCTATGCCATGATTAATGAAAAACAATGTATACAGTTATTAACAAATTTGACAGATTGTCACTGTTGTATGTTGCGTTGTCGAGTTTTACGACAAGTTTCATCCCTTTAAATTTTTTTGTATCTCCACAAATAAGGAAGCCATAACCATTTGTGGTTTTCCTATTTTTCAGGTTTTTGTAATATATCTCACAAAGTGGGCTATGGATTTCAAATTTCTTTTTAATGAAATATAGCTTACAAAAAATGGGTTAACTGTTTCTAAAATTTTATTCTTCTGCAATAGATATTAAGCGAGATGTTTGGTGTGGCCCTCGTAAAATAGATAAATAGTATTTAAAAATCAAAAAAATTCTGTATAATAAATATTTCTTTTGATTTTTCGGCATATTCAATTGTTTTTTAAATCCACTGGGTTCTGCATATAAAACTGTTGGAAATTGAGGTTCCTCCAGAACAGCGATTGAATTTTGACATAGCTTCGGAAATTCGACCATTGCGTGAAAATTAAGTAAAGTTTTCTGTACTGCTCTCAGGTGCCACCTTTGGGTTTCTTCTTCTTGCAAATGTTTGATAAGAATAACTTAATGATTTACAATATAGTAATTATTATACATTAGTTTGTGCTGTTTTAATTTGAAGTTCTGATTATAACTGTAGATATAAAGGATACAAAAAATAGTCTGGATAATTTATCGTTGTACATAATTGATTGTGCCATTTTTGTAAATACTTAAATAAAAGAACTAGATGAAACGTCGCTTTTTATTGAGAATATGGTACAAGTATTTCATTTCCTACAAACATTAACATTATTTTACACATCGGACAGCAAATTTTTCACAATGCGAGACTGACTTAATTTTATTTATATTTTGTAATATATTAGATTTTTATATTTATATAAGTATAGTATGTTCATAGCGGATAATTAATAAGTCAATTGAAGCTATGCAACAAGAACTACGTTACTGCAGGTCATCTCATCAGGCCTAATCGGTATTTGTTCAGTTGCTTATATTGAATATCTTTAAATTTTATTGGAGGAATTAGCCTAAAAGTTTAAATCATATGACCATTTCGAGGAACAAAGAGAATTAAATAGAGAATAAATCTGAACGTTTCTTTTTTTAGATAATCAGTCAAAGATAATTTTCTTGCTGCTCTTGGTTGCTACTGAACTGTTCACAAAAACTAAAGTTAATTAGATTAATATAAAAATATCTTGTCTCATGATTATATGTATAAGATAATTTAATGGAATACTAGCGCTACATTTTTTATTTATATACGCATTCTGTATAAAAACTTTGTCCCGGGCCTCATAAAGTATTATCTTGCCAAAATTAATTTATATAAAATTTAATAGAAAGTAAAGGTTAACAATTTGAGCAATAATATCCATTAGCACTAAATGAACAAATCAACACTGTACTCTGTTACTTACATATTAAACTATTGAACCTTAAATACATAAAATTTTGTTATCTAAGAAATATTTTGTATTAAAATATATTTATTTGTGACTTAGCCTGACTTTAATAACTATTTGCATATTTGCAATAATGATACTAAAATAGATTTATAATTAATTTTATGACCTAACCTGAATTATTTAAATTTAATTTACAAATCTTGTAAATCATTTAAAGCCATCGCCAATGATTTATTTAATTCAGGTTAGGCCATAAAATAATTATATTTTTAGATATTTCTTATGTAACAAAATGTCATGTCTGCACATCTTTCAAAGTCGCTTCTTGGAAGGAAAACAAATAACACATCATTTTAGTTAGTTAATGGTTTTTTAGCTAAATCAAATCAGAGGTTCTAACCTCAATGTGTTTAATTGTGAACTGTAAGGATGTGTTATTTGCAACATTGAAAAATGGATTTTCACCAAATAAAGATCCAATCCATCAACTACTTGACGGCATCACTATCATAACCTAAATTAAATATATGTAAATCTGTCTATTTGAATATGTAATGAGTAGCCGAAATAAAACAGATATCACTTTTAATTTATTTTTTATTTTAATGCTGTAGTTATTGCTATAGTAAAGTATAGTAAAGTGGAGAATAAACGGTACAACTAGTAGAAATCCTGGATCAAAGGACAAAGGATATCCTACTTAACAAAGAACTAACTATTAATATTTCGTTATTGCACCATTTCTATTTATAACTTCTATAAGTATGTTTGGCATAGAATTAAATAACCTTATACAATAATCATTAGTAATAATTAAAATAATGCATTATTTACAATTTCCAGTAATTCTTCGGCTTTCCGTGGTGTCACATTTCGTTTTTGGATACTTCTTACGAGTAGCCCCCATACTTCTTCCACGGGGTTAAGATCTGGACTATGACTGGGCCAGTTAAGAACATTGATGTTGTTATCTTGAAACCAGTTAGTTACGGAATGAGCAGTATGAACGGAACAATTGTCTTGTTGAAATATGAACTCGTTATTATGAAATAATTGTGACACAGAAGGGAGCATAATATTGTCTAAAATCCTAATATACGTTTCACTATTAAATCGTTCCTCAATATAGCACAAAACAGCAGGACTACGTGCCGATATCCAAGCCCACATCTACCACTTTTATCATTGTTAGATATATATTTCTCATCGAATCGAGTATTCGGAGGGCGGTAAACACGAATACGAGCGCTGTGTGTTGAGTGGAAAGTTTTTTCGTCTGTAAAGATTACATTGTTCCAAAAATTTACATCATGTGCTAAAAATTCAAGCGCAAATCTTACTCGAGCTTCTTTATGTTCAGCTTTAAGTAAGTATTTCTGTGCTGCTGCATGACAGCGTAGCTCCGATTCTCTTAGCCGGCGACCAGTACTACTCGATCCAGGAAAATTCGTTTCTTCAGCAGTCGTTATAACTGAGTAAAATGGATTTTCTACTAAAATATTTACCAATTGCAAATCTTGTTGTTGAGTTGATATCCTTCGTCGCCCTGATCCAGGATTTCTACTAATCATACCGCTTATTCTCCACTTTCTTAAAATGTTACGCACCGAATTTTTATCAATATTATAATGCAGTGCAATCTGTCTCATTGACCATTCATCTTTTGCTTTAGCAATAACTCCAGATTTAACTCAATCGCTTATATGAGGCATATTAGTTTTTTTGCACACTTGCAATAAATTATGACAACTAACTGACAATCTCACAAAAATTAAAGTTAGATGTACACAACTAGATTTTAGCAAAATACCGTTATAAGATTTGTCCTATTTTTTTTTGCTCACGACTACAGTTTTATTACAATAAATTTTTGTAAATTAGTATATCAACTGCGTTATATTTGTTCAAAAACAGAAGAGCTGTTAAGATGATAGTATCCACATATCACATAAAATTAATTGAAAAAATTCCAATAGGATAATAAAATTACTTGTGACCATATTTGCATTCTGGATTGTAGTATCAGATTATCAAAAGTTTACTTTATTTTCTTTTCCCCATGTTTAGATTGAAAAATCTTTGAACAGAGGCTGTCCATGTGAGTTTTTAAATTGATCGAAGACCATCAGATATGTTACCTCATCCTCATGAGATTTTTTTGAGGCTCAACAATTTTGATGACTACATCGATTAATTCATAAACTCTCCCTTTCCAAGAGTTGTATTAAATGTATAACTAATTACCAGTGTTGTTATTTTTTGTTAATATCTCAGTGTATTGAAAATGCATGTAATTATATCATGAATATTCCACCGTTTATGTATATATCACAGTGATAGCTGTTAAAAAAGACGTAAATATGACAATAAAAATATATGCATCAAACTGAGTTTTTAATCTTTATTTGATAATTTATACTCCACCAAAACACCGAATACTACACTCATGCATTTCGTCTACCGAGTAGACGTCATCAATTTTAATCATTTCCAGATGATGCCTATTTAGTTGGCGGAATTTTGGTAATTATTTCAGAATCAGATGTCACGTCAAATTCTCCGAACCACCTAGAAAGCTTATGCCTTGACTCCAGCTAAAGTAATGCCATCTTTCACATGCATCTGCACGTTTTTCAAGCTCCTTGCTTGGAGGGAATAGCCTCACTCTAGTTAGTTCATTACTTCTGCGGTTGTCATCAGAATTTTTTCTCTCCTCTCTTTTTTTCTCTATTTGAAGATTCCTCTGTATGTCATTCTCATTATTACCCTTATTTTTCAAAAGTCTTAAATGAAATGGCATTTTTCTTTTTTTGCTATTTTGAGTTAATTTTTTCGCAACTCTAACCTCCTTTCTGTAAAACTAGCCGTGAAATTTTTAAAAAAAGAAAAAATTCACAAAATAAACAATCACAAATTTACTTATTTTGTGTCTAATTGAAACAACACTTGAAAGTAGTTTTGGTAATTTTGCAGTTTATCCACTTCTCGTTTTTTGAGTTTTTTTTTTTGTGGATACATTAATAAGAGAGTTATATACTCTATATTATATATATAGACTAATGAAACGTTGCGCAGACGTTTAATAATCGAAGAAAGTGGAGTGAATAGGGGTGCTGGGTGTGTAAAAATGAGTGAAAATACGACATGTTTAGGACATTTTGAAACGATTAGCACTGAAAAAGTCATGTTAACGCAAGGATAAATAAAAGTCATATCATTTGATTGCTTATTACTGCAATTCATTGGTTTCATTGAGTCCCGTCGTACCCCAATAAACATTCAAATTTGTCCTGACACTTATTTTTCGTTGCCCTGAAATGACTTTAAAATCCTGGGTCTGGTAAAGTTTAAGTACCTTCGATTTTAACAATTTTCCAATAAGTTTTGGAAAGAACATGAACAGTAGAACACGTTAATGAATAAAAATTTGCAGATGAACCATATAAAAAAACAGAGTTTCTTGCTTTTTTATATTTGTAATAATTAAATATATACAAAGTGAAGGTAGAGTTAAGATAGATAGTGCAATAAATGCCTCTTTACAGTGTGCCTGATAAGAAAGACCAACCACGCAACGAATGATTTTCTTTTGTGCGATGAATACTTTGTAAGTGTGTGAAGAGTTCCCCAAAAAATTAAACCATAGGACAAGATAGATTGAATTAATAAGTATGCTAATCTTAACACATTAAGGGAGACCGATGATTTCAGGTATCTAATAACAAAACAAGATTTACTCAATTTCTTCAATAAATTTTCAGTATGAGTTTCCCACGTCATTTTACAATTCAAAGTTACCCCCAGGAATTTTGTCACTGTATAATGGAGCAAAAATAGCCCAAAATAAGGCGATACAGAAAATTTTACATGGAGCAACGCAACATAAAAAAATAAGTGCTAAAATTTGGTAAGCTATTTCTTGGTTATATCACTGAACTCTATTTTTACTGTAATAGAGTTCAGTGGGTTATATAGGTTAGTTTCATGATACAAAGAATTCTTTGTATCATGGGTTAGTTTCGTTTAAAATTTCATCAAGTTCGGTTTAATTTTGGCCAAGTTAGCCGTAATTCAATTTTTGACGTTTTTCAGTATATTTATATACATATCGTGGGAGACGGTAAACCAAAATTTTCACGAAATTTGAACTGAAGGTTCCTTGATCATCTACAATAAAAGGGTCCCATGCTAGTTTTTTAACTGGCATTTTAAAGGGTCCAAAATAAATTAAAACTGAAAAACCACCCTTAAAAATGACCAATTTACCCCTTTTTCGCGAAAAAAAGGGGTTCCCCCCTCCAAACTCGGACCGGAAAATTCAGGGTAATCTTAGTTGGAAATAGTTCAAATCATGAATGTTGTGCGTTAGGTCATCATTCTTTAATTTCCCAAACAAATCAACTCAAGGTCACACAGAACGGCAAGGATGAAAGTATATGGACAATTAATAATAAATAGCATGCGATACAACGAATTTTAACATCCGTTGCCGCATATAATTTTACAATTTATCTCATGGATTTCTTGCAAAGGCAGAAGATAATATCCGTTACGTTTTCCCTTATTAAAGTACTCATTTAATTTCCCCACCATGTCTTTGGCCACTGCTTCAGGCTTCTATTTATACACTGCACGCTACTGATTACTGAACTGACAGAATGCTGAACGTTGATTGTGGTGTGTGCTACGACTAACGCTTGTAATATACATTTGCAAAACGCATCGTTAGGCTCGGAACTTCTGTCGTAGCCTTAGCAGATGTGACTTTCTATTATTCCCATCCTATGCGCTTTAAAGATAAAAAAATCGCATTTTGATGAGTACATACGTTGATGACGTGAAGAACAAATTCGTGATTTCAACTCATATAACAGGAATCAATTATCAATCTGTTCATTAGCTTTTACTTCAGATTAAGAAATAAACACTGATCATTTAGTTATTAGTTGCATGACTAGCCAGTACCAACTACTACCAGTTGTGCAATCGAAAATACCTGAACTATGTGGTCATTTTAAACTTCAACCAGGAAGTACTTCCTGACTTCAACCTTCGACAACTCTTCAACTTTGACATTTGACAGCCTTGACACGTACTTGTAATTGATAACCTCAAAAGTTGCCCTCAGTTTTATGGATTTTAATTTTTGTTTTTTAATTTAATGTTTCATTTCCAGTAAGGAAAGTGTAAAATATTTAATTATCTTACGGGCCTAATAGTGGTGTACTAATTAGTTAAAATCTAATAGTAAATAGCGATGAATGATGAGAAATTGAAATTTGCCTTTATACACCCAGATTTAGGCATAGGCGGTGCAGAAAGATTAGTCCTAGATGTGGCAGGTTCCTTAGCCAGTGACGGACACAAAGTGAAATTTATAACGAACCATTTCGATAAAACACATGCATTCGATGAGTTAAAAAACTGTGATTATCCCGTAGAAGTTTATGGTGATTGGCTGCCAAGATCCATATTCGGAAAATTTCATGCATTATGTGCATATGTGCGAATGATATACCTTTCGATAGTCTATTTATTATTTTTTAGAAAAAAAGATGATCCAGATTTGTATTTCATAGATTTAATACCAATAGCCATTCCAATATTAAAATTAGCGAATCAAAAGGTTATTTATTATTGCCATCATCCAGATTTGCTAGCCAGCACTCCAGGTGGCAAACTGAAACAAATTTACCGGGCACCAATTGACTGGCTAGAAATGAAAGCCACAGCGCAAGCTGATGTTATTTTAGTAAATAGTGAATATACCGCATCTGTTTTCAGGAAAACATTCCCAGAAATTACCAAGCCAATTCACATTTTATATCCAACAATAGCGTCCTCATACCAAAAAACAGTTAAAAATCTAAAAACTGCAAAACCTATAAATGAATTTGTGCCAGAAATTAAAGCAGCAGATAATAACATAGTATTTTTATCTCTAAATCGCTTTCATCCAGCAAAAAAACTGGAATTAGCTGTACTTGCTCTAGATAAATTAAAAACTAATGTATCTGAAGAAGAATGGAGTAGAATTTACTTAATTATGGCAGGAGGTTATGATCCACAATCTAAAATCAATGCAAACATGTTTTCAAATTTGAAAAATCTAACAGAAGAAAAGAATTTACAAGAGAAAGTGATATTTTTAAAGTCACCTCCAGATGATTTAAAAGCTCAGCTCCTGAATTCTTGTACATGCCTAATTTACACTCCTGTTAAAGAACATTTTGGAATTGTACCATTAGAAGCAATGCTAGTTGCAAAACCTGTCATAGCTGTTAATAGTGGAGGGCCTCGTGAGACGGTGGACCATGGGGTAACGGGTTACTTATGTGAGCCAACACCAGATAGCATGGCTGAATTTATGTGCAGAATATCTCGTGATGACAATGTAGACATGGGCGCAAGAGGTAAAATCAGGCTGGAGGAAAAATTTTCGTATAAAAGCTTTGGAAATTGTTTGAGAAATGTTGTATCAAACGCAGTTACAGACTCAAGAGGCAAAAAGGCAACATGAGTTGTCAGTTGCGTTTACTTTATTTATATATTATAAGTTATAAAAATATGTTCAGTAAGAATGAAATAAACGTTATACTTTTAACGAATTAGTTTTATTAAAAGTAATCATAGCATATATGTTTTAATGTTTCATATAAACTACAGAATAAACATATCTCTAGTCTTATCAATTTATACAAAAACTGAATAGTGTCTCCTAATAATTACATAATCCAATATATAGTAATAAATTATTTTGTCCATGATACTTTTGGAATATCGAAGTGTTCCGTGAGACTGTCTAAATGTTGATTGAATTTTTCTACACGTTCCTTGTGTGTTTGAGAGGCTTTTTCCAATATTCGTTTCATTTTCTGAAAGAAGAAATATGAAGAGTGGTGACATGATGACAAAATGTTTCGTTCTATGCATATAAGAATATCAATATGGCATTGCTAGTTCTTTCAACTTTCTCATTTGGATCAGGCAATCAAAGTTAAAAATATCAGTTTGTGTATATTGTAACGTTTCTATACAATATCACTGTGGTCAAAAGACAGCACTAAAAACTGGTTATCAACAATTTAAAGACATTGTTTATTTTTGCTATCATTAATAAAATATATAGTTGGAGAGCCGGTGATAAATTTTGACTACGGATTTGATACAACTAGCCATATGCATAAAGGTACCATCTGCGATAGTTGCGTAGGGAATGGCCAGTCTGGCTGGCTTTAGCAGGTGGGTCAGTTACTGCGCAATCAGATCTGGGTAAAGTACTCTGGTAAAGTGCTTTGAATAGTACTTGAAGCACTTTTAGGGCTTCAAGCACTGTGCTTCAATTACTTTTAAGAGATAGTAAATAGTTTTCTGTGAAATCGAAAAACTGTCTCTTATCGCGTCTGGCAGTTATTTAACACCACCCAAACAGTCCAGATTTTTGGCATTAATATTAAAAAAAAATATTTAACACGCTATAAAAATTTCAGCATGCATCATAATTTTTTTTTTCATATTTTGAAAATACTCATTGGGGTAGTCTGGTTCCAGGTCACCGTCGTCACCCCACTCAAATGGTCTGTGGTAAATAAATATATTACGTTTATAATTAATTATAATTTTTGTAATTTTATTATGCATCAATAATATTTTTTAACACATATTTTCTACCTAACTCTCCCCTTGCACAGTACCTGGCCCACCTGCTAAAGCCAGCCAGACTGGCCATTCCCTATACAACTATCGCAGACGATACCTTTATGCATTATGGCTAGTTGTATCAAATCCGTAGTCAAAATGGTCATTCTGCAGTTTATCCACTTCTCGATGTTTGAGTTTTTTTTGTGGATACATTAATAAGAGTTATATGAAGCGTTTGTGACTAACGAAATGTTGCGCAAATGTATAATAATTGAAGAAATTGACGGGAAAGTGAAGTGAATAGGGGTGCTGGGTGTGTAAAAACGAGTGAAAATACGATGTTTTAGGTCACTTTGAAATGATTACCATTGAAATAGTCATTTTAGGGCAAGGGTAAATAAGACATGGCATTTGATTGCTTATTACTGCAATTCATTGATTTCACCGAGTTCCGTCGTACCCTAGTAAACATTCAAATTTGTCATGACGCTTATTATTAAACATTTGCGCGATGTTTTATTAGTCACAAACGCTTCATATAACTCTCTTACTCGCTTTCTTATTAATGTATCCACAAAGAAAAATCGAGAAATGGATAAACTGCAGAATTACCCCGATATGTTTACTGACTTCTTATATTCTCAAGTTATTCTACCGGGAGTATCTGTCACAAATATATATTTACCATTTTCTCTTGCTGTTGCAGAAAAGCTAATTCTGCCTTGGTTTTAGTTTGCCTAGGTTTGGACTCCTGTTCCTGTGCTTCAACTGCTTTTGTTACTTGTTCCAATAGTTTCTTGTCCTTCTTTTTCTTCTTCTTTTTGATTCCATTATCACATTTCAGTTTTAATTTGCCTTTAGCGGCTACTGCATAAGGATCTTCACCTTCGCTCATTCTAAAATAAGTTTCTTCTTTTTAGTATCTATAAATTTGTTGTATTTAAATAATACCAAATAAATTAATATATAGTCAAATCACTACACTGTTCTATTTCATTAATCTATTTTAATTTTCCTACGCCTACCTTTTAATAATTTTTGAAACTTCTAGAAAATTGAGTATGACAATCTTCTATCAAATATCAAGGAAAAACTAAGCTTTGTGCTAAGAGTGACAATTGCAAATGTCAACATCAACAATAAACAAACATGGGGGTCTTTGCTGTCATGACCATGCGCATCAAGGACTGAAGAATATCTGCACGTGACGTCACATTTTATAGTTCGTTGTTTGAAGGAAAATTGAAGAATTTTACGTCGTTCCTGGTAATCTGAGAGCATAAATTCTCGGCTTGTAATAAGAATTTTAAAGGATCAGTTCCACATTCATACCTGTTCCAGTATGCGTGTGGCTCAAATGCTAGATTCCTAATCTCGAATCTGAGTAAATGGGGAACAATCCAAACGAGTTCCTAATATATCCAATAGATGACACCATGCGTACTTGGTTTAATGTCATTCTCAATTTATATCATAATATATGATACAAATTGAGAATGACATTAAACAACAATTTAAAAGTTACATTATAACTTTTAAATTTTTCGATTTCTGAGAGTTTCCCAATCTCTTATTCGTAGAAATGAGCCAAATTGAAAAAAAGAATGAGGAATAATCCAAGCCAATTCCTAATATATCCAATAGATGACGCCTGACACCATGCGTACTCGGTTTAATCAGGTTTAAATGTCTTTCTCAACTTGTATCATATAACCTTTAAATAGTTTAAATTTCCCGATTTCCGAGTTTCCCAATCTCTTATTTGTAGAAATGAGCCAAATTAATAAAAAGGATTACGGTAGTTGGTCATTAAATCGTTTAAAACTTTAAAAGTGAAGCTGAGAAAAAGACGTGCTATAGAGTTCATGGAAAAAAAGCTTATTTGGTTGAAAGGTATATAATTACATTTATAAACTTGTTGAATTTTTGTTTATAAATCCTCTTTTATTCTAGATTAATCAATTATGACAATATTTTCGTTAGTACATTTGAAGATGAAGATATAGATTACAATTTTAAAACACCAGATTTATCATATAGTTGCCGGAAACGACCATTTTTAGGAAATAAACGTCCTACTGTGTTAGAGCACTTTGGAACACTGCAACACGTTTTCATTTTATATCCTAATTATGCAATTATTAACTTTGTTTATTCAAAAACGTATTCTTTCGTATTCACATTGACGCATTAACGGACAAACAACCGAGTACAGCTGGTGCACTCTGGCGGTTAAAATAAAAGTGAATGTTCCCCAATGGCGAACAATCCAAGCCAGTTCCTAATATACCTAATGGATGACGCCATGCGTACTCGGTTTAAAGCCATTCTCAATTCCAATTTCCGAGTTTCCCAATCTCTTATTCGTAGAAATGACTGAAATGAGCCAAACTGATAAAAAGGATTACGTAGTTGGTAAATTTGTTTACACAAAGCTGAGACACAAAGACATATTTTTTCGTATTGACATTGACGGACAAACAACCGAGTACAGCTGGTGCCCTCTGGCGGATAAAATCAAAGAGAATGTTCCCCATTGCGGTGTAATTTGTAAGATGCGGTATAAAAGTCTAACACTTTCTAATGCGGTGTAAGATGTAATCTATTGTAACCATCGATAAGAAACTTAGTTTTGTATTAATGTTTCATTTCAGAATATCAATCATCCATATACCCATATGATGTAATGTTTGTTTTTCAGTAGCATGCGGCACATGGCCATTTGGATTTCCTGGGATCTTTTTAAAATACGCAAAATCTGTGACGCTAGAACATAAAGAGTTTACGAAATTTCACTCGGAGTAATTTGAAAGTATCACTCTCATTACCTCTACGACGACACGACGAAAAAATCTCGCTCTAGCTCTAGGAAAAGAAATGATCCATTCCAAAGTCGATAAAATTTAGTTTACCAACCAACCTTCCAACCTTGGTTCAGATGCGGTGTAATTGTACTATAAGGCACCTATTTAGAATCAATGTCTAGTTTAAAAGCTAAGAAATATAAAATACATTATTGGCTAATCGACTACCTATAATAAAGCTGTGGATGTTTTGGTCCGAACACGCGTCGGTAGTATTTATTTTTAAGGTCTTTCAATCGAAAAGTACTGACCTCAAACATTTTCCTTTAATTTGACATGACACAGCTGATTGTCATAATATAACCAAAGAAAAGCATATCTAATCTAAATTTAGCAATCCAAAAATGATAATAATTTGAAATAAGTCATTAAAACGACGAATCCAGGTTAAAAGTTAACGGTGATATGAGTATTTTTATTAACGCTTTAAAAAATATTTTACACAGGATGCTACAGTTATTATGGTTTGGTAAAAAAACGATAGGCAATTCTTTAAATATTTACATAAAAACTAGTGGTGGAAATACATTATCAGTTGACTTGGATCCTAATTGGGATATTAAGAATGTTAAAGAAATCGTTGCTCCTAAATTGGGATTAGAGCCTGAAGAAGTTAAAATTATATTTGCAGGGAAGGAATTAGGAGATAGAATAACTATTGCCGTATGTATATATCTAGTTATTATCTTTATATGAATTTTTAAAAGTAAGCGTGCTGATGAGCTATTGGTTTTAGGAATGCGATTTAGGTCAGCAAAGTGTTCTGCATGCTGTTAAAATAAAAACAAAACCTAAATTAAAAGGGCCCAATGCTAGCGTAATTGAGGAAAATGAAGAGCAAGCCGGTAAACCTTTATGCGGAACATTAAAGGATGCCATGTTTTCCAGTGAGGATAACACTAGAAATAGTAATGATTCTGGTATAGACCTGAACACAAGTGGTAAGTACATTGGGTACCTTTTCATTGATGAACAAAGTAACACTGAAACCAAAAATTAGAAACAAAACACATATCGAGTATAAAAGTACTCAAATGTTCTGATGTTTGTAGGAACTACTTCATATTTATATTTCTTCATAGTAATAAATACAGCAAACGCCACGAGTGTTGGCGAGGGTCGGGGAATCTGTATGTAGATAGTGGTGTAGACCGGTGTGCGCATCACTATCATGATTGGTGTAGTTAGTGATCAATTATTAGCACGTGATCGTGCTGTTCTCCGGTGTATCAACTATATTCCCCTATAGTCCCCACCACTCCCCAATACTCATGGTGTTAACAGTATTTTGATTGATAGGAATCTAGAATTGGTTGGGAGGGTAGTCAATAAAAATTGTTGAACCACAGCACTTAGGCCCCATTGGGCCCCTTGTACATCGTCCCTGTAGGCAGACCCTCGCCTAGGCCTCCAACCAACCTAATCTTGTGAAATAGGTGGTGATGTGGCCCCTTATATCGGCCAAAGTAGGCCAACGTTCTCTCAAAGTGATTCTCTGATTGATGAGACAGCAGGACAGTCACAGAGTACATGTTGAACCGTCTCATCTTCTTGTTCCCAACTTCTATAGAGAGGTGTTTCGTGTTTCGCTTAATCTCATATTATGGAGATGTTTCCTTAACGTACAGTGTCCAGTCTGGATTCCCGTTATAAAACGTAGGTTCCTTCTGGACATTGCCAGGTAGTCATTTGCTGTACAGTTATTGGGATATTTTAGTAGTTCCCTAGAAAGCTGACAGCTGTTTGTTTCATCCCACAGTTTCTTGAATTCATGGTGGGTGTTCTCTTTAATTATTTGTATTATCGCCAAGATCGGTAACAGCCTGGCCGGGCCTGGTCCAAAGATATTTAGGCCTGCTACCTTCTTAGCCAGTCTGTCAGCTATTTTGTTGCCACTACACTGTGCGTGTCCTTTCACCCAGCATATCAGTATATTATTCATGCTGGAGGCTTGGTAACATTCTCATACTGCTCCTGTGGTAATTTTGTAACTTCTCATGGCTAGTAATGATTGTCTACAATCTGTGTAGATCCTGATTGTTTTGCCCGTAATTTGTCTACGGACAATCACTTTTGCAGCTATGGTTATGCCCGTCAGTTCCGTTTGTACTACACTGGCTCGCACATCCATACCCCATTTATATTGGATTTGCAGACTTCTGGAGTATATTCCACATCGTGCCGCATCCTACTTTTTTTATCCGTCTGTGAAGATGTTGATCACACCTTCACCAGCAGCCTTGTTCTCACTATTCGTCTGTATTATGTAGGGTCTGTCACAGACAAACCGGGGAGAAATGCCGTTGATTGATAGGTACCTATAGCATATTCGCATTTCAAATTCATACGATGTAAACAAATGCATGCGAGTTCGTGACATCGACCAATAGCAATGCGAGACATTCAGAAAATTACTGCTTGGCATGGTAAAATTTTACTTATATCATCTGAATTTAAAATATGAATATTGTATATTTAAAAATTGAAGTAGTTTACTTCATTCTGCGGAGGCATACGGCCAGATATTTTTGTCAGATATGCAAAAGTACTAGATAATTATTGCATGATATCATATCAAATAGATATGTATTAAAAATATGAAAGGAACAGACTATGTACTCAATACTTAAAAATACAAATTATGATACAAAATATGTAGATTGTTACAAATATGTATAAAAAAACATTTTTTATAAGCTTTAATAAAGACACAATCACAATTTTAATTTCTAGATCAGGACAAGCCGAAGGTACATTTTTTTGTCTTTTGTCCCACATGTAAAGCTTTGAAATCAGGCAAAATTAGAGTAAGATGTCATTTCTGCAAGAGTGGTGCCTTTACGGTGCATTCTGATCCTGAAAATTGGAATGATGTATTGGAACCCAAGCAGATCACTGGTCTGTGTGAAAACAGTCCAGAACTATGTTCTAATGTAAGAGAGGTTGTATTGTAATTTGCTGAGTGTCATCAATGAATTTTAATTGCAGATTTTAAACAATCGAGAACCTACCTTTGCCGAATTTTATTTC
This sequence comes from Leptura quadrifasciata, assembly GCA_963675555.1. Lineage (NCBI taxonomy): Eukaryota > Metazoa > Arthropoda > Insecta > Coleoptera > Cerambycidae > Leptura > Leptura quadrifasciata. Next base: position 13,263,981 of record OY776676.1, read on the forward strand.
AAATGCTCGGAACATACTTCTTTAGGAGAAAAAGACGAAGCTGTACCTTTATACTTAATTAGACCCAATTTGAGAGAAGTTCCATGTTTGGCGTGTGCAGATATTAGGTAAATATTAATGGATCTTGGGTCATAGAGATGTATTGTAGACATATAGTCGAGTTCACCTGTTCTCGGCACTCAAAAAACGCAACAAAAACTTTAGGACATAATTGTTATCGCCGTTAGGCCAAGCGGGATGCTGTCATCAAACAAGCTGACGCACATTAAAAATCTGTAAAGGTAAGTGAGTCAATTTTAGAACGAAATGGTACGGAGGGTACTGGTGTTTTAATGAGGTCGTAAAGTTTTTGTTGCGTTTTTTTAGTGCTGAGACCAGATGAACTCGACCATACAAGTATCTTTCCTATGTACCGATATTCGATTTAGCATATTTTTCTTTACAAAGACTTTCTCAGTTCCAACTTATAACATCAATTCTGAATGTTGGCTGGGATTTGGCATTTTAGAAACACAGAAATATTCCTAGAATTGATTACACATAATTCGTCGGTATAAACTGAAATAAGGAGCCTTTTATTGATACATAATTTATACATATAGTTTATTGCTTATTTGACAGACTTTAAAACAACATAATGTGAATACAGTTTTTGTAGTCTATTTTAATAGTAATAATAATAGTAAAATTCTCAGCAATCCAAAAATAACAATATGAATACCAAGGTAATAATAAGATATATGTATGACCGTTATAGGTACAAAAGATGATCTAAAGTTATTCTTATTCCTAAACGCCCAGGGGACGGTAACGGAATATTTACAAAATTAAATGTGGGTATATGTATACATAGCAATACCATATAGTATATTTTATAAATACAGTAGTAAAATGGACACATATGTACATTACATCAGATATACAATTACAAAAACATGTATAATATCTTAAAATTAATCGTATTAAAAGAAAATAAAAATAATGTAAATGTCTATGCACTTATCCCTATATTATTACATAGTGATGTGGGTTTTGGATCTTTTATTAAATAATTGTATGTTACATCTTTTCAACTCATCAGGAAGTTCATTATAAGTATGTATGCTTTGATAGAATGGATTTTTTAGTCCATAATTACTTGTCACATTGTTCTGATAGATGTTATTTCTATTGCGAGTATAATGTTCATGTATATTATTGATGTACTGAATCTCAATGTTAGATTTATGTTTTTTATTTAAGAGTTTATGTACATACTTTGACTGTTCTAATTTAAGTAACTGTGCCAGTGATAAAACACACCAACACACCAAAACCAATAATTACTAGCTGAAAAATAAAGATTATTTTGTTAGCAACAGAAGTGAACAACTTTTGCTGGAAACGCACAATATACGACCTAATTTTTATTTTAGTGATACCGTTTTTGTGTTTCCATGCGCCGAGGGCCATGTTACATGTTTGGATTGCTTTCGTCAATACTGCACCACGAAACTAACAGAAAGGCAATTTTGGCAGCATCCTGAGTATGGTTATACTTTGGCATGTCCTGCTGGTTGTCCAGATTCGTTTATAAAAGAGATACATCATTTCAGATTGCTTACCGAAGCTCAGGTAAGCCTCAGATTGTTGGAGAAGAAACCGGTGGGTTAGTTTCTATTTTAATTCATTTCCAGTATGCTCAGTATCAACGTTTTGGAACGGAGGAGTTTGTGCTGAGGTCCGGAGGAGTGCTCTGTCCTCAACCTGGGTGTGGAATGGGAATCTTGCTCGATCCCGATTGTACTAGAGTTACATGTATAAATGGATGTGGGGTATGTATTTTGCAAATGAAAATGCTTGTACGTTACTTCATAGTTTGTAATTATAGTTTCTAAATATTCCTCCATTTTGATATGTTCTTTAACAATTTGTCACGTACTTTACAGTTAGCTAGTAAACAAAATCCGATAGTTATACTTTACAGAGATATTAATATAAAATCTTTAAAGAAATCTGCAGAAGAAGACATTTTGCAAGATACATTTGATTGCTTTAATCTTACAACAATGTTAAATGAACCTACTCGCATTGCAACAAATATAAATAATATAACATCAAGAACGGGCATTAATTACGCAGCTACAAATCTACCAGAAGATAGATACTTAGCTTATGTAAGTAATCCATGTATAGCTGACCAAGCAGTGCAAATAGTTTGTTGCAAGGTTCTAAAAATAACTAAAGAAAATATGAACACTTTTTATTGCGCTAGATATTTCTCAGATGAAGATATTGAAAGGTTTATTTATATACTCGAAAAAACTGCCTAGAATAGTATTTACATTGAAAATATTGATGAAGCTTTCAAACATTTTATCGAGTTGTTCCTAGTATGCCTTGAGGGCTCATGTCCTCTAGTTGTCTACTGTAACAAGATATCAAATAAAGTGAATTGCAGAAACTGGCTTAATTGTGAATTAATCAGGGAGAGCCAAGAATTAAAAATCTTCATTGGCTTGCAAATCAATTAAATGATTTGAATCTAACCAATTTATATAAAGGCAAGAAAAAAACAACATGTTAACAACATCAAGAAACCAAAAAAGATTATTTTTTATGAGTAAATAAACAACAACAAATAGTTCAAAAGAAATTTGGAGCCTGGTTAACGAACAACTTGGTAGAAAGGTTGAAAGCAATAATATAACAATAATATAAACAACACACCTACAACAAATCCCCAAATCATTGCTAACCATTTTGGGAATTATTTCTCAAATGTCGCATCCGAAAAAGTGTCCGAACATTTCAAGGATAATATTTCCACCGAGTGCGCTAGTTGCCCCTATGTTGAGCAATCATTAATTTTGAAGCCTAAAACACCCGAGGAAATTATAGACACAATAAAAAATTTAAAAGAGTCTGCTACATGTGTTGAAGGAATATCCACTAAAGCCCTAAAGTATGTCTGTGAGAAAATCGCGGAACCTCTGGCATATTTAATTAACGAATGCTTCAAGCAAGGCCATTTTCCAAGTATCTTCAGGATTGCATCAGTTCTGCCAGTTTTCAATAAGGAAGGTGATGAGCTTGATTTTGAAAATTATTGACCAATTTCCGTCTTAATGTGTTCTCTCAAAAGTTTTAGAAAGATTAATATTTAACAGAATATCATCATTTTTAATTAAACACAAAATTATAACAACAAATAAACATGGCTTTCAACAAAACAAATCAGTAGAAACTGCCACATTCCAGCTTCTGCAGTTTGTATATGACGAAATTGACGAGAAAAATCACGTTGTTGGGTTATCTTCGACCTAAGCAAGGCATTTGATACTTAAATATGAGATCGCTCAAGGAGTCCCTCAGGGCTATGTGCTGAGACCATTATTATTCTTGTTATTTGTCAATGATTAATGCACGAGGGACCCTGTAGATCTTCGTGGTAAAATAAAGAGGATTTTACAATCATATCAAGACTGGTGTCATAGTAATACACTTTTCTTGAAAATTCGTAAAAGTCAATGTGTATCCTTCTCACCTTCTTCTGAAATTAAATCCATAAATTTGCTAAATAAATTTACTACTTGTCTGAAAAATTTCCTTGCAACAAACGGTTTCTACTCGGTTGAGGAGTACCTGAACTATGAGCCACAGTGATACTGAAACATTCATGTAGACAATCTGTAATTATTTCAAAGTTGTATATTTACATGTTTGTGATTATTTGTTTATTTTATGCATCAAGTGTACTAAGATTATTATTTATTATTCTGAACTATGTGAAATTATTTTATTACTGTTATGACATTCATATATATACTATGTATATCTAAACATGAGAAATATACTATTCAACCTGCTTAACTATTAAAATTTGTTGTATCTTATCTCAGCCGGTCATGGTAAAGCACATATTACCGAGGGCTGTTTGTACCTCTCTCTTACTTTGTTATAATTAAATATTTTGTTATTTTCAGTATGTATTTTGTCGTCTCTGTCTTCAAGGCTACCACATAGGAGAGTGTGAAAACCCTGATAGTGAAAATAGTACAAATGCCGAAGGATGTTCTTATAATGTCGATCCAGCTAGAGCTGCCGGAGCTAGATGGGACGAAGCTTCAAAAGTTGCCATAAAGGTTTTAACGAAACCTTGTCCAAAATGTAGAACGCCCACAGAGAGGGATGGTAAAGTATTTTTTAAAGCTTATATTTTATCTCTCCTTTAAATCAGATATTCTCAACCTTTCGTCATGAAATTACAAAGTATTACCAAATAACATGAGTTGTTGTGTTTCCCTACGATCTCATACATTCTATTATTGAAAAAGGATGGAGATAGTTTTGTTTATGTTTTGGAACTCGTTGCCAGTGGCGTATATGTATAAGAGAGTGATTATTTCGTATAATTAAGGTGATTCTAAAGGAGAACGGAAACCTCGAATTTTTGCGTGATTTTTTCAGGATACCCTATTTTGGGGTCGTAGAACACGAATCTGAAATTAGTTTTGCGTGCATATGAACCGTTTGTCAAAAAAAAACAATTTTGAAAATTTTTCTTATAACACACTTTTTCATGCACCGGTCCCCGGTAAATAAAAACAACACACTTATCTAGGGTGGTACGATACCGACTTCGACGTGGAAGAACCTGAAGCCCTACGGAGGTGTCTTCGGGACAAAAGAAATTGACCCAAGTATGGGGGTTGATTATAGTCTCTCCAGCCCTGGAACTTTCTACTGTGTATGGATGCCCCATCCGTGGAACTTCACTGATGTGTGTAGAAGCCCCGTCCGTGGAACCCTAAAGATATCACGATTTAATTTGCAAAGTCGGAAATTCACGTGAAGCGTGCCTAATGTGAGCAATTCAAGTCTGACATAACCTACAAAAGAAATATAATTTACCTCACTGATGAGGGAACAATCCACCAATGTTCCTAGAAAGCCACAGTTGGATGAATGGGGTCAAGTCCGCCTTTCAAGTCGACAAGATACTTCCAAAGGAAAGCCTGCAAATATGTGAAACACGTGGGTAGAGAACGGGTAAGATGGCGTGAAGAGGTTAGCTTACCTTGTATACTTAAATATCCTGCTTCCGCAGTTAAAATTTACTCACAACAACAAAATATTCCGCTAAACGGAACAATAACAAATGGAGAAAATTTTCCTGTGTTGATAATCCCAAAATCCACCAGGACGCCTTGGATAAACCGAATTTCGTAGGATTATCAACTATATACGCCAACAAAAATGTCTCTCCGTCTCTCTGCTTTTCACGAGCCGGAAGTATATCGCGCTCCCGTGGACAGTAGCGAGACTCTGCTATGGACGTAGTGGTTGTTATTATGCGGCTCACAAAACGCTGAGGCGTATGGTGGGTCGCATACGCTAGAGGTCCGCAACATTGTGTAATATTGAAATTCGTATATCATTCAATAAACCTATTATATTCTATTCTAATTGACGATGTAACTGAGGGGCAGAGATATTGCATATTATAAAATAATTTTTTTTTAAATAACTTGCTTTTCTGTAAAAGTCATACTAAAAAATAAAAAATAATAATACACGACTACAAGAAAAGCAAGGCGTGCACACTTTGTATATAAGTATATGTATCATCTTTATGTACGCACGTTTGAAGGCAGTATGTGTATTGTGTTCAACAATTCCACCCCTTTCATACAATCATGCATACAGTGCATACGCCTTCCTTTTCTTAAAGTCATACATTATTTTTTACTTTTTAGTACGACTTTCATAGAAGAACTAGTTTTTAAAAAAATGTTTTAGTCTATAATAATAATATCTCTTTTTTTTTAGGTGGATGTATGCATATGGTTTGTACCCGTGCCGGATGCGCATTCCATTGGTGTTGGGTGTGCCAAACTGCTTGGACACGCGAGTGCATGGGAAGCCATTGGTTCGGTTAACTTTTCGATCCAGGAAATATAATAGACATTTTTTTAACGAATTGTTTCTGTGAAATATTTTGACAGTGGGTAATGAATATCGTGATACACATTTTCTTGTCAAATTTAATTTGAACGAAAGTTGACATCAAGTTTGTCAGCATAAATGCTGCCAACATTTCAGATCGGTTTGTTCCTACATTTTAAGCACTCATTATGGTTTAGTTAAATTAGTGCAACTTTAGCCCTAAAGTAGGAATTTTGTCTCTTAATTTCTGAAAAAGAATGTGCTGCTAGCAATTTTCAAATTAAAATTCGTGATCTAAAGATAAAAGTGAAAGAATGTGAAGAAAAAAATCAGACATTTGCATACTGCAATTTTAACAAAATTTTTAAATTCACATAGTTATGAATCATTTTGAACATTTATCATTTGAAAAAAATTGGTTATCCTACAGCCACAACCGCCACACTTACCCTTAGTTGCTTTTATGTCTTTAAGTTTGTATTTTTTAATTATACATTTTTTTGGATTTAGGTTAAGGCATCTTTGATTTACCTATGTACCTTGTCTATTTACAAATATTCTCTTAGGTGATATATTTAAATATTATGCTTAGTAATATGCATAATAGTTTATTATTAATTTTAGTGGACTATGTGAGTCGGAAAAAAGCCGAAAATTGTAAATATTTTGCTATGCAATGAGAATAACTCCTCCCTCCGTTTTCAAGGATGCTGAACACGATGATGGTGCTGGAATTTCTCTTGCACAACCCCCAAACCGCCTAAAACCACCCCCAAATGAGTTTAAACACATCAAATTCTTTCCAACAATGAAACTTGGCATACCTCCTCTCCGTTTTAGAGGATGCTGAACACGGTGGTGATGAATGTTTTTCTAAAGAGAATACATTCAAAGTTACGCGAGATTCCGAGGTGTACAGCATTCTGCGCAGCTTGCACGCATTTGTTCGTGCCAAGAAGTAGAGTAGCGGCAACCACGCCTCTACTTTTACTCTAACTTCTCCACGTGCATCAGTACCTCTGGACGTGCATTCCTTAACTTTGTCGAGCAGGCTCCAGATTTTGTACCAGAAATTTAGTTTTTTAATGGCAAAGAATTTGATATTTTATCATTTAATAATAATAATAGACTTTATTAGCAATTGCTAATTACAATACAAAAAAAGTAGTACAATATACGAGACAAACATTTAAAAAATATATATAAATATAAACATCAAGCATAAAAATATAATAAAACAGTTTACATATCTATATTAATAATCATAGTAATAGGGATTTTATTTTAGCAAAGAAGCTCTGTACTAACTACTACTAAGCTAAAAAAAGCAAAAGATGTACATATTAGGATAGGTATGCAAAGTGTAATTTTTAGGTACTCTATGTAGGTTTAGATTTTATATATACAATGATAAATTTGTAAATTGTCTGAAGGTGTTACACATTTTTATCATATCTGGAAGACTATTATATTCTTTGAAACCTTTACAGAACAGTGATTTTGTAGTTATTGATAAATGGTGTCGTTCAATATATAAGTCATCTCTCCGATGAGTATTGTTATTAATAAATCGATTACTGTTGCAGAATTATTTGCAATTCTAGTTGCTTCATTTATTAGTTGTGTAAGTCCATTTTCTGAGAGAATTCTTAATAATTGTTTTGAGTAAAAAGTTTTTTGTGATATATCTATATTAAAGTCACCTAATATAATAGTGTCTACACTGTTAGAGCAGAATTCTTCTACTAAACTTTCAAAACTGTTTAAAAATTCGGCAGTACTTGCACTCGGAGAATGGTACAGTCCAATTAAGAAATATTTATTTATTTTAACTTGTACTTCCAACACAACACACCACATATTTTTTTTGATTGTAAAATTTTACAAACATTTAAATAAAATCTCATTTTTGAGTAAAAAATGACTCCTCCAGTGTGTCTACTATTTGAGTAACAGATTTCAGTGGTATACCCATCTATTTTGATTTCAGGTGTGCTTATATCATTTGTAATATGTGTTTCGGTTAAACAGACTATTAGAGGTTTTAAATTATGCATTAATAAATTTATTTCATCTTTATTATGAAGAAGGCCTTGTGTATTCAAACTTAGTATAAGACAATTATCTTGCCTTGATATTTTTGTATGGTAAATTCTGTTTGATTGCTATTGATTATCTAAGTAATCAACCCTCCTTTTCACACTATTTAAGACTCTCTTATAGCAAGGACAATTTGAATCCAGAGCATCGTGGTTGTCTTTAATCTTTACCTTATATTTTTCAATTGCATAACTACAATTTGTACATTTATTATATTTTGCTTTGCATTGCATTTTCATTCTAATAAGTGGCTGCTTGAAAACTTCAGAAAACGTAAATACCAAACCTATTGATATCTCATGTTGTAAACTCAGTAGGTTTAACATTGAGTGTTTTTTGTGCAAATTGTTGGGGCGAGAATTGTCAAAATACCACAGTACAAGACGAAAATAACCTCCCTGAAATGGAATGTAACGAAACTGACAATGATATTGACCAAATATTGTTGAATATTGTACCGGAAATTCACATCAGCGATTCTGACATGGAAACGGCTGATGAAGCCTGTGATGTTGATGATTGTGATATCTATTTCGAAAAATATCAACCGTGTACTTGTACTTGTAAGAGGCGTAGGTTAAATTAATGTAGATAAGGTATGAATAAAAAAAAGTGTAATGTAAGCATGTTTTATCTTTATGTAACGTCTATTATTTTTCATGTAAGGAAAGCAGCTGTGATAGTTTAGTTAAGCTTATTTGTATGTGTCAATATAAATGTTTGCATCATTTTTTTTGTAATAAAAGAAATTGTACATATCAATGATCCAATACACCTGTTTTTGTAAGTACTCGATTACCTTTTTCAACTAAGGGTAAAGAAAGGCAATTATAATCACAATGAGAAGCATGATTATTTTTCACGTTCTCAGCATCCTTGAAAACGGACGTTACATACATTTTACCGGTGATATATATTAAAAAAAAAACAACGAGTTTCACCCCTTTTTGGGGTTTGTATTAGCCGTTAGAGGGGTTGGAGGGGGTCAGAAAAATATTGAACATCACCACCATTCAGCATCCTCGAAAACAGGGGGTACACTAAGTTTTACCGATGGAAAAGATGTGATAAGCATTTGGGGGGTTGCGTAACTCCAAAGAGAAATTCTACCAGCAAAACGGGCGGGGGGGGAGGCACTCTCATTGCATAACAAAATATTTACAAGTTCGTCCGACTCACACACCACTATTTAGTGAGGGATTACGGTTAGCCTGTATCTTTTAATTTATGTCCTTTTTACATATTAACAAAAACCATCTGCACTATAGCGCCAGTTGTTACAATTTATAATATGTTAATAAAATTTGTTATTTGGTTATAAGACTTTTCCTATTCCAAGCTGATATGATAAACTAACAAAATCGATCAGCACACTCATTTGCTGCAGCTGAGACTGGAACTCGGATGAGATAACTGTGACTAGTCATTCTGTCTTCCACACAATCACGTCAAATCCACTGCTACTGTCATATTAATACATTAACACTCTCGATGCCAGACTACTTGTCGAAAAATTATCCTCAGTGGCAAAGCAGTTTGTTATTGCAATTGTGTATCTTAATACATGTCTTAGATGGTCCCAGTGAATTTTTATTTGTTATTTGAGCAATAAAAAAGTCCCTTCGGCGACTGCTGAATATAGGTGCCTGCTTATTGAATAACAGCGCCACAACTTGTTTATCAAATCGTTTATTGAGAGGTTATTTATTTTGATTTATTGTCTAAACAGGAACAACCCAATTACAAGACACATTAACAACATATAAACAAAGATATAGTAGTAAATATAATTAGAGGCTAACAACTCATAAAGATATATATAAACAAATACACACATGTATAAAGTATGAGATAAAACAAGGAAACTATTTAAACTGCTTGTGACTTGAAGAGAACCTTATCTTATTTTTACAAGTTATTGTTACATGTTTACAGTCTTCAGTAAACACTCTGTGGGTTCAAATAACTTGCAATAAGAATCTTCACTAACCACTATTTTATTAATCACTAAAATTACTTAAAAATTACACAACTAATAACAACTTAATCTAATATAAATTTACTACTTTTAAAACACTATGTATTTTACTTTTCTTCTTAAACTTGCCAACTCTTGTCTAACCTAAAAATTCTCTCTGTATACTAGAACTGTACTGTATACTTCACTGAACTGAACTATTCCCCCATCTGCTGGATTCACCTCTTTATATACACACTTGAAATGTACCAGAATCCTGTTCTAGAATCCTCCATAGTTTTCTACTATGTACTAGATGATTGTTCATCAATTGGCTAATAGACGGCGCCACCCTACTAGTCAGGGAGTACAGAATAACAGGTTTCCCTTCACTTTGACCAGGAACTTAATCACATCTCTCTCCGTTAGAGGGCAGCACATAACATTATCAATGAATTAGTATATAGGTCAATGTAATTACATAGATTATTAAATTTTTGACACAAATAGCGATTTGATACGTATGTTAGATCTTGGAAAAGCAATGTTCATTTCTGCCATCAGGGGTCACTCCAAACGGTGGGCATAATGGGTGGCCGCCCAGGGCGCTAGAATTATAAGGGCGGCATTTTCGACATGACGATAAGAAAATTTTAAGAATCGCAAATCGTCAAGACAAAAGTGACTGTCACTGGAGAAGTAATTTCAAAACCTCATGAGTCTCGAAATGCGCAAAAGGCGGAGCTTGTTGTGCGGTGTAAATACATTGTTTATAGTACAGGGAGGGGGTGGCAAAATGCCATTTCGCCCAGGGCGGTAAAAGAGCTAGTGCGGCCCCTGTCTGCTATGCAAATGTGAAACTCGGAAGTTTAGTTGAGATGAAAGGTCTGGATAGTCAATGCTATTGTGAACTAGCTTGTAAATAAATATGCAATAGTAATAAATCCTGCGATTTTCCAGAAACAGAAATGAAAACCTATTAGATAATATAGCACTCTATTCCTTGAGGAGCACCGGTGGGCAGATACTGTTTTATATGCCAGATATTTCCTAAGAATTCTTTGAGGAGCTTCCAGTTGATTTATATTCTTATGGTATATTGGACACCAGATTAGTGAGCCATATTCTAAATGTAAGCCAACATATGAGTTATAATAGTGTAAGCCAGGTATCTCGATTATTAAAGTCCTTGCAATTTCGAAATATGAAGCCCAGCATTTTCATAGCTGCCACTGTAATCGTATCAACATGATGTGAGGAATTTAATTTTGGATCAAATTGAATTCCAAGATATCCCTAACCAAGTAGCATATCTGTCTAGAGGTGTGAACCATCAAGAAAATAATTATATTGAATATAAGTCTCCTCAGTAGTAAAAGTCATAAACTTACATTTACTAATATTTAGAAAGAGTTTAGTGTCGTTAGTGCACCAGTTTTGCAAATTGTTTAAATCATTCTGCAATATACAATTGAATAGTTCCGAAAATTTTAAGATCATCGACAAACAGTAACTTTTCACTAATAATAAATAAATAAATAAATAAACACCACAGAAATTCGACAACCCCCAGTTCCAGAAGCCAGGGCTTGTGCGGAAGGGGGTCACACATTGAAAAAACGCGGACATACAACCATTTCCTCCGACAGTGCCAGTGCCGGAGCCAGGATTCGAACCCGGTGGTGCGATGTCTGTGTGATTAATCGCGATTGCCATCTCGCGCCTTAACCCACTCGGCTATCGACCAGATAATATATTAGATTAATTAATATCAGATCAGGATCACTTGTATTTTTTATGGCAATGATTCTACTTTCCTAATGGCTGATAAGAGTTCAGAATCTCTATTTTTAAAGTGTGATGACACACTATCAAAAGCCAAAAAATGGTTTACACCTAAAGCTCTTGCACTAAATGAAACAAAAACTGTAAGAAGGGTCACAAGCATATGTGTTCTAAACAATATACCTGACAGTCCTACCAGCTATAAATTTGTAGGAGTTTTTATTGATCCTTGTCTAAAGTGGGACAGTCATACAGACTATCTGGCAGATCAGATTACCAAAAATATTTATTGTCTTAGACAACTGTCCAACTCAGTTTCTCCAGATATTTTAAAAATTGCTTATTTTGCATTAATTCATTCCCGTATATCATATGCTATCCTCGTCTGGGGACATTCAGCTGGTACGAATTAGTGATGGGCAATATGACTGTTTTCAAAGATTTGTATCGTACTGACTCCACATACAAAAAGATTCGTCCAGAAGATTGGTATCCGTATTTCGTACTAAACGTACCTAGGCACATGTCGCATCTCACGATGCTAGGACATGAGACATGAAAATATCAAGTGTATTGACTGGGTGATTTAAATTAATCAATCACAACTCGAGGTATCCTAAACAATGCATGAAAAACAAATAAATATGAGGTTTGAGCTTCATACACTATTTGTTGTTTTCTGTATGTACGTCTTATTTATCTAATGTAATATTAGTAATCATATAGCGATACTACAATTACTACAGTACCACCATTGACTTATCTCAACAATATACAAGTCAGTTAAATACGAAATAAATACTACTTATACACTACCGTCTACCTCAAGTAGGTACGAATTATATTAATGCGAAATATGATCCAGTAGTTTGTTAAATTTCTTTTTACAGCATGCATTCTCGTTTGGTCAGTGTATACTCTAGGTACAATTGGTACGAAATGTACGAATACAAAACCGTATCGATTGCATGCTGTGAAAGAAATCTGCAAATGCATTGACGATGCTCAGAGGACTGTTAAATTCTTCATATTCCAAGTATAGTATTCCTGGTATTCTCGAAGAGTTATTTTTATTTTGCACATATGATCAGAATTTTACTGGATCATTATGAGTGATGGTTGTGTTTGTTGTTATACATTTATAGGTACTTTTTATTTTACTAAAAAATGAGAGTGCTAACACCGAACAGTTGAAATGGCCTTAAAAAATGATAATCAGTTTTCTGACGATGACATATAGTAAGAAATGTTACCAATTACTATGCTAACTGTGAAAAATACAAATTATTTAGTTCTCGATATTTTTTAGATTAATATTTTTCAGTTATTGTAGAATTCTCAGAATATATGTTTGTTTTCACTGTTTTTTGTTATGTATATCAATAAATTTTTGCACTATTACAATCTTTTATTGAGATAAGAATAAAATAATTGTTAACTATTAAAACCATCTTAATCCCAGAAGACAAAGCAAAATTTAAAAACTCGAGTGACAGAAATAATTAGTAGTAGTAGTGCCACGCTAATGCTTCGATTTTACATATCGCTATCCCAAAGATACCGAAATGTACTAAATAGTCAAGTGATCCTCGTGTCGGTCGTCACATGCCTACCTTGCACTGACGAGAGCCAACAGCTCGAAACTGCAGTCTGCAAGTGGTGTGTGGCGATTGACACGTGAGCTCCTTTAAGTAGGATCAGTCTTTCGGCTGGTGTTTGTTGCAATCGAAGCATTAGCGTTTTGATATTAATATGCAATTATTACACTTAACGCGCCAGGCTTGTAACTTGTAATTCAGCGCTCGGCGGGGCACATAGCCCGGAGAGTAGCTGTTGGTAGAAGTCTGGTTACGTTCCTTATAGTAAAATAAAGATTTTATAGAGAAGTTTGCGACTAAAAATATTATGTTTTAATATTCTGCCCTCTAAAAGCACATTTGAACACATGAAGTTTGTTTAATGAAGCATAACATTTTTAACGATTTGATAACAGTTTGAGAAATGTGAGATGTGAAGGTTAATGATGGGTCGAGTATTACACCCAGATCTTTAATAACAGAAACATTATCAAGGCACGTGTTATTAATATAGTAGATATGTTGAAGAGGATCCCTGTTGCAATAGAACGATAGTATGGCACTTACATGCATTAAGTTCTATACCATTACGGTGACACCATGTGATAAGGCTATTCAAGTCTGTTTGTAATTTATTGCAATCTTCAGTGGTGGTTATTTTAGAAAACAATTTAAGATCGTCGGCAAATAAGAGGAAACTACCATTAGTTAAACACTCGTGAATGTCATTAATAAATGAATTAAAAAGCAAGGGTCCCAAGTGAGAACCTTGTGGTACGCCTGACGTGACTTGAATTTCTTTTGATCTGAAATTGTTTATGTGAACAATCTGTGTACTGTTAAGTAGGTAGCTTTACAACCATTTCAAAAAAGTACCATTTATGCCCACCAAATTCAACTTGTCCAGTAAAAATCGGTGGTTAACTCTATCGAAGGCCTTTGTAAAGTCTGTATAGATGGTATGAACCTGGTTACATTGGCTACAAAACTCAAACAACATGACTCTCCATGGAGAAGATTCAGGATGAGAAGCATTAACGTTGTAGCAGGCCATCTGTTAAGTGTCAGGCCAGGCTACATGGCTCCAAAAATTATTTTCAACAAACCACTTTAATATCACCATTGGGGATTATAGGAAGGAGTGATCAACAAGAGTTCGTGATATATTACACAAAGGCTTGGCCTAGTACACTGATGGGTCTAGGATAAAAACAGGAGCTGGAGCAGGAATACATGGCGAAAGAGTAAGCATGAGTATGAACTTCTCTCTTGGGCAAAACACTACTTAATTTCAGACAGAAATTTTAACTATACTTAAATGTACATGCTCAATGTTAAACATCGATGCGTGAATCAGCAATTCTTCATTTTGACAGAGTTAGGCGGCAATAGCCTCTATGAAGGTGTCTTCTAGACTAGTATGGAATTGCCACGAAGTGCTCAAAGTTCTAGGTGAGCGGAACAGAGTTAAACTACTTTGGATGCTGGGACAAGGAGCAGCCAACACATTCTATAGCTCAGAACCCGTACTGAGCGTCACTAAAGGCTCAGCCAGCAGGGCGATAAAAAATGATAGGTCCAGAATAAACATGATCATCAATGAAGAAATATTCCAGGAAATCGACATGAGAAAACTCTTATTAAAGAATCATGCCCAAAGCAAACTGAAGAACTGCTCGCATGCAGTTGAGAATTATAACAGGTATTTTGACAGAACACTTTCCTGTTAAGAAGTACTCGCACACAATTGGAAAATTCAATAGCAGGCTTGTTCGCAATACCTACCAATAACAAAGATGCAGCAAATAAGTCATAGCTAAACCATGCACAAAAAGATTTGAGCAGTAAGTAGGTTTTAACTGACAATAATAACAGGGTTGCTCACAGGTATTGCACCTGTGAGGGATATTTGAGAAAATGGGGCTGTATAAAGAAGACTTGGACAGCAGACCTTATGAATACATATGACATAGTGATGATATACTCTGTTAATACGAGGCACTGGTTCATAAGTGGCAAATGATTTATTAAAAAATAAAAATGGATCCAAGAACACTCACTTGGGGCTGTATCGGCTAGTCAATGGTACCAGAATCGCCGTACAGTGATGAGCCAATTCTACATATGACTTCGAGGAAAAAAAGTTAGTTTATCTTTTACTGCTAAATTCAATGAGTGGCATGAAAGTTTTAAACAAATTTAAGAAACATCCACAAGTGCATTATCAAAGTAAATTATCTTCGTATCTCTCGCTTATCCTTATCATCATTCTGGTAACTACTTTATCTATTAAAAATATCTCAATATCTTTAAAGAACTATTAAAAATATTCTAGCTAAAAGCACAAAAGTAACAATGAATTTAAAGAAGGTATGCCACCCTGATGTTCAAAAATCGTAAATCATTTAGATTTCACAAAGTTTCAGTTTCTTTGCCCACATTTTAATAAAAACCTTATTTAGAATAACCCAGGGTCTAAACTTATTGCTAAAACTATAGCAACCCAATGACAAATACATTTTGTTTAATAAATAATTACCTATTGTAACAAACATATTTTCTGTTAGAGCTGACTGTCGCAAAGTTCATAAAGTATTATTGAATCAATTCTTGGAACATTATTGCAACAATTATATCAAGAAATATTTTTATGTGCTGTAACTAAATGAACTGCTGTATTAAACGAGGTAAGTCTGCTGGTGTCGACATTTGAAATGTATTTTTTTATCAATTAAAAGATTGTTTTGTTTTAATACTGGAGAACATAAATATTATATAGGAGTTAAAATGCTTGGGTATTTTTCATTTTGTAACTGGTATATAAAATTTATATAAAACTTTAGTCTTTATTTCATAAAGGAAATGTGATCGTATTCATAACTATACTTTATCCTTGCTGTTTTAGTCTCTTCGTTGTTGAATAATAATATCTATGATGAGGGTAATGTAATTTTTCGTTTCATAAAACTTGGACATAGCATTTCAATTTCGTGTAGAGGATCAACCGATATAAGGAACCTTAGATATTAATTTGCATGTTAGTGAACAGTGACGTTAGTATAGAAACTTTAAATTTCAGTTTGATCTATATATCTTTCATAAAGGTGAATTTTCTTACTGATTTCGTGTTTACACTAGATTTTTGGAAAAGACTGTTATTGACTAAGATTAATTGGCCGTATTTTCAGCTAAACAAGGAGCTTTAGCTGATAATTTTCGTACTATTATTCTTTAGCGCAGTGGTTCCTAAATTTCAAATTGTAGTGTGTCAAAAGGGGACCTGAAAACTTTTGAATGTCCATCTGTCACCAACCAAGTTTGTATCATTATAAGATGATTAAACTTAAATGTAATTACACCTATAAAATTAACTTTTATACAAAAAATTAATGTTCAGTTAAATTGCGGCATTCGATTTTCTTCAACCTACACAGGTATTTTTTTAAGGAAGAATAATAAATTGATAGTGAAAATACAAAATATTTGTGGTCACTACAAAATTTAGGTACCTGTTTTATGTAACAGTCCTAACCACACTTTTCTTTCTACTAGTAAACAATTGCGAAATTTATTTAAACTCAAAATAAGCCTAATTAGATATCCAGATGAATAATTTTCATTTTGATTAAATCGCACACTACAGCCGAAGTCAATATGATCTAAATATATTAGATATTATGTTTATATTGTTTATCGGCCATATCCCGAGCCGAAACCGAATATTCTCGAAACGTAACGATGACGCGCATGCTCCGATGCGACGATATTCGCAGTACTACCAGATCGAAAGTCCCTAGTAATTTTGATTCAAAGTTTTAGAAATGGCTCGTACTAAACAATATTGCTTAAAACTAGTGTTCAATCATGGTATATTATAAAATTTATTTTATATTTGCTTATATTTAATGTTAGAGGTCTACCTATATTCGAATTATGATCCAGTTTTAATATAATATAAGGTCTTTCTCTTGTTTCTTGCACAGATACTCAGTGGTTTCTCTTTTTTTTTCTTAATAGTGACAGTTTTGTCAGGTTTACCTACTCTCAACTATTATTTACAATTTGTAATCTTAAAAAGATGAGTTTCATCGATTTAGATCTGTTAGAAAGGTAAACATCAGTTTATATACTGTGTATTCTTACATATAATTTTAGAAACAGAGGAGGAAGCTTATGAAAATGCAAAAAATATAGCTCTGAAGCCGAAGATTCCTAGGCCACCAAATGCCTTTATGTTGTACGCAAATGAAAATAGAAAGATTATGGCACAACAATTCCCTGCCGATTCCAACAAGGAAATTAGTAAAAAGTTAGGAAGTAGCTGGAAAAGTTTAGACATTGCCGAGAAAAATAAGTATTTTGACAGAGCACGAGTTATTGACCTGGAACACAAGAAAAAGTATCCTAGTAAGTACAAATCTAATAATTTATTTTTAAATGGGTGCCTATATCTTCGTGCACTGTAACAAACAAGTACCTATTTCGTTATAACCAATCAGGCAAATCAAATATTATTCATTAGTACACAAGTTCCAAATTATAGCCGGTGTAAAATAATTCACCTAGCTCACAAAACTAATTAAGCATTTACATTTACACCTGTTTATAATATTGTTTCTAATATATAAAGATGAGAAAGAAGTGTTTAAATCTTCTTATAGCTACGCGCGAGAACTTGGAAGAGTTTATTTTTGGGTATATATACATTTTTTTGTCGTATGGAAAATATTTATATATTATGGTCTTAGAGACAACTGTATTTTTCACCATTTTCATTCTAATTCAATAGTCACACACAATTCGTAGCAGATTATGTGTGAAATTAACAAAAATAACCCACGAGCTTAATTTGTTACTTTTAATCTAAGAAAGACCGTCACTTTATGTTACAAATCTGCTTTGGAAATCTAAAAGCTTCCTACACACAAAGCTCTCCAGAGTAAATATGTGTGGTTTACATGGCAAATCAGGAATTCACATACGTAAGTATTATCGTTAATCAGACGTACCTATATTCAATTTTATTGTAGTAAAAATATAAGAAAAGTGACCTAGGATGAACTGAATGACATTTGGATTCAAATAGCATATAAAATGAAATCCCAAAATTTAGCTATTTTCTCCCTGCTAAAAATGATCATAAAAGATCATAATATATAGTATATATTATAATACAAGTGTATAAAGGTTTAAAGCACGCACGAGTTTAAGGCTACTTATATACGTGTATTATACGTTATTTTTTTTTATTATACCTGCACTGCAAGGTAAAAATTAATTTATATAGATTCATTTTACAAGGTAATCTCTGAATTTCATTTTTAATCGGTAATATAGAGATGGTGTATTTATTAGTATTTATTATTTTCAAAATTGGTTGTTTCCTAAGCAACTTTAAAGGTCTAGTGCTTTAAAGGCCTGATTTTGCACGCTTTCTAGTTTCAAAATAGTACCTATATTATGTAATGAGCACAAAATTGCTATTTTGTGCGAGTTGCATACTATATTTTTTCTACGACAACCCACTGCTCACGCGTAATATACTAAATAAATACATCGCTGCAAAAAATATGGAGATATTTTCTTTATTGCTTTGAATACAAACCATAAGTTAGAGTGCCTGGACAGTAATGCCCAACTAGTTGAGAAAAATTAAACTATAAAATAACTTCCTACCTATTTTATTTATTTTTTAAAGATTAATTTGCAATTATTGAAAATCATTTTTGGAGAATTTGTGGAATGCTTGATACTAATATTTTCTTGATATTGACAATTTTCCGTTGTTGAAGTCGACGGCCTTTCACGATTTTCCATTCCTGAAGTCGATGGTATGTTTGAAATGGCCTGTATCGCATTTGCAATTTTATTAGCTGTGTCAAGCTTACTTTTCTTGGATTCATCGATGTATCCTTCAGCGACTGCCGTGGACTTCCAACCATCGTGGCGTTTTAACGTGGTTATGTCATCACCAGCATCAACAAGGATAGTTGCGGAAGATCGGCGAAAGCAGTGCCCGGTATATAATTCGTGATTTGGCAATTTTAAATACTTAGCAATGTCTTTGCCCATGGCTCCAAACTTATTCCAGCCTATTCTTTGAACAGTACATTTTCCTTTTTGATAGTTAATGAAAAACCATAGACCATTAACATTTGGAGGGCGCAGATTTGCATATTTTTTGTAAATTTCATAGTATGGAGCGGTTACAGTAAAATTTCGTACAACTTTGGTTTTAGTGTCTGGTATTGTTACTAAAAGAGCTGAACCCAAATCATTGAAATTAGTAATTTTCATTTGATGTAGCTCATGTCTTCTGCATGCACCCATTACGCCCATAACTAATGGGACCTAAATAGTTAACCAAATTACTTATTATTATCACATAATGTCTATAATTAAACTTACTTTTGTCGCTAAATATATTTCATCTGGTGCTTCATTTATAAATTTTTTGATGTCATTTGAGGTAAAGATCTTTGACTTTTTGGGCCTGTAGCCTTCGGATTGTCGCTTGAGGAATGCTTTCAGTTTCAAATATTTGGCGATATCTATATTTTCATGAATACTAAGAGTCGTTTTCAGCATTGAGTATTGTGTCCATAAAGTAGAACTTCTGAATTTCTTCGCCAAATCGCTAAAATAAACCATTAAAACGTCCTCGGAAAACGATTTTGCGTTTTGACCCCTTCTCCAATCCAAAAAGAGGTTGTAAGCGCGTTGACACATTTTCTTCGACGTTTCTGGTAATAAATTTAGTGTCAACTTTGCCGCTTCTCTTATGTTTGGGGGTGTCAATTCTAAGTTATTGTCACTATCACTTTCCATATTAATCATCAAATTTATTGGAAATAACTCCGAAATTATCTGCAAATGTACAAAGATGTTGACAGAAACAATCTAGAATGACGTTTCATTACTCCGTCTTTGGACGTCATATTCTCTAAGCCGCCTTAAAAATTTTGTCATCAAAAACAGTTAAAATGAGTGAAATCTAACACGAAATATTTCAGATCGCATTTGTCACATAGCAACTTGCCTGGCAACCGATGCGAAATGAAATTCCGTGCAAAATGCAGTTACTTATGATTGAGTTTACACTCTTAAAATAAACATATTTTGATGCTGTCGTAGAAAAACATAGATTATAATTCAGGTATAATAAAAAATTATACAGGGTGGACCATTAATAAAGTGCCGTTAAACATTTCAATAATTTTTTGAAAGACATTCAAATTTAATGAAACAAAGTGTGTTCATTGAAAAAAGTACAAAACGTAAGATAAAACAAAATCGTAAAAACAGCGTAAACTCTTTCTCACTTTCTTATGAACTAATGTATTATTATCATTTATTTATTTATTATCCGTTACTCGAGTCCGAGTATAAAAATGTTACAGTCGATAGATTGTGTACAATAAAAAACAAGTAAAAGGTGTAGTCTATTGTAATTCCCATTTATCTACGGTGTACACGACTATGGCTATAAAGGCCATTTCGGGAGAGCACATGTCGACCGCAGTCAGGACAAACATAGACCTGGTTAGGTCTTGGATTCGGCCTTCTTGCAGCAACATTTCCTTGATAGCTGGCCACAACCCCTCGCCATTCGGTTCTGTCCGCTGCAAGTTGTTCCCATTGCTCGTCTGCAATACCGCAGGATTTTAGATTTTCATGGAGAGCGTCTTTGAACCTCTTTCGTTGACCGCCACGCCTTCTTTTACCGCTTAGCAATTCACCATAAAGTGTACATTTAGGAAGGCGGTTATCATGCATACGATCATGCGATTATTATCATGGTATTGAGTTAAATACATAAATCAAAAGATTGTCTAAAATAAGGATCTAATATCTTATTCGAAGACCAAAAAATAACGTAAAAGTTGACTTAATGACATTATAAGCTTTCTCCCCATGCAAAAACCCCATTGCTGCAACTTAGAGTAAATGTTCGATACGGTCTCCACCTTCTTCTATGTCTTTTCTAATTCTATTCATAAAAGATTTTCTTACATTGAAAAATACATTTTCCTGTCCTCTAATAAAACTCGCTGCGTTTTGTATTTTGTCCCACAGTTCTTCTCTTGAGCTGATAGTATTTACATAGAATAAGGACTTCATATGTTCCCACACATAATAATCCAAAGGATTATAATCAGGACTCCTTAGTGGCCAAGCAAACTCACTGCCTCGACCGATCCATCTGTGTGGGATCAAGATAATTCCTGACTTCAATGGAGAAATGAGGGGGAGCTCCTTCTTGCATGGGCCACATTCTGTTCCGTATGTCTAGCATGAAAGCATGTAATGTATTAGCAAGAGTATTTTGAAGAAAAACAGACTGCCCATTTAAATTTGGAGGAAGGACAAATGGTTCCAATAATTGATCGCCGATGATACCATGCCAAACGTTAATCTTAAATTCTTGCTGAAAATGCCTTTCTTTAACGGCTTGAGGATTTTTTACTTCCCAGTAATGAATATTTCTCCAGTTAAGAACACCTCGGCGAGTAAGAGTTGCTTCGTCGGTAAATAACGTGTTCTTAACAAAATTTCGATCGCCGTTGTGTTTATTTAGAACAAATTAACAAAATTGTAGCCTATGTGGAATATCCCTTCGAAGTAAGTTTTGTACAGGAGTGAGATGATATGGATAGAAGCGTTCTTTATGTAATAGTCCAGACATTAGGTACTTTTTGACTGAAAGTTTTATAGGATTTTTGATTTTTTGCACATAGGTACATTTTGGATTGAAATGAAGTGAGGGTGGTTCTCGGCAAATTTTTTTTATGCAAAACATAGCTCGCTTCATTTCAATCCAAAATGTACCTCTATGCAAAAAAGAAAAATCCTATAATAGGCCGGGTCCGGAAGCGGAAAATCAGCCCAGTTCTGATACAGTAACACGATATATGTTCCCCTACATAATTTTTCACGCTGAATCGATGGCGCGGGGTCCCAGCTCCCCTGACCCTGTAGTTTCACCCCTATTGGCCAAAAACTACCCCCGGAACGCATTTTTCGCTATTTGCGATGCGAGACTGGTTTCTCTTGCGTCTTTTTTTCCAGAAATATTCTGAAAATGATGCATATCAATCCAGAAGCCCGGGTGAGAAGCCGCGGAGGGGATGAAACCACCCCTTCCGACGAGAAATTGTATATATATGTATATGAAAAATATTGGGTTCTCGGGTTGAACCGCGTCTGAGATTGTTATTGTCTCGACGTTTCGGCTCCCGTTTTGGAGTAATTTTCAAGAGAAAAAAGGGGGGGGTCAAGAAAAAATTTGTTAAAGAAAATAATGCTAGGTGTTCGTAGAACGGATTCGATTCCGGAGTCCCAATCTGCCTACTCCCCAGATCTCACTACGATCCGTCTCTAAGGCCTCAATCTGCCTACTCATTAGAGCGATTCTAAAAATCTTGATACCTGTACTTGAAATACGATAGAGAGATATAATATTCTTGAATGTTTCTTATAAGATATAATCCGTAACTAGTTTTATTGATCTAACATATTTCAAGTGTTTATATAACCGTTTATATGTGTATTTGAGACAGTTTCCAACAGTATTTATAAGATATTGTTGCGTGTTTAGACCCTCCAGTAAACACCCCAACCGTAGGTTCAATAATTGCAACACGAATTGTCACTAACCGCTGATCTATATCTATTTATCACTAAATTACTTACAATAATTAATCCTTATAACTACACGCTAATTATAACTTTTACCCATACACACTACTATAATTCACAACTTTCACTTTGTACTTAACACTGTTCTTCCTCTTGATCTAAACTGCTTACCCTGCTCTCAATTAGAACTTAACTTAACTATCCCTTATGCGCTGGCTTTTTAGGGGTCGTTCATGAATTACGTAAGGGTCCCGAAAGGGAGGGGGGGGGGATTGTTACGTAATAAAACTTATAAAATCTAAACCTTCAGCTTATACAAACATGAAAGTATTTACAAAAACTAATAAAACTTATAAGTTCTGACTGTGTCCTGACGAGACTTTTTTAGGCAGGGCGTGCCTAGATCATTATTTTTAGTAAATTTTCTAGTTATATTGACCTCTTTATGATCAGATAGTGAAAGGGTAAACAGTCGCTTTAATAAACTTTATTCTATTCATTTTTAAATGCTTTATTATGTTGTGTTGTTTCAAACCTGTGTTTTTTAAATTAGTTTTGTATACAAACTTCTTCCTCACATGCAAATATCTAATTAAGAGAGTGCGAAAGCCCGAGGAAGAGCTCCTTTTATTTGAATTTTGTCATTGCGTCATTAGCATTGATTTTAGTGAAGCCATAATAGTTCTCCTTGTACATGATGAATCCATTTTCCAATAAATGAAGTTTACCCCGTCAGACACAGGAAATTAAATCCATCTGTTCTCTAATTATCCCACAAGAAGTGATAATCAACACTTAAAAATCCAATATAAGCAGTCCCGGCTACGATAATAATTATGTCGGTTGAGGATACTGAAGGTTGGTAGATTATTTTGCTATAATACATCTGCTAAAAGATGTAATTCTGTATGAAATTAAAAGAGAGTTTAACATAATTACGTGCATAAAAGTGCGCCCAATCTAAAGATACCTACCTATAAAGTCTTAGCTATTTTCAAACCAATGAACATTATTTAATGTGTGCATAGTCCAGTAAATAGGGGTTTGTACTTCGAATTAAGCCCTACGTCAGGCAGCAGGAAACAGAAAATTTCGTATAGAAATAAATATAGGGAACAGCTAGTCCACGCAAATTAGACGTTTTAGAAAAAATAATTTATAAAGCAATAATATTTGAGATGTGTATTCTCGATAGGGTTAGAAATAAATATCCAAAAAGTTCTTCCCCTTCCCTCCATGTATTAGTGGAGCACATCGGGCTTTGAAATAAGGAAACGTCCGATTGTGATTTTTTCTTTTGCCAATAAGTAAAGTTGGGTCCCCCCAACATTCCGACACATTTGTGCTGAGGAAGTCAAAGGGGGGGAGGGGGAAATGACATGTTAAATGTATGGGAAAATGGTTTTTTGAAGATAGCTCGGCGGCTTTTGATCTGACGAAAAAAAATGAAGAGCTCACGAAAATAAGCAAATTTTGTTCCCAACCTCATCATTAGATCATTGATTCGAGAGATATCGCGAACCCAAAGTGCAAAAATTAAAAAAATTGATTGATTTGATCATTTTTTTATCCTGAAGGAGTGGAGTTGAGGACTCATTTTTTTAAATAGAAGAGTATTGGCAGATACTTTGTTACGCCGGGGGCTGGGGGCGGTAAGATGATTAGGAGAGGAGAGAGAAGGGGAAAACGAAAATATTTAACATGCTGATAACTCTCCGTGTAATTGGCCTATCAAGGGTCAGACTGACGTACATTTTTTTATTTTTCTTTTTACACTGCCTCCAGCTTCTGGTCCAACAGAATATCCGTCAATACCCTCATATTAAAAAAAATTGATCCTCAACTCCACTCCTTCATGATAAAAATTGAATTTAATTTTTTTTATTTTTTTGTACCTTGTGACATGCCATCTTTCGCCGGTGTCCGCAAGATCGTAAGTAGATCAATTCATCAAATTTACCTATAGTAGAAATTACCTTTAGCAATAAATGTCACCACGCTAAATATTGGGTGCAAATTACCACTTAAGCTTTTCTCCAACAGATGGCTCGCCGTAGAAAATATATAAATTTATTAAATAATGGTGTATTATTGTGTATATTTTAGGGGAATTTACAATATAGATTATTGCAATAATTAGCGTATAAAAAATGTTTACAAAGTAATAGTGTAAAGATAGTTAATGATCAAAGGTCCATAAAAATCGATTCAGTCTTTTACATTTCACAAGTTGGAACCCTGACTGTCGAACTGTCAGCTGTTGTCATTTCCTTTTGTTTTTGTGAGTGACCAAAGGTCATAAATCACTAAAATTGCTTAAAACTTCCTCTTTTTAAATCAAGAATTTGAACTGAAAACTTCGCTAAGGATTAATTTAGTTAAAAGGCACGTGATTGCTAATCGGTTTAATACCGGATCAATAACTAGATTTAACCTAATATTTCAATTTATATTTTGGTTTGTTTAAATTGAAATTTCGAATTATTCGGATAAATAAGCAAGTTATCGTCTAGAAGTAATATTCTAGGTAAGTTTGAATTTCTTCGATTTATTATAGACACGTGCTCACGTTAGCGGTTAATCTTGAGAATAATTTTGTAACTTTAATTGTAGACGATTTGGGATAGGCCAGATTTTGAGCACAGAACTTGCCTACTGTTCTGTTATTTTCGGATTATTGGATTTTTGGACTTTGGATCATTGCTATTGGTACACGAATTTTGGTATACGATTTGGCCCTGCATTTTGATTTATACATTACGATTAAGAGGAACTTATCTAACTATTGTGAAGATTTGTGAAACCTATCAAATTGTGTTGTGAAGACTTCTCCTCGATCAACAACCTTCAAGTCTGGAGCGCCAGGAAACTCTCCAATTTCCTTTGTAAAAGTTAAGTAACAACTGTATCTCCTTTTTATTGTCAAATTGTCATTTTTCCATAGCGTTAATTTTAAACCACTTTGCTGTATTGTGTTATTGTAATATTTTTACCGTTAAATTTTGTGTACTGTCTTTTATTGATTTTTATAATAAATTGTATTTGTTTTTACTTGTTCTTTTATTTTGCCACTCTCACTACAAGGATTTGTAAGATCTGGGACCTCGTTTACTTACCCCGACTAGGTCGTAATAACCTTGGATTCGAGATACCTCGCAAATGACTTTATATGACTGATGGTCGACAGGTAAGCGCACTTGCCTCTCACCCAAAAGTCCCGGGTTCGATTCCCGGTCATGGCAGTGGAAAATACTGTGAGAGGGATTTTTCCACTATACACGTATAATGGGTGTGTGTCTCTTGTCTCTAAATGTGTAGCCCCCTCCCACACAAGGCTCTTCTAGAGCCTCCCAGGATAAAGGAGGTCGTAATTATTTGTGGTGTTAATTATTATTTATTATTAAATCAATGGTCTGACGTTGATGAAGTTGGAAACAAAATTTGCTTATTCTCGTGAGCTCTTCATTTTTGGTATGAAGATATTTTTCGTCAGATCAAATGCCGCCGAGTTATCTTCGAAAAACTATTTTCCCATACATTTAACATGTCATCTCCCCCTCCTCCCTTTGACTTCCTCAGCAAAAATGTGTCAAAATGTTTGGGGGGGGGGGACTTTATTATAGTGTCACGACCCTGCGTGACGGGGGTTAGCAGGACGTCCACGGAGGGTCGTGACACATGGTGGAGGCGCCGGGAATATTTTTAAAAGATAAATTATATCCAATAAATTTAAAGTACAACCTAAATTCTATAATTTGTTTACATTATTTCTTATACGTTGCAAAATTAATAAACATTAAATTTAAACAAAGTATTGCAAACTAATTCCCTGTCTACTAATTCATTCAGCTTAGGTGCGTGGTCCCATAATTATCTAGGTACTGCGTGACAATAGTTCAAATGTGCTTTTAGAGGGCGGAATATTAATACATAATATTTTTAGTCGCAAACTCCTCTATAAAATCCTTATTTTACTATAAGGAATGTAACCAGATGCACCAGGCTTGTAACTTGTAATTCAGCGCTCGGCGGGGCACATATCCCGGAGAGTAGCTGTTAGTTGCAGTCTGGTTATAGATGAGTGACTAAAAGTATTATGTTTTAACTTTATTTATTGGCAAAAAAAATCGCAAATGGACGTTTCCTTATTCCAGTCTGGTTTCCTTCCAGATCTGCTCCATTATATACCTTTCAAAATAGTGCACTTGCCCCGAGGGGTTGCAGCCCCCATTTTACACCCCCAATTCAATAACTCGCAAAGTATTCAACAAAATGGGCTAAAATTCATATCATGGAAGTTTTTGGGGTCGTTCATTACGAATTCGAAATAAAAATTGAAAAATTCAGAATGGAGGACCTAAAATGGCTGGCTTTTAGAATTAATTCCTCATTTATGCCGTTTCTATTGATTTTACTGAAAAATATGTAGAATAAAAAGTGCTTAGAATACCATTTTGCATAAGAATAGACCATTTTGGTAACCACATTATTTAACCTTTTCGCTTCTCCCCCGTGGAAAATCTCCTACGCCTGACCCTTTCTTTTGCAAAAATTGTGATAAAAACTTTTTTAAAATTTTTTTCATCATATTTTGATAACACCCTTTACTGGGAGTGAACATAAAGTGGCCTCCAAAAAAATACGATTTTTCCTAAATTTTTATTACAAACTGATTAGTCCACTGAAGGAGTCGGACGAACTAGCAAATGTTTGCGCCTGGGACTAGACAATGTCCCTCTCCCGTTTTCGAGAGTGCTGAATCGATTTCCAGGTTCAAAACAATTTTTTCACCTCGGCAACCCTCTCAAATTGGTCAAAAACCACCCCCAAAGTTCCCTTTTCCATGGACTCGTTTACTTTGCCCAGTTTTTCGACTAATTGTTGTTCCCTCGAGTAGAATGGAAGGTCGCTCGAGGGATTTGACCTCAGCCACCCATACCTCAGACTTTCACCCCTGTATGGGGTTGGAAAATTGATTTTTTTTTTGTGAGAAAATAAATTGATATTTTACAGGAGGTGTTTTTTGAATAAGGTGGTAGGTGACCATGGTGGTGTAACCACCCCCGGGGGTTTTTTCATCCTTCAAAGGGGTGGAATTTTTTTTTTGGGGGGGAATTAATATTTTATAGAAGGCGTCTCTTTAAGGAAGGTGGTAGATTACCCCAGATAACCAACGTGGCCAATTTGAGGGGGTTGCCGAGGTGAAAAAATTAGTTTGACCCCGGGAATCGATTCAGCACTCTTAAAAACGGGGGAGAGACGTTGTCTACTCCCAGGCGCAAACATTTGCTAATATCTCATAAATCCCGACTCTTTAAATGGACTAAGAAGACTTCAAAATTTAAGAATATAGTTTATTATGACCTAACTTACGTTTCAATAATTGTCAGAACTCATTTTCTTTAAATAGCAACCCTTCAAATTTTCATGATTCTCTATTAAAAAATAATTTAAACGGTGTTAGTTTTCATAGCGTACCGTTTTAGACAAAGGTTACATGTAAAATTTTTCACAAATGTATTTTAAAACAATACTTTATCAATTGTCATCAATTTTCAATAATATGTTCAAAATAGCTACCATTGACTTCTAAACATTTAAGACCTCGTTTGTTTACTTTACGTTTTATATCGTCGCTAAATTATTAGGGGGTGAATGATTCGAATGCATTTAGAACTCGTTCTTAGCAATTTCCTTTTGTCGTTAAAAAACTAACAAACAATATTTCTTATATGACATCATACAAAAAAGTCCGATGGGGTCATGTCCGGACAACACGATGGTCCATATTTTAAAAACTGTTTTCTATAGCTTCTACGTGAATAATTCCCATTATACAGGAAGGGATGGATATAAGCAAATTTTTATATCACACTTCCATGCTTTTATTTAAACTTAGAAATAGTTTCCCGTGTTACATACTAGTTTGTGCTATGGTATTGTTATGTGCTGCCCTCTAACGGAGAGACATGTAATTAGTCCCTGGTCAGAGTGAAGGGAAACCTCCATAATAGTTGGTTGCTGGTAACACAGCGCCATCTGTGGGCCAATTGACGAACCACCATTTAGCACCTAGAAAACTATAAAAGTTTCCGCCACATTCGAGAAAGTTCTGGAAGGAGATTCGAGTACATTCTACACTTATATATAAGGCTGGCACAGCTCAGTTCTGTTATGGAAGATCAGATAAGATAAAGAAGAAGTTGTGATTTAAAGTAGTGATTAGTTAGTGAAAGTTGTAGTTGCATTTTATTGAACCTACTGTGTTCACTGGAGGGTGTAAACACGTAACAGTATATTATATATGTGGCCTATGGCATACAAAATTAATATTCAAACTTTATCTAGGTACTTAATGGTTTTTTTTTTTTTGAACGTAGGAATAAACGACGATATTTATTATTAATATAGCAAATAAACATAACATTATGTCACAATTATAATAGTCCAACGTTTCAGATATCTGCAGGTAAATATTTACGGAAGTTATATATTTCCAGAAATAAGGAAATTTCCTACATCCTAAAAATTACAGCGTTCGTAATCGTGGTCATGAATATCGACTATAGGGCTTTCGAAAATTTAAATAAGCAAGCTAAGCAAAAACGACGAACGTCAAGAGCACCTCCCGGTGTGTCAGATCAGAAGTGGGACGCCCACGGCCGCCGCGTTGTTGAATAAAATTGCCTCACTTTGCCAGCGACGTTTATACGAACGTGTTCATTTGAATAACTCGCGACTAAATTGATGCAAATCAATTGAAACCCTTCGGGGCGCCCTGCATGTTCTATCCGTCACCGACTTAAACGTCAGCAGCAGCTCGATGTATATAGGTGACAGAGGCCGCGGTCAAGTTAATCTATATATGTCGAGGGTGGGCAGAAAACTTTTAAAGGATTACAAGCTCTCAAAATATATTAAGACATTCTAATTTCTAATATAGCAGCTTTCTTTAAAAAATTTCTTCATTGCTTGTATTATGATTATATAAATCTGGCTTCTCAAATGCTTAACATTTTAATTGCTTTTAATTAACTCGCAATGTATTTTTTTATGTTTGTCTTTTTTTTTAAATCACTTGTTTAACGTCGGTCGGCCTATTTCCGCTACCAAGGCCAATCACCGACGCCAGGGGATAAACTCACCAATGTCTGTGTAGGCACTGGGATCCCTAACCTGGAAATTTTGCCGAACCCCTACAGTTTGTCGTGGGGTAGGGATCTTTAACGTGCTCACATCGTAGATACACGAAACCCACGTTGTATATCTCTATCGAAAGATGATGACGCAAGCAGATCCGCTCATCCATTGTGTCTCATCGACTTACTGTGACCTGGTTTTGAACCCGGGCCGTCTGCGTGGAAGAACGCACCACTGTTCAACACACAACCAAACCGACATTTGTTTATCTTAAAATATTGTATCCTTTATTTAACACACTTCCTGACATAATGAGGAAGTTGCATAATTTTTTTAACCTCACCACAATAAAATTGTGAGGTTACTAAAATTGGTTCAAAAACGAAAATTGAGATAACATCAAATCTTTACGTTTTGAGGTCCTAGGAACATAAAAAAGTAGTTTTTGAAAAATGTCTGTGTGTGTGTGTGTGTGTGTGTATGTATGTATGTTATATTAGAAATATACTATGATATATAATATTATCGAGACAGGCTTAACCTTCTCAAACATATCGTATTACATACTGCGTAACAGCTCTTCTCAATAACCGCTCACGCTGCATGAGCATTGTATTTCAATTCTAAGTAATCCTGATTGTGCTGAATCAGCAACACTGTTTCCTTTGTTCTCAAAACATTATAAATATTACCAACAACCTTTTTGTAATCAGTCTTATACTCACTTTCGAATAAACCTCATCTAAATTATTATTGTATTTTTCTAAAGAGTCAAAGTAGACTCCAGTGTTAAACAAAATAAATCTTTTTAAAAAGTTATTCAAACAATCCACTATCTAACATTGGCGCAGTCGTGGCGGATCTGAAAAACACACAGTTCGGGAGCCTAACCAGTAGCAAACATATCCGAGGGAACAAGGAGTCCATCTGAAAAAGGTGCCTAACCGGACGAAAAGAGCTTCTGGAACAAGGAGAACTTCTTAGCTGTAGTGGTGGATCCCAATCCTTTGTTCAGAAGAACCTACATTATTCTCAAACGCACAGAAGCGAAACAATAATAATTATCAAGAAATACAAGCAAAGCAACATTTCAAATCAACACGATTCAACAATTAGCAAGTAAGAATTTCATCCCGTCCCATCGTTGGTGTCTCCGGCATCAAAGGCAACCCTGTGGAAGGAACACCCAGTGACACCCCTGGCAGAGAGAGACCTTTGGTGAAGCTAAGCTCACGAAGTCGCATTCAACTGGACCACGAGGAATGAAAAATTTAGGGTAAGTCATTTTTGAATCGTCTCGCAATTATTGATTTTCAACGACATAATTTTACATTATATTTTATTAAAATACATTGCATTGCTACATACAGTTCTAATATCTAAAATAGTAATTTTATTTAAACTTGAAACAAAATATCTTGATTATAATTTGTGTGACCTATATAAATAACCGTAATCATACACTGTTCCTATCGTAACATTATTTTTATGGTAATATCATATACTCCTCAAGTGCGAATTTATCTAATTAACTACAATCACATACCATTTTTATCTTAACATTATTTTTATCATAATATCATATATCATATAAAGGTTAAGTTTATGCCTTACTTGACTGTGAAATAAAATAAAACCCACATGTTCTATACTGTTTAAATGCACATTAGTATATAAAATTTCAGTGACATTATTCCCAACTAAAAACACTTTTTAAATTAATCCAATTATCCTTGTAATTAAATTTTGAAATATTATAAAATAAACAGCACATTGTTTTACATATAATAAAAAATTGCCAATTATCAGTAGCGTACTAGCTCAAATTGAAAAGGTGTTTTAAGTTATTCGATTATCTAAATAATATAAATAAAATGGCTACAAACGTAAGCAATTCCAATGCAAACAATTCAATCACGGCGAACGAAACAATAAATATTGAACCTTATAGGTTAAGCGAAATATTTTCCATAGTGCCCGAATTTGACGGCAACCCCATATTCTTGCAAACATTTATTTCAGCTTGCCTAACCGCTCAGGGTATCGCTGTTGATGATCAGCGCGTCTTATTAACGCTTCACATAAAAAATAAATTACGCGGAAAAGCCGCAGAATTAATAAATTCCCGAAACCCTGCTACATGGGCAGAAATCAAAAGCTTACTTGAAGCTCATTTTGGCGACTCTCGCGACCTGACAGCTTTGATTCAGGATCTGCAGAGGATTCGTCAGTTACCCAACGAAACCGCACTAATATTTGTATCAAGACTACAAACGCACAACGCGAAAATGCACGCAGCAGTGCAAAAGCAGACTCTAACTCTAGAGGAAAAAACTGCTCAATGTAACCTCATTGAAAATATGACATTGACTACTTTATTAACCGGATTAGAACCCAAATTAGGTCAAATCATTAGGGCTGGTAACCCTGGCGACATGTTAGACGCAATAAACCGCATTAAACGTGAATTGCAATTATCCTATTTTGAATCACAAAAATTTTCTAATAGAGTTCCAAATAAAAATCTCATTCAAAACCCACAAAGACGTCCAAACTCCCCACAATTTTGCACCTTCTGCAAAAGAAGCGGACACCATGTTAATGAATGCCGCACAAGGCAAAACTATCAATCCCCATCTCCCAATTTCACACCAAATGCTTATTCTAATCAAGCACAGCTTCCAAGGCAACATTTCACATCTAATCATAGACCGCAAAATTTCCAAAATTTCTCTAACCAACAGCAAAATTATTCTCAACAGAACAGGCCCTCAGCTATCAGGCCAAATCCAAACTTCAACCAACAAAGACCTTCTGCCATCCAACCAAACCCAAATTTCAACAGGTTTAATCAACAAAAGACACATCACCTAAATCAAGAACCTTATGATAACTACACTGATAGCCCAAACCAATATGAAAATTATCCTGTAAATTATTCTACCAATTATTCTCCCAATTATTCTAACGAAAATGATTATGATTACGATTTTGGAACCCCACAATGTGAGAATTATACTGCTAATTCTCAACTCCAACAGTACGAGAATTATACTGCTAATTCTCAATCTCAACAGCACGAGGATTATACTGCTAATCCTCCGGATTTTTGCATAGGCCCGGAGTATTCCACGAATACTCCAACACAACAAACGGACGAACTAGACCAAATTTCTCGCCAAGTCCAAGCGATAAACCTCAAGGACAATTCCGACCCACATTCGAACCCTCAAGAGCAATGTTTCATGTAAATTCACCATCTAACCCTCCATTTCAAGTAAGTTCGGCAAACCTGTATTTCATGAAAGACCCAACAAATAAATTTAATATTCTAATCAATTTAGGTGCAGATATTTCCATTTTCAAACCCAAAGCAACAGGAAATTATAACCAAAGACGTCCCGAAAATTTAAATATACAAGCAATAGGTCAAAAAATTAATATCACTGAATCTGTTCTCATACCATTCAATTCTAACGACCCATACGAAGTTTATGTACACGATTTAGATACAGACTTTGATGGCTTCGTAGGTAGCGACTTTCTAGAACATTACGAATGCATTATAGACTTCAAAAATAATCAACTAATTACTAATTTTATAAATATACCATTATTTAAAGTTAACGATTATTTACCTTTACAACAAGTTACAAATTCAAACAAAAATATTAACAATCACATTTCAGGCAACATCATTAATCAAAATCCTATTTTATTCGAACCACATACTGAAGAAGTATTTGAATTTTATTGTGACACTGACACTATACCGCTAGCTCAGAAACATGAAAAAATACGCCTACTTAACACCTCTGCAAGGACAAACGTACAAAGTGAATTTTTCGAGACAACATCTAATGTAAATTATCAAAAATCAGACTCCTATCAAACAGACAGAATTCCTAAACTTTTAGACATGTTCTGTGAAAACAAAAATCAAAGTTCTACTTTTACCGAATCAAGAATCAAAAAAATATTTAAAAGCAAAGTACAAGAAACAGAAAAAACTTCAAATGTAACCCCTAACGTTAACCCACAAAAAATAAACCTTTCGAAAACAAAATCATGCCTTATAGATAAATCTAAATTGGTAAACTTAAATTTAAACATTCCAAAAAATAATCCGAAACAAGTAAAACCAAAAGCATTAAACAGAAAAATATTTATTTCACAAGCGTTATTTAAAATTAGTAATAAAATACTCAGGAAATCGAAAATTCGAAAGACAAACAAGATGAAGAATAATTCAAGAAATACGCATACAATCCTGCGTAATCAAAACAAAAGAAAAATCTATACACCCCACACAATCAGGAAAATGTACCGACAAAACTCATTTCTATCACCTGTAAAAACAATACCAAAAATTGTAGAATTTTCTAACTTAAAATTTGAACCAGTCCAGAAATTCAAATCTATATTTAAACTTAAATGATAACGATAATACCGATTCTCGTCTCAACCGTATGCCGACCCTGCGAAATAAAACACACAAAAACTTGCAACCCAAAATAATTCTCAAAATTATCTCACAAATTTTTAGTCATTTAACCGAAATATTTTAGAATATTATTACTTAAAATTAACAATTTATATTAAAGATATTCTCCACTTTTCTCAAACTTTTCTAAATTAATATTATTAGAAAATCTTAAAAAAATAATTGTACGATATATCAATTAGCTCCATAGATCTATTATTGATAAAAAATACTTCTTATGTAAATAATTTTATTCCTTTCCTCTATTACTAGGATATTTCGACATTTCTTCTCCTGTAATAAATTCTACAAAACCTTAATCATAAGGAAATACTTTTGTTCATTTAAATAAATGCACATAAAATATTTACATTTAATTCGAAGAAATTCATAATAATAGTACTACTTTGATAACAGTGCCTTGAACTTTTGCACAGAAGCACGTCTTGTATGTTTATGAACTTAAACATTTTAAAAAGAAATGCCTGATATCCAACACCTCAATATTGCATTGTACTCATTATGATGTTTCATTACACCAACATAAACGCTTTACAAGCACAAGTAATAACAGCTGTTACTTAATAGCAAGGGCAGAAATTTAAATAATATACATTTAGAAATTTTCAGACTTTAAATTAGAACCTAAATTCAGAACATACCTTTTCAAAATTAAAAAATTGAATCACTCGAAAATCCTGAAAATTCACAAATATACAAAAGAAATTTCAGGAACTGAAAATCAATCGTCCTTCAAAATATTCAAAATTCATTTGAAATTCCAACGAAATTTCAGACAACGACGACGAGATTACCAACGAACAAATTGCCCATGAATTTGACACAATTACCCGACTCTACAAAACGAAATCCTTAATAGATTACTCTCTACAATATAAACTACAAACGAACCTTACACGTTACACCATTTGACAACCTTTCTAACTACATAAGACAAGACGTCTAATAGATTAGGAAAACAAAACGTAAATTACAAATTTCACATAACCACTGTATTGAAAAATTGTGAACTTACTTCCACACAGTAATTTCATTAAAACATCTCCCTCTAAAAAGAAAACTACGAAATTATTCTGTAGTTTTGTAATAACAAAACCAACATTAACTCAAAAACACAGACGAACAGAATTATTTCTCTTTAGGATCAATGTTAAGGCATTTATTCTCAACATTATTTTAAAAATCAAAAAAAATTTAGAGATTTCAAAAAAAATATATAAAAAAATAATACCTCAAAATTTCGATTACTTATACTAGACCAATATACAAAATTTATCATTATATTTTAATTCTTCAACTACTAATCAGAACCTATCAAGAACCCCTGATAAATAAGGTTCCGTTTATAAAAATAGGTTACATCAAAAACAAATATAATTGGCAAGAACTAACAAACCACGCCAAAAGTTTTATAAAAAAACGCAAAATTTGTCGAAAACCAAATCACAAGGATCCTAACAATCCTTTGGTAATCACCAAAACCCCAAAAGCACCGTTCGACAAATCAATATCGACCCTTTCAATTCTCACACAAAACATACACTGACACCTACAAGAAATTGACAAATTCACACAGCTTACACTGTCCTACACAAGATTGCAAAATCAATCGTAAACATCCTTATGTTAGAATTTCGACACTATAATCATGTAACAGGAACATTTACATTCTCTCATTCTCTGACCAACTTCTTAAAATAAAAAGAAATTATTTTCTCGTAACATTTACATAGAATTATTATCCAAAACGTACAGCACCCTAATTCTGACAAGTAGTAACCATTTCACAAATTTAATTTCAAACAATTATTCCTTCAAAAATCTCATTTATAATTTTCCGAATAATTCCATCAGTCAATCTAACTAATAAGTGAATCCTCTTATTCTTATATTGACAACTCCATATCAAATGAACACGCGGTAACTACCCATCTTTAACGCTACTCCAGAAATTGAAATTCTGTAAGTTTAATTTTCCCACTCAGAAAAATTGTCATGCAAGAAAAAATATCCCAAAGTCTTCTAACATTCAGATAGTTCAGTCCACCCTATGAAACTCAATCTTAAAGCCCTATGTAATCAAGAGAAATGAATATTTAATTAAATATGATATTAACAATAAATGATAGTAATAAAATCGATAATAATTCATTTTTCTCAATCCACACATTATTTTAGCAATACCATTCTACGCTGTGTTTCACAACAGCAACCCCTCATGGTTATTTTCCAAGTGTACAACCCTGTTAAAACTATTCCACATATGAATAGCAACTATTGTGACATACATTCGAAACGAAATATTAAAATATTACGATAATACATTATAAACATGATTATTATCCTAATAAGTTATATATCCGACTACATGATGATCATACAGGAAACTAAATACATGATTGGTACACTATTTTACCAAATAGCGTGTATTAATTAGCGTCCGAGACCAAAACAAAAGAAATGTTAAAAATCGTTTCAATAACCACGTTTCAAAAATTGACCTAATACCAAACTGACAGTAACACCTATTTCTAAAAATAACATGACAAAATAAATTGTAAATCAATTTAATGACAACGGTACTTTCAAAAAGTAAAGTTCATTTCAAAATTAATCAGTTCAATCAACTCGAAAACCCAATTAAAAACCAAATATCTGTTACAACTTCAATAATCAAAAAATTTCAACGCAACTATTCAAAAATTGCAAGTTGACGAGGAAACTTTCAACAAAGATATTAAAGAGATCGAAACTTCAATTTTAGACATGACTAAAGACATAGAAAACAACCATGCAAAACTGAAATTTATTGAAATCTGCGAACAACTTATGGCAAGTTACTTATTTATTGAGGATAACCTAAATGACATCCTAAATTCCATCACTTTCGCGAGGCTTAAAATAATTCACACGTCAATTATAAATCCAAAGGACTTAGTAAATTCTCTACAGGAGATTTCGCAAAACCTACGAAGGAACAATTTACCGCTTCCAATCAAACTATCAAAGGTTGCACAGTACTTAGACATTATAGAACTAAAAGCTTTTCAAACAAATTCGGATCTAATATTTGTGTTAGACATACCTTTAATAGACCCTCAAACATATTCAGTATTTCAATTATACCCTATTCCTATTTTGGATAATAGAACTGGTTTATATCATGTATTATCAACTTCTCAAAAATATATCGCGAGAGATGATGATTCATTAATGTACATACCTATCTCGAACCTTGAAGAATGCAAACCACTTTATTTCAACACCAAATTATGTCCAAATTTATTTGCATATCCTATTGACAACAATGCCATATGCGAAGCCCGCCTCTTCAAGAACCTTAAAACTCTGTCAGAAAACTGCCAGACGTCATTTATCATGAGCCAAGGCTACAACGTCCAAAAAATAGACGAAAACACATGGTTAGTTATTAACGCAGAACCTCTACAAACAACCATCAACTGTCCAGAAAGAAATTCAAAAACTGAAGTCATCTACAAAAATTCAATAGTAAAATTACAACCAAATTGTTACGCCTTCATAGGCATCACAAAAATTCAAGCTAGTACCAATGAAGTAACCGATGTAAAAGACGACACTCATCCAATCCAAATTCCATTTGAATATTGTAAACATATTCCAGACAAAATCCGGGCTCCAAATCTTAAACCACTAAAATTAAACAATCTCAATACGGAAGACCTCGAAGTTGCCAAACACAAGTTGGACCAATACTCCAGAGATTTAGATGATTTGATCAACGAACCCTTTATAACAAAACACATATCCTGGTTCACCTATTTTATCATTGTGCTAATAATTGGACTGTTATTTCTGTACCTATTTTGTAAGTGCAGAACAAAAAGACGAAGACTAGCCATCGATGTTTCTGCATCACCCCCATCTCCACCGAGGCCTAGCAAACCCTACAGGACATTTGCTAACCTATTTCCTTCACGAAGACGACCTACCTTAAGAAGAGAAGACAACGAAGCCGAAGACATAGAACTTACATAAAGACAAACTGTTTTGTGCCTTTTTACTGACTTTCAGTGCTGGACTCTTCAGTGAATTTTATTTCATTTGTTTAATCATTATATTTCATTATTTTTCTATCATTTGTTAATTTCAATTTTATTAACATTTTTACGTCATTTTCATTCAAACCCATCATGCTTATACTTTATGCTTTCACAGTAAAGCTATATTTTAACCTTAGGAATATTTTATCCTATTTTACAATTCAAACCTAGTATGTTTGTATTTTACGCTTTCTTGCCAAAGCTATATTTTAACTCTAACATTTTTATGTTATTTTATTTTATGAATCAAGCTTATTGTGCTTGCATTTCATATTTTAGACGCCAAGGTTATATTCTGTGTTTTAAACCTTACGATTTAACATTTTTGTATCTTTTATATTTTTCCAAATTGTACCATTACCTTTTATATACATTTTATATTCATTTCAAAAGTTGCTGCATAAAACACCAACTTTTTTTATAAGGGGGAAGCTGTTATATTAGAAATATACTATGATATATAATATTATCGAGACAGGCTTAACCTTCTCAAACATATCGTATTACATACTGCGTAACAGCTCTTCTCAATAACCGCTCACGCTGCATGAGCATTGTATTTCAATTCTAAGTAATCCTGATTGTGCTGAATCAGCAACACTGTTTCCTTTGTTCTCAAAACATTATAAATATTACCAACAACCTTTTTGTAATCAGTCTTATACTCACTTTCGAATAAACCTCATCTAAATTATTATTGTATTTTTCTAAAGAGTCAAAGTAGACTCCAGTGTTAAACAAAATAAATCTTTTTAAAAAGTTATTCAAACAATCCACTATCTAACATGTATGTATGAGTGTGTGTGTGTATGTGTGTTAGCACGATAGCGCCGAAACTACTAAATGGATTCGAATGAAACTTTGCATGTGCGTTTATTTAGTGCCCCAGAAGATCTGAAAAGGTTTTGGTTGAAATCGGATTACGTTTAGTGCCGTTTTGACGCAACAAGTTGTTTATTTTGTAATTACTTACAATTTGCAATGGAACCATTGAAAAGCAGTTAAAATTCTGATTTCAACGATATATCACACTTCCACCCTTCCGATTTGGTTTCCGTGAAAAAAATTAAAAACAAAGCAAATATGAAGCATAGATCGCATTTCGTGTGACATGATCGATGCGCGTAGCCGTTACGTCGTGAAACTTGTCACATCACGTGTCAATTCACATGTGAGGATTCCTTCACTGCTCTAGAAGTAGAGCGGATTACGTTTAGTGCTGTTTTTAAATATATATGCAGACAAATCGAAGAATTAAACTACAAATAAATATTCCTCTAAAATCTAATAAAATTACTGAAATGCTAATGTTTCATTTAACAAAGACAGCCGCGAGGTACTCGCGATCGGATTACAATTAGCAAATTTTGACGATTGTCATTGTCATCGTTTGCCATCCGATAACGTTGGTGTCATGTCATGTTAATAAGATTTCGGCATATTTGTAACTTTTAGTGACTGCACCAGTGGATTGTTAGAAACTTTAAAGGTAGATGTAACAATATCAATATCATATGCTTTCTGTACCTTCGTTGGTGAATTTATTATGGATTATCACTTTACCAATTTTCAGTTTGTTGCTTTACAAATCTATAGTATTTAGGATAACTATACTTTCTTAGTCGTTCAAGTGATGTTAAAGTTGTTAATATCCTAATAGTATATTACTCAACGAGCGATAATGTAGGTAATAACTCGCATAGATGAAATTTGCAGCACGAGCCGCAGGCGAGTATTGTAAATTCATTAAGTTGAAGGTTTTTTTAGTGCCCCAGAAGATCTGAAAAGGTTTTGGATGAGATCGGATTACGTTTAGTGCCGTCTTGTCACACAATTTAATGCTCTTTTCGGCTTCAAAGATCCACCGAGTGGGGAGGTTCCAGTCGCTTTCAGTAGATGCCGATTTTTTATATCACAGCTAGATCGACGACAGAAAAATATGCTTTCTCGTATTTTTTCTTTTTTTGTTAAAATTGAGGGTGAAAAAAAATATTTATTTCGGCTGAAAATTTAAAACCATTAAAACGCTCTATCCCTAACGAATAGCGTCATTCGTAACCTGTAGCGTCACGTCGTTATTGTTAAAACGTTGAAACATCTAAAAAAGGAAACTGTGGTTATAGATAAACACGTTAGGGATGTTATAAAATGATTATCCGTCATATTAACCAATAATTAATAACAAGATTAAAAACAACAACGTAAATGAGCAAATTCAGATACAATTAGTGACGTCAAAATGACGTCAAAGCAATATTATAGCGTTTTCAGTCACGTGGTTTTGTTTACACAAAAGTTCAAATTTTAATGTGGCATATATACGAATCGAAATTTTTCTATGAGTTTCTTTTATTATATTATCAACTTATATAGTACATATTATGGAAAAATAATAAAATTAAGCATTTTTAAAATCCATGCATCTTCCTCATTGTTGACATTTTGCACAGTTACTAAGATCGGATGAGAATACAGTATTCCACCTTTATTTTTGCAAACATCCGCACGTAGATGGCGCGGGGGGGTGAAAAATTGAATGTTTGTCTTCAAATCTTGCATCCCTTATTTAACACACTTCCTGAGATAATCAGTTGATGAA
Organism: Leptura quadrifasciata; assembly: GCA_963675555.1. NCBI lineage: Eukaryota > Metazoa > Arthropoda > Insecta > Coleoptera > Cerambycidae > Leptura > Leptura quadrifasciata. The sequence continues at coordinate 13,305,292 of OY776676.1, forward strand.
GTTTTGCATAGTTACTAAGATCGGATGACAATACAGTATTCAACCGTTACTTCGGGGCGAGCGTGGGTGCGTCTTTACTATGTACATACTTCGATATGCGATGTAAAGCAACGTTAGGCGTGGTTAGTAGTTGGATTGGTGACCGTTCCAACGAAGACCACGTCCTCGCCTCACCCATCTTCCAGCGGCTTGTATATCAGTGTATGCGCGGAAGCTATACAACCTTAGGCGAGGGTTGTATAGGAGATATACCATCCTTCGGAGGGGATGTAAAGCCGTCGGTCCCTTGTCTATTAAATGTTAGGCAAGTAAAAGATCCCTACTCTTCTTAAGGGAAGAGGTTCGGCAAAATTCCTGGTTGGGGGTAGCTCGTCTACAGGCGTCGGTGTTAGGCCTCAGTAGCGGAAATAGGCCGACGTTAAATAAATGTATAAAAAAAAAAAAAAAAAAACCGTTACTTCTGCAAATATTCGCACGTAGGGGGCGCTGGCGTGAAAATTGAAAAATCTGCAAAACAAAGGAGCGAGAAATCAAAACAAATCGTTAAGAGAACATTTTTTATTCAGCGATCTTTGGGGGATAAACCCTTCAATCTAACTTAAATATATAATCTTTGAAAATTCAAATTAACCTACTATCTAAACTTAGGCCATGTATGATGATAATTTAGTTAAAGTATGACTAAAAAGTAGAAAATAATTTTTTTTATCTTGCTTTTCTGTAAAACGTCGTACTAAAAAGTAAAAAATAATAATGTACTACTGCAAGAAAAGCAAGACGTTTGCACTTTGTATATAAGTAAAATCGGGTACAGTTTTGTTGGGCAGTCAAAAAAAACAATAACATCCTTGCGAGCTAAATATTAACGTCGATGAACCAGTCGGTGTGGTGTCATCAAACAAGTCGACGTACAATAAAAACCCATAAAGGTATACTTGAAGTAATCAGTTCCCGGCGCATAAAAAACGCAACAAAAACTTTACGACCTCATTAAAATACTGATACTCTTTGCACTGCTGTTCGCAAATTGACTCGCTTACCTTTATAGGTTTTTAATGTGCGTCGGGTCGTTTGATGACAGGCATGACGCCATGGCCCGCGGCGATATAATTATGTCGTAAAGTTCTTGTTGCGTTTTTTGACTGCCCAGCAAAACTGTACTCGACTATATATACCGTGTTTATTTTACGAGGACACACACCAAGTATCTAGCTTATAAAAAATGGAATATCTGTTTCTAAAACTTTATTCTTCTACAATAGATAAGCGATTTATTTGGCGTGGCCCTCGTAAAGTAGACAAACAGTATACTACTATTTTTGGACACCTGTCTATATGAAATGTTTGTCTTAATATTGACTATGTATACCCTCCGAAATATTTGAACGTACTCAAGTTACACCTTGTACAATTATGTTGCCAGCATTTTGTACATTTCAAGAACAATGAGGAAGTTGCATGATTTTTTTTATATCATAGATAGATAGACGACAGAAAAATATGCTTCCTCGTATTTGTTCTTTTTCTTTTTTGTTAAAATTGAGGGTGAAAAAAAATATTTATTTCGGTTGAGAATTTAAAACCATTAAAACGCTATATCCCTAACGAATAGCGTCATTCGTAACCTGTAGCGTCACGCCGTTATTGTTAGAACGTTGAAACATCTAAAAAGAATGCTGTGGTTATAGATTAACGCGTTAGGGATGTTATGAAATGATTGTCCGTCATATTAACCAATAATTAATAACAAGATTAAGAATAACAACGTAAATTATCAAATTCAGGTCCAATTAGTGACGTCAAAATGACGTCAAAGCAATATTATAGCGTTTTCGGTCACGTGGTTTTGTTTACACAAAAGTTCAAATTTTAATGTGGCATATTTACGAAGCAAAATTTTCCTATGAGTTTCTTTCATTATATTATCAACTTACATAGTACATATTATGGAAAAATAATAAAATTAAGCATTTTTAAAATCCATGCATCTTCCTCATTAAAGATAAGGACATCAAATATGAATTACGAAAAGCGATTCGAAGCAGCTTAATAGACTAAATATCCGAACTAATATACTATAAAACTACGGAAGCGCTGAGGGGCCAAGATAAACTTCTTTTTTTTAAGTCGCTTGTTAGACGCGTTTAAGTCGACTAACAGAAACGTTACTGTTAGGCGAGTTTAATAACGACTAACAGATGCATTACTGTTAGACGAGTTTAATATCGACTAACAGACGCGCGACTCTTAGGCACGTTTATCTCGACTGTTAGACGTGTTTAATTCGACTAACAGGTGCGTTACTGTTAGGCGAGTTTAAATTCGACTATTAAGCACCACTCCATAGTTGAATCTATTTTCACCATAATATGTCTAGCGCCTGCGCAGTAAACACGGACGTGTTAGTTTGATGGGTACTTGGATGGTTTCCCCGTTTCAAGGATATACAGTGTAATCGCTCCACCCTTTAGCGGCTTATATATAAATGTATGCGCAGAAGCTATAAAATCTTAAGCGAGGATTGCGTAGCGAATATACCATTTTTCGGAAGGGATGTAAATAAGCTGTTGGTCCTTTATCTACTAAATGTTATACAAGTAAAAGAACCCTATACTCTTCGAAAGAGAAGAATTTGGCACAATTTCTGGTTGGGGGTAACTCGGCTACAGGCGTCGGTGATAGGCCTTAGTAGTGGAAATAGGCCGTCGTTAAATGTTTTCTTAAAAAAATGTTTTCTTAACCGCCTCTCAAGTTACCGAAGTAACCCCCTGGAAGATCTCAAGGATCTTGTGCTAGGCAAAGAGAGACGAGGCCCTACAGTTTAATGTGGACTCCGAACCACTCTTGGGGCAATTTTTTTTTAATGAGAAATTGTTTTGCCTTGCGGGAATCGAACCTACAGAACAATGAACACGCCTAATAGTCGCGATAAACATGCCTAAGAGTCGCGCGTCTGTTAGTCGATATTAAACTCGCCTAACAGTAACGCACCTGTTAGTCGAATTAAACACGTCTAACAGTCGAGATAAACGTGCCTAAGAATCGCGCATCTGTTAGTCGTTATTAAACTCGCCTAACAGTAACGTTTCTGTTAGTCGACTTAAACGCGTCTAACAAGCGACTTAAAAAAAAGAAGTTTCTCTTGGCCCCTCAGCGCTTCCGTATAAAACACAAAACTCAAGTTGAATCAAAGTTGCACGAAAAATGTCTCAATGTAACAAGTGCACATTCTGTACATTTAATTTTAATTTTACCGCCTATAAAATATATCATAAAAATAAAGATAACGATCCTGTAACTTATACGTGCACTTGTATTTTCCGTGACTTGTTATTTAAACATGTAAAGATCATTTTATTTGTCGTCACGTTACGTTTGACATTTGCCAAGGCAGACATTTCACATGTCTACCTGCACATGGGATATAAAATTTGAGACGATAAAGATAAATCTTTCTTGGTTTTATAGCCCAGGGAACATACATGAATCAAAAATTGCCGGTCGTTTTTATGTCTTAAAATCCTTATTTTAAATAAAGAAACAACAAAATCTGTCTCAAATTACAATATAAGGATAATAAAATTTTGACAAGAATTAAAAAGTTTCACACGTTTTTAATTAATATAATTTGATATTATTGACTTAATTCGGGTAGCAGTCGTGGTCACGAAATGTCATCAAAATGCAACATTAAACGTCCAGGGCTACATCACGTACTGTTTCTGAAGATAGTTCAAGGGTATGAAACGTAACTCTGTCTTGCTTGAATGGCACACCTTCCATTATTTTCCGATTGAACTCTGATTGAAGAAACGTTGTCAATATTTCTACATAATGCACGAAATTTACCGGACGACTGTTTGCATCTTCAAGGAAATAAGATTCCATGATTCCCGTTTGTCCAATAGTACACCAAGCTCACGAAATTTTGCAGAAATATGGTCATATTTTTTAAAGTCGAATATAAATTGTATGTGGATACTGAAGACGTGTATGATCACAAGTATTAAAAATGGCCTATACAATATATCTGTTTCACTCGAATTGAAGAAAATCATGGAGTCGCTTAGTAAAGCCCAACTTTTAATAGGCAACAACAATCTACTACACATATATTAACCTTAATGTACTAAATGCATTTTTAATAGTATTTGTAATATGTTCAGAAATCTATATGAAGGCCCAGATTTTTAGTTGCAAGTCCTGTATGTGTTATGCATATTTATGACATAAAGACCTGCATCCAAATAACATTACTTTGGATTTGGTGGGATTAATAGCCGAGCAATATTTTTCTAATATAGATACTAGTGCCTGCAAATGTCGAAAACCATTTTCCCAAAAGAATAATAAATTTGGTTATCATCTGTATAGAAATTACTACAGGAATACTTCAAACTATCTCAAAATCTTGATGTGTATTAAGTCAACAGAAGAGGGTCTATTATTATACCCTGTGGCACTCTTCAAAATAATGTTAATGAGATGTAAATATAATTAATCATCTGTTACTTTATTCAAATAACCTTTAATTATCATCACTGAATAGACAATTTTATGGCAGAAGGGAATTTTATAAAAATATAAAAGAGATGGCGTTAGTTACGCTCTACTGCGGTGGAACTTAACAGTGTCTATGAGATGCGAACTCCAGGTATTGAAGGTATCACTTGCACCGCACTGACGAGACCCAAAAATAGGTCGAAACCGGTCTGCAGTTAGTGATATCCTGAGATGAAAGAGGCCTCGCATCTTCCTCGTAGCATTCGAGTATTTCAAGTCATTGTATTTTAATGCTAACCGTGTTTAGACAAAATACGCAAATTTTGCCATATAATTCAGCGCTCGTAAGGGAAATAGCTGTTTCGGTTTAATTTGTTGAGTCCTTATTTATACAAGACACTGGCAGATAGGTTGGCATTATAATTCCTATATTTTATATCTTTTATTCGTAAAACTGCATTTCCATCTGCAAATCTTAAGTGGTGGAGTAGCGCTAAGAGAATCTCATGGTTAATCTTATCGAAAACCTTAGAGCAATCGAACAGGACCAATGTTATTAAGTTTTCATTGTCATTCTCTTGTGCGATATCATTCCTGACTTTCACCTGAGGTGTAATGTAACTGTGGATTGCTCCTGATTAGTGTTGAGGCAACAGATCATATACTTTTAAATTAATTTTTATTTGAACGTTTAATATCTTTTTGGGGACGTTATATATCACCGGTAATATACTGATTGGTCTAAGGTCGTTAAGGTCATTAGGATTGCTTATTACCGGATTAAAAATGGAAGTATGACTGAACAACAATACAGATACATCATTATGGAGATGAGATTAGACCCTACATGCTTTAGATTTGATTGATTCTATAGACCTTATCCTTGAAAGTATTAAGAAAGTGATAATCCGTTACACTAGGATTTTTATTATTCTAAATCTGTTTTCTTTTTCCAAACTTTAGTGAAATTTTAAAATTAAATAAACAGCTTTAATTTCAGTTTTTTTTTCATCGAATTTATGGCTGGAGCGGTTATAGCTAGTAGCACATAATTTCTTTTAATATTGATATTTTTATTTTAAAGTACGTTAGGATTGTTAAGTATATCTTTAAACATTGGTTACCAGATTTTACAAAAACCTACAGAACAATTTGATACGCATATACCTTTATTTTGTAATATTATTCTTGATTCTTTAATTACTTTCACGTCCAGTGGAAGTATAGTAACGCAAAAAAAATATATATTTTTTTGTTGAAATAGGTTTAAAATGTCATAAAACGTCGAGATTTTAAATTTGAGTGATTAAAAAATTTCTGTTTGTCGGTCTGTAACTTTTTTTGTGCGCACGTTTACTCTGGAACCGTTTAAGATATTAGCTTGAAATTTGGTACACTTATGTATTATAACGAGATCTGGAACTAAATTATATTTTGATCTAATTCCGTTGAGGGGTTCGGGGTAAACGGGGTAAATAACGGTAAATAGGCAAAGCAAGCAGGTAAGAGTCCATAAAATTGCAATTACGAAAAGTCAAGGTCTCAAAATTGTTTTTGTCATTTGTAAATGTGATTTAGTGTGTATACAAGAACGAAATGTCTCAACAATTTTTTTTTGCGTTAGCCACTCCCTCTACCACCACCATTGCCACCCCCATCCTATTATTAAGGGGAGTAAAAAAATAAATTGGGATTTAGTGTGTGTATGAAAACCAAGGACCTCTAAAATTTAGTTTGGCATTAGCTACCCCCTCTACCACCCCCATTGCCACCCCCACCCTATTGTTTAAGAGAATAAAAAATTCAATTGGGATTTAGTGTGTATACGAGAACCATGGGCCTCTAAAATTTTTTTGATATTAGCCACCCCCCCCACCACCCCCATTGCCACCTCTACTCTATTATTAAAGAGAGTAAAATATTATATTGGAATTTAGTGTGTATAAGACTTGGATACAAAATCTGGATGTGGAAGTAGTGGTTCTTTGGGCAGCGGTTTTTTTATTTATTATTTGTCTCTTTTTGGTTAAAATTTTTCTAGCTCCCGTTTATTCTGTATTCATTTCTCTAAGCGTGTTCACGAATCCTCCATTTCTGAACGTTACTCTTTCTAATTTAATTTTTGTGTTTATTTTGACCTTGAAAAGTTTGAAAGATTCGCCTTGCTCATGTGATGTTAATGTTTACACTCAGTGTAAGGGCAGAACTCTGCTTCGACTTCTATTTGAAATATTCAAAGCTAGAATATGTTGTCCTTCTGGAATTTACTGCATTTCAACACGAACTTACTCAGTATTTTCATTAGTTTTCACAGATCTTCTACAGCCCACCGTTTTATTATCAATTAGAAACTAATTTCCTTTATTTTCTGATTCATCTACAGTTGAAATGGGGCCACTTTCTACCTTTGATATTTCAAACTCAACTTTCACTCTATAGTATCAACTGGAATCAAACCTAGACAACGAACTTTTCTTGTGGGGATTGGTATTCCATTTTTACAAGATGTCTAGTCACTAGTGATATAGTTTTTAACGTCCTTTACAAAGTTCTCTTCAAGGACTTTCTTGAAGAACCGCAAATTCATTCTTGCTACATAATTTTACGAAATCAATTTTGATGTAGTTTCTAAAAAAGTTTTTGATACAGTTTCTATTAAAAAAAATTTCAAATCTAATTTTGTTATAGTTCCTAACGGGGGTTCCAAGAGAACCGATGTGAACTTACTTTTTGTTGCAATTTCGAATGGAGTAATTTTTTAATAAAATTTTTATTGTATTTCAAAGAAATTTCTTGGAAATATTTTACTTTCGCATCTACAGATAGAGATAGAAAGTCTATCACATTTTGAGTATCTATGAATGGAACACCCTGTATATGTTTTGCTTTTGATTTGAGATAAATTTTTATTTTAGTAAATATTAATTCTACAGTGCTGACATTAATTGTTTAACTGATATCTCAGTAACGACGATCAATCAATGACTTTGTTACTCTGCAATTTCATTCATCTACTATAAGTGGCATAAAACATCTGTGAATCGCACAGTAAAGACATTTTTGGAAACTATCCGTTGTATTTCAATAGTATGCTGTATACTGAACATAAAACAATTGATATGTTTTATGTTAAAACACTATTTTTTTGAAAATTGAGCTTGCTCCGACTTCTGGAGTTTCAAACACTCTGGCGAATGTCGTGCGAAGCGTTCTAGTTTCACGGGGCATGTGTGGATTACGGCATCGACCAGTCTAGTATCGAGTAGGTGCTAGAAAGGACTGTAACAGCCAGTGTTTGTTTGCAGTCGGACCCTTTGAGCTGGGGAAGTTGTGGAAATTCTGTTCGAGCAGCGACGACGACGCGCTCGGGACCATTTAGTAATGCAGTTTTTCATTTTTATAAAAAGTAAATCCTAGTCCGAATATTTCCAAAAACGAGGTCGAGGAAAAGATGCTTTTGTATAATATTAATTTGCATTATTTTAAAAAACTAGCACAAATTCGAATAATCTTTTATTTAATTTACTTACAGAGTGTTTCAAAATTGTACCAGCTTATTTATTTATAAATTTTCAGGATCAAACGAATGGTTAGAGTGTGCTTTCTGACAAATTATGTAAATAAGAATTTTTAACAACCTCTTAATTCCCACCAGAGAAGCTATTAAATATTTCATAAACAAAATTCACAGAAATATTTTCTTTTCAGTTAATATACCTAAAAATAAAGGAAACTACAAAATTAACATCTGACCAATAACCTACTACGGAAATTTCCCGGAAAATAGTATTGTTCTTTCTAAAAATAAAATGTAAATCACAGAATAAGTTTCAAATATGTTGTATAATGTCAATAAATATTCAGGTTGTAAAAAATCTATGTAGGGCAAACCTTTAGAAATTTTCAAATGCGATGTTAAGAACAGGTTTGTCGTTCGAAAACCACTATTATAGAATAACTGTAGTGTTCCAGAATAAACTGACATACAAACTATACTTTTTAACTAAATGTTTTAGAATCTATAGAAATTTATAAATAAGGATTATATTTTTTTACAGGATTAAATACATTCCTTTCCAAAATACACAAAATATCCGTACATATTTCCTAACCCCTTCAAAGTAGGTGTAGGCGCATGCTTAACAATAGTTGTAACAAGTGAATGTATGTGATTATGTGTATTTTCTACAAAAATACAAAATATTTGATTTAGAATAAACGACATAATTAGCATCAACATTTTCATTAATTGTCAACATTTTCTCAACACTCTTTGTAGTGCTTTGCTAATACGCTAATTTTTTAAGGTATAATTACTACTTTAGTAATTATAAATGACCGCGCCCCTTCATATATTTTGCATTATTTTTTTAAATTTTTATGATTCTAGAATCGTATCACTAGTTGAAACAGTCTTCATATATATTTTTCTTATTAAAATGAGCCCGATATATACAATATGCTATTCTGGAAAGAGTATATGAATAATGGCAGCTTCAATTTTGCCTAACCAATTTTAACTAAAACTTTTAGACTTTATTAGTTCATGAAAAAGTTGAAAAAACCTTAAAAGTTCTCTGACGGGGATGAAACATGAGTACCCCTGTTTTCGAGGGCGCCTAACACGATTGTCATATTTTTAAGGTTCTCACCCTTCAGCAACTACCCCTAAACTCGAAAAACCACTCTTATTTCGTGTTTTCCCATCGTAGGCACGCGGATCGGTTTCTTGGGCAGAATTCCGGTAGACTGTATGAAATTTAACCATACAACATCTTATCCACCCCCGGGATTGAAACTACTCCCTCCCCTAATACTATAATATGGTGGTTTTTGGGGTCGTTGGTGGAGAGTGGGGGAGAAATTATTACCATCGTGTTGAGCACCCTCGAAAACGGGGATAAACAAATTTTCATGCATTTTGATTTTTTTGGGGATATTTTAGTGTAAGGGGCGGGGGTAGCTTCAACCCCGAGGGTTTGTAAAATGTTGTATGGTTAAATTTCATACGGCCTACCTGTATCCTGCCCAAAAAATCGATCCACATGCCTATGATGGAAAAGAATGCGAAATAGGGGTGGCTTTTCGAGTTTACATGTAGTTGCTGAGGGGTGGGAACTTCAAAAATATCACCATCGTATTCAGCGCCCTCAAAAACGGGGGTACCGATGTTTAATCACAGTCACAGAATTTTTGTGTTTTAAGCCTTTTTCTGCAACTTTTAATGGAGTATACGATATCCTATGAAAATATATTTAAAACTTTATGAGGAATGCAAATGTTCAAAAATGCATTCATAATTCATCATATTATCGGTATTTTTATATAAAATGACAATATACTCCTTTGTTGTCTCAGGTTGTTTATATATTAGCAAGATAATGTAAATATTGCCTTTTAGAATATCTTCAATCTTTTCCGCGTAATGCAGAAAAATAAGCACAAACCATTCTTTTAAATTAAATAAACAATCTCCATTTAGAATTATAAGGGCGTTTTGCATAAAGTACAAAACAACTGAAAAGACGTTTGTGTCAAAATTCACCTTTTAGTTGTTATTAAAATGTGTTTTGCTACAGCACATAATGAAATTCATATACACCGGCGCACCCACCACATTTTAGAATAATACTCATTTTTTTCGTACAGACTAATATAAGAGCTACTAAATTTTTCAGTTGGAGCCTGAGAACCTCCTTCAATTGTTATAGTGCACAGTCCTGTTTAAGGAGATCACCCTACTCTGGTTCTGGGACCTGACGGAGGGGACGTTTTCGTATGGCCGTAAGGGGGGCATTTTTCATAAATTAATCTTTGGTGTCTAAAAATCGCTTTTAAAAAATGTCAAAATATTTGACCATTACACTAGGCACGCACGCACGTTTCGCTAACCTTGTTAGCATCATCAAGAGATGATTAAAACTGAAACCCAGTCTTATTCGTCTCCCGATGATATTGCTAAGGTTATGATATACCTATTAAAATTTTTAAAGTAGGCAATAGTGTATTTTTCATATATGTTAAAAATAATATAAAAATGTAATCTCAATGTCTGTGCGTTTAGCCTCTTTCGCCATATTCCCTCTTTAACACCATTGTTTCTAATCTCAGTTATTTGTAAACGTTCGTGGAGTGCATTTGTACTTTTTTGTGGTGTAGTGAAAGTACCAAATTAGTTTTCAATTTTCCTCTTTACGCCTTAGCGTTGAGCTTAAGATCAAAGAGTCCCGGTTTCTAATCCTGGCTAGGGTATGGATGGTGTTTTCAATGTGTTACATAGTTGAAGCAGTATCATAGACGATATTGTGTAACAGGCAACACTACTAGTCGCTGTGTCACTATTGAGTTCGAGTCTCAGATGCGGCCGATGGCAATGTCGTAGGTAATGGCCTATGTGTGTATGTTCTGGTTGAGTGACGGAATAGCTAATGTTAAACTCCACCAGGACATTAATCTAAATAAGGCGAATAAAATAAAAAAATAGCTTAAAGAGTTAATGTAAATTCGCTAGATTCCTTTTTTATAATTGTGGTAACTTCAAAATACAACAGATGGAGGGATGCATAACTCATATTGTCGCGTTCAATTTGTGTTGAAGTGGTTCGGCAATTGTCCCAAGGAAAGAAACAATCTTTTCGCTTTGAAGTAGGTACCCATGATTTGGAGGGATCCTCAAAACCATATTGAAAACTGCTTTGTGTTCTTATAATGTTTATAAAAGAGCCATCCGGTTGCCTCTCGAGTACTACATCTACGCGTCATTGCTTTGAATACAACTATTAACAAGTAATTTATAGTTACGACTTGTATCTCGTAATTACGAGTTACAAGTCGTAATCAAAGCATAACAAAAGTAAATATATGTGTGGCCCTTCTGCGCTTCCGTAATCTGGGCAGCAGTATACATAAAATGAAACAAAATTAAAAAATAATTTTTTTTGGTAACTATCACAGATAAAAAGTGTTTTCTCTAAAATCCTATTTTCTCAAGTCCAAATGATTTAGCTATATTTTTAGTTTAAAGTGGGGTAAAGAAAATCTCATAGATATTATTTTAAGAATCTTTCTTTTTTACTACATATGATTGTCATTTACATATACTTGCCAATTCTTGGGTTACACGCCCCTGGTTGTAAAAGAAGGAATTGTAGCGTACACTTGAGTGACCTTTGACCTTTACTTAGGACGCATTTTATGTGCTGCTGTGCCGTCACAAGGATGTCATTTTGGGTTTCGAAGCCGCCTCTCTCTGCTCCGGTAATGATGATTGAACATCGTTTCAGGTTCAAATGTATTTTAGTTGTACAATTTAAGTGTTTTTGAATAATGAGCTAGAAGATTTTTCCTTCGATTTACGCTGCGAATAACCTCTTGTATGATTATTGAAAAAATGTGTTGGTACCAGTTACACTAGTTAGACCAAGAACAATTTAAGTTAAAAAGAAACAGGGATTATTTCAAAACAATAACAAGAAATTTCGTCGTTAGATTATGTACCTAATTAAAAAGTCTACGAATTGAGCGAAATAAGTCCACTCAAATAGAGAGTGAAAATGAATAATGTTTATTTACAGACTTGAATAAAATTACAAATACATGTATCAGTATGCAAGTAAATGAATAAGGACAATTCGCAAAATTAAACTTGTTCCTGGTAAAATTACGCTTATAGTGCAATATACCAATTTTAAAGAAAAGGAAATAAATATATTATAGTACACTTTCAAATAACATGCATACCAGTGGATTCTCTAACAGTAATAAATAAATAATAATATAGTAATAAAATTTTTCAATGTTTCAAACGGAAATTGACAAGAGAAGAAAACATGAAAGAACAAGTCTGTAAAGGACCCCAGCCAATCTTTATTAGGCCATTCATATTAGCAGATACAGGAAAAAAATATAAAATTTTGCCACTTAGGAATTAAACTTGTCAAGGGATGTACTTTCAAAATAAAACGAGTTCCCAAGCAACAAATGGGAGCTTCATCTCTAAAACACACCCCTAATGTACAATTTGGTAGTTTTTTGCGTTTTTTCTGGAAAACCGTTTGTCCTACAAAACAATTATACTTACAAAAAATGTTCCCAATAAAATTCTGCATAAAAAAGTGTTTATAACCTAAATTGTTTAGAAATCAGCTATTGAAGTTAGGAGTTGCATTAACAGAGATTCACGGACCATGTATTTTAGGTATAATTTTGGAACTCTGTGATTTAATGTAAGGTTGTATTATAGTGGCGAAGGGGTTTATAAAAAAAAATGCGATTTATACAAGAGCACTCGTTTCCACATCACCATTGAGATAGAGTTATCGGCGCGTTTTTTCTCCTTGAGACCTAATCCACCAAGTCAAAATAAATTTATAATACGTCTTCGGTAGTATCTACATCGTCGGTGATATCTGTATTGGTACAGCTTTGGTCACGGCAATTTCTGTCTGCCTTAGTACAGCTACATCTCTTTCCATAACCTTCTTTGCAACTGCAGGTTATTAATATTAAAATAGAAGCCGGGCGGGTGGCTCAGTGGCATAGACAGGTGAGGGGGCATCATAATTTTTTTTTCAGCCCCAAAGTTCAGGATACAAATGTTGTCCACGCCATATTTGCACTTGAAGGTAACTACAGCGGGAATGCTGTTGTACTGCTGCCGACGTGGGAGGTAATTTTGAAAAAACCACCGCACTGCCCGCTTGGCCAACAAATTTATTGAAATATAAGCATATTTTTGCTCACTGAGACTACCCTCTAATGATTTAGCTTTATAGAGCTCCAATATAAACCTTTCTCCAGCTTGCTCAATTTCTGTTGGAGTTGACTTAGCGTTATTAAAAAATCTGAATTACACTATCAAGGTCCTTTCTGCGATTAAATAGATGTATAAACTGCTGTTTGCCCTTTCTAAAGAATCCTGAGGTGGTATCGCAGCCACTAATAGCGTGAATGAATAAGATAGATTCTTTACAATTGCGGAAAATATTAGATGACTGTAAGTTCTTCGAACTATACAGCCGTTTTTTAACACTACCTTGAGCCTCTTTATATGAAATATGATATCTGTGCCCTCTAAGGTAAGTGCAATTAACAAAACAAGAAGGTCGACGTCTTGACCAACCACTACAACTTGTCCGTTTTCTTGGGATTTTCTGACAGCAGTGGCAACAATTTCGACATCAGCATCATCTACTGCAATATACGTGCCTACATTTTGGTTGTTGAAATGTTCAGCAACCTGTGAAATAAGTCATACCTTATTGTTAAGATTATTTAAAAATTTATCTGCCGATACCGGCCGCCGTCTAGAATTATAAGTGATACATTATATACCATGTTCGTGAATCTCTGTTAATGCAACCCCTAACTTCAATAGCTAATTTCTCAAAAACCTCCGTTCTAAACAATTTAGGTAATAAACACTTTTTTATGCAGAATTTTACTGAGAATATTTTTTGTATGAATAATTTTTCTTGTAAGACAAACAGTTTTCGAGAAAATCGTAAAAAACTACCGAATTGCACGTTAGGGGTGTGTTTTAAGGATGAAGCTGCTTGGGAACTCATTTTATTTTGAAAGTACATCCCTTGACAAGTTTAATTCCCAAGTGGCAAAACTTTATATATATTTTTTTCTATTAGGCTCTATCAACTAAATCGGGTGAATTTCTTAAATGTCGCCGATTTTACTCTTCAGAAGAAATCTCCATTGACACGAACATGAATTGACCTGTTTTAGTTATAACCTGTCAAAACATGACAATTCATAATTTCAGATTATTTGTATGTCTTTTCCATCCATTAATTTTCGGGAACTAATGCAAGAATCAAGAAGAACGACCACATTTATGTGATGGCAAATTAAATAACTAGTAATACCTAAACTCTCTGTGTAAGAAGTTTTCAACTACTTGCCTAGACGCGCAGTCAATGGTCGGTTAGTTGTGTTCGTATAATTTATTGTTTTTTTTTTTATACATTTATTTAACGTCGGCCAATTTCCGCTACTGAGGCCTAACACCGACGCCTGTAGACGAGCTACCCCCAACCAGGAATTTTGCCGAACCTCTTCCCTTAAGAAGAGTAGGGATCTTTTACTTGCCTAACATTTAATAGACAAGGGACCGACGGCTTTACATCCCCTCCGAAGGATGGTATATCTCCTATACAACCCTCGCCTAAGGTTGTATAGCTTCCGCGCATACACTGATATACAAGCCGCTGGAAGATGTGTGAGGCGAGAACGCGGTTTCCGTTGGAATGGTCACCAATCCAAGTACTAACTGCGCCTGTCGTTGCTTTACATCGCATACCGAAGTATGTACAGTAAAGACGCACCTACGCTCGCCCCTAATTTATTGTTAGTTATGGAAATAGCTTCGACGTCGATGTCTACAATGATAATACAACCTTGAAACAGGACTTCGTCCGATTATGTTGTATTTTAATTGTATTAAACATACAGTGGTGCCTATATATCAGAACAATATTCATATACAGGTCGTACAAAAAAAAAAAAAATGTTTTTACGAAAATTGTGCCGATTTATATAACCTACAAAATGGTTTAAAGACATTTGAAATCAATGGCCTACTTTAAGTGTTATGGCGGAAAATATCGAAAATGCGGAAAACGTCTAGGCCAAATATCTCCGTTATTTGAAGAGATACTAGAAAAATTCTAAAGCGAAAAATCTTTTTCAAAACCGCTGTATTGTGAGATTTACTCTTCAGGCTGTTAAAAAAAAATATTTTGAAACGGGCGGGAAATGGCGCCATTAAATAGAGTATTTTCCTCCCTTTTCAACGATATATCACATGCCATATTTATTCATTGGTACTACGTTAGTAATTATAAAAACATTTTTTTAAAACCAATAAAAAAAATTTTTTTTAACAAGCATTATACTTGCCGTGGAGAAGTATGATTAAATAAAAACGATAAAATAATTCATTGAGTTGTTCAAATTTTTGCTATAATAAAACATTAACACAATTGAGAAGAATTAAGTAAATTCAGGTAACAAAAACAAAATAAGAATCAAGAAAGTAACACGGAGCCATTATGGAAAGAGTATTCGCAGTTATGCCAATGTATAGAGGTCCTCCATAAAAGCGTCACTCCTTGCTCAGAAAGTTAAAATGTCTTTACCAATTAATTTAAGTATAATATCCATTTGTTTGTATTTCATGATTTCGCTATTATTTCAATTATTTTAAAATAGTTGGCTATATGAACAAACTTGACAATTTAATTTTTTGACAGATCATCTCAATTAATACTTAAACTCTCACTCAATCACACTCATTTATGAATTTAGAATTTTCAAAAATAATTTTCACTCACACTGATCGTTATAATATGTTCTTTACATATTGCCAATGCAATTTTAACTCTGGATTAGCTCAAGTAGAATATAGAAACAGATTTTCTCAAGCACGACAGCCGAATAAAACTCTGTTCAGAAAATTAGCTACGAAACTGAAAAATAATGGTTCATTTTTAAAGAAGAAAACAAGGTTGAACAGTGTTACTGATAATGTAAATAAGGTAAACCGAGTTATTAATCATGTAAGAAATAAAAATACAGAAAATTTGGAAACATCATTAGGAGAAATTCAAATTGCTTGTCATATAAATAAAACAAGGGCTAGAAAAATTTTAAAGAAAAATGATTACCGGTGTTATAAAGTAAAAAAAGTTCACAATTTACAAGCGGGGGACAAACCAAGGAGGACGACTTTCTGTAGGTGGCTGTTGGAAAAGAAGCGTGCCGATCTAAATAATATGTAGTAAAATTCTTTGGTCCGACGAGGTAAATTTTTCAAATAATGGATTTTTTAATCGCAATATTCATTATAAATGGACTTCTAAAAATACACACTGGCATATACCGACTGGGTTTCAAAATCGTTTTTCAATAAATGCGTGGATAAATATTTTAGGCACCAATTTAATAGGTCCTTATTTTTATGATGGTCACCTCAGTGGTCAAAGGTACCTAAACTTTTTGAGAAATGAATTTAATGAATTCTTAGATGACCTAACTTTAGAGAATCGTCACAACTTTCAATATTTTCAACAAGATGGAGCTCCGCCCCACAATTCCCAGATTTGCCTAGATTATTTAGACGAAATTTTGCCTCAACATTGGATAGGTACCAATGGATTTATTCGATGACCCCCTCGTTCTCCAGATATAACCTCAATGGATTTTTTTCTATGGGGGTATATTAAAGATAAGGTGTTTTCGACGACACCGCAAAATGTAGAGGACTTAAAAGCTCGAATTCAACAGGCATATGTATTACAGTTACTCCCGAAATGCTGAGTAAAGTGCAGTGCAGTGCCTCGCCGCGCTCGATTGTGCATAAGAAATCGCGGTGGACACTTTGAACACTTCATATGATATCTTAAAAATTATTTTGAGGATTAGATAAATATTAATGTTCTGTGTGCTATATTCGTTTTATTATTAATTTGTTTTTGTTACCTGAATTTACTTTATTCTTCTTAATTGTGTTAATGTTTTATTATAGCAAAGATTTTAACTTATTGAATTATTTTATCGTTTTATTTAATCATACTTCTCCACGGCAAGTATAATGCTTGTTAAAAAAAATTATTGGTTTAAAAAAAATGTTTTTATAATTACTAACGTAGTACCAATGAATAAATATGGCATGTGATATATCGTTGAAAAGGGAGGAAAATACTCCATTTAATGGCGTCATTTCCCGCCCGTTTCAAAATAATTTTTTTAACAGCCTGAAGAGTAAATCTCAAAATACAGCGGTTTTGAAAAAATTAGATAAAACCTCGTTGAGACACTCTGTTTTGCAAAAAATTGTCGCCTTAAAATTTTTCTCGTATCTCTTCAAATAACGGAGATATTTGGCCTAGACATTTTCCGCATTTTCGATATTTTCCGCCATAACGCTTAAAGTAAGGCCATGGATTTCAAATGTCATTAAAGCATTTTGTAGGTTATATAAGTCGGCACAATTTTCATAAAAATATTTTTTTGTACGACCAATATTAAGTGAGATATTCTCGAGGGCCCTGATAAAATGGACAGCCTATAGTTCATTTAAAGAATGGGGAAATTACCTCATATTTCTCCACAAAGTTCTTGGGTATAACTATTGGCAATAGAATTAATTGTAAAGAGCACATACATTATTTGACACCAAAACTAGGCTCTTTTTACTACGCGATAAAAGTTCTGTCACAATCAGCTGATGAAGGCACATATTTGACTGCCTATCATGCGTATGCAAACTGAACTTTGATATTACCTTGGGGGTAACACATCTGAAGCTGGTCGCACACGTCATAAAAACATGTTAAAACCTATTAAAACTCACATTGCTTGTGTGCAAAATAGTGTTGGACATTTAATTAAAATGTACAATAAATTACCAGATTTTCTAAAAATGTTGCATAAAAATCAGTGTAAAAGGAAGTCAAAACCTCTACTAATAACTAAAACATATTCTGTTAAGGTGGGCATATCCGAGAGAGAGAGAGAGAGAGAGAGAGAGAGAGATCTGGTAAGGAAATATTTGTTATTTTTTTCCATAACTCTTTGTTTTAATACATATCGCCTGCTAGGAATAATATTATTCTAACTCCACTCCGCAAAAGAATCTGATATATTTCTTAATTTTCTCTATCGCCTTATTTTTTGGCTATTTTTACTTCAACAAAAATGTAAGTTTACTATGAAAATTTGGAAAGAGCCTGTATATGATATTGAACATCATCACATTTAAATTCTTCTCTTACCAGCACTTTATAGATTCAAATCTCTATATCTTTTATTTTTTATTTTAACGATGACTTTTAAGGTGGATGAGAAAATCACGAGGAATTATATTAGCCGGTAAATTTTACTGTCGAAATAATCGTGCAGCCATTTTATGTCTGCCAAAGTTGGGGCAGAGGGTGCTAATTTGATTTGCCGTAAATTGGGGAAAGCTTCTAAATTGGAGGATCGATCTCGTACGGGAGGAGATCATTTGAGACACGCTGCACACATGGTAGCATGTTGACTTGGAAAGGAAAATTGTGTAAACCTTGTTTAATGGGATTTTCGATTACCTAATCCATAATAATGTATAAGTAATACTGGAAGCGTAATTGAAACAGGGTGATGTAATAAATTGAATATTCGATTTTTCTTTAATTGATACACCTATTTATGAGGATAGAAAGAAAAAACTAATCACCGGATCTGACAGAGAATCAGAACAGTGGTATAGGGAAATTGACATTTTGCAAGTTACAGCGATTTGAAAATCAGGATATTACTATTGTAAAGTAGGGGCGAGCGTAGGTGCGTCTTTACTTTGTACATACTTTGATATGCGATGTAAAGCAACGTCAGGCACAGTTAGTAGTTGGATGGGTGACCGTTCCAACGAAGACCGCGTCCTCGCCTCACACATCTTCCAGCGGCTTGTATATCAGTGTATGCGCGGAAGCTATACAACCTTAGGCGAGGGTTGTATAGAGGATATACCATCCTTTGGAGGGGATATAAAGCCGTCGGTCCCTTGTCTATTAAATGTTAGGCAAGTAAAAGGTCCCTACTCTTCTTAAGGGAAGAGGTTCGGCAAAATTCCTCGTTGGGGGTAGCTCGTCTACAGGCGTCGGTGATAGGCCTGAGTAACGGAAATAGGCCGACGTTAAATAAATGTATAAAAAAAAAACTATTGTAAAATTGAGGAGCGTCTATGCAAAACCAGACATGTCCATTTTTGACAAAAAATTACTTTTATATAGTTATCTATTTTACTCATGCATATACCAGTTGACATTGCTTTACTCAGATTGCAGCAAAAGTGGTCAGATCCATGTGAACATAAATACCCAACATGAAACGATCGGGCAAAACTAGACATATCCACAATTTGTATTTATATTCTATAAGCAAAGTTTCATTGAAAACTGGACATATCCTATGGTAATTGAATACTCTTGCAAGATAAATTTGTGCAAAACTGGACATATCCCTTGACTAAAAACAACTGCTATTTGAGCCAAATCTGCGTTTGTAGATAAACCCTCTTAGTATGCTCATTTATGGCACCAACTGTTGGAACTAAGGATGATAATTTTGCGACACTGTTTTTCGTGGTAGCTTTAATAATATTATTCTTTACTTTCACTCTGCTCCAAATTTTTGTGCTCCGAAATTTTACTAAATAGAAAAAAAAACGTTTAGTTTTTGGACCATAACTCCTTCAATTTTAAAGCTATCACAACTTAAAAAAAACATTTTAAAGGTAATTAAAAGAGCTACAACTTTTTTCATTATAACATGTAGTGTAAAACCCTTCATTTTGAAACAGTGAAGGGTCAAAGGGCTCGAGAGAGACTGTGATTGCGCTACCGCGCGCTCTTTAAACAGTCATATCTCCGTCAATTTTGGTCTGACAGAAAAAAAAAACAAAATTTTTGTCAAAAAAAGACCTAAATTTTTTATCATTACAGTTTTTTACGTCTTTCATTATTTTTGAAATATTATGAAAAGAAAGGTGTTTTTTTTTTAATGAAAAAAGATGTTTTTTTCTTAAAATCGTGATTTTTTTGAAAAGTATGCATTCCAAAGCAGCCAAAAGGCTGGAATGTAATAAACTCTTCATATTAAAGTTAAATCTAGACGGAATACGATTAATTTCAATTTTGGTGGAAATGGTACTTATGAAACACATCGATTTAAAAAAAATATATTATATGTCCCTCTTTTTTTCATTACAACTCACTCACTTTACGTGCAAAAGACTTTTAACACTGCTCATTTTAAAGATTATTTTAAGCACTATAAAAAAGTTTCTCATTGTCATATGGATAAAATGTATTCGTTGTCCGCTAGATGGCATTGAATACATCGATTAAAGTTCAGACAAAAGAAACGGCTTTTATCTTCAATATCTCGCTTAATATTGCACTTAGAACACTCTTTAAAAAACCAATTTGTTCATTTTCTTACCTTCTACAAATTATCGTTAAAACGCATATTTTTTGAGATATTTGCAAAAAACTGTTGAAAACCGTGGGAAAATTCCGAGTTTTCAATCGCCAATAACTTGAAAAGTATTGAGTCTTTGAAAAAACTTTATAGAACACTTTTTGCTTAGAACTGGGTCGATCCCCGAGGTTATTTTGACCTAAAAAATTTCCGCTAACGAGAAGGGGTGGCAACCACCCCCAAGGTAAGAACGGAGGTCGGGTCAATATCACTTTTGAAGTTAAGGGTAAGATAAGCCTAATTCCAAAATTTCATGTAAATCAGTTCGTAGTAAAATATTTCTGAGGTATAAAGCTTCAATGACTAGACTATGAGTAGCAGTGTTATATCCATTTCTATATATCTATTGATCTATCGTTTATTAGTTTTTGTTTTTTTAATAAAGAACTTTTACTGCATCTTAGATTTTGCTTGCCTTAATTATTGCACAAAATTTAAAAACTTCATCGATGGACTACTTGGCTAGCAAAATAAAGATTAGCATGAGCAGATTCAAGCAAAATTAGACATGTCCATCACGATTAAGCAAAACTGAATATGTCCAAACAATTATGGTCTTTATCTTCAACATTTCTGAAATGACAACATTGTGTTTTTATAGTCTTAATCGGGCTCAAATTGTCTTTGTATACACCAAAAACCGAAATAGTCAGCAGCCGCCATCTAGCGGTCCAGTGTCTGTAGCAATCGAAAAATAAATAGCCTGACTGGGCTTAGCATAGTTCAAATGTGCTTTTAGAGGGCGGAATATTAAACATAATATTTTAGTCGCAAACTCCTCTATAAAATCCTTATTTTACTATAAGGAACGTAACCAGACTGCAACCAACAGCTACTCTCCGGGCTATATGCCCCGCCGAGCGCTGAATTACAAGCAATCGAAGCATTAGCGTTTTGATGGTAATATGCAATTATTACACTTAACGCGCCAGACTTGTAACTTGTAATTCAGCGCTCGGCGGGGCACATAGCCCGGAGAGTAGCTGTTGTTTGCAGTCTGGTTACGTTCTTTATAGTAAAATAACGATTTTATAGAGCAGTTTGCGACTAAAATACTATGTTTAATATTCCGCTCTCTAAAAGCACATTTGAACTATCTAGTTGTTGACAATATTGGTACGGTCGTGAGCAAAAAAAAAATAGGACAAGTCTTATAACGGTATTTTGCTAAAATCTAGTTGTGTACATCTAACTTTAATTTTTGTGACATTGTCAGTTAGTTCTCATAATTTATTGCAAGTGTGCAAAAACTTAATATACCTCATATAAGCGATTTAGTTAAATCTGAAGTCATTCTAAAGCAGAAGATGGATGGTCAATGAGACAAATTGGTCTGCGTTATAATATTGACAAAACTTCGCTGTGTAACATTTTAAGAAAGTGGAGAATAAACGATACGATTAGTAGAAAACCTGAATCAGGGCGACGAAGGATATCAACTCAACAACAAGATTTGCAATTCATAAATGCTTTAGTGGAAAATCCATTTTATTCAGTTATTCAGGCTGCTGAAGAAACGAATTTTCCTGGATCGAGTAGTACTGGTCGCCGGCGAGTAAGAGAATTGGAGCTACGCTGTCATGCAGCAGCACAGAAATACTTAATTAAAGCTGAACATAAAGAAGCTCGAGTAGGATTTGCGCTTGAATTTTTAGTGCATGATGTAAATTTTTGGAACATTGTAATCTTTACAGACGAAAAAACTTTCCAGTCAACACACAGCGGTCGTATTCGTGTTTACCGCCCTCCGAATACTCGATTCAATGAGAAATATATATCCAACAACGATAAAAGTGGTAGATTTTTCGTCTATATGTGGGCTTGGAGATCGGCACGTGGTCCTGGTGTTTTGTGGCATATTGAGGAACGATTTAATAGTGAAACGTATATTAAGATTTTAGACAATAATTATGCTCTCTTCTGTGTCACAATTATTTCCTAATAATGAGTTCATATTTCAACAAGACAATTGTTCCGTTCATACTGCTCATACCGTAACTAACTGATTTCAAGATAACAACATCAATGTTCTTAACTGGCCCAGTCATAGTCCAGATCTTAACCCTGTGGAAGAAGTATGGACTACTCGTAAGAAGTATCCAAAAACGAAATGTGAGACCACGGAATGTCGAAGAATTACTTGAAATAGTAAATAATGCATGGGAAAATATTACTACCAATGATTATTGTATAAGGTTATTTAATTCTATGCCCAAACAGACTTATAGAAGTTATAAATAGAAATGGTGCAATAACGAAATATTTTTTTTTTTATGGCTTTGGGCCAGAGACCATGCAGCCAGTCACACTATGTTAAAATTATCTAACCTAAACAAAATGGAGAAAAAGAGTGAAGAAGAGCAACGAAGGAAAATACAGGGAAACACGCTTCTCGTCCAGGGGTCTGTCAGGACATTGAGTTTGACATCACAAAAAAAGACCACGGTAGAGTAGGTAAAAACATAAGGTTAAAACAAGAGGAAAACAAATCTAACCTATAGTGTGATATTAACATCTATCAAAAAACCAATGATTAATTCATAGATTTTATTACTACTTATAGCAAGTAAACTGACTACGTTGAACGGAGCCATCATATTGAAGCATGAACAGATATTTTTAATAAGTGAATCTGTAGCTGTCTTGTACTTATCGCAAGCGAAGAAAAGGTGATCAAGATCACCGATAACACCACATAGATCACAAAGTTGCGATGTAACTACACCAATTTTATGCAAATGGGCGGGAAAGCAGGCATGACCAAATCTTAGTCTAATAATTGTGGTAATATACTTTCGTGGAACGTTTAAACTGTCATGCCAGAACTGTAGCGGGATAGTTGGCTGTATTTTACAAAACATTGTTGAACTGTTTAAAACGTATTGTTCCCACGTGCGAATCCACTTATTTCTTAATTGAAGCTTATATAAATTGGAGCAATCCGTTAGACACAGTTTGTAATCTGATAGAGTACCATTAATGGCGGCGTCTTTGGCCAAAATGTCAACGTGTTCATTATGTTTTAAGCCTATGTGGGCTTTAACCCAGACAAATGTGACGACTCTACCAGTTTGTGCGATATTGTAGACGGCATCTTTTATTTTCAAAATATACGGGTTCGTTTTGTATGAAAAGGAGTCAGTAGATTTAATAGCTGAGAGAACAGAAAGAGAGTCAGATAGAATTATTATTTCCTTTGAGTTTGTTTCTTTGATATAGCTTAAAGCTTTGTAAATGGCAATTGCCTCCAAGGTAAAAATAGAGCAGTTTATGTCAAGTTTGAACTTTATCTCTTTGCATTCAAAGGGAATGAAGAAAGCGCATCCATTACCGTTTTTGGATTTTGAGGCATCGGTGTAAATAAATGTTGGATTAATAAACCGGTCAAGGACATTAAGAAGCATTTTCTCACTAAAAATGGAATTTTCGTTATAGACGGGGATGATAACACTAGGTTTAAAACACATAGACCAGTAATTGATATCATTTACAGTAATTTTTTCAATATTGTCAAACTGCTCGTTAATGTTACGAAATGAAAGGCACATAGGCGGAGAAGGCTTCTTAATCCAATAGCTGTTGGTTAGATCAAAAGTATTGAGGACAGAAATTTTTTTTAGTAAAGGAGGGTTGTAAAGATTCAGCTTGAGTAGAAATTTATTGCTTAAGAACTCTCTTCTTATTAGAAGCGGTGGCTCAAGTGCTTCAACATGGAGGGCTTCATTTGGCGTGGATTTCATCGCGCCTAGGCATATTCTCAGAGCTTTGCGTTGCATGATATCTAAGTTACTCAACAGGCTTTTGCTAGCTGAGCCGTATAAAATACAACCGTAATCCAGTATTGATCTAATATAAGCTTTATAAAAGCAAAGTGCCGTTTTAACATCAGATCCCCACCAGGTTTTGGTGACAAATTTTAAAAAGTTAATACCCTTCATGCATTTATTTTTAATAGACTCTATGAAAGGTTTCCAGGTGAGTTTTTTATCGAGTATGACCCCCAAATACTTAATCTCAGAACGAAACGGGAAATGATAGCCAGCTAACTGAATTTCAGGAGTTTGTAAGAGGTTATGTGTGTTATGTCTTGTAAAAACGCAAAATGTAGTTTTTTCTGTTGACAGTTCGAAGCCATTTTCAAATGTCCATTGCTTCAAATACGATACACCGGTTTCAAGGGTTTCAAGTGAATTCTGCCATGTTTTATTTTCGGTGTAAAAGCAAAGATCATCCGCATACTGTACAATATTCAAATTTTCGATCTTTGTATTGTAGATGTCGCCTGTATACAAATTGAAAAGCAGAGGTCCCAATACAGAACCCTGTGGCACTCCAATGTTGACTAATCTTGGCCCTATTCTGTGATTCCTACTATTTCTAATGTATATTACTCTGTTTGAGTACATATTTACAATATTTTTAGCAATGGCATTAGGTATGAGATAGAGATTACTCAATTTTTCCTCCAAAATATTCAAGTTTACTGACTCATATGCGCATTTTAAATCTATAAAGAGTGAACTCAGGTAGTTATTACGAGAAAAGCTCATTTGGATATCAGTAGTTACTGTTAAAATTGCGTCGAGCGTGCCGACTCCTTTCTTATAGCCAAACTGATTTAATGGAAGAAGGTTTTGACTCGTCAGCCACCATTCTAATCTTGACTTGATCATGCGTTCAAGAGTTTTAAAAATACAGGACATAAGAGAAATCGGGCGGTATGAGTCAGAACAGTTAGGGTCTTTACCCGCCTTAAGGATGGGTATGATGATGACGTTTTTAAGGTCAGCAATGTTGCAGCCTATAAGATATATACTATTAAAAAGTTCCAATAAAGCCTTTTTAGCATTACTAGGAAGATGCATAAGCATAGGGTATTTTATGTCATCGTAGCCTGCAGAAGAATTTCTTACATTATTTAGAGCTGTTTCTAATTCGCGAAGTTGAAATGGGAGACATAGAAAATGGTTATTGACTGTAGATTTATTATGAGGACAGTCAAGATTATTAACAGATGGGGGGGCTACTCTATCAAAAAAACCGTCAATCCAATTGTCGTTATCTACTGTTTTTTGGCAGGATGGAATACGCTGCATTTTCTTGGCTTGCTTCCATAACTCAGAGGGTGGAGTATTTTTATTTAAATTAGAACACCAATTTATCCAGCTCTGTTTGGCAATGTTTTTTAGCCTCCTCTTCGTGCTTGCGCATATTTTTTTATATTGATCAAAGTTTTCTTCCGTAGGGTTAAGAGTGTAGTTTTGGATGGCCTGTTTTCTAGCAGAAATAGCTTGTTCGCAGGATTCATTCCACCATGGCGGTGGTTCCCGAGACTTACATTTAAAGGGCTTGTAGAGAAATTTAAATTTGTCAATGGCATTATCAATTAAAGGTTGATTATCAAATTTCTGCTTTATTAAACTGGAGTATAAGGGCCAATTGGCCTTGTTTAAGTTCCATTTTGCCTTAGGAAATATGATATTATTTGTTTCGTATTGAAGTGAGAAATGAAAAACTATAGGAAAATGGTCAGAGCCAAGAGTGTCCTGGCAAGTGTTCCATGTAATGTAATTTGCAATGTCAGCTGAACAGAAAGTTATATCAACAACAGATTTGTCTTGTAAGGGATGATGAATACGAGTGGCGTTACCGTTATTCATGGTTACGAGGCTGAGGTCGTCGATAACATTTATTAATTGAAGACCCACATTATCATTTTTTGAAGATCCCCAGAGTGCACTGTGGGCATTAAAATCTCCCCCTATTATGCAAGGGGGTAACGAAATATTAATAGACAGTTTCTTGTTAAGTAGGATATCCTTTGTCCTTTGATCCATGATTTCTACTAATCGTACCGTTTATACTCCACTTTCTTAAAATGTTACACACCAAATTTTTGTTAATGTTATAACGC
The DNA here is from genome assembly GCA_963675555.1 of Leptura quadrifasciata. NCBI lineage: Eukaryota > Metazoa > Arthropoda > Insecta > Coleoptera > Cerambycidae > Leptura > Leptura quadrifasciata. The sequence continues at coordinate 13,331,744 of OY776676.1, forward strand.
AGTGCAATTTGTCGCATTAACCATCCATCATTTACTATAGCAATAACTACAGCATTAATATAAAAAATAAATTAAAAGTGATATCTGTGTTATTTCGGCTACTCATTACATATTCAAATAGAGACAGATTTACATTAGAAAAAAAAGGTGTCCTATTTTTTTCTGCTGACGACAGTACAAACGTTTATTTCATTAAATATTTAGTTGATTATTCCTCACAGCTCCCTCACTGTATTTTACAACAAAATTATAATCATAAAAGTGTAAATATATCCGATTATGAACTACTGTCGCCGAAAAATTCATTCAACAAATAAAACGTTTGTAACGTCAAAACTTTTCAAACCCACAGTAAAAATCGCGTTGTATAAAAACGCTGAGCTCACAAAGAAAAATCCATCAATCGAACGCCCGCTCGACCATAATCGGCTTTGTCCGCCACCACTCGTGCTGTATTCCAGTTATCTATCAGGCTCCTGCTAAAGTGAAGCCTCTGAAACTCGCCAACCCTGGATGAAAAAGAATTGTTTGTGTTTATCTAGCCCGCACCGAACGCTAGAAGATCACACAGAGCTTTGCTTCCAAAGATAGCATGTTATGTTTCATTCATGGATTTGAATGTGTAAAGGAGGGGGTTACGCCCTCTCCTTACCGAAATTCACGGAACTGCAACATGTTGCTCCTGAAATTATGAGATTGTGATGTAGACAGCTTGTTATCCTGCGCTATACCTTTTATTACTTTATGAACTTTGAAATTATGATGAAATCCTGAAGCCAACTTGATATGTATAGTTTTTTGTATTAGACCCGGTTTTGCAATCTAATCGTGGAGATTCCATTTAACTTTACATTTTATATTATCCAATGACATAGTGGGCTTTAGAGAAATTATGTCAGGTTGTACAATTTTGTAGAATGCATCCTCAATTTTTTGGCACTAGAGGTACACTTCATTCCGTTCAACCCAGACGAAAAGATGAAATTGAGAAAACTGTCAAAAATCAATTTTTTCAAATGGAAACCCCCAATTTTTATAATCTTATCTTATTCGCCATTAAAAATAAGGGTAAGTTTGTATATGGGTGTCTATTCCGAAAATTTTTAGTTTTCGAGATATTCCCAATTCAATATTTCTATATGGGGATTTTGCTATGGATTTTAAGTTCAATTACTGTTAGTTGGCTATGACGGCGTTGAGTGCTAAATAAATGTATGTAGCTGTCACTTACCATTTGACCAATATCAATTATCATGCCGGGGAGCTTAAATTATACGCACGAGGATTATTTAAATTTGTTTATAATCTATGGAGAATGTAACAAAGTTTTATCAAGAACGTGTGAAATATTTGCTAAATAGATATCCAGATAAAGAAAAACCGTCTCCGAACAGTATTTAATGAATAATGGAGAATTTCAAAAAATTTGGCACTGCAACAGTTCATAAAATAATTAAACAAATGTAACTTAGATACAAAAGGTTCTTACATACAATACTAACAGTATAACTACTTATACTCAGGAAAATATTTTATTTTAATAAGTGTTCAAAGTGTCCACCCTGAACATTTTTCGCACCTCTTGATTAGTTCGTCATGGGTGGCCGCTCTAATAGAATCTGGAGATAATCTTTCAAAAGCATTCCTTACTCTTGCCTGACAATTTTCCATTGTTGTGACTGGATTAAAATAAACCATATCTTTTATTGTTCCCCATATAAAATAGTCTAAGACAGACAGATCAGGAGAACGGGGAGGCTACAGAAAAGGTCCATTGTTAGCAATCCACTTATCGTAAAAAGTGTCCTCCAAGAAGTTGTTAACTATGAAGCTGCTGTGTGGTGGCGCGCCATCGTGTTGGTAAATTATTTGCCTACGTTCAGCTAGCGGTAAATTGTTCAAATATTCATTATCTAATTCTTGTAATATATTCAAATATCTTTCACCTAAGAAAAAGTTGATACGTAATTTGAAAAACAGAAACTATTTAAGTATTAATTCATTACCAAAAATCGAAAGTCGCCTTGTAACATTGTTAAAATAAATTCTCAAAAGTGAACTCTTCTGGCCAAATCGGTGTCTTTTAGGTGTTGAACCATAGAAATGGAATAGAGATGGAATTTGTGTTTCAAAAGAATTCTATGAATAGAGTTCTTGGAGATTCCTGTTTGTAAGGCCACTTGTCTTAAGGATGTCATAGGATATGCCGCAAAATATCCCAAAATAGCAATTTCGATATTTTCATCATCGACAATTGGTTTTATTTTATGAACTGTTGCCTTAATGATGCCAAAATTTTTTAAATTCTCCATTATTCGTTTAATACTGTTCGGAGACGGTTTTTGTTTATCTGGATATCTATTAGCAAATATCTCACACGTTCTTGATAAAACTTTGTTACATTCTCCATAGATTATAAACAACTTTAAGTAACCTCGTGCGAATAATTTAAGCGCCCGGGCATGATAATTCATACTTGTCAAATGATAAGTGACAGCTACATACATTTGTTTAGCACTCAACGCCGTCATAGCCAACAAAGAGCAATTTAACCTAATATCCATAACAAAAGACCCATATAGAAATATTGAATTGGGAATATCTCGAAAACTAAAAATTTTCGGAATAGACATCCATATACAAACTTACCCTCATTTTTAATGGCGAATAAGATAAGATTATAAAAATTAGGGGTTTCCATTTGAAAAAAATGATTTTTGACAGTTTTCTCAATTTCATCTTTATTCTTATTTTTTGAACACTCTGTATTAATACTTATCAAAATATTATAAAAACTCTATTAAAGTAGGTCTTTTTCAACAAAGAATCGAACCCAAATTAGATAACAAAGGCTTCCTTATAGGAAAAATTGATAATTCTTTTAGGGCCCACAAACGTCATTTTTGACATAAAAATTGAAATATCTCAAAAACGGAGAGACCTAGGTATAGAACATGGTACACAAAATCGACCTAGAATTTTGCGTACAATTCAAAAGTGTAATGATATATAGGGTGTACCATTTAAAATAAGCAAGTTGGTATCGACTTCCGGTATAACCGGAAATGCCACCATCTTGAAAATATTTTAGCCGAGTTGCCCCCACGACATTAGTTTACTACCAAGTTTTCAAAATTTTCCGATGTCTAATTTTTGAGATATCGATCGCCGCAGTTCGTCGTGGGACACCCTGTAGAGCAAAAATATGTTTCCATTAAATAGACAAAAAAAAATTAATTCTATATGGTTCTAGTTTTCGGCGTACTCCCGTGTGCAGATTATCATACCTTGGGAAATGAGAAATAATTTTTGAAAACCCGCTGGACCAAAAGTGACACCGGTGCGTGTACGGGCGAATGACCCAGTTGGGGCAACAGCGCCGGCACTGCAGACTAAGGCGCGCCCCGTAGGTGAGGCGTCGCGGTGCCGTATTGATTGTACAGTTCAGTTGGCGACGGCGACCGGCGTCGCCAACTGCGCGTCCTCGCATTTCTCGTTCGCTCTTCACGTCGAGAGTTCGCACTACTCTGTGATCAGTCCAGTCGTCTGTTCGATTTTGGCGCGAAATGCTACCCGACTATCTATAATCAAAATGCTTCTAATTTAACGCCAAGTTTCTTCCCGTTCTTTTTTGGAATTTTTTGTGCCAAATACTGTCACGTGCATTTAAGTTAGCAAGGACCAATAAGGAAAATGGATTGTTGCAATTACATGCAATACAGACACCATCAGCCCTATTATGGGTCTCAGTATTACCATGAACCTTTGCCACCGTACCATGGGGAATTCTATGGGCAGCAGATGTACCATGATTATTATGGGAACACCCCCTATTATCCACCACAACATTGGCATGCTGGCGGCTCGTTCGCAGCACCAGGTACGCCCCCTTATATGAATATGGTTATGAGTTCAGGATTGTTACTAATATTTTTATTTTCAAAATTATTTTGCCTTCGACTACATGGTTTTAGTTTAGTTAAAGTATTTGGCAACGACATTTTTTTCAATTATAAAAATAAAATTTAATCTATAAACATGCAGTAATAGGAGTAGATGTGTTAATAATATCAATTATCAATATAGGCTGGTGCTATACCTTTTTGAAAAAAAAATTATTAACAGGTAAGGATCAGCCGGATGATTTAGTTAAGGTTATGAAAGAAAGAGATGAAACAAAAATTAAACACGAGATAAAGTGAAATTGTTAAACGGGGACGCTGTTGTTTAGGGGTTGAAAGCGGTGTTTTACGATTTTTGGTGAAACATGACTTCCTAGGGGAAAATGTCCGGCACAAAAGTTGTAGATAATAAAAAAATCCAAAATTTATAAATCAAATATTTTTCAACATAACCTCAAATTTTCTGAGAAAACGGCGGAAAACCGATTTTTCGCTTTTTTATTTTTTCTCGTAAAAATAATTCAATTTACATGAAATTATGTGAAAGCATACCTTTATTTGTATTGAATAAGCATGATTTTTTTTTGGACTCTGGAAAACAAGTAATTTTCGAAATATTTATATTTTTCGAAAAATGAAAAAAACAAAATCTTCCACGGCGTTTTTTAAAATTTAAGTATTCTATCCGGGCTCATTTTAACTGTTGAAATTTCTACTTTAAAATGGTCTATACTATACAGGGTGTCCCAAGACGAACTGCGGCGAACGATATCTCGAAAAGTAGACATTGGACAATTTTGAAAATTCGATAGTAAACTAATATCGGTGGGGGGGTAACTTGGCTAAAATATTTTCAAGATAGTGGCACTTCCGGTTATACCGGAAGTAAATATCAACTTGCTTATTTTAAATGGAGCACCTTATATGTTATTACATTGTACGCAAAATTCTAGGCCGATTTTGTGTATCATGTCTTATTAAAGTCTCTCCGTTTTTGACATATTTCAATCTTTATGTCAAAAATGACGTTTGCAGGCCCTGAAAGAATTATTAGTTCTTCCTATAAGGAAGCCTTTATTATCTAATTTGGGTTAGATTCTTTGTTGAAAAAGACCTACTTTAATAGAGTTTTTATAATATTTTGATAAGTATTAATACACAATGTTTAAAAAATAAGAATAAAAATTAAAATGAGAAAATTGTCAAAAATCAATTTTCTCAAATGGAAACCCCCAATTTTTATAATCTTATTTGCCATTAAAAATAAGAGTAAATTTGTGTATGGATGTCTATTCCGAAAATTTTTAGTTTTCGGGATATTGCCAATTCATTATTTTTATATGGGGACTTTGCTATGGATTTTAAGTTCAATTACTCTTGATTGGCTATAACTGCATTGAGTGCTAAACAAACGTATGCAGCTGTCACTTACCATTTGACAAGTATTAATTATCATGCCGGGGCGCTTAAATTATACGCACGGGGATTATTTAAATTTGTTTATAATCTATGGAGAATGTAACAAAGTTTTATCAAGAACATTTGAAATAGATATCCAGATAAACAAAAATCGTCTCCGAACAGTATTAAATAAATAATGGCGAATTTAAAAAATTTCTCCCCCCACCCTTCCATAAATGGTTAAAATTTTGATCATCTATATCTCAGGAACTGAATAACCTAGGATTGAAATTCTTTTATCGTTACATAGGGAGTATCACAGAGAATTAAATACCTTATAACAGTTTTTGTAATATCTCAAAAACTAAACGAGATGTCTGTACCTGAAGATAGCATTAGGTTTTTTAAAAATATTTTCTTGATTATTTTGACCACAAAGCAAACAATAAAAAAATGTTTGAAATAAAACTTTTTGCATTTTCTTTAGCTTTCCAAAAAGGTATATCACTATATTACATATCATCCTTGTCGTTAAAATTTTCCTATTTGCTTAACTCCTCTCCACATTTCCCCTATTTAACTATTGAATATATAATTGTATAAACTATTAGAAATGTACTGTCATATAGTAAGTAATATCTTTTATTGATTGTTCTCCTCCCCCCCTTCCCAAACACATGCAACTTTATAAGTTTGTTCTAAAAAACGTCAAACAAAAACGTTGAAACGTTCTTTGAAACTAAATAATAATAACAAGAACTATGGAAAGAAACAAAATCACTTTTAAAGATTTTTTTCTACGTGTTTCCGTTGCGCAGATATGACCGTTAGAATTTTTTTAATAAAAACGGGTGGTGGGGGTAAACGTCGCGGGGGTGGGGATGGCAAGATGGGTTTTCGCGAACAGGAAGTCACTCTTATTAATCCCATATAGGTTGCCCATCATCGGCACTTTGGTGCAAGCGAACCCACCTTTTTCGCCCTAGAGCCTCCTATTAAAAGGCAACAATTCATAAAATAAAACCAATTGTCAATGACGAAAGTATCGAAATTGTTGTTTTCGGATATTTTGCGGCATATTCTATGAAATCTTTAAGAGAAATGGCCTTACAAACAGGAATCTCCAAGAACTCTATTCACAGAATTCTTTTGAAACACAAATTCCATCCCTATTCCATTTCAATGGTTCAACATCTGAAGGACATCGATTTGGCCAGAAGAGTTCACTTTTGCGAATTTATTTTAACAATGTTACAAGACTTTCAATTTTTGGACAACATAATTTGGACTGACGAAACAAAATTTACGAAAAATGTCCTTTTCAACTGACATAGTTCCCACTCTTGGTGTGATTCAAATTCCCATGCAGTGAGATTGCGAAATTATCAAGGAACCTGGCAATTGAACGTGTAGTGTGCTACATTTTTATGAAAAAAACTTATATGATAATAATACTTACATAATTTCTTTTTTCCAAATTACGTATCGACTTTTTTTAGGAGAAGGATATTTAAATATATTATAAGATTTAAATAATGAATATTTGAACAATTTACCGCTTGCTGAACATAGGCAAATATTTTAGCAATACGATAGCGCCCCACCACAAACAGCTTTATAGTTTACAACTTTTTGCAAAATATTTTTTACAATAAGTGGGTTGCTAACAACGGACCTTTCCTGTGGCCTCCTCGTTCTCCTAATCTGTCTGTCCTAGACTATTTGGTATGGGGAACAACAAAAGTTATGGTTTATTTTAATCCAGTCACAAAAAGAAATGCTTTCGAAAGTTTATCTCTAGGTTTTATTACAGCGGCCACCCATGACGAACTAATTCGGAGGACGCTTTGAACACTTATTAAAATAAAATGTTTTTGTTTCTCTGGGTACCTATTGGCAAATATTTCAAATGTTATAAAACTTTGTTGCATTCTCCATAGATTATAAACAAATTTAAATAATCGTCGTGCATATAATTCAAGTACCCCGGCATGGTAATTAATACTTGTCAAATGGTAAGTGACAGCTACATACATTTGTTTAGCACTCAACGCCGTCATGGCCAACTAAGAATAATTGAACTTAAAATCCATAACAAAACACCCATATAAACATATTGAACTGCCAATATCTCGAAAATTAAAAATTTTCGGAATAGGCATCCATACACAATCTTCCCTTATTTTTAATGGTAAATAAGATAAGATTATAAAAATTGGGGGTTTCCATTTGAGAAAATTGATTTTTGACAGTTTCCCCAATTTCATTTTTATTCTTATTTTTTGAACACTCTGTATTAATACTTATGAAAATATTATAAAAACTCTATTAAAGTAGGTCTTTTTCGACAAAGAATCCAACCCAAATTAGATAATAATGGCTTCTTTATAGCAAGAATTGATAATTCTTTTAGGGCCTGCAAACGTAATTTTTGACGTAAAATTGAAATTTGTCAAAAACGGGAAGATTTAGGTATAAGACGCAATACACAAAATCGGCCTAGCATTTTGCGCACAATACAAAAATGTAATAATATATAGGATGTTCCATTTAAAATAAGCAAGTTGACATCTACTTCCGGTTTGAAAATATTTTTGCCGAGTTGCCCCTATCGACATTAGTATACTACCAAGACTTCGGAATCACGAATTTTCAATAATATTTATTATTTTCAATTTTAAAGTAGACATTTCAAAGGTTTAACGAGCCCGGATAGAATATTTAAATAAAAAAAAGCACCAATAAAGTTTTTCGTGGAATATATTTTTTTTCTTTTCGAAAGATGTAAATATCTCGGAAACTACTTGTTTCCCAGATTCCAAAAAAAATCATGCTTATTCAATGCAAAAAAAAGTATAGTTTCACATAATTTCATATAAATTGAATTATTTCTACGAGAAAAAAATATAAAAAACAAAAAATCGGTTTTCCACCATTTTCTCGGAAAATGTGAAGTTATGTTAAAAGATTTCGTATATAAAGTTCTAGATTTTTTTATTATCTACAACTTTTATGAAGGACATTTTCCGCTGGGAGGTCACGTTCCGCCCAAAATTGCAATAAACCACTCAACCCCTAAAGAGCACCCCCATTTTACAATTTCACTTTATTTCGTGTTTAATTTTGTTTTTCTCTTTTTCGGCTGGTCATTGCCTGTTAATAATTTTTTTTTAGCCTTTAAAATCCGCTTTGGCACCAGCCTAATACATATATTCTGTTTAAAATCGAGTTACGGCTAATATATTATTATTTTTTTATTTAACATTAAATTTAAAATCATGAGAGAACTATCGAGTAGTTTTAATTTCTTTTTGTGCGACAAAATATTTTCCATTGTAACATTATTGTGACATTAAAAAACATGTTCATAACAAATAAGTATTTCAAGGTCACAAAACATATAACAATTGCCAATAACTTTTGTTATTTTTTATAGATTCATTTACAATAATGTAAACACAGACACTTATTGCAACATAAGTATTAAATTTCAATTTTGTTACATTTTCAATTTATTTTTTATCACACATCAGTTAATATCGAATACATATTAAATGCAGTTATTTTAAATCAAAACTTAAATATACAGGGTGCAATTAGAAGCTGTTCATTTCCTCTATCTATTAATCAAGCGTACTCAACATGATTAAGATCTGACGGAAGCATTGGGGAACGTAATTGAGTTATTTCTTATTCTTGGATGTTATTAAACACATTTCTTGTTCAAATGGTGCTTTATTATTAAATTAAATGAATATTTTCTCAGGTTTGTAAGTCAACTAATGTGATGTCTGTTCGTAGACCACTCACGAACATTGCAATAAATTTGAAAAATGTTATTATTAATAACAATTATTGAAAACCCACTTCTTGTTTGTAAAAAATAAAACAACTCAGATAAATCAGCCTCCTCCTGGTTATTGACTTATGGGCCTCTACGGTAAAGAGATGAACATATTTCTTTATTTATAAATTATAATCATCTCAGCTTAAAGATATTGGTGATTTGCAAAACAGATGAATGTGTTTAATTTGGCTTATGAAGTAAGTTTACCTAGACCAAAAATTTTAAATAGTTCTGCGAAGAAGTTAAGGGGATTTAAATCCAGAAAACGAGGAGGCCAAGTTACAGTGCTACCTCATCCTGTCATCGCTCATGACAAGTAGTATTTAAATGTGCCCTAACGTTCAAACTAAAATGTGCCGGTATACAATCGTGCATTAAATACATGTTATAGATAAAATGGTATGCCACATCATCGAAAAAATTATCTGAAATACTTTCCCTAAAATCTAGATAATTTTGACCTTTTAAACAATTTGGCGAAACAAAGGGGCCACCAAGTATCTCGACCCAAGTATTATTGATGGAAAGTCTATCTTAATACCCTGATTCAGTAATTTGATGGCGCTTCTCGCCAGCCCAGGACGACACCAGGAACGTCATCACCTGGAGTTCCCTGTAAACTCGTGAAAAGTCGATCGAAACTCGTTACCCGGAGGACCTGTTGCGCGTGACCTGACCAATAACGCCATCTCCTGAAGTTTTACTGAAATTACTTATCAAATCGATCGAAACTCGTTACCCGGGGATTTTTCGGGTCGTTCGTCTCGAATTTGACATCGGCAACCTCTTTTAAAGTAAGGAAGTTCCAACTAATAAGTAATAATTATCATGAAATTCTTATACAAAACTTATACAAAATGTCTTTTCTTTTTCAATGAACTTACTTTATCACCAGAGTTGGAATAGTTCATTCAATTAAAACTATTCGAGGTATGAGGAAAATTAAAGGTATGGGTACAAATATATGCAGGCACAATTTCAAAAATATCTGAAATTTATATTTCTTTTTCAAAAACGTTGTTATCAAAAAACTTTTCTTAATTTTACAGTTTATTCCGAGGTTTATTCTAAATATCGTAAGAATTTCGATGACGTTTTTAGCCAGGTCACATACACCAGGTTCTGCGGAGGAGGTTGCCGCTGTCAAATTCGAGACGAGCGACCCGAAAAACCCCCGGGTGACTTGTTTCGATCGATTTTCCATGAGTTTACAGGGAACTCCAGGTGATGACGTTCCTGGTACCGTTCTGACCTCCAGGGGCACAGGGGCTCAGTTGGACATCATATTTAGGTCCAGTAACTCAAAAAACCCTCGGGTACTGAAATTCGTATGATTCGGGTGTTTTTTGTTGAAGATATGAATTTTTTCTTCATCACCTGAAAAGATGAACTTATAAGAAAGCACTTTTCGATGCAGTAATGCAATTTAAAAAAAGTACAAGTCCAAAATATGGCACAAAGTTTCTAGACGTGTTAACGAAGCGAATCCGACTTACTGCAAAAAAAATTGAAGGTTGGGGATATTTTTGTGTTATATTTCCTCGCCTACTAAACCATTGACAAAATTCCATCTTGACAAAGTTCCATCCTCAGGCTTTAATGCCTACATTCTCTGTAGGTGGTAAGGATAAAGCAGATGTTCACGAAGAACTTCCCAAACACAATTTCTCGGATTGCCCTATTGTTTAGCAATGTTTCTAGGTGCTGATTCCTTGATTAGCTGCTATTCATTCCAGAACCCATTCCTCTACTTCTACGAGTGGTACGATTTTATCCACAGTCGCTTGATTTTTTTTGAAAGTACCTTTTTCGCGAAGTTCTATATCTAAACTGACGAAGGATTTATCACAGGGAATCTGTCTGCCATCATTGAATGCTTCTTCATAAAGCCTATATCTTTTGGAAGTCTCACCGTTGGCCGTACCATACACACGGTAAGGAGAATCTCGTGTTGGTGGTCTAACTTATTTTGAAAATCGTTTGAATCGAAGACCGTCGAGAGTTTGATCTGATTTACCGAATGTACCATCAAGTTCAAACTTGGCACGGAAGATATACTGAACCAGAAGAATGGTGCTAGAAAAATCATCACGCATGTTTATGCCAGCGCAGAATACAAAAGCTCCAGCTCCTTCTGAGCTTTTAAACTTAATTTTTTTGTCGCTGCAAAGGTAACTGTAGTGCAGCTTGTGAGTATCGCAGGGCCGGATTGAAATGGTCCGCAGTATGCCGAATTGTTTTGGTAAGACTTCTACTGACGTTATGAAAATTTTTAAATTAATCGATGAAGGCCAGATGAAAGACGAACTTCCAACATTGACGCCATTACACTCTTCCATCATTTCCCAGCAGTTCGACATAAATTCAGTGATTGATCATGAGCCGTAGCCAGGCCCTTCGAAAGTGCAAAGAATACAAGAAATTAAATAATAAAAATAAAATCTACAATAATAAATTCAAACAAGAATATTTACTTCGTGGATTAAGCCTATTGGGGATACACTCGTAAAAAATAAGCCTTCGAACTTTACCTCAATGGTCGTATAGATATGAGTTATCAAATAATAATATAAAACGCTAAAATAATGTTGAAACAAACATATGATGATGAGAAATACAATAAATTGTCTAAATAAAACTATATTATATACAGGGTGGATCATTAATAATAGATCATAGGTCAAGGGTACATTCTTTGGACCAAAATATACTGAACATGTTTTAGTAAATTGTTACTGTGTCAAAATTGCATAAAAGTAGGTGGAGGTCATATCGAAAATTTACTCTTAACTTGCAGTCAGTGAATTTACGGAGTTGTCACTCTTTAGTTTTTACTTTCGTCCTGTAATTTATTCAATAAAAACAATTTGTCCTTTTCAAATTGAGTTTGTTTTCAAAGAATTATTGAAATCTTTTGTGGCAGTTTTCTCGAAAACGGGTAGAATTATCAAGTTCTATCAAGTGTACCTTTCTTACGTAGAAATGATTCCTGCATGAGATTTTCTAGACAAAAGTACCACAACGTTTGTAAAAAAAAGAGAGAAAAAATATTCATCATTAGATATAGCTCATGAGGTGTCCTCCACGGGCTAACGTGATGCTATACATAAACCATCGTTTTTTAAATTAAAAAATGTTTCCTTACTAATTTTGGAGGAGACAGGTACAGAGGTAGTTGAGACACTGCAAAAAAAGAAAAAAAATAAATTTACACTCTGTATTTTTTTCAACAGCAATAATTTGCTAAAGCATATTTGGTTATAACCTCATATTTTGGTCCAAATAATCCTATTTTTAATAGTCCCCCCTGTATATACTAATTGCTAGGGATACTCACAGATGATCTCTCTTTTTGATTCCTTCGCAGCGCTAACCTTTGAGAATAAAGAAGATTAAAAAAATAAGGAGTGAATATTATTTGTTATAAAACCCTCTACAGAAAACATGTAATGTTTTTTTTTCTAATTGATAAAAGTAATTTATAGCGCCTAAAAGATAATTCTTCAACCAATTTCTGTCTTCTTTTTACTATTGGATTTTCGACGAAAAGTAAAGTTGTAGAGAATTCAATTCTCAACAGTGTATCTTTTACAAATATTTTGTAAGATGCATATTATGTATTTTCAAAATGGCGGTTAAATGGGGCGGCCGCCGACCCCAAAGACTCACTTTTGAACTAAGAGCCCTTCCCCCTACGCAACAGAAGAAAAAACCGCGTTCTACCCAAAATGTTACCCTAGCCTAAAAAAATGTAGCATTTCAATGGACTATATTTAATTTTAATATATTTAAATTTCGATTCCTTCAAAAATCATCCCCTTGGTGTATTCACGGGTATAGCATTATCGTACGTACAAAACTTCAAAATTTTAAAACGAACCTCCCCCCCTAGCGTTTAAAGTATTTTCAAAATGTTTCCAGTTTTCTGAAATATTTAGAAATTTGTAGAATATTCTCCACGTACAACTTGACAATTGGCCACCTTGTGTTTTTTGAACGTAATTTTCTATTGTACCATCAGCTGCAATTTATCAAGGGCACTGATAATCAGGTGATAGTTTTTTCTAATAATGAACCGAAAGCTTGCTGCTTAATAATTACTTAAAGCAACAAGCTTATTAGCTCATTATTAGAAAAAATTATAAGGATTTATCAGTGCAAGTGGTAAATTCGGTGAGATAATTTTTTGAAATTGTGAATGTGACATTTTAAATGAATTATAAAACTGTCAAAAATTTTTCGTTGCATAGCAACATAATGATATAGGTGATAATATCCCATGGGATGTTTTCAGTATAATCTTTTAATAATTGGATGAATTTTGACATGTGACTAGAAATGGACGGATTTTATTGGATTTCTATTTCGTCAAAAAATTATCGCTATAATATTTTAGGGATTGGATGAATTTTGACACAAGATTTGAAATGCAAAATTTTGATTGATTAATACATTTGGTAAAAAGTTATTGAATTTATTCGTTTAAATATTTCCCCATTTCCTTAAAGCTATGGTAAAAAACTATTACCCTGCATTTTACTTTGATAAAATACGAACTGCGGATAAAACTTATATGTATGCTAAAATTCTAAATTATTCAGAATGTTCTCTTTATTCATTTAATCATGTCTCTCAACCTCAACAACTTTTCGCCGCTTGCTCCTTTATGTTAGCGAGATTACGTTTATGTCACAATTGTCACACAAAGTTATGTGGAACTTTTTAATTCTACTTGTTTTCAAACTGCGAATTTGTAGTTATGCCGTTATTTTATTCTCGATTTTCTTTGCTACTTTTTCCGCTTTCAACTAAAATGAATTTTAATTTCTCTGGTTTGTAATGTCTTTAATGTGTTATTTTATTTGACTGCATTGCTTCATTATGTCATTTGAAAGGTCTTTATATGAAGCTCTGACAAGTATGTCGTAAATATTTTTCATTTTAGCAAAACCTCCCTCTCTATGTAGCATCTTTTAATTATTAATAACTTGTTCTTTAGGTTTCACTTGGAATGACAACACCCCAATAAATAACTATTTTATTTTTCTTTAAATTTAAGAAAAAAATTCTTTATAATATACAGTACGTCCCACTTCGTACTAAAGCCGCCCCTATAACTTGGCTATTTGTATTTGGATTTGCATATATTTTTTAGAGCACATAATACGCATAATGAACTACCTTTGGAAGGTAGAACTCAATCTCTATTTGAGAGCCAAAATTAAGTAATTTCAAATATGAAGTTTCATTTGAAAATATTGATTTTTATTTTTTTTCGTGGTTTGGGTTAGTTTAGAGCATCCAGATTGCTATGAATGTCAATACTTACATCAATTATTATAAACACCATAGTTGTCAATTTTTACGTCAAAATGCCTAATTTCCGTAAATGTCATGAATTCTTCATTGTCTATTGAAATGAAGTATTGAGAGTGATGCAAAATGGTAATTTCAATGTAATATCAAATAATAGAACTTTGATTAACCGTTTAAGGTTCGGGCCGTTGAAAAACAAATTGTTTAAACAATAACTTTACATAAAAATTTGCTAAAATTAATCGTTTTTGTGCAAGAAAATTTTTTCTATGCTTCATGGACAGAAATAAATTGGAAATAAGTTTATTAAAACAGATATTTAAAATTATATCAATTAGCAAAGTATGAATATAAAATCAGAATTCTATTTTGATCTCATTTTTTTTTTTTTTGGAAAGCGGCACTACATCATCAGATTCAACATAGTTTTGGGTTTCTGCAGGATTTCCGACAAGGCCTCGGACTTCGTCAAGGTCTTCAAGTTCGCCAAGATCTTTATTCCCAATATTAATTTGAAAATTTGTTGTTGTACATAAAAGCACTATTCGTGCATCAAATTATGTCCAACACTTAATTTGTCTGTTAGCAAATTCTTCGTAATAAATAAATCTTCTGGTTACAAATTTCTTACTTCTTCATTAACTCAGTCATCGCTGTTAAACGGGTCATCAGAAATCATTATATTAGGTTATATCAGATACACTATGACATGCACAAATATAAAATGAAATTTGAGACGTGCCTAACAGGTCGTTAGGATAGTTAACGATGTCAAAGTGCAATACAACCTTGGGAAGGACACCACCATGGTGCTCCTCAATATTGAGAAAGCGTTCGACACTGTCAGGATCCCGGGATTACTCTACAAGCTCCATGACTACAACTTCCCGACTCATCTCATAAAACTTATTCACTCGTTTCTGACGGGCAGAACCCTGCAAGATCGGGTGCATAACAAACTCAACACGGCGGGACATTGGCGCGGGAGTCCCGCAAGGATCGAGCCTGTCACCGAAGTTGTACAACTTGTACGTCTACGAAACTGGCCAAGTACGCCGATGACACAGTCATGTACGCGCATTCTCATAACGCGCAAGCAGCGAATATGCTGTTGAAGGCGCACATGGCTCGTGCCACGGCTTATTACGACAATTACGACAAGCGGAAGATTCGAGTGAACGCTGAGAAGTCTGAGGCGATAGTCTTCACGCGTCGGTTCACTGAGAACAAAATCATAACACCCATTTCGATCAGGGGAAACAAAGTACCTAGGGGTGAGACTTGACCAAAGACTGACGTTCAATACTCATATAAATGAGACAATACGGACGGTCTACCCCTTGTCCAGGAGTCTGTATCCGCTCATGGTCAGGGGTAGCAGACTCAACAAACAGAATAAGAAACTGTTGTACACGATGGTGGTCCGGCCGTCCATCACAAACGCGGCGCCGGTGTGGTGCAGCATACCGACCACGACAATGAAAAATCTCCAATTGTTTGAACACAGATTTATGCGCCTCATATCGCACTCAGGAAGGTACACCTTCCTCAGAGACCTATACGCACGCTGCAACGACATAACCCCAATAGCGCGCTACGTCCAGCACATCTCTCAAAACTTCTACTTGTTCAAGCTGGGCGATAGTCCGGTAAAAAGACACATAACACAAATTAGACAACATAATGCCCCATTTCGGATCAAACACCCCTTACCGTACCAGACGTTACCGATTTTCCGGCAACCAATATAGCCAAGTTTCACCAACTATACCTTTAACTAATCCTATCCATCTTTCACTAGTATTTCGTACCTTTCGCTCATCTTTAAACTTTTCCTGTCCCCCTCTTCCTTTCTATTTGTGTATTTTTGTTGCGTTTGTTTTTTCTTCGTTTCTTTTTGTACATGTCTGTTTCTAAATCTATTTCACATCATTAACCTTTAAAAAAAAAACCTTTCAAAATAAAAATTTTTGAAATCAAAGTTAGGCCAGCCCTGCGCAGCCCTCCATTGGAGTGTCTCGCGGAAGGCACCTTGTTTAATTTGTGGTGCCTGCGTTCAGATACAAACATTTAACAGTGTTTTGTGCGCGAGTTTTATTAAAATTAGTGTAGTTATAAGTTTCGTTAAGTTTGTTTTTCAAGCATTTTTGTTAAAAGTTAATACCTATTTTTATTTTATTTCTGTAAAAAGGAGTTTAGGTTAAGTTTATTGTATTGTTGTTTCCACCCACCCAGGCCTGTTCCGCCCGATCCTGCAATCCATCACCACGTCAGCACGGTGGTTGCACGATCGGTTCCGGAACAGGTCCTGGTTAGGCAACTTTTTGTAATGTTAATATTAATAAAGATTATTTGAATTGAATTGAATTGGTACTGGACTATAAAGGGTTAAACAACATTTTAGCCTAATTAAAAAAGTATCCTATTGTGATCAAAATTAAAGTTAAAAAATTGAAGAACCTGTTAGGTATTTTTTATTCAAAATTTTTTTTGAGAAAAATTGTTCGGATTCAACTTAAAACCCCAATTCCCAAGTTTAGTTGAAAAAACCCAAGAAATGAGCAGTAAAATTAATTTTATTATCAATAATCTCAGTTCTAAAAAGTAAATTAAATAGTGAAGTAACAGAAGGAAATAGAAGGAAATATTGCAACATTCTGGTTAAATAATTAACTACTTAATATATATTTTTCTATTTCTTTTTCTATTATTTATTACTCTGCGTAATTCAGTTGGTGTAACCTCCTGAAAAGCTTGGATTATTCTGTCATGAACTTCTTCTAAATTTCGTGGCGTGGTTTTGTACATTTTAGCTTTAATAGTTCCTCATAAATAAAAATATATCGAGGAGATTTAAGCGGCCATAAAATTAAAGGACTATTCCTCCCTATCCGTTTTCGTGGATACTTTTGATCCAGTCATTGTTTAACTGTGATCGAATCATAGATATATGTCCCATCGAGCTAAAAGTACATATCCAGTCGCACTTGAAGTAGAAGATCATGTAATCAATTAAATTTAGTACTCTCAATGGAAAAGATATCCAAAGGAAAATAAGGAATCAGACAAATCGAATGTCTCCCTATAAGGAGTAACGCAAACTTAAATTCTATAACCCGGTCTTAGAGCATGACCACCTTACGTGCATCACCCTGTACTTATATAGTTATATAAGTACATAATGTCCATTGGCACCTTGTTAGATTATCCTGGGTCAGATGCCATAGAACCTATTGTTAAAACAGTTGTTCCTGTGGTAGCGGATTAAACTTAATCCATTGTAGTACAAACGGTCATTAGAATGTTAAATATCGTAATATAATTTAAAATGTTGGCATGTAATCTAATTTATTATAAGAGTTAATCCTGTGATTCTAAAAAATACTCCTCAAGCTATAAGTAGCTTCAAGGAATACTTTAATACAGGGGGTTCCTTAATGATGTGTGACTCCTTTGGTCATTTTATGAAGAAAATTTTACTTAATGGCATGCGGAAGCATCGAATCGCGTACTCATTCGAATATTCCCGGCGTATTCCGCATCGTTTCACACGAGGCAACTATTTGTTTTCTTAAATCTTCTAAAGTGTTAATGGAAGTTTTATAACAGCAGGGTTTTAAGATAACCCCAAACAAAGAAATCCAAACTATTGAGATCGGGGAAGTTTGTAAGCTATTGTTGAGGTCCCCGCGACCGATCCAATGATTAGGATAATCTACATGTAAATGGCCGCGAACCATTACACTGAAATGAACAGGAGCTCCATCGTACATGTGCCACAATTGATTCCTTAACGCAATTGGTACATCTTAAAGCAACACAGGTAGTTTCTTGGAGAAAATGCAAGTAGGATTGTCCATTAAGGCATCTTGGCAGAAAAAAGACTATATATATTACCAATAATTCCTACTTATACATTAACTGAAAATTGCCCTTGGAAACATATAATTATTATGCAAATTCTAAATAGCTTTCTAGAAAAATTTCGCGTGGGGACATAATTTGTGACTCAAACTGCTGATTTAACACTGATGCAGATACCACTGACAGAAGTTCATACGGTGTGGAAAATTCCTGGGAAGTAATGCCCGTACTCTTAGAAAATGGTACGGATACAACAAAGAATCAACCAAAATTCGCCAAACAATTTGATGACGAATAATGTTCAGAGCTCTAGCGATCTTCCTCGTACTCGTCTCAAGATGTTCATCGATTTCCTGCAGCACCACTTCCTCAATTTCGGATGTTTTGACAGTTCGAGGTCTACCTTCCGAAGCACCTTTTTGGAGAGTACCAGTTTCACAAAGATGGTGACGATAGCCGAAAAAAATCAGCTATCTGGCAAGGCACGATTATATCTTTCCCCATACACACTTCTGGGTCATATTTACTGAGATATTCGAATAAAAACAGAAAAACAAATTCAATGAATCATTAACAATCGAAGAAATAATACGATGAGATAGTTTTGAACACCAACAACTTACTTTATGTCAGCAAATATTGTTTTCTAAATGATGTTTGTAAAAACGTCATTTATTCCAGGATAACTAGAGTTCAAAAATTATTAGTCAATACTGCTGAATGAAGCAATTTGAATTTAATTGTATTCTCATTCGTCCATTTTTCCACCATATTCATATTACTTCCCGCTGCTTCCTCACTTTATTCCCACTATATTAATCCCAATCTTCCTCAATTACTTAAAATATGAAGTTACTCGTTATCTAAATTGAAAGTCTACACGCGTATAAAATTTTATCAAAATATGTTGGTCCGTTTTCGAATTGTTACTAATAGTACAGTCATTTGGTATTTTTACCTGGAAAGTGTTCCGGGAGTTTTGAATATTGGCGATTTTATAGATTTCGATGCGCTCTTTCCGAATTTCAACTTTGCCATCTCGTATCTTTGCCGCTCGCGCCGCCATATTGGAGAAATGGCGCCTAAAAAAGTTTTTTGACAATATCTCCTTTCCGACTCATTTTACGATAAGAACAGTTATATAATAAATTGAACTAGAGAAAAATCTCCTATAAGTTATGTAATAATTTTTTTTTGTAAAATGAATAGTTTTAGCGTACGAGCGCCGCAAAGGCTACTCCAACATGCATTTTGGCCAAAAAACTCATTTCAAGTCTCCAGGTATTCAAAAACCCAAATGCTGACCAAGAGATCATTGCTAAAGCTGGAGAACGCTTCCTTCTTGCCTTCAATTTTCAAAACTTTCCAGGTAACCTCTTTTTTGAGCACCAAATGACTATATTATAAGGTTATAAATAGACAGACAGAAAAAAATCTGAAAATCAGTTGACTTTAGAATTACTAAACAGAATACAAAATTACAAAAAGTCTACTTTCACAAATTTCTTTTTATGTATTAATAAGTTTTATAAGGAAAACCTCCGAGGACTCCATTATATTTTCTTAATTAATAAATATTTTTACATCATGGATGCTACATTTTAAAACAAGTTTTAATTAAACAAACCATACTTGGCTGAAGTAATGATTTGCCTTTAGAGGATAGGTACTGATTAGATTTTTTTAAATCTCTTATATAGACTTATATAATATAAAAAAATTTATAGCTCCTCCATATACGGTCTTACTGTCAATTAGGTTAACAAGACTACGATTACATTTTGTAGCGATCGGAATAATAAAATAAATAAATAAATAAATAAACATCACAGAAATTAGACAACCCCCTATTCCAGAAGCCAGAGGCTTGTGCGGAAGGGGGTTATACATTGAAAAAACGCGGACGTACAACCATTTCCTCCGACAGTGCCGGAGCCGGAATTCGAACCCAATGGTGCGATATCCGTGTGATTATTCGCGATTGCCACCTCGCGCCTTAACGTACGCGGCTGCCGGCCAAAATGATTATCAAATATGTAAAACTGCAGTACCATTATCGTTTTGTTAGTAAGTAAGTGTTTTGTTAGTATATAACTACAAGCAGATCACAACAGTAATTTTGCAAAAATAGGTGCTCTATAAATTATACTGTAAGTAGAACATGTTTCTTAATTTATGTAAAAATTCATATACAGTAGAGGCATTTTTTTATTAACCATTGATAATTTTGTGTAATTTGTATTAAAATGGTCACATGTCCTTGTACGATATGAATGTATATCAGATCTTTTAGAGGAAATTACGCAAATATGACGGTAAAATATTCTTTGTAATTTTAAATATCAGACACATTGTTGCTTTTTCAACCATCTTATCAACCGGTAACCATCCTAATCTACGTAACATACATCTAATGCTAGTTGTTTTTCACAGTTTAATATTATGCGCATTACCTTATTTTGTAAAATTCGTAACCGACTTGTATCTGTTTTATTACATAAAAATAAAATTGATATACAATAAGAGAAATGAGGAAAAATTATTGTATTATATATTTAAATTATCTTCTTTGTCCACTGGGAAAGATTATGTGAAATTCTCCTAAAGCACCCAATTTTCTTCCCAATTTTCTTACGTATATAATCAACATGATTATGAAACCTAACTGTGGATCCAGAACAACCCCTAGATATTTAATCTCTGTATCTTATTCTATTTTTCGTTATTCATTTTAACATCTAAATGTAAACTAGTAAATTTTTTCAAATGTGCTTTTAGAGGGATATTAAAACATAATATTTTTAGTCGCAAACTCCTCTATAAAATCCTTATTTTACTATAAGGAACGTAACCAGACTACTGCAACCAACAGCTACTCTCCGGGCTATGTGCCCCGCCGAGCCCTGAATTACAAATTACAAGCCTGGCGCGTTATGTATAATAATTGCATATTAACAACAAAACGCTAATGCTTCGATTGCAACAAACACCAGCCGAAAGACTGATCCTACTTAAAGGAGCTCTCGTGCCAGTCATCACACACCACTTGCAGACTGCAGTTTCGAGTTAGCTCTCGTCAGTGCAAGATAGGCATGTGACGATCGACACGAGGATCACTTGACCATTTAGTACATTTCGATATCTTTGGAACAGCGACATGTAAAATAGTAAGCAGGCGTCACCTAGCGGTCCAGTGTCTGTTGCAATCGAAAAATAAATAGCCTGACTGGGCTTAGCATAGTTCAATTGTGCTTTTAGAGGGCGGAATATTAAAACATAATATTTTTAGTCGCAAACTCCTCTATAAAATCCTAATTTTACTCCTAACTAGACTGCAACCAACAGCTACTCTCCGGGCTATGTGCCCCGTCGAGCGCTGAATTATGAGTTACCAAATCATAACCCACAAAAATACCCGGGCCGAATATAGCACATAAATTACATAATGTGTTAATATTTCATTTAAAAATTCTGACTTAAGCCAATGTTAATTAAATGTTTGTTCCAAACAAGTATCAGTCAGCGTTTTATTCGTTGGTGAGCCATACGTTCAATAAATTTCATAAAGATTTATATGATTGATGGTCGAGAGTTCCGGGTTCGATTCCCGGTCGTGGCAGTGGAAAATACTGTGAGATGGATTTTTCCACTATACACGTATATTGGGTGTGTGTCCCTTGTCTCTAAATGTATAGCCCCCTCCCATACAAGGGTCTTTCTAGAGCCTTCCGGGATAAAGCGGGTCGTAATTACCTGTGGCGTATTTATTATTATATTTATTATTTTGGGTACTCTTTCTGCAAGTGATATAAATTGTGTTTTAAAGAAATGAATTTATTTCATCTAATTCTTTGTGTGAAGAAACTTAAACGTACACTTTATCAGCTTCCACCCAGTTTTCTCTTCGCGATTTCATTCTAACACTCATAGTCCCGATAATTATTGATATTTTGTTCTAACAGGAAAGTATGAATATTTAGCTCGTGTACCTGCATACTTCCGACCTTCTACCAATCGATTCGGAATATAATTAATTTCCCGGTGCTTATAGTGATGAGTACCTGCCCGCACTTTTTAGGGGGGACCAGGGCAAATATTGTTGTAAGCATATTACTTCGATATGTGCCTTGTACGTGTAGTGATATGGAAGTAGAAGTAAAACAAATACAGCAATTTTGGTTTTATAAGATGAACAAAATGATATTGAAGCGCTAAGAGCCGATGTTAATTAATTCAAATTATGTAAATGCAATTAGTATATGTTTAAGATATAACAATAGTATATTATAATACAAGTGTGTAAGTAAGCCTTTAAAACATGCGCGGTAGGGTGGAACTTAAAAACGAAGTTTCAGATTTTATTTTCTAATAGTGAAAAGCCTGAATGAAATGTAATTAAAAATTATGTAAATAAACAATTTTAATGGTTAATGGTTTAATGGATCTATTCGACGCATAATTGTGTCTGTTTTACTTGAGTGCGAGTCATAACAGGTTAGGTTTGGTTAGTGTCCTGAATTAATATAAAGTGTTGTTTGTATGTATTTTAGTTTTTTCGATTATTTTCAATAAACAGTCGGTGACAAATGAGACAATGTCTGCTAACGTGCCTAAAACTAGAAATTTGTTAAAGTGTCCTGCGTTTGGCGAAGCAAAACAATTACCTTTCTACTGTCGTGTTTTGCCAACGTACGAAGACATTATGAAACATTATTTATGGGTACAGTTCAATTTAAAATCTGACATCTGGAAACTTTTTGAGTAAGCTCGTGTAATTGCAAAGATTTTTTTTATGTAAATGCATGAAAGTATTCCGTGTACCAGAACAAGAATGTAACTTTCTCAATGACCAAAGGAATAAAAGAATGATGGCAATAAGATCAACAGATATAAATACTACAAAGAAAATGATGCGCAACGTCGCCGAAAGAAGGGAAAAAGAATTATCAAGGAAAGAAAAGGTCTTTTAAAACAAA
Organism: Leptura quadrifasciata; assembly: GCA_963675555.1. NCBI lineage: Eukaryota > Metazoa > Arthropoda > Insecta > Coleoptera > Cerambycidae > Leptura > Leptura quadrifasciata. The sequence continues at coordinate 13,355,050 of OY776676.1, forward strand.
AAAGTGACATTTTGATGAATGATTCGCCATCTGAAGACGACAGCCTGGAATATATCGGTGCAATCGGTAGTTCTACCGAACCTGAATTTGACAATCAACCATCTACTCTACTCTATTCTCTACTCAACTAAGAGTGGACCTGAAAAGAGACGAGCTAAAAAATTTAACCAACCTGCACTGGCCCTGGCAGTTGAAAGAACAGGAGTATCAGACAGAGCAGCAACTATTATTGCAAATGCCACTTTAGAAGACATGTGTCTTAAATACAATTTAATATACAACTAATACACATTTTAGGATTTCAATCGTATAAAAATGTGAAGAGTTCTATTTAAAAACAATATGGTGTATTTTATGCGTAATTCCAACTTGCGGAAAAATTAGAGGATCGACTTTACATTCGTTTATATACCCACCATATTTAAAACATATACAGAATAACCCATGTCAAGCTTACCCCGTGCGATAAATTGACAAATTAACGTAAAATAGTTATTTTTACTGCATTTCAGTTCCAGCAAAAATAGATAATATAACCAACAACTAGGACCGTGCCCTTATCGCCCCGACGTGCCCTCTTCCAGTCAGTTTTTCTCCCGCCGCGTGTTGGAACAGTTAACGTGATAAAATTTTTCTATGCTACGGTTTTATTACAGTCCAAATGTGCACCCTTCAGCGTTCAGTATGTGATAATGTAGTAGTACATGATTTAAAGATATCCGCTATGAAATACTAGCTATATTTTATGTGAAATATATTTTTTAATCCGTGACTTGTAGCATCTTTTTGAACAATATTCCTAGTCTATTTTGTGGATTTTGTTTTCATATGTTGGTAAGATTTCCACTTATTTGTACGTTTCAAGCGAGTGTTTAATTTTGTCGCGGGTGGGCAACTTGAATAATGATATGTTTACATTTATCATGGTCAGGTCAGTTTAAATCGAGATATATGTCAAATATTCTTTTATTATTGTTAAATAGTTATAACAGCTTAAACAATATGGTTATGAAGTGACTGTTATGTTTGGTCTATGTAATTCTTAAATGTTTTCTTAACCGCCTCTCAAGTTACCGAAGTAGTAACCCCCTGGAAGATCTCAAGGATCTTGTGCTAGGCAAAGAGAGATGAGGCCCTACAGTTTAATGTGGACTCCGAACCACTCTTGGGGCAATTTTTGAAAAATTGTTTCGCCTTGCGGGAATTGAACCCACTTCGCTAGGCAACTCAGTTTGCTAGCCAGTCGCTTTAACACACTGAGCTACCATTCCCCATTCGTTTGATAACAATCTAGTATAATATTTAACTAGCCATATATTTAAAAAAAACCCTATGTGTACTGGAGCAGGTAAACTTATATTTAATATGCTGGTAAAAATGAAGGATCAAGATTCTAGTTAATAATCCGTCACTCTTGGAGTTCCTCAAGGATCTATATTGGGGTCACATATATTCTTACTTTATATCAATGACCTTTCTAAATACGTAAGTAAGGGACAGGTAACTGTTTACAGACGATAGAAATATTACAGTCTAGGGTAAAAATTCTAAGGAACTTCAAAGTAAACATTAATTTAATGTTTGAATTGTACAGTTGTCAAAAAAAAATCGGCTTATCCTCAATTATCCTGCTCGCAACGTCGAAATCAGTCGATTCGAAACACACACAGTTTATATAAAAAGGAATATTTTTATACGTTGGGGATACTTACGGGAGGGTGGGATGAAAAAAAGGGATTTCTGTGTTGCGATCGGGGTAGTTTCAACCGCCGGGTATTGCTTGGGTCAATTGTAGTTTAGTAATGGTTAATTCCCCTGATAGTCCCATAAAAACCCCGAAAAATCCTCGCATACCTATAACTGACACGTGGAAGGAGTGGTTCTTATATATCGGGGGTAGTTCCGAGAGGGTAAAGTGAAAAATAGCACCACCATCATGATACCTGCCCTCGAAAATCCACAGAAAACCTAGATCGATACAATCATTATCATTATTTTCTTGCAACGCCACTGGTTTATTTAAATTGCTGTTTTCGCACTTTTTGGAAACTGTGTTTGAAATTCTCCTTCTTGTTTGTGATTTCTAATTGATAAGTTTGAAGATGCGATGGTTATGAGGTTATGTGTGAACGTCTAAAAATAATTTTTTATGCGACATTGGAAAATATACGCATCTCATCAAATACTACTGAAATTACTCAACTAAAATCGAATGCCATGGAAAACACTTTTCTTAAGCTTGAAAAAAAAATCATTTAAAATATCTGATATAAAATAAAAATAAAATACATTTCTGTGTACGCCACTGCCGCCAACGTTATTGAAATTGAAACCAAAGAATGACAATGAAACATTTCTTCTATAAGAACTTTTCCTACAGTCAATCACTGACGAGCTTGTAGAAGTATTATTTTCTTTTCAGATTACGTGTACAACCCTAAGGAAGCGAGGATACGGAAAGCAATGCGGGAGGCGACGCGGGACCGTTCGATCGGGGCTTCCCCGATGCTTCCTAGACCGAGTGCGCGCAGGGCAACCTCTCACGGATGGGTGGCGGCGCACGAGGAACAACTCATGATGGTAAGTCACAACTAAGGAATTTTTAGACGTTGAAAGTTGCATGGTTATAGTTCCGTTCAGATAGTTGCGAAATGCGAATTTTTTCGTGCGGATTTTTATAAAATTTGTTCTAAATTTTGTCTAATTTTCTTGCAGGTGTAGCGAAATGTTCGTAAGACAATTCGTTCACTTTTAACTAGAAGTTAAATAAGCAAATTAACTTCTCCTGGAACGCATATGTCGAATTAAAAAAAAATCCGCAAGCTGAAATTCGCAATCCGCAGCTATGAGAACTAACCGTATCTCGGTGTATATTTGTGCGTATTAACCACCACAAATCGGAAAGGAGTTACTATTGCGGCCAACTTAATCAGTTAATTTTCGCATTGTAAATATGCTTAATCAGTGATCCTTGTTCACATTATTTTCTTATTAGTATTAGTGCCATTGTCATATTATGTGAAAAGATCTTGTCGGGTTTGTCATGCTTTAAAAATACGAAACTTTCAAAAATACCCTTCCATGTGAAAAGGGAACAACGTTAAGCCAGTATCAGCAATACGTCAGTGCCACTTTTTAAATTTGAATGCTATGAATTATAATTATGAAAAACAACCTCCATGCGAAAACGCCTCCACCGCCAGAACCCATGTAGAGTTGTTTCCTTTAACAGGATTACGAATCATAATAGTTAGAGGCGCATGACTCGTTGAACTTATTCAGTAGCTTTTGGTCTAGATCTAAGATGTGAAATATTGTTTCCAATAGAGCAGTAGCCATAATATATTCAAACAGAAATAGGCCAAAAAGGTCTAAGGTTATCTCTTAATATCATACGTTAAGTATAATTGAAAAATTTCAAAACTTTAAGAAGATATCCGAAACTATATATTTATTCAGAAAATAGGTATAACATTTTACCTTAGACCATCTGTACATGAACCAACTAGGATAAGTGCAACTTCATCAACTGCAATAGATAACATTTTTATAAACACTCCTGACTACGAAAGTGGGATAATAAAAAATTGCTTTTCAGATCATTTTGGTATAAGGATACAGATAGTTACTGACTGGAAACAAAAAAAATATTAGTAATAGCTTAGAGCGTAGAATAATCCAGGATGGAAAACTGCCACAATTTAAGGAAAAGATAAAATAATTTAACTGTGATCAAATCATCATTAAAGATACCAAATTTAAGTACCCCTAAATTTTTAAATCAGTTTTTACGTATACTTGACGAGATATATCCCAAAAAACTATACGACAGGAAAACTCAGAAGAATGTCTGGATGAATGAAGATAGAAGAACAAGGAGCAGAAGGCAATTGTATGAAGGGATGATGGACGGAAATGTGACGACGAAAGCTTATAAACAATATAAGGCAGATCTTAGAAAAAAATTAGCGAAGCAAATAAATACTCGTATTCTAACTATATTCTAATTTCGAATAATAAGGCCAGGGGGCGAGCGTAGGTGCGTCTTTACTATGTACATACTTCGGTATGCGATGTAAAGCAACGACAGGCGCAGTTAGTACTTGGATGGGTGACCATTCCAACGGAAACCGCGTCCTCGCCTCACACATCTTCCAGCGGCTTGTATATCAGTGTATGCGCGGAAGCTATACAACCTTAGGCGATGGTTGTATAGGGGATATACCATCCTTCGGAGGGGATGTAAAGCCGTCGGTCCCTTGTCTATTAAATGTTAGGCAAGTAAAAGATCCCTACTCTTCTTAATGGAAAAGGTTCGGCAAAATTCCTGGTTGGGGGTAGCTCGTCTACAGGCGTCGGTGTTAGGCCTCAGTAGCGGAAATAGGCCGACGTTAAATAAATGTATAAAAAAAATAATAATAATAAGGTCAAAGCAACATTGGAATTAGTGAAAGACATTACAAGGAAAAATAAACAAACCAACAATTTTGATATAGAGAAGAGTGACAACCAAAGAAAAAATGAAATTCTAGATGAAGTAAACGATTACCATATCAATGTATGTGATGATGTCAGTAAATATATAAATTCCAGTAACAATTTTAAGCATGAGCTTAGAAATAAATACATAATTCATTTCCTAAACGACGCAGCAGCTGTTGGAAGAGGTGCCTACAAAGTTAGTAAAATATTGTACCAATAATAATGTAAATATTGTAAATAATGGGTTTTCGAGGAAATATGTATAATATTTTGAAGTCATATTTAAAGAACAGAGTGTATTGTGCGGTGCATGATGGAAAGTATATTCGCTCAGAATGGAAATCAGTCCAAAAAGGTGTTCCTCAAGGGTCCATTTTAGGCCCAATTTTATTTCTAAATGATCTACACAAAATTATCAAACAACTTTTAACTTTATTTGCTGATGACAATTCGCTAGTCATCAGAGCTGAAACTAATGAGAAGTTAGAAACTGAGATTCCAATGTCAATTGTCATTCTGAGCGACTAGTATATACAAGGAATAATCTCCACTAGTCATGAACTACAATGATGTATTATTGACAGCATTTTTGGGAATTGTGATTGATTCTCAGTTAAGTTGGAAACATCATATAGAATGTCTTCAGAGTTTTTTTAAAAAACACTTTATGATTTTTTAACTGCTAAGGCATTTTACTCTTTCTCGGAGTTTCAACAAATTTTTATTCGTGTTGACTCCTATTGGTATTATATTATAAGTATGTTGTATTATAATCTACTATTAATTGACTTGTTCTACACCTATTTTAATTTCTAGAATAAATATTATTATTATTAACAGATTTAAACTGTACATGTATTTAGAAGAAAATGAAAATATTTGAATTTTGTTTTGTACCATGGTAAGAAAACATTATAGATCGTTTTGACCATTTTTTTTTCGAAAAATCATTCAAAAGTATGTAAAAATAAAATAAATATTAAGTAATGAAATAACAAAGTTTGTGGTTTCCTTTTAAACAAATATTGAGCTAATTTTTAAAGGATTAGTCAGATTTTATTTCTTGCTACTATCTTTCACCTTTCCCTATAAAAATGATTGAAAAAATCGTAAATATACAATTTAATATTAATAAATGAATATTATAACTTCTAATTTATTATGCTCTATATCAACCACACCTAACAATGCATATACGAATTAAATATTTAAAAAAATACGTTATATTATATAAAGTACTAAAAAAGCTGAAAAGCTAAATATATAGCTCTGTTAGTGTTTGTTTTAAATATTTTATGAGTTAAAAGAAATTTCTTTTAAATTTGGCCTTTGAAGAATCACTAATAAATTCCCCCACACGGATGTGATATTAAAATTACACTCCATTACTAATGGAGCAGATCTGGCTTTGGGATAAGAAAACTTCCGATTGAGATGTTTTGTTGCCAATAAATAGAATGGTCCTCCCAACATTCCGACACATTTGTACAGGGGATGTCAAAGGGGGGAGGGGGAAACGACATGTTAAATGTATGGGAAAGTGTTTTTTCGAAGAAAACTCGGCGGCTTTTGATCTTTAACAAATAATAATAAATATAAACACCACAGAAATTAGATTAGATCAGATTAGATTAGATCTGACGAAAAAAATCTTCAGACCTAAAATGAAGAGCTCATGAAAATAAACAAATTTTGTTTCCAACCTCATCAGATCATTGATTCTGGAGATATCGCGAATTCAAGGTGCAAAAATTTAAAAAAATTGAATTCATTTTTTATCTTGAAGGAGTGAAGTTGAGGACTCAATTTTTTTTTAATAGAAGGGTATTGCCAGATATTTTGTTGGACCGGGGGCTGGAGGCGGTGGGATAGTTAGGTGGGGAAGGAGAGGGGAAAACGAAAATATTTCACATTTTATTTGCTACAAGATAGCATTCGCATAAAACGATTTTTTTTTCAAACAAACGCTTGGTACGCAAAATAAAAATTGCACGTTCTTTTCACAGTTTTTTTTGGCACGGAGGGTAAGGATAGGGGGGAAATGCTTTTCCCCAATTGATAGCTTTTTTATTAATGTTTAATTTCCGCCTGGTCAGATCGCGATAAAATGATTAGGAAGGGAGATAGAGGACGGCGAAAAAGCTGTTTGAAAAAACGTGCAATTTTTATTTCGCGCATCATGCGTTTGTTTCCGAAAAAAATAATTTTATGCGAGTGCTATCTTGTAGTACATAAAAAAATGTGCGTCGGCCTAATCACTATAGGTCAATTACAGGGGGAGTCATCAGCATGTGAGTTATTTCCGTTTTCCCCCTTTCCTCTCCCCTCCTAATTGTCCCACCACCCCCAGCCTCCGGCCCAACAGAATATCTGCCAATACCCTTCTATTAGTAAGAAATTAAGTCCTCAATTCCACTCCTTGAAAATGAATTCAATTCCTTTAATTTTTGCCCCTTGGATTCGTGATATCTCGCGAATCAATGGTCTGACGTCGATGAGGTCAGGAATAAAATTTGCTTAAGTATTTATATAAGTGCTCTGGAAAATTATGCTCCGCTTAGGTATCCCTAGAAAATTTGTGGAAGTATGTCGCAGTCTACATACAAACAACAACGCCCAGGTTATGTATAATAATGAGGCAACCGAACCTTTCCAAACCCTCACTGGAGTTAGGCAGGGATGTGTCCTGGCACCCCTACTTTTTAATTTGTCTACCACTGCCCTAACAATTATTGTTGACAACAAACTGACAGTCAGAGGAATAGGTCTCAGATACCGTTTTGATGGCGGTCTCTTTAACATAGGGCGCTTTAGAGCTTTCACGAAGACACGCACACGATTCATTTGTGATTTCCAGTATGCGGATGACTGTGCACTTTTAGCCTCTACGCCGGAAGAGCTTCAAGAACTTTTAGATGTGTATGCCCAGAGCTATGATTCCTTGGGACTTAAAATCAACATTAGAAAGACTAAGATTATGTCAACTCCTCATCAAGTGAACCAAATAGACATTACACTTAACGGAAATTCTCTTGAAGTGGTGGATCAGTTCAATTACTTAGGCAACGTTGTTAATGACAAAGCAAACATGGACAGCGAGATTCGCAATAGAATTAACGCTGCATCCAGAGCACTCTGGGGACTTAGATAGAGAGTATTTGACAACCACGACCTTGCTTTGTCAACGAAAATATCTATCTACAGAGCAGTTGTCATTCCAACACTGCTATATGGATGTGAAAACTGGGTCACTTACCGTCGTCATGTGAAAGAATTAGAACGTTTTCAGCAGAGACACCTCAGAAGTATGATGAAAATCCGTTGGTTCCATCAAATATCAAACGTGGAAGTACTCAGGAGAGCAAACAGCCTTCCAATTGAGGTGCTTATTTCAAGAGCACGCCTAAGATGGGCAGGTCACGTTCATCGTATGCATGATAACCGCCTTCCTAAATGTACACTTTATGGTGAATTGCTAAGCGGTAGAAGAAGGCGTGGCGGTCAACGAAAGAGGTTCAAAGACGTTCTCCATGAAAATCTAAAATCCTGCGGTATTCCAGACGAGCAATGGGAACAACTTGCAGCGGACAGAACCGAATGGCGAGGGGTTGTGGCCAGCTATCAAGGAAATGTTGCTGCAAGAAGGCCGAATCCAAGACCTAACCAGGTCTATGTTTGTCCTGACTGCGGTCGACATGTGCTCTCCCGAATTGGCCTCTATAGCCATAGTCGTGTGCACCGTAGATGAATGGGAATTACAATAGACTACACCTTTTACTTGTTTTTTATTGTACACAATTTATCGACTGTAATATTTTTATACTCGGACTCGAGTAACGGCTAATAATAATAAAATTTGCTTATTTTCGTGAGCTCTTCATTTTTGGTCTGAAGATTTTTTTCGTCACATCAAAAGCCGCCGAGTTCTTCGAAAAACCACTTTCCCATACATTTTACATGTTGTTGCCTCCTCCCCCGCCTTGATATCCCATGCACAAAAGTGTCAGAATGTTGGAGGGACCCAACTCTATTTATTGGCAACAAAAAATTCTGAGCAAAAACTGCCGCTTCTAAATTATCGGATTGTAACTTTTAGGCAGGGCTAATCATAACCATAATTATTATTATTGTTATTTTAGTTATTTAGTTGAGTTATTCAGTTATAATTATTTCTAAATATTTCATATTCGTAAAATCCCTGTTTTACAATTGAATTTCTCTCGAGTGATTTTAATAAAAAATAAATAAACAAATAAATTAAGATTCAGACGTTAGAACTACACTAAATTTCATAAAGGTAAAACATACATATTTACTGGGTTAACTATAAATTGATAAAAGTTGAATAACAGACACGTAAGTAACTTTTCCCTTTAAATAAAAAGGAGCCTAGGTGCCTACACAACTAAAGAAATTGCGACGTGTTTCATATCACATCCCATATCATCCCGCGCGTCCTAAAATATTTCACAGTTGAATTTTATTCCGGCTTCGATCAACTGGCAAAAGAGTAGTTATCAAATTTCAAATCCTATTTGTTTTATTATCTTTCAAATTAAACGTCTGAATGCTCCGCTTCAACCTAAAGAAAAAGCGATAAAATAATTTGCAACTAGGGAATCGTCTGATATTAACTGTGTCGAGGGAACTACTCTTATATTGTCTTGAGAGAACGTCTTTAAATTTGCGATGAATGCATTAAAAAAGTATGTTCTTCTTGCAATAAGCAAGCTCGTTAAAGAAGTTATAACAGATTAACTTTATGCCCTTTTAAATCTAATATTAAAGAAAGGTGATTTCTTTTTCGAACTTTCTAAATTAGAAAACATCAGTAAAAGAATGATTTGTGCAGAGCAGTATACGTTGTTGAGTGATAATCAGTTTCTAAGGTATTATTTTTTTCCGGTTTACGGCTTTTAAAATGTTAACATTTGTGTCGGAGCTATATTTATCATCTCGTACTGCAAGTAAACATTAAGGGCCGGTTTTATAATATCGGATTAAACTGCAGAGTACAGGTTAACCTACGGATTTGAAAAAAAGTCTATTTTATAATGTCAGTAATCTTTAGTTTACAGACTAATTACGTCACAGTAAGGTTTAATTTCAAACGGTGGATGGGGATCGTTTAAACCGTGGATTATCAAATGTCAGAATATTCATAACTTCAGAATTAATAAAATTCGGTGTATATTTGATGAATATATTCAAAATACGTGATTATTTACAATCTGATGATGACAAAAATTATTAATACGCTCAAATAGTTCTGGGAATTTTAGAATCAGACCTATAGTTACATGGAAGAATGTAATGATCAAACTTTGAATTGATTTAGATTATCTAAGCAGTCGGTTATTATTTCACTGGAACCAATTGAAAATTTATTATCTGACAGAAAGGTAAAGCTTTATTTTTGATTACTTCATAGTTCTATGCATATTTGCTTTATTGTTACCAGCGTTTTGCAAGTGTACACAAATCAACTGCCCCGTGTATAATTAAAAATGTTTCTCTAATAAAATTATCTTATTCAGTATTTGTCGTTCAATTGCATTCCATTTTTACAAGAATAACTTGAAAAGCATGTCAAACTGCCATAATAGGTTAGAATCAAACTAAGTGAAGTTGTAATTTCTGGTGAACAGTAGTACCAACTGTATAAATTTCAGTTTATTTTTATAAAACAGGCATTTGTAAAGTAAAGATTAAATCATGGTTTAATCCTAAGTTTAAACTTAAGATAAACGTAGGGTTAATCTAACATTATAAAACTGGGCCTTAGTTTGGAAATGACTTCATTATTCATGTACTGTCGTGAGTGAGAAAAAAATAGGACAACTTTTTTTTTCTAATGTAAATCTGTCTCTATTTGAATATGTAAAGATTAGCCGAACTAAAACAGATATCACTTTTAATTTATTTTTATTTTAATGCTGTAGTTATTGCTATAGTAAATGATGGATGGTTAATGAGACAAATTGCACTGCGTTATAACATTAACAAAAATTTGGTGTGTAACATTTTAAGAAAGTGGAGAATAAACGGTACGACTAGTAGAAATCCTGAATCAAAGGACAAAAGATATCCTACTTAACAAGAAATTAACCATTAATATTTCGTTATTGTACCATTTCTATTTATAACTTCTATAAGTCTGTTTGGCATAGAATTAAATAACCTTGTACAATAATCATTAGTAATAATATTTTCCCATGCATTATTTACTATTTCCAGTAATTCTTCGGCATTCCGTGGTCTTACATTTCGTTTACGAGTAGTCCCCATACTTCTTCCACAGGGTTAAGATCTGGACTATGACTGATGGGCCAGTTAAGAACATTGATGTTGTTATCTTGAAACCAGTTAGTTACGGTATGAGCACTATGAATGGAATAATTGTCTTGTTGAAATATGAACTCATTATTAGGAAATAATTGTGACACAGAAGGGAGCACAATATTATCTAAAATCCTAATATACGTTTCACTATTAAATCGTTCCTCAATATGCCACAAAACACCAGGACCACGTGCCGATATCCAAGCCCACATATTGACGGAAAATCTACCACTTTTATCATTGTTAGATATATATTTCACATCGAATCGAGTATTCGGAGGGCGGTAAACACGAATACGACCACTGTGTGTTGCCTGGAAAGTTTTTCGTCTGTAAAGATTACATTGTTCCAAAAAATTACATCATGCGCTAAAAATTCAAGCGCAAATCCTACTTGAGCTTCTTTATGTTCAGCTTTAAGTAAGTATTTCTGTGCTGCTGCATGACAGCGTAGCTCCGATTCTCTTACTCGCCGGCGACCAGTACTACTCGATTCAGGAAAATTCGTTTCTTCAGCAGCCTGAATAACTGAGTAAAATGGATTTTCTACTAAAGTATTTACCAATTGCAAATCTTGTTGAGTTGATATCCTTCGTCGGCCTGATCCAGGATTTCTACTAATCGTACCGTTTATTCTTCACTTTTTTAAAATGTTACACACCGAATTTACACACAATATTATAACGCAATTGACTCAAAAAATAATTACGGAAATTAATATGCGCTGTATAAGTATAATGAAAACTTTCAAAACTTGCTTCAAGTGCTGCAAGAATCAAACCTGTCGTCTTGGCGACGAATTTACTAACACGGGCAGTGCAGTGGCAGGCCAGGCCATCGGGCTAGTGCCCGATCACCCGGTGTCCCAGTCCGGCTCTGTGGGTCCCTTTACTTTCCGGACACCCTGTATATTTAAATTTACAATGTACACTGGCTAAGATACAGAGATGAAATTGTATAATTATTTGAACAAATGATAACAGGTAATCTGCAGGATTAGTCCATGAAAAAGTTGAAAAAAACCCCAAAAGTTCTGTAACAGGGATGAAACATGGGTCTCCCCCCTTTTTTGAGAGCACTGAACACGATGGTGATATTTTTAAGGTGCCCACCCCTCAGCAACTACCTCTAAAACTCGAAAAATCACCCCTATTTCCCGTTTTTTTTTTTCATTACAGGCATGCGGATTTGGGCAAGATTCGGGTAGGCCGTATGAAATTTACCCATACAACATCTTATCCACCCCCGGAGTTGAAACTGTCCCCTTCCCTAATTCTAAATTATTCCCAAAAAAATTAAAATGCATGAAAATTTGTTTATTTCCGTTTTCGAGGGTGCTCAACACGATGGTAATATTCATTTATCCATCAACCACCGCTAGAACCACCCCCTTTTCATATTTCTTGATACTGGGCATGTGACTGGACTGGAATATGCTCAGTTCCATAATAAAATCCGACCCAACAAGTTCTCGCATGCCCAGTACCTCTAAATGTGAAAGGAGGATGATTTTGGAGATTTGAGGGTGGTTGATTTTTCACGATTCCACTATTTTGTATTTTTCGGTGGATTTCAATGTTAGGGGTGGTGGTAGTTTCAACCCTGGGGTTGATGGCATGTTTCGTCACTCAACTCTACTCAACAACTTTACAATGTCGAAATCCCCTTAAAAACCCCGATCCAACGAGTCCCCACATACCCAGTATCACGAAATATGAAAAGGGGGTGGTTTTATGGGCGGTTGGTGGAGGATGGGGTAGAAATTGTTGGGTGAGTACAACTAATTAAATGTTTTTCAGAAGGAGTTATTTATTAAACAAAACTTAACAGAAAGTGGTTACGAATCTTAAATTTAAATATACGAAGTGAATTGTTTGAGAACAGAAATAAGACTGACCTGTTTTGACTGCATTTCGGCGGTCTCTCGTATACCTCTCGAGGGATGGGTAAATGAGCGTAATTTCCAAATTACAATTTTACGGTAGTAGTGTAGTTGGCCATTACTGCCTCCCGCCTGTCGGCATTTTTGCCTTCAAGGTATAACCTTTGTTAGTTTTATGATTATGGTATATCCATGCTTAATTGTGGGAAAGTATGCTACATCACTCCCTTGCCAGTGTATAACGATATATGTATGAACAATTGAACGAGATTATATAATGAGTAATTGAAAAAAAACTGACATGGGTTATACCTTGAAGGCAAAAATGCCGACAGACTGGAGGCAGTAATGGCCAACTACAATAGCCTACCGTAAAATCGTAATTTGGAAATTACGCTCATTTACTCATCCCTCGAGAGGCATACGAGAGACCGCCGAAATGCAGGCAAAACAGGTCAGTCTTATTTCTGTTCTCAAACAATTCACTTCGTATATTTAAACTTAAGATTCGTAACCACTTTTTGTTAAGTTTTGTTTCATAAATAACTCCTTCTGAAGAACATTTAATTAGTTGTACTCACACAACAATTGGTGACTCCGACGTTGTGGGAAAGTACGCTACAGAAATGAATATTACCATTGTATTTAGCGCCCTCGAAAACGGGGAGAAAACATTTTCCACTATTTTGTATTTTTCGGTGGATTTCAATATTAGGGGTTGGGGGGGGGGTACTTTCAACCCCGAGGGTGGATAAGGTGTTGTATGGTTAAATTTCATACGGGGGGGGGTTACCCACATTTTATCCCTGTTACAGAGCTTTTGTGTTTTAAACTTTTTTTTTGCAACTTTTTCATGGAGTAGACTCATTTATCAGTTTTTGAATTGTTCAAGCATACCAGCGCCTACTAAAAATCCATCAGTCATCTAGGAATTTGTTATTGTAATGTTCGTTATAAAATTAGGAACAGGAATCACCTGTCTCACCTCTCATCGAAATTATTCGTACTAAGTCGATACTTTTACACACTTCGAAACTCTAGAAAACTTCTTGCCATGCGACATAAGTTGTCTAAACCTGTATTACGCCGTACGAAACTTCGCCTGAAAGTACAAGTAGTGTACTTGTCGCCTTTCCAACCCCGACATACTTTATGCAATTTTCCACTTGGCTCTCGGCGTGTATGACAAAGAATTCCATACATGTAACTGCTGTTAAACAAAGTTTCATATTTTATTCATAGCCGCGAATATTGAAGGTAGGTATTCCAGGGAAAAATAGTTTCCACTGTTTACATATTTGTTAGAGAATGTAATACATGTATATAATTAAACAATTGTATATTCGTATATATTTTATATAAGCCATGACGGTATCGCTGTTTTTTAAATAAAGCGATTATCGGATAAAGCCTTTTTGTTAAAAGTTGATTTTAAATATATGACATTTTGAATTACCTTGATACCTTTTCTCTTTAATACTATGGAGATTTTCACAGCTGTACGGTCACTGTAGAGACTATTTTTGCATTAAAGACATTTATTTTATTTAATCTTTATCACTAGCTTATGATCCATTTTCTTCCCCATATTTTCTCATCGTCTTCCACCACTCTTCCAATATCTCTCTCATCTTTATCTCAAGTAAGACAGCATTGAAAACGTTTTTTGTGGCTTCTCTTATAGAAAATTTAGCCATGCAACCGTAATATCAACTCCTCATAAAACATAATAGTAGCAGTATTAGTGGGTTTATACCAGCCAGACATATTTTTTTAAGGACATGGTTTAAACCCTAAATTTGTACTTGGCGTATTCTTTAAATAGGAAAGATAAGAGTGATTTATTCAGTTATACTGATAAGTTAACTGGTCGTCATCGTTTTATAATCTAGCATTGAGTAAGTAATCTATATGCGATCGAGCATCAATCAAATGTTGGTAACGCGATGTACTCTCTGTTGTTGCCTCATCACATCTTTATCCGTAATTACTGCGGTGTTATCATTCATGTTTGTGAACACACTGACACCTGACACCTCTTCTATGGTGAGGTTATGGTAAAGGCATAGATTAATTTACATTGATGTTTCCGTGAAATGGCCGTGTTGGAACCTTATAACTTAACATTGGCGGTGATCTGAATTTGTGGTGTACACTGAGAGAACGATTTATGGGACACGGATTTCAATGCGATTTGAAATTAACATACAATTTTAAAAATATCTATATTTATCAGTCCTTAAAAAATATTTCTTTAAGACGTTATTAAATGACGTAGGCTGTGGGAGAAGGTTAAAATAAATATATTTTTTTCTAAATCGGGTCAGGTTTTAGAAAAAAAAAATATTTTAACAAAAATTTGGGGTTATTTAACTGACAAAATACGAGATATTGATCACAAGAGTAGATATGCTATAAGAGTTCTGGGCCAAAAACTCATGTATTTCCTTATGGAGAATTTTGGTTCTAGACAATGAGAACGGAGTGGATTCAGGGCAATGAGAACGTGGTGGATTCGAGATTCTGAGAAATCATACAAGCCTCTGACTAACACTAGGGAGTATATATATATATATATATATATATATATATATATATATATATAGACAACTGAGGCCTCAGTATATTATACACTTATTTGTTGCATTCACATGCCAATGGTAGTCACAGAAATAACACCCTGTACAATACATTTGAAAATTAGTAAGTTTTGATCTGTTGGGTTTGGTGTATTGTTGGTAACGGACCTGAGGCAGAGAGAGAGGGGGGGTTGACATGACCCCTCTCTCTCTGCTTCAGATTTGTTTTTGACAGTTTTTTTATTTCACATTCCGATGTTTTTCGGAGGAATAAGAAATAACGTAGTTGACTGTTTCTTGTTCAGTTTTCGAGGTGGCTGAAACTATTTTGGGTTAAAGATTTTTGGCGTTAACTTAAATTAAATATAAATGCAGTTCACAAGTGTGATTTATTTTGTAATAGTTGTGTTTGTTCTGTCTTGATGACTTGTCAATTTCAATTTTAACCTCAATTTAGTAAGTACCCTTCACTTGTATTAAACAATTTTGATTATAATAAGTTAAAATTTTTGTAGAATTCCTGAGGAAGAAACAATAAAGTTTTGAAAGTTTGAATTTAAAAAAGAGTTGTCTTTTTTGAACCCGTGACTGTATCCCTGGTGGAAATTAAAAATTTTTGTTTTTAACTTAGACAGTCGTCTAATATTCGTCTCTGTATATATATGAAAAATACTAGGTTCTCGGGTTGAACCGCGTCTGAGATTGTTAAAATCTCGACGTTTCGGCTCCCGTTTTGGAGCCATTTTCCAGAGAAAAAGGCGTCAAGGAAAAATTGTCAAAGAAAATAATGTTAGGAGTTTGTGGAACTGGTTCAGTCTGCCTACTCCCCAGATTGAGACCCCGGAATCGAACCATTTCCACGAACTCCTAGCATTATTTTCTTTGACAATTTTTTCTTCACCCCTTTTTCTCTTGAAAATGGCTCCAAAACGGGAGCCGAAACATCGAGACATTGTCTCAGACGCGGGTCAACCCGAGAACCTAGTATTTTTCATATCAACGACCGCGGAAGCTTCTCGGAACATATATATATGTTGCTTTTTAGGTTTTCGCGGGTGTTAAATGAAGTGTTGTTGTACTTCCGGGTGCTCTCCCGCGTCGATGATCGACTCCTCCAGGAGTCACGGTTGTCTAAACGACGTTTCGGCAGAATCTCATCTGCCATCTTCAGGTTCTCACTGAAAGCTGCCTACTGCTGCTTCTCGTTGCTCGAAGTTCAGTTCAGATTTTTGTTAATGTTATAACGCAGTGCAATTTGTCTCATTAACTATCCATCATTTACTATAGCAATAACTACAGCATTAAAATAAAAAATAAATTAAAAGTGATATCTGTTTTATTTCGGCTACTCATTACATATTTAAACAGAGACAGATTTACATTAGAAAAAAAAAGTTGTCCTATTTTTTTTCTGCTCACGACAGTACACTACGCATATGGGAAAGTAAAAAATGTTCTAGATAGAAATTGTGGAAATTTTTTTGTACAAGATTGATTAACAGCTTTTAACGAAAACTAAGGTGAAACGAGATATTTATCAAAAGTCATTTTCAACCCCCTAAAATCAATATGGCAAATTGTTTCGACCCTTTATATAAGGTCTCATCGGATTCTTGACTGAGGGCACTACCACAATGAATAACCAAAAATTGATTATTAATCCAATAAATGGTTTTTGTATCATTTTTGTATACAGGGTGTTCAGAAATTCCGCTGCAGAGCTTTGCAGTAAAATGTATTATCATTCACAAGGAATTGTATCAGAATAGTCGACGCGTTTTAAAAAAAAATACGTTCTAAAATGCACAAATTAACAATGTAATTTCAAGAGAAAACTTTTCTCCGTGTATACTACCCAAATATTTAGAAATATTTCTTACTGAGGAATAAAATTCAATTACATTTTGTTCTATTTAAAGATCGTATGAACAAAAATACATACTTCTGTAAACGAAAAATAATGGTCACGTACATTCTAAGACCCTTAAATCATCTAAACCAGCGCGGTCATATTCCCGTTCTACATGTATAAATTGTCAAAGTCCGGCGCACGGCCTTGTCATAGTTCCGGGTTCCGGGCGATAAATCCTCAAGAATTTGTTTTATTCGTTCCGAACCTGCTTAAAACCGCATGCCGGCCATTTCACGAATGGCGCAACCACAATGGTTTGCAGATGACGCCAATAATAGACCGAAAGCGTCCCGCATAAAACTGATCTTGAAACAACTTTATTTTTTGCCCTTTTCCTTTTCTGTGGGTAATTACTCCACTGTGAGCTAATTTCAGTTAAAACTTGAACGAAATGTAATTATTTGTTCATATTTTGACCGGGCCCTCAAACGTTATTACTTTTTATAATTAAGTAAGTTAGGTGAGGAAAGTACGGAGATAGAGAGACAAAGAAGGACAATGATAAACTGCTGTGCAAAATTTAATAAACTCCTGAAAATTTGGACACTTTTTGCACGCTCTTTGTCTCCGGTTAGAGTTGACCGATTGAGATGCGGTTTTCAACGTCTCAATGGAAAATTCATTAGAAATTCATACAGGGGTTAGCGATAGTGATACCATTTGCAACCTACCAATTTCTTCCAAATTTTTTTGGACTTCTTTTTAACCACTTAATTCTAATCCTTGAGCTAATACCCCGGCCATTTTTGGCCTAAGTTCGTTCTTTATGGAGAGAAAGATGGACAGAAAAATCTAACGCAACGTTCGAATGATCACATAAATTGAATGGTTTCAGCAGTACTGGCAGTACTGTATACAGGGTGTCTCACCGGGAACTTAATCGATCGATATAAAGAAAAGTACGCATCAGAAAATTTTGAAAATTTAGATAATTACTAATGTCGGTGTGGCCAATCCAACTAAAATAATTACAAGCAGCTGGCACTTCCGCTTATACCGGAAGTCGATACCAACTTGCTTATTTCAAATGGAACATCCTATATATTTTAGGGTTTTCGAAAAGAGCATAAAATTCTGAGTCGAAAATATGTAGCATATCCTATACCTAAACCTAGCCGTTTCAGAGATATTTGACATTTTACAGAAAATTTGACAGGTGCATCGGTTTGCAAGAACCGTTATAACTTTCTTCATGTAAAAGAGCCTCATTTGCTTCTTGTCACGTAAAAAGAACACAAGGAGAACTACGTTCTACAACTGAAATAAATTCAATAATAACATACTAAGTGTTCCGTTTTTCGCGTTACATTTTGTCAACTTCAAACCAAATTTGTT
Organism: Leptura quadrifasciata; assembly: GCA_963675555.1. Classification (NCBI taxonomy): domain Eukaryota; kingdom Metazoa; phylum Arthropoda; class Insecta; order Coleoptera; family Cerambycidae; genus Leptura; species Leptura quadrifasciata. The sequence goes on from OY776676.1 coordinate 13,373,582, forward strand.
TAGGTCAAAACGAACACCCTGTATTTTTTTACGTCAAGTTGTGTAAACTTTAATTCCCTTTTTTTTAATATTAGCATTGTGGGGGTTAAAGTTAAAACTTTTTGAAATATTTGCGATTTTATTAGAAATTCATGAATTGTTGTAATCATTTAATCAAAATAGCCATGATTAGAAACAATCAGTCATTATCTTATGTCAAAAAATGCCAGCACATTTAAATTATACCAACGAAAACTTTTTAAATTTGTTTATTATTTATGGTGAATGTGATAAAGTAATATCAAGAACTTGCAGTACAATGCCAATATCAGAAAAAAGGGAATTCAATTTTACACAACTTGACGTAAAAAAATACAGGGTATTCCAGTTGACCTAAACAAGTTTTCGCGGTTTGAAGTTGACAAAATGTAACGCGAAAAACGGAACACTTGGTATGACATTATTGAATCTATTTCAGTTGTAGAGCGTAGTTCTCCTTGTGTCCTTTTCATGTGACAAGAAGCAAATGAGGATCTTTTACACGAAGGAAGTTATAACGGTTCTTGCAAACCGTTGCACCTGTCAAATTTATTATAAAATGTCAAATATCTCTGAAACGGCTAGGTTTAGGTACAGGATATGCTACATATTTTCGACTCAGAATTTTATGCTCTTTTCGAAAACCTTAAAATATATAGGGTATACCATTTGAAATAAGCAAGTTCGTATCGACTTCCGGTATAAGCGGAAGTGCCAGCTGCTTGTAATTATTTTAGTTGGATTGACCACATCGACATTAGTAATTATCTAAATTTTCAAAATTTTCTGACGCGTACTTTTCTCTATATCGATCGATTCAGTTCCCGGTGAGACACCCTGTATGAGGATTCCATTTACCCTTGTATAAATTTCCATGGAGATGTGAAAACCGCATCTCAATAGGTCAACTCTAACTAAAATCTACTCTTAAAATATACAGAGATAAATTGTGACCAAATTTTCAGGTGGTCCTTGAATTTTGCACATCAGTTTATTTTATTGGGAATAAAATGTTTTCAACATCAAAGAATTATTTTTGATTTTTTTTTAAATACAAAGTGTATCACTTAAGATTATAATAGCTTAATAATTCTTTTGTCTTTTTCTCGATTTAAATCAAACTGATCTCAAAAGATAGAGCTCACCAAGGTCTATTTAAGACCACAAAATCACTTTTCATCTTTAAATGCAAAGCCATCTACGATGCTAAATTATATGGAAAAAATAAAAAAAATCATAATAGGTATTTTCTATCAAAAAATTTTATTAACAAAACTTGTTCGGAATCATACAAAATCCCTGAATCCGAAGTTTAGTTAAATTTAAAAAAAATGAGGTCTTGATAAAAAAATTGCACGCTCTGATTCCTTTGCTCCTACTGAGGCAATTTTGTAAAAATCAGATTAGTTATGTAAATCTGATGGCATTCCGTCTGATTTTTTGTATTCTAGCATGTTTTATTTCAATTAAAATGCTTACAACTGCAGAAACAGTGGAAATTGTTAGGTTAGTTGGTGATAATTCTCGTACAACGAGGGAAGCTGCTACAGAATTTAATAATTGGCAACCCAATAGACCATATGAAGGTTTGGCGAATTAATAATTTATTCAACAGAAATGGAAAAGTGTGCAACAAACAAGAACAACGTGTGAGGGATCATGTTAGACTGGAATATTGCTTTAGGTGCCAGGGAGAGTTTTTGAACAACCCTATTTTTATTTTTAATATTTTATTCTCAGATCAAGCGACATTTACAACCAACGGCACAGTTAACTCTCAAAATAGTAGATATTGGTCCGTTGAAAACCCTCATTGGGTTGTAAACTGTCGACGCCATTATTCAGAAAAGGTGAATGTGTGGTGTGGTATTAAATGAACAAATAATTGGGCCATATTTCTTTGAGGGACACTTGAATGCGGAACGTTTTCTAATTTTTTTTCAAACTGAATTTTCAATCGAAATTGAAAACTTGCCCCTTATTGCACACAACAATGTAATATTTCAACTTGATGGAGCCCCAATCCACAATGCAATGGTAGTACGGAATTGGCTAAACGACAACTTTCCCCGGAGGTGGATTGGAAGAAATTTGGCCTCCGAGATCATCTGACCTCACACACTTGGACTCTTTTTTATGGGGGTTAATGAGGTCTACAAAACATAGCCACGAGATAGTCTACAAGTGGAAAACCGGATCAGGCAAGCTTGCGCTGAAATTACGCTTGCAACACTCCGAAAAGTTATGAACAATAACAGAAAGCGAATTTAGGCATGCATTAGGGCTGATGGAGATTTGATAGAACATAGTATTTAATTCTGTTGGTTGTATTGAATATTCATTTGTGTAAATTGTTTTAAAAAATAAATTTAGAAATAATTTTTATTAAAATGCCTAAAATAATTTTTTTCATCGAACCTCATTTCTTTAGAATTTAACTAAACTTCAGGCTCAGGATCTTTGAATGATTTCGAACGGATTTTGTTAATTTTTCGACCAAAAAATGCATACTAAGATTTTTTTCATATAATTTAGCATCGTAGATGGTCTTGCATATAGGAATGGAAAGTGATTTTGTGGTCTTAAATATACCTTGACCTCTATCTTTTGAGATCAGTTTGATTTAAATTGGACAAACAACAAAAGAATTATTACGCTGTTAACACTTTCAAGTAAGACACACCGTATGTGTGTAGGTCTGTTCGTATGCTCTTTAATTTTGAAATTCTTGGTGATTTTCTAAACATGCACTGAATGTTTATCCACTGTTTGGTAAAATATATAAAAATTATAATAAAAAAAACAACCTCTTTAATAAAAAGGTTACAGAGAAGTTTGCTTTTAATCTGCTTCAAAACAGTAATTTTAAACTTACTGTTAAAACATTTTAATTTTAAGTTCCAAGTAATTTCATCTGCCAAGCATCTAGTATAAGGTGAGTATAAATTATAAGGAAGTTTTTCCCATTAAAAAGCATTCGTAAATTTGGTGAATGCGCCGGTGTAATAGTTTCCTATTCAATATAATGATAATTTTACAAAATATATATCCCAATATCACAATTTTCTTCTTATTATATAGAAGCTAAATGGAAGGACATTAAGATGGGTGCAAGTGTTAATAAAAATTCACCGTTTGTTATATGACTCGTTTATAATTCATTCGATCAAAAAAATTAACGGGACCTTTTCAAATGCATTTGAAAAGGTCCCATGATGGTTTTATTGTGCACAATACGAACTTTTTCGTGAAATAGATCAATTTTGGATTGCCTTTGATAGTATTTTATGCGAACAATATTAAGGAAGAAATATTATGTAAAAGTATTAATTTTAAAAATATTTTCTATTCAAATTTCCACTTTAACCCGAGTCCGAAATATAACAAACGCTTAGATATCGAACGTAAACCTCGCTTATGTTTCCTTTTTGAATTTTTTGTTCGACAGTTATATCAAATATAATAAAATATAGTTTTTCGTTGTTAATTTACTCGGCTTAAGGCAGTACTGTTCATTCTGTTTCGTTTGTTAAATAAATTTCTTGGCGCCTCAGGTGGGGCAATTTTTTAATTATGAAAATAATAAAATTTCATTGCAACTTTGAAATTTACGTTTATAGTACAAAAAAAAACGACGAAAACTTTAATTTAATAAGATTTAATTTATCTCTTTTCATATTTTCATTTCTTATCTATAGACAGACAGATTCGTGAAAAAATTCTGATTTTGAAAAGGTAATTCTTGTCTACAATTGAATGATTTACTTTCTTTTAATATTCTACAGAGTGTTACTAACTTTTTTACCAAATTTATGGTACTCAATACATATATCTGCGCCACTGGTTACCAAATTTGGTTTAAATAGCTGAAATAATAATGACAGTATAAATAATAGTCGATATTACTCTGGAAGTTTCAGTACCCCGTATTTCTAAAACAAAGCCTTTTTGAACACCTGTTTATATGATTTTTATCTTAAAATTAACTAAGGAATACCTCCTAAGATATTTTAACGTACTTAAGTTACATCCCTGTGTATATTTCATATTTTTATATTTTTGATTTTTTTGGGATATTTCAGTATTAGGGGAGGGGGTAGTTTCAACCCCAGGGGCGGATAAGATGTTGTATGGTTAAATTTCATACGGCCTATCCGAAAGCTGCTCAAAAAATTGTTTCGCATCCCTATGATGGAAAAAACGCGAAATAGGGATGATTTTTCGAGTTCAGGGGTAGTTGCTGAGGGGCGGGAGCCTTAAAAATATCACCATCGTATTGAGCGCCCTCGAAAACGGGGGGTATATATGTTTCATCCCTGTCGCAGAACTTTTGGGGTCTTTTCAACTTTTTCATAGACTATTGTCGGTTCGTCTATTGGCGCATAATAGGTTACAAAATATAGTTTTGACATGAAACTAGAAAAAAAGACGCTTAAAATTATAGTTTTTTTATTTAAATACAATACTTCTGTACATTCTGGGAAAGTAAACATTAGAAATAATATTTAAATTTTTTATAAATATGTACTTCAGGCAATTTTATAAAATTCAAAAGGATACCGAAAGCGACTTTCTTTATATGTATCAAATAGCATGACCAACTTTTGACTTGATTGTAGGTAGAAAACAATTAAAAGCATAAAACAACTGCAATTCACAGATCATAAACTTATATTACTATGTCGACTCACAAATATCAAATGATAATAAGAAATTAGGAGCTAATCAACAAGTCTTAATTGTCTGGGTTCATTAGTTACCAATTCACCTCCGCCCAGAGCTTCCATTTATTGTCTATTACAGAACGGGCGAAATTCAATCGGAACCCAACTCCTAGTTAAGTAATGAGTTGGTTTTCTATTTCCACTTCACACCGGGGCTTTCGAAAAACTTATAATGAATTTACCAACCAATACGAGACTGTGGCCACGTCAGCTCGATATCGGCCCCTGGCCCCGGATCGATCCCCACTGGGTACAACCCTGGTACAGCGCATTCAGGATCTCTGCCACATGGTATCAACTTATTCCTCGTAAAAATCTTGGAAGACTTTGTTGGACCAAGACTTTATTAACTTTACCGGACAAATGCAGTTCGTTTATACATTTTTGTTATGTCCAGCTATAGGAGAAAAGGACTTTGGAGTTACAGATAATAACTACTAATGTTACGTTTCAGAGGCATCTAATATACGGGATGATCCAAAATTATTGTAAGAGCTAACAAAAGCTCGGGAGGTAGCAATATATTCCAAATACGACATTTACATAAGTAGTATGGAAATGACAGAGGCTTGGAGCCGGTTCAGTTCATGTTCAATGTTCAGTTTAGGGGTGGGGGGTAATTAGAGTGATGGGAGGTAATTAAAATGCCGGGGTTCAGGTCAACAGGTGTTCGCACGGCCGGTGGTCAAGTGATGGGAGAGAGCCATAAGCAAAGGTCATGGGGTCAAGGTCAAACGATCAAGGCCAATTGGTGGGGGTAATTAGGGTGGTGGGAGGCAATTAGAGTAATGGTGGCAATTAGCGTGGTGGGGGTAAATTTAAGGTCCATCCATCTGTCTGTCTCTCCATCAGTCCGTCCATTCGTCTATCCATTCACCCGTCCTACCATCCGTCCACCTGTTGATCTGTATGTCCGTCCGTCTGTCTACCTGTTCGTCTGTCCGCTCGTACGTCTACCTGTTAGTCTGTCCGTTTGTATACAGGCAGTTAAATAATTCTCTACTGTATTGTATCTTTTATTAGATATAAACAATTAAACAATATTGTCTTATTGTACAATTATAGTATCTTAGTATTTTTATATTATGATGTCAAAAATAAAACAAAAATTAACGTAATACATTCATTTTACTGCCCATTCTTGATTATATAACTAAAATATATATATTTTCATTTGCGATAAAAGTTACCTGCCGCGTTATTTTACCTGCATATCGATAGATGCCTTATCTTTAAATTTACCCAATTTATGGATACCTTGTGCTGATTTATATTAGATGAACATTTGCGATAAAAAATATTTTACCTACTGAGATTTTTATAACTGAATTTATGGTTTTTAGTTTATTTCTTATAATATGAAAAAGAAGATTTACATAATTTATGTCTATTGTTTAATGGCAACTTGTTATTTTTAGTGAAATATTGAAGGTTTTAGATGAATTTTAAGTGCATTTAAGTACCATTTTAATTATTTGTCTTATCTTTAGATTTATGATTGCAGATTATCTACTTCAAGGGTATCTTATAGTTTGATTTATATCGTGAGCGTACCCTGTTTTTTATGATAAACATCTCTTTAACGGATGTATGTACTTAAGCATTGTGGATATGAAAATTGTATAGAAACTTCATTGTATCATAAATGGGGCGGGTGTGAAAAGCTATAACGCCTACTATTGTGTTGCGAGTTCCTTAGCTTGATACTAATTATTAATAGTTTGTCTAATTTTACTAGATAAATAAATAATAAATAAACACCACAGAAATTAGACAACCCCCAATTCCAGAAGACAGGGCTTGTGCGGAAGGGGGTTACACATTGAAAAAACGCAGACATACAACCATTTCCTCCGACAGTGCCTGAGCCAGGATTCGAACCCGGCGGTGCGATGTCCGTGTGATTAATCGCGATTTCCACCTCGCGCCTTAACCCACTCGGCTATCGACCAGATAACTGTTGAGTTTATGACTACCCTGTGTTGTAACATATGGAGCAATACCGACCTCAGCCGTCGCCATAGGATCACATACTTCGCCTTTATCTCATGTTTACAATGTTAGTGCTATCCCTAACATCTTAGACCACTATTAATTAATGTTGTCTAGTTAGTAAACATATTAAAGAATTGTTCAGGATGTTGTAAGAGGATGTTATGATTGACGCGACCAAAGACCTTTTTCGCGATGGCCACCTCGCGCCTTAACTCTGGCTATCAGCCAGACTATATATATGAAATGTAATGAAATAAATGTGTGGTAAATAAAACTGGTGGTATATTGAATTTACTATACAGGGCGATATTTCATTATAATTTTAATGTAAAATGTTGGTAATGTTATTAGGAGGTGATTTTATATCCGAAAATATAATGGAAAATTTTCTTGGACCGGAACCGTTTATTAAGGCATATAAACTGCAATATACAGTATGTTTTCCATGTCATGTGAGTTTCCTAAGTCATCCGTGGCCAAATTTTAGGGATAATTGAGGATAACCAATGGTAATTTACATAAAATAAGGATAATTAAGGGTAATTAAGGATAAGTGTCGGGATACCCTTACCTTAAATTTACCCCCACCACGCCAATTACCCCTACCCCTTTAATTATCCCCCACCCCTAAACTGAATACTGAACATGAACTGAAGCGGCTCCAAGGCTCTGTTATTTCCATATTGCGTATGGTTGTTTTTAGAAAATTAATTCCATTTGGCGATCAATTAGCATTTGCTTCATTTGGCGTCGAAAGAGGTTTAAATACATACTAGGTTTTACAAAATTTTCTCAACATTGTCACGAAGTAAGTGAAACATCATTGGAAAAGAGAGGTTGAGTAAGGCATACTGAATGTATATTAATGTCTACGGTATATAACACAGGACAGATGGGTTGTCAAATAGCAATAACAAACTACTTAATAACTAATGATTGACAATAGATACTTAAAAAAGAATTAATAAAAATTGGCAGTAATATTAATTTACAAGATTATTTTAAACATAAAACAGCTATCTGTTTAAGAATTTTTCCTTGATTATATAACATAAATGTATAAATTCCTTCCGGGTTGAACGTTTTTCATGGCCAAAATTTGATGAAGATTTAAGAAGCTTACTTAAGATTAAATAAAATTCTCTTCCACAACTTTTCTGTAAATATGTGTTTTTCTGCAAGCATTACCCGGAAAGCCTTACTATGCCTAGTTAAAGCTATTTGGAAATAATATCGCGCAACACATGCGGTTCAAAACTTTGTAGTATTTGTTCTCTTTTGTTGAACTGTGCGTGATCCATTCACAGTATCTGAGCATTATTTCTGAACTTCGCAGCAGCAATTCGTAACAACATCGGCGTGTACGCCTCATTTGACGGTGGCCCTCGCAGTTTCCTAAGATCTCCTCTATCGACTGTCAGAGGCATAGGGATCAGATCTCTAGCTTTATTCAACGACATGCCGCACTGCATATTGATTGTTGGGCCATACAATACGTCCGTCACCAGTGGCGTAGAATGTGTGCCTTTATAAGAGATACCCACTTTAATGTGAATAGATATCATCTTTTATAAATGTCGACATATATGTAGTGGAGAATTGTTTTCGTTTATTTTTAACGGTTTTGAAATAATAATACTTTATTTGTCCTTTAGATCATTAAACATGATATAGGATAAGTCCAAATATAAGCATAAAATATACATTATACTAATTAATAAACATTTAATAACCCTTTTTTGCCACAAACATTTTTCATTTGTACATTGGCGAAGTAGGCTTGATTCAACTTGTTACATACAATGTCAATTTGAGATCTCCAGGACAACTCTGGAAGAAATTTACTGACTATCAAAGTTGAAATTTTGTTGAGGACGGGGCTTTCTATTGTAAAAGTTGATACAGGTTGTTTTAGATGTATTTAAAATAAGGTTGTTACGATCACACTACGCAGTAAATGCATCTAACACTTCTGTTATTTTATTATTCAATGTATCAATACTAGAAACTAACAGTATTATAGTACTGCCGTCCGCAAACATGCTTATTGTACGACTATTTATATGATTTAGTAGATCGTTAACATACAATATGAATAGTAGAGGCCCAAGTACAGAACCCTGAGGAACTCTAAGGGATACATTACATTCAATAGAGAAGTGGGTGCCAATTCTACAAATGATACATGAAATAACTAAATAGATAGATGACAGTTTAGTCAGCTGATAACTCTTCTTTAACTTATTATTCCAACTGCAGACGCTCCATGTTTATTGTTTTATCGATTTAAAAATGTATAAAAAATAGATCTAGTAAGATTTTAGATGAGAAATGCTCTTCTAAAAAAAAAAATATTAAATATATATGTTAATTATTACTAGTTACTGCCGTGCTGTCATTTTGAAAATTTTCAAAATACATATTTTTTTAGTTTCGTTACCTATTCTTAAAATTAAGACATTTGCTGTTTTTCGTAACTATATGATATAAGTTTACCATGTTGAGTGGAAAGGGACAGTTTGTCGAAATTATGGTTCCAACCCAGCTCAACATAGGATATATATGAGATGGATAAAGAAGAAAATCTAAATTTTTAAATGCATGGTAAAGTTTGTCCCATATGTAATTTAGCGATATAAAAAAGCTCGCAAGAAAGCATAAAGGTAGCCGAGCTTATCATTATTATACCGGTGCTAGCATTATATGGTAACAGTACGTAGGACCGGAAGCCGAACACCTGCTTTATGACCTTTTTTATAACAAAACTGAAACTGATATGCGTTCGGTCCCCTTTACTTTTTTTGTGAGCTTTTTATATGGCTGTATTATGTATGGTACAGTATCGTTCAAATATTCCCTGCAAATAAAAAACGTAACAAAAACTTTACAACCTCAATAAAATACCGTTCCTCTCTGTACTATTCTACCAGTAAATTGAATCACTTATAATTCAAGTAAGGACTTCCCTGCACTCAATAAACGCAACAAAAACTTTACGATATAATTATTATCGCCGCGGGCCATGGCGGCATACCTGTCATTTAACGACCCGACGCACATTAAAAACTATAAAGGTAAGCGAGTCAATTTGTGAATAGCAGTACAGAGAGTACCGGCATTTTAATGAGGTCGTAAAGTTTTTGTTGCGTTTTTTATGTGCCGGGAACTGATTACTTCAAATATACCTACGTCGGCTTGCTTAATGACACCATACCGACTGGTTCGCCGGCGTTAATAATGAGCTCGTAAAGTTTGTTGCACTTTTTATTTACAGGGAAGCTTGAACGATACTATACCAGTTCCTTTTCCTCTAATTCGTTATTTAATCAAAAGCCCTCAATATTTTTCGTATTATTTATATGTAGAAAAGGTGGAAAAGTTAACTTTCATTTTATGCATAATTCGACCAGATTATTTAATTATAAATATGGCTACACTTGATTGGCTTTAGCTCTGTAAAATAACGATTTTCATTTCACTTTTTGGATATATTAAATTTTAGGTATAGTGGTTTTCAATTTTACTGGGCAGAAAAAAATGCAACAAAAACTTTACGAGCCCATTATTAATGTTAAAGAACACGCCAAAACCCTCGATGAACTTTTCGAAACTGTAACAAAATCCGAGGTTTTTATACATTAAATCACATTTTCCCTCTACGGGGGCATTTTTTATGCCAAAATCTTGGAAACTCATCAAGGAGTGCAATTTTAGAAAGTGTAGTAAATGTCGCTGCACGGGGACGTAATGTCGCCCCGACCACAAAATTTAGAAAGTATAATAAAAACACTTTTACGAATCCACGTTGTGCAGCACTGCTACACATGCGTTGTGTTAAATATGAGGACAAGTTATCCAGTCTCTAGACAAAGTATTTCGAGAGTTTTAGCGAAAATAGCCCTTAGCGTCGAGAGTGCCCTATCATTTTCTAGCAGTCGATTTTGATGGGAAAATGATGGGTTTTAAGCGGTTCCTCAGTGATTCGGTGTCAGAAAAGTATAGTTACCATGTACTCAGAACGTGCATGGGACCGCCTTGTCTGAATGTATGAATTTATAATTGCAGAATATAATTCAAAGTCGTTGCGATTCAAGCATTTTTAAGCTCCGAGGAGCGAACTAAATTAATATTGAACTGATAATACGTAAATAGCCAGGCAAGCAAAAGCCCACCAAAATTATAAACACCGAACTTTTCTTGAATCTTTTTGTATAATCGTTAACTATAAACTGCACATTGGATGGTAGTTGGTTACATTATGAGTGTAGTTTGTCAATACATTTTTGTAAAACATAATTTTTTGATATATAACTTAATATATATTTTTGAACTTTATATTGTCTTTTTCTTGTGTTTGCAAAATTCCTTTTCAGGTTTAAATTTAAGAAAGTGTTAGTATTTACTGTGTTAGACTTATAGTGTTACGACGTCCAATTGGTACCATTGTGAACGATCCATGCTTTTGATGGAAGTCTGAAGGACGTGTTTTCTGCTCGAAAAACTTAGAAAAATTAAAAAAAATAGGAAAAAGAAAAAATTAATTTTCTTTTTCCTCAACCTTTTCTAAATACTAAATAAAAATATTTCGTTCACAAAATTTTTTAGGGTTCAAAGTGACTGTTTCAGACGGAGATTAATGAACAAATCATACTTACTGTCGTTTATGCTTAACTGTGGCTCTGATGGTATCAATTGGAAGACGTCGTAACACTATAAATCTAACACTGTCTGTTTAACACTCTCTTAAAATTAAATCTGAAAGGGAAATTTTGTTAGAAAACACAAGTAAAAGACAATATAAAGTTCAAAAAATGTATATTAAATCTTTAAAAAATTTATGTTTTTACACAACTTCTTCAGTGAAAATGTTAACAAACAATGGTCTGACCCGTGTACAACACATGGTGAGGAACGGGACGATTCATACGGTACCAACTACCATCCAATATGCAGTTTGAAAAGCTAACGATGCACAAAAAGATTCAAGGAATAGTTCATGTAACTGAAATTTTGGTGGGCTTATGCTTGCCTGTCTTTATAAACGTATTTATTAATTCACATAAATTTTGGTCGCTCCTCGGAGCTTAAAATTGCTTGAAGCGTATCTACTTCGTTTGTATTATGCAATAACAAATTTTACGTTCAGGCAAGGCAAATCCCATGCACGTGTGAGTACATGGTATAGATACTTTTTTGACTCCGAATCACTGAGGAACCGGTTTAGGGCAAACCCCGTCAAAACGCATCATTTCCCCGTCAAATCTGACTGCTAGGAAATGATGGGGGTCCCATGTCGCTAAGGGCTATTTTCGCTATAACTTCCGATATACTTTGAATAGTCGTTGGACTAACTTGTCCTCATATTCAACACTTCGTAAGAGTTGCAGTGCTTGACAACGTGGATTCGTAAAAGGGTTTTTAATCTTGGAAATTTGGAAGTTCAAGTCCAATTTTATGATACTTTCTAAAATTGGGTGGTCGGGGCGACATTACGTCCCTGTGCAGCGACATTTACTACACTTACCAAATTAACGCTCCTCGAAGAGTTAGCGAAAATTTGGCATAAAAAACGCTCCGAAGAGCAAAAATATATTTCCAAGAATTAAAAACCTCCTCCACGGCGTTTTTACGTGAAGCACGCTTTTCTTACGAAATATTTCCTAAGTCGGATTTCGTTACAACGTCGAAAAGTATATCGGGGTTATAGCGTTCTTTAACACTCCCCTCCTTTCCGTGAATCTTTTTGTGCAACGTTTGGTAAATTGTTTGATTGAAAATAAAATGGATCATTGGATGTAGTCTCCCATGTGTTGTATTCGGTTATCGTTCAGACCGGCCTATCTGAACAAAACATAGATGCAAATCTAAAATGGTAATAATTTGAACATATATCGATGCATAGCATTCGATTGAATTATTGAACATTATGTTTCAAAAATGGCATAAAAAGAAAAAAATCGAAAATCCTCAGATTCTCGATGACACAACACAAACACTTTCGACGCACTTATCTTTCTTAGTGTTCTTCCACTAATGCGGGCTTGCGTCTGCTCCTCCTCGTGTCTATGCCTCGTCGATCACCTTCGGTGTCGAACTGCCTTCTGGAACAGCTTAGGTGGTCCTCGGACTGCTTGCTCCAGCTATACATTGGTTCTGCTCGGTTTATATGAAACAATAAAACAAAATTTTAGTAAAATGTTTGTTTACATCCCGTCTGGGGATCTGCGACCGATAACATATCGTCGTCTTTGAGAATAGGAACACTGAATTTTGTTGACTTATATTGGTTGAAATGGTTTCCGAGTAATTAAAAAATCTCTTCTTGGGAGAAATCTGCGACCGATATCACATCGTCGTCTTTGAGAATAGGAACATTGAATTTTGTTGACTTATATTGATTGAAATAGTTTTTATTAAAATCTCTTCTTGGGAGAAATCTGCGACAGAATCTGCATCCGTCGGATCGTTGCATCTGCCCCTCCAGCAGACGTGGCGGCATCTCGCCCTTGAGTTGCTAGACTCGTCTGAATCGCGCTCTGCGTCAGAGTTGTCGTCTTTCCATGCCGTGCCAATGGAACATTTGTTTTGACCCTTTGGGTCGGACTCTGCTCACAGATGAATATGTTGTAAACATATGAGGACTTTGAAAAAAAAATTATAAAAATTACCAACTCTGCCGGACACGGTCAGAGTTGCTGCAGTGAATTTTGAAGACTTGTATGTGGATACAATATCCTCAGATGAAAATAACTTGTAAAAAATGCATAAAAAAATACCAACTTTTGCCTGACACGACAAGAAGTTGGTATGGAAATTTTGATATAAAATAAACCTAGCACTAAGTTAAAACTTAGCCTAGGTTGAAAAATGTTATAAAAAGATGATTGAATCTCCAGAACTGGATTCTGAATCAGAAGTGGAAGCATCTCGTGGCGGTGCATGGATTTGTACAACCGTTTGCTCCGGCGGTAGAGGTTCTGTGGAATCGTCTGAGAACGGGGAATCATTTCCATCGAGTGATGTTCCGCCTGGACTAGCATTTTCTTCATCGGAAGATTCGATTTCCAAGTTGTGTTCCTCTGGCGGGGCTGGTCTCAAATCATCGACATGTACTCTTGTCGTTGCATTTCCCTTTTGCACGAGATACACCTCGTCTGAAAACTTCTTCAGAATTCTGGTCGGGCCTGACCAAGACGGCGTGAAGGTATGTACCTTCTTTTTTCTCTTACTCATGACTCTGTCTCCTACTTTGTAGACGATCGGAGTGACGGCCTCTTTCGGCGCATATTTCTGTTTATATTTTTGTTGGGCCTGACGGGCTTCCTTGATTCGCTCGTATCGTGGAAGCGTTTGTTGCTTGGCTCTTTCTTGCCTCCAGGCATACAAATCCCATTCGCCTCTTTCGGCTGGATCATATCCTAACACGACCATGCTAGGTGTTTGATTTGTAGCGGCGTTCCTACGATTCCTTAATATGTATGTCATTTGATGCACGTAGCGATCCCAAGTGTCGTTTGGCTTTTTGAATAAAAGAGTCTTTAGAATTTTCTTGCATTCCTGCACCCGTCGTTCCACGGGGTTGGACTGTTGGTGATATGCTGGAATTAAGTATCGTTCGATACCATTCCTTTCGCAAAATGTGATGTACCATTCGGAATTGAAATGACCACCGTTGTCTGATATTATGACTCGAGGGACTCCGAATCTGGCTACTATTTCTTCGTCGATATATTTGGCTATCGTTCTGCCGTCGACCTGAATGTATGCCTTTGCCTCTATCCACTTGCTAAATACGTCTTCAACGATAATCATATATCGATTCTCGGCGTCTTTGGTCCTCTGCAGTGGGCCAATTACGTCGATGCTCAGAGTTTCGAATGCATTCTGCGGTGCATGACTTCTAAGTGGAGCGTTAGGCTGAGCTTGCCGTGTTTTTACTGATTGGCATATCAGACAGTCGTTTATATATTTGCCGACGATCCTGGCCATATTATTGAAATAGTAGCGTTTCGCTATTTTCCTGAGAGTCTCGTCTCTTCCTGGATGACATGCTTCATCTCGGTCATGATAATGGTAAATCAATTCCTTTATTTTCCTCTTTGGAACTATTAATTTAAAATTTCTATCACAATCTTTAAAAAGTACATCGTCTTGGACGTGAAAATTTTGCATAAAAATAAGATCCGCATCGGAACGTTGTTCCTGTTGAAATAGATCATTCCAACGGCGGATCTTGTCTTGAATATCTCTTGAACTCAATTGAGCCTGTACGATATCTTCGTATATTTCTGAATGCGTTAAAACAGAAATACGTTCTGGACACTTATAATTTGGTAGGAACATTCTTTCCTCTTCATCGTCTGTCTCGACATACTGATTTTGTGGGTTACGACTGAGAAAATCTGCTAATAAATTCTCCTTTCCTGGACAGTGTTCAATTTTGAATGCATATTCTTGCAATAGTAATGACCATCGTGTAAATTTTGTTTTGTCGTCCTTATGTTTGTTTAACCAAAGTAACGCCCTGTTGTCCGTCTTCACCAAGAACGGTTTGTCTGCTAAGTACATCTTGTACTTTTTAATATAGTTCACCACCGCCAAGCATTCTAGCTCGTTTATGTGGTAACGTCTCTCCGCTGGAGATAACGTGTTGCTTGCATACGAGATTATGTATTTTTCGCCGTTGTCGCCTAATTGATATAACACGGCCGAAAGGCCTTGGAGGGATGCATCTGTTTGCAAAATGAATTGACGTGAAAAATCCGGCCGATGGAGTTCCAGCGGTCCGGATAATAATTCTTTTAATTTTCTAAATGCTTCATCGCACGTATGGTTCCAGTGAAAACGATTTTCCTTCGAAAGAAGTTTCGTTAGTGGCTTCGTGATCATCGCCACATTTGGTAGATATTCTCGTACCCAGTTGCAAAGCCCTAGGAAACTTTGTAGCTGCTTTTTCGTAGCTGGAACGGGATAATTTTGAATTTGTAAGACATGTTTTTCTAATGGTTGGGAAGTATCGGTTCTAATTGTATGGCCTAAATATTGAATTTCATTCGTCGCTATTACACACTTTTCCGGTGACACTTTCAGATTGTGCAGACGTAGTCTTTCAAAGACTAATCTCAAGTGGGACATATGCTCCTTCACGTTTACGCTGTAAACGATTATATCATCTAAATACACTTTACAGAAATGGTGCAGGTAACCCGTTAAAACGTCCTTTGCCATGAATTTCTGAAAGGTACAGGGAGCTGTCTTGAGTCCGAAAGGCATGACATTAAATCTGTAAGCTGCCCCATCAGGAGTGGTAAAAGTCGAAAAATCTTTTGATGCTTCATCTAGTGGTATTTGCCAATATCCACTTTTTAAATCCAACACAGAAAAAATCTTCGAATTGCCTAAATCTTTAATACTTTCGTGTATCTTGGGTAAGACGGAAGCTTCGTCTTCGGTCATTTCGTTCAAATGGCGATAATCGATGCAAAATCGTGGTTTCTTGTCGGAGCGTTTTATTATCACTGGTGGTGAACTATATTGGGCAGTGCTAGGTTCGATGACGCCAGCTTTTAACATCTCTTCGATTTGGTCATACATAATTTTCTTTGTACTCGGAGACATCGGATATGGTCTGATATTAAATGGTTTTGTGTCTTTCACTGTAATTTTGTGTTTCACAGTCACTGTGGTTGCTTGAGTCGGTTCCGCAGTGAACAGATCGACAAATTCCTCGAACAGCGGCCGTAGAAATTTGTCTTTAATAACAAGCTCTTCAGGAAGCTTTGCCTGCTGTCTCTCCCTCTGAGAAGCTTGATTCCAGAAGACGGTAATACGCTCTTCTGTGCCGGCATATAGGCATTTTCTGCCATAATCATATGCGACATTGTTCATATATAAGAATGGTGATCCTAATATTACTGTTTCGTTTAAATTTTCGATTACTTGAAAATCAATTTCAAAAGAGGTGCCTGAAATTATTACTTGTAATTTTGTCGTGCCAAGAGAGTCCACCATTCGATCTCCGCACGCCATAGCAAATGATCGACGTGTCGTGAGATTTTTAAAATTATCCAACATCCTCGGATGGATAACGTTTCGCGTCGAGCCTGAATCTATCAGTGCGTCGACCGCATGTTCATTTATTTGAACTTTTATACGAGGCAAAGGGAACGCTTCGCTCATATAATTTATTGACTCTCTTGTCTTGTGCAGAGGAGCGTCGTAGTGGTCATGAGTATTAGAAATGTTTAATGGACATTGCTGCCGCCTTGGTTCGGCCGTTGTGCCGGGGATCTTGCAGATGGACCCTGGCCTGGGTCTCTGGCCCCTCGAAAGTTTCCCGGTCTCCTATTGAGATGAGGGTTATTCGGACACTGACTATGGAAGTGCCACTGCACTGTGTCTGTGCAGTATCGGCACGGGGTAGCCGGTCGGTCGGGTACTCGGAATTTCCCCGATCCGCCATTAAAATTGTTTTGCCTGCGGTCAGGATTCACTGATCCGCTTGATAAATTAGGCATAAAAATAGGACGACCAGGCGCTCTGCCTGGACCGTCCTGTCGAGATACGTCCTCTCGGAAATGCACCCTCGGTGCTGTCGGAGTTGGGCTTCCATTGCTCCTTATACTTGAATTTTGTGGACTGATGTGTCCCGGCTCTCGATAGTAAGACGCGCGGGACAGACGTTGATCAATAAGCTGGATTAGCGACGTCTGTTCGTCAGCTGAATCCCGCTCGACGTTAGTAGCCGCTGCTATTAACATCTCTGTGTTTGAAATTAGGTTGCTTCTCAAGCGTGACCTAATTTCTGGACGCAGTTGGTCCATGATGACCCGAGCTCTGATGGCTTCGGATTTAAAGGGATCAATACGATCGAAAAGACAGGTTTTCCTTGTGATAAACACTGCCGTGTCGTCTAAAGACGTTTGCTTGACGGCATACAGTTGAGCAATAGCTCGTGACTGTATGTCGGGAGAATTAAATCTCGTAAGGAATCTTTCCTTGAATAAGGCATACGAAGTAGTCAACGTCCTAAATTGTTCGGACCATCGTTGAGCTTCGCCCTTGAGTTGGCCGGTTACGTTATGGAGGCGATCATAGTCGTGGCTTATGCGAGCTCTGTCGAAAAATTCCTCCATAATTTTCAGAAATGCTTCTGGATCTTCATGATCAAGCCCATGGAACGTCACGTTCGGACATCTTTGTCTCTCATGGGGCGTACAGGTCGACACGTTCTGTATCGCCTGCACGAAGCCCTCTGCCATTTTCAGAAACATACTCTCCATCGAAGCAGTCTGTGGCTGTGAAGCTGATAAATTAACATTATCTCCCTCCGGAAACAGTCGCTGTGGTTCTATCCCTCTAGAACCGTCGTCGACGAGCGGTGCGGTGACTCGCTCATAAAATTCTCTTGGGGTCGACCCCTCGGAGTCTTCCGCCATGAATGAGAAAGGATTTGTTGGGTTTGGGGACGGCATGGTCCCTGCTCGGGCGCCATGTGAACGATCCATGCTTTTGATGGAAGTCTGAAGGACGTGTTTTCTGCTCGAAAAACTTAGAAAAATTAAAAAAAATAGGAAAAAGAAAAAATTAATTTTCTTTTTCCTCAACCTTTTCTAAATACTAAATAAAAATATTTCGTTCACAAAATTTTTTAGGGTTCAAAGTGACTGTTTCAGACGGAGATTAATGAACAAA
This sequence comes from Leptura quadrifasciata, assembly GCA_963675555.1. Lineage (NCBI taxonomy): Eukaryota > Metazoa > Arthropoda > Insecta > Coleoptera > Cerambycidae > Leptura > Leptura quadrifasciata. The sequence goes on from OY776676.1 coordinate 13,392,013, forward strand.
TCATACTTACTGTCGTTTATGCTTAACTGTGGCTCTGATGGTATCAATTGGAAGACGTCGTAACACTATAAATCTAACACTGTCTGTTTAACACTCTCTTAAAATTAAATCTGAAAGGGAAATTTTGTTAGAAAACACAAGTAAAAGACAATATAAAGTTCAAAAAATGTATATTAAATCTTTAAAAAATTTATGTTTTTACACAACTTCTTCAGTGAAAATGTTAACAAACAATGGTCTGACCCGTGTACAACACATGGTGAGGAACGGGACGATTCATACGGTACCAACTACCATCCAATATGCAGTTTGAAAAGCTAACGATGCACAAAAAGATTCAAGGAATAGTTCATGTAACTGAAATTTTGGTGGGCTTATGCTTGCCTGTCTTTATAAACGTATTTATTAATTCACATAAATTTTGGTCGCTCCTCGGAGCTTAAAATTGCTTGAAGCGTATCTACTTCGTTTGTATTATGCAATAACAAATTTTACGTTCAGGCAAGGCAAATCCCATGCACGTGTGAGTACATGGTATAGATACTTTTTTGACTCCGAATCACTGAGGAACCGGTTTAGGGCAAACCCCGTCAAAACGCATCATTTCCCCGTCAAATCTGACTGCTAGGAAATGATGGGGGTCCCATGTCGCTAAGGGCTATTTTCGCTATAACTTCCGATATACTTTGAATAGTCGTTGGACTAACTTGTCCTCATATTCAACACTTCGTAAGAGTTGCAGTGCTTGACAACGTGGATTCGTAAAAGGGTTTTTAATCTTGGAAATTTGGAAGTTCAAGTCCAATTTTATGATACTTTCTAAAATTGGGTGGTCGGGGCGACATTACGTCCCTGTGCAGCGACATTTACTACACTTACCAAATTAACGCTCCTCGAAGAGTTAGCGAAAATTTGGCATAAAAAACGCTCCGAAGAGCAAAAATATATTTCCAAGAATTAAAAACCTCCTCCACGGCGTTTTTACGTGAAGCACGCTTTTCTTACGAAATATTTCCTAAGTCGGATTTCGTTACAACGTCGAAAAGTATATCGGGGTTATAGCGTTCTTTAACACCATCAGTGAAGCAGTTAAGCAAAAACGGACAGTAAGTATAGATTTTGTATTATTCTCCGTCTGAAACAGTCGTTTTAAACCCTTCTTTGTGAACGTTTAATATCTATTTTGGAAAGTATAATAAAAGTCCTTCTGACGTGAAAAGATGGATCGTTCACGTTAACGCCGGCGAACCATTCGATATGGTGTCATCAAACAATTCGACGTACATTAGAAACCTATAAAGGTGATTCAATTTGCGATTGGAGCTTACTACAGCGAGTAACGGTATTTTAATGAGAGCGTAAGGTTTTTCTAGCCTTTTTTATTTGCACGGTAAAATTGCAAAAGATTATAACTTAACAAATTTGTTGTTACCTGCGCATTCGCCAATTCACATGCAATAAATTCCAACCTTGAGTATTTGATAAATTTTCAACACACCTGTACCCGTATATAAGTATTGATGGCATTTAGTTATATGTGTATATAAAATTATTTTTGAAAAGGTGTTTCTTCTTGCCTCTTAGAAAAACTTGAAACAGCATAATTGTTACCTGCTTACAGCCTCCAGTAAACACCACTAAGCGTAGATCCAATAATTGCAACACGAATTGTCGCTAACCACTCCAAATGATCATCATCACCAAATCATCAAATTACAATAATTAATCCTTATAATCACACATTAATTATAACTTTTATCTACTATAGACTCGCTGCTATAATTAACAATTTGTTACTGCAGTTTATCTTATACGATTATTTGGCTCATCTCAGAACTGCACTGAACTGACTCCAGCGCGTTGGCTCTGCTATTTATATATCCGTTGTGTTTATTCTCGATTCATCCATCTCACTCCAGGCTATTCCAGACAGTCATTCGGGATGATTCTAGCTTATACATGATAATGGCGTCATCTCTGGCCAACTGGCGAACTACCGATTTACTGGTAGTTAATTAGGTCAGCGTCCTTTCACTCTGCTACCAAGGATTAAATCTCTCTCCGTTAGAGGGCGGCACATAACAATATGCGAATCCAGAGAATAATTCCTAAAATACAATTCAGACCTGCCCTTTATCTATATTAATTGAGTATTATTGTTGTTGCAATTTTTGGTAAATTATGTAATTCTAGATAGATAGAGAACTTTTCCCTTCCATACCAGTCAATACAAATAGTTACTTAATTCCTGCAAGTAATTTTTTTAAGCTTATAAATCTAAAATATAAACGAATGTTTTATTTCATATTCCGCACATGGCACATTCTGTTTGACCTGTCACAGTGTGAACAAATGTTATTGATTAGGATGATTTCTAAACCGTCGCGAGTGATGTGCATAAGCAGTCATCGATTCATGAAGCTCCGCAAAAAAGTTACGTAGTTTTATTTCTGATTCGAGTACATTTCAAGTAAATGCGAGCACGAAGTTTAATTATATAAAAGAAATAATAAGGGGATTAATGTTTACTATCATTTTATTTTACTACATATTTTGTTAAAAGACTAAATGTAGAATTATGATTGTATTTTCACTAATATCTGTAGTCTATGAAATTATTAAACCTAAACTCCGTCAAAGGCTTTAGACAGAGTTCATTTGCCACGTCTTTCTGCCAAGCTGTTAATGATTAACATGTTGAAAAATAATTAATATATTTATTTTTATTTTCATAAAAATATATTTGCCAGCCACAGTTCTAAATCCCTGAGTATAGATCTTATAGAAATAATTTAATGATAATGATAATACACTTATTGTCTAGCAAAATGACAACGTTAGATAATACTCATGATGAATGACATTGTGAGGAGATAAGAGATTTTAGTTCTAGTATTAGTCGACCATAAAATCAACTCTAATTAAATGTTTCAAAATATTAACGTTAATTATTTGCTGAACTATACCGCTAAATAAACATTTATAGTAAGTTATTTAAACATATTTTGAATATTTGTAATTGATAAATATTCACTACAAGAATCACGTTAAATTTTATACACGTGTAAAAAGCTGCTAATGCAAAAGTTGCACTGTGGCAGTTGCGCCAATATATTTAACTTCGGCAATGACCTTAATGACAAGACTCAAGTGATGGCTGACAGCACAGCACCTCCAGATAAGCTGTCAATACTAAGCCGGTGACTTACAAGCATATCCATCTACCAACGAACCTGGAAAGGCTCCGAAAACGTTTGTGTCAAATAAGGAATTGTTCAGTTAACATTAAATATTTATTTATATTTATATTTTAATATTAATAATAATATTAATTATTATTAGCTTACAGTTACAGATAATTCTTCAAATAACACTTTATACTTCATGAAACAAAATTTTTAGAGAATGTCACAAATTTTTTATTAAAATGTCACTAATATACAGACTGCTGAAAGTTGATAATTCTGACATAAAGGCTAAAGATATAACCAAGTCGATTTTGGTGTAGATACAATGTTAAGAACGATAAGAGAAACAATTTTTCAGGTAACTTCTGGGATATTTTTAACGTTCGTGAACGTTATTTTAACCTCTATGTTTATTAACACAATTTTTTAAATTAACATATTTCGATAATTGTTGACATTTAAACATATCGGCGACACACAAAATCACATTAAAACTAAGTTTTCTTTGTCGTTAGTGAAACGTTGACAAAAATAACATATAGTCCAGGAATGGCGTCATCGAAAGGGGATGATAGTTACGAATTTTTGGAATTTTTTTCAGCTTGTGGCCTATAACTTAAGAACAATGTATCCAATCGAAAAGTTATTTATTATCAAAATTAAAGAGCATTAAATTTTGCTTCGCATGAGTGCCTCAAAGTTGAAATTTCATCAAGAGGTATGGGCGTTATTGGCAGTCGAATAACAACAATTTTTACCAACTTGTAAAAAATCGTTTGAAGACATCAGGTTCTTCAACAGACATCATTTTCAGTCAAGAAACAAATGCTGAAGTGTCACAGGAGACGAGAGCATTAATAAGTAATTTTCCAATAAACTTTAAACATTTTTCTAATGTTTAATTATTCTGTGGAATTATATTTTAACTGGCACGTTTTAATAACATATACAATACTTAATTGAATTAATGTCTCTTTACCATGTATATTTCATATTAATATACTGATAATATTGAAAGTATAATATTTAACGTTAAAGAAACATAAAAAAATTACGTTACTTTTGCGTGCTTGTATATAAGTACAGCACAAGTATTGTTTCAAGTAACTTCTAACGTGTTTTTAGTTACTTCATGGAATTAAGTTTTAAATTTTATGCTTTATAAGACATTGAATAAATACTTAAATAAATGTAAATTCTACGTTAATATACCGTCATTATAAAACAACCCGTATTGTGACTGCAAACGTTTAGATGACACCGAGAAACATGAAAGTTAAAGCGACGCCAAACATTTAAATAACGTTGAAAATTACACTAGCCGCTATTTTCAATAAGAATTTTACATTTCTCTAACGTTTAATTAACCTCTGAAATTATATTGATAAATTCACGTTTTGTAACGTTGATAACAATGGTGGAATAAACGTGTTATCGACGTTTAAATGAATGGCAAGCATTTAAATAACTTTAAATTTTTCAATGTTTCTTCAAAGTTTTTCAGCGTTTAGTTGAATTTTTCAGCGAATAACGATGACAACCTTATGTATACGTTAAAACAACCGACCGAAGTGTTCTTATGAACGATCCATGCTAATGTGTCTGAGGAACGTTTTGCTACTTTTTCCAAATGAATATTAATGTGTTCACCTGAAGGGTTCTATGCGACTGATTCAGACGAAAAATACAAAATTTATACTACTTATATCTTTTGCTTAACTGCTGGCATAGCTGGTATTTATTGGATGTCGTGGCACTGTCTTAAATCTAACACTCTAAAATAACTAACACTTTCTTAATTAACCTGAAAAGGAAATCTGAAACACAGTAAAAAATTATATTTGTAATTCAAAAAATATATCGATCTTTTCTTGTTACAAATACAAATTTCAAAGATATGGGTATAAGGTTTAACGAACGCATCAATTTAACAATAATAGCGATTCATACCACACATTGAGAGGACTAGGACGACTCAAACAATGTCTCCAACTATCATCCAATGTTTTAATTCTCTTCCAACGGCATTTTTACGTGAAGCCGCTTTTCATGTGAAATTGGATTTTGTTACAGTTACGTAAAATTTTTCTCATGAGATATTTTTGCTGTTTTTAAGCGTGATGGTTTTACATGGGGTTTGGTGTGTTCTTTGACATTCTCACTGAAGTGATATCACGTAAATTTGATTATTTGTGCACTCGAGTTAAATGTTAATCAAAAGAGGACTTACAGTCTATCACGCCCGACCGCAACTTCCGCTGCTTTCATTTTTGTTTTGCAAGCATTGATCAACGCCGTTTCGTGCAAAATAAACTAGCATTTTAAATGAATTGAACTCGAGCAAAACAAACAAAACCTATTAATGCACCCTCTCTATATATCGCGATAAATATATGATTGTTGTGAGCCGGAACAAGTTTCTCTGACAAACCGAATGTAGTTTAGAAAGTTCATCCAGCTGTTTATTGAATGAACACTAGTTGAATGTATTTTATTCGTTTGTATATTTCACAACGCTCTTGGCCTAAATTCGGTGCGATGTACCAAAGTAAATAATCCCTTTGAAGTAAATCAACAAATTAGATATTAAATTACAAAATTCAGCGAGAGCATATTTGAAATTATTTCAACCCTCGCGTAAATGATAGATTACCCTTTGTAATCGACAAGGATCCGATTTCACTTTTTATTATTTATCTTCAAACGGATTTAATTGTCAGCTGGAAGCTACAAAAACAGCGTTTAATTTAAATGAAATTCGTTGACATGTAACACAGCTGGAGGGCTATTACAGTTATTTCGATGAACTTTTGTAGGTTTTTCAGGGTTATCTACAAAATACTAATAATAACAAGATGTGGACATTATACTTTTTGTAAGCTTAATTTTTAGTAGTTATTGAGCATAATATAGGACATTTTTAACAGTTTTATGAAAATAAGTTAATTTTTTCGATGTAATTCTACCTCCTGATAATGACAGCTTAGTTGGCGAAAGCTGGTCAGTATACTATTAGTCCATTAAAGTAGTCGGACGAACTACTCAATGTTTGCTCCTCGGACTTGTTGTGCCCTCGAGTAGAACGGAAGGTCCTCCGAGGGATTTGACCTCAGCCACTCCTACCCCAGGCTTCCAACCTTTATAGGGGATGAAAAATTGATATTTGTTTTTGTGAGAAAAAGATTAATATTTTGTAGGAGGCGTTTCTTTGAGGAAGGTGACCAGGATTGTGTAACTACCCTCGAGGGTTGTTTCACCCCCTTCAAGGGGGTGGAATTTTTTTTCGTCTATAATTGAAAAATAGTATAAAAAATATGTTTATTGAAGTGCTTTTATAAATTGATTTTCCACCCCTTTGAAGGGTGAAAACAACCCCCGAGGCCGGTTACACAACCCTGGTCACCTACCACCTTCCTCAAATAAACACCTATAAAATATTAATTTTTTTTTCACAAAAACAAATATCAATTTTCCACCCCCTACAAGGGTTGGAAGCCTGGGGTAGGGGTGGCTGAGGTCAAATCCCTCGAGGGACCTCCCGTTCTACTCGAAGGAGTAAAATTAGTCGAAAAATTGGGGAAAATAAACGAGTTCACGGAAAAGGGGACTTTGGCGGTAGTTTTTGGTCAATTTAAGGGGGTTGCCGATGTGGAAAAATTGGTTTAACCCCGGGAATAGATTCAGCACCCTCGAAAATGGGGGGAGGACATTGTCTAGTCCGAGGTGCAAACATTTGGTAATTTCATCATAAATCCCGACTCTTTAAATGGACTACATGCAGTATTCTTGTTTTTGCAATCATCCTTCATGATTGCTATGATGTTTCGCTAATATTTGTACCGTTAATAACAAGCGAGATATAGTAATTAATAAGGAGGAGGGGCAACCTCATCTATTTTGTCTACTACTATTCACTGCTGGCGTGTCGATGTTCCCTTTCCATCGGCCTTTACATCTAGCCCACAACTTGAAGGTATATTTTAGTTACAGTACTCATTCATTACCTATTAAATAATTGTATAAAATATAACTACGACTAACAATAGCATAATCATTTTATTAATTACTCGTAAGGTTTATGGTAATTCATGTTTTATTGTTTAAAACTTATTCGGGGCATAAATTGATTGTCTATCATTTATTTGCTCTTAGAACAACGCCAATTTTAATAAAAATCGAAATAGGAGAATATCCGAAATTTAATATATTATGTTTCTTTGTGTCAGGAAAAATATTTTTACGTCTCTAATAGTTTTAAACAATGAATTATTATAAACCTAACAAGTAAGGCACTATTTTAACAGAACCAATGGAAATAGCAAATGAATTTAATGCATATTTCAACCAAATAGGGGAAAATTTAATAAACAAATTACCAAAAAATTGGACACTTCAAAAATACGAAAAACAATTAGAAATTCAATGTTTCTTGAAAATACAAATAAAAGTGACATAAAAGCGGCGACTAATAAATTGCGTAATAAAAAATCCTCATGCCTTGATGAGATCACACCTGAAGTGTTAAAAAAAATAGCTGATAATATAACAGAACCGCTAACAAGCATAATGACATCTTTTGCACAAAAAACAATCCCTCAGGCATTCAAAGTAGCTGTTATAAAACCTTTTCATGAATCCGATGACAAAGAAGATCTTAATAATTATCGTCCAATGTCTTTACTCTCGAATTTTGCGAAAATATATGAAAAAATTCTAAACGAGGGATTAATGTGCTTTCTAAATAAATCCAATATATTATCAAATAATCAATATGGGTTTCGAAAAGCTAGGTCGACGGATGATGGAATAGCTGACTTGACAACACATAGAACTCTTTAGATACAACAAAAAAGTCTCTATGCGTCTTCGTTGACTTAGCAAAACCTTTTAAGGTAAGTCATCCGGAGTTGTTAGCTACTCTAAATGATGTTGGAATTCGTGGTCCCGCAAACACATTGCTGCAAAGTTACTTACCTCTGTGAAAGACCTCATTGCGTAAAGATTGGGGACAGTTACAGTGATTTTAAAACAGTCAAGTGCGGAGTTCCTCAAGATACGGTCCTCAGTCCATTACTCTTCATAATATACGTTAATATATTATTTGATATACCCGTCAGTGGTAAAATAATCAACTTTGCCGATGACATGGCTATATTTCTTTAAAGTAATGATTGGGAGATTAAAGAATAAAGTTGAGCGTGAGATATTGGAAATTATAAAATATTTTAATAAAAAAAATATAAAAAAACATTTGTCTTAGCTTTTGCCAGCACCAGTGGAGGACTTTCAAAATTTGATTCCCTGGAGAATAAGTTAGAAATAAAATTAAAAACAGTTAAAACTTTAAATACTTAGGCCTAATAATAGATTGCCATATGAGATGGGACGAACATATTAAGGCATTAGTTCGGTACTTGGTTCCAAAATTTCAATTCCTTAAATTATTTCTAGATGAAAGTAAACTAAAAATGCTCTACTATGCGTAGGTTCAGTCACATCTAAACTATGGCGTTATAGCATGAGGTGATGCTACAAATTATTACATAAAAAAATTGGAAACAATGCAAAAATGGGTACTTAAAGTTATTTACTGGAAACCTCTGATGTATTCTTCTGAAGAACAACTGTTTTGTCAATCTTTACTGTTACGTTCTTATAAAAACAAGAGTAATTTTGAATCAATTGACCATCCACATAACACGAGGTACAAATTCGGTGAAGATAACAAAAATTGACAAAACAGTTGGTCAAAGAAGTATAAGTAAGTATTTATATAGTGTAATATACAACTCTCTTCCTAATGATGAGACAACAAATTCGTTGAAATTGTATAAAAAAAGAATTAAACATTGGATACTTGATAAGAAACGAATCAAGATACATTTGATTGTAGATCGTAAAAATAACTATGCGTATAAAACATTTTAGCTGACTTTATACTACTTACAATGACGTACTTACCTAGTCCAGTCTAGTTTGACCTACCTAGCGTTACTTGCCTCTTTCTGTGCAACATATAAACTACACCTACACCTACAATGGTGTATTCTTAGTCTTCTTTTGAAACTCTTAATACTGCATAAATAGTTATTATTTCTTGATCCTGACATAGTCTTCTCTAATTTTATTTTCTCTTTTCCTTCCTGTATATTTTTTGTGTTATTTAGTATACATTGTTATGTGCTGCCCTGTAACGGGGAGAGATGTAATTAGTCCCTGAACAGAATGAAGGAAGATCTGTAGTTGACGGACGCTAGGGAGGCGCCATCTGTGGGCCAATTGACGAACCGCCATTTAGCACCTAGAAAAGTACAGAAATTTCCAGCATATTCGATGGGTTCTGGAAGGAAATTCGAGTACATGCCAAGTGTGTATATAAAGAGGTGAATCCAGCAGATAGTTCAGTTCAGTATAGAGTACGGTTCAGTTCAGAGTTTTATATTAGACGAACAAGTGATCAGATGAAATAAAGAACAGCCAGAGTTGTGATTTAAAGTAGTGAATTTATGTTACATTAAACTTATTATTAATTGGGTTAATTTTAAAGATTAATTATTGTAATTTAAGTGGTCACTAAATCAGTGGTTTGTGAAGATTCTTGTTGCAGTTTATTGAACTTACTACAGGGTGTTTACTGGATAATGTAAAGACGTAATAATATTGTTTCTTTTATATTCAGTAAATTATATTCTATATTATTAAAATAGTATTTAGATTAAGGCTCACTAGATATCCACGCGCGGACATTCCATGTGAATATTCTTAACTTTATTATGTTGTTTAAGTACATAGTTATAATTGTTTAAGTGTAAATACTTAGGTATATATCTTATTGTATCAAATAAATTCATATTATTATATTATATACAAAATAATTATATAATTATATAAATATTAATTAATTATATAAATGTATATTGTTATATAATATATAAAATAATTATATAATTGTTATTTTTTTTAATATATTTATTTAACGTTGGCCTATTTTCGCATCCCCTCCGAGGGATGGTATATCCCCTATACAACCCTCGCCTAAAGTTGTTTAGCTTCCGCGCATACACTGATATACAAGCCGCTAGAAGATGTGTAAGGCGATATAATTATTGTTATGTTGTCATATTTTTTATCATTATTTAATAGACAATAATATTGCAATATTGATATATACCTTCAAGTTGAGGCCTGAACGTAAAGGGACAACGAAAGGAGAACATCAAGAGGCTAGTTCAAATGTGCTTTTAGAGGGCGGAATATTAAACATAATATTTTTAGTCGCAAACTCCTCTATAAAATCCTTATTTTACTATAAGGAACGTAACCAGACTGCAATAATAATATGCAATTATTACATTTAACGCGCCAGACTTGTAACTTGTAATTCAGCGCTCGGCGGGGCACATAGCCCGGAGAGTAGCTGTTGGTTTCAGTCTGGTTACGTTCCTTATAGTAAAATAAGGATTGTATAGAGGAGTTTGCGACTAAAAATATTATATTTAATCAAGAGGCTAGTTATGTACCGCGGCAGATAAACAAAATTTCATTAGTTCGCTAATAATTTCCTATATATATATCGAAAATTAGAGGCTATTTTTAGTATACCTACTATAAAATTGAAAAGAGTTGCGATAATAATAACTGGTAACTTTATAAATCTGTTTACATCAAGTCCTTCATATAATAATAGAAAATGTAATTGCACCGAATCTAATTTTGCTATTATATTCAATCTCACGTATTTAAAACAAAACACACTAAACCCGTACGCTTAACAATGAAATCATTTTAATTAATTTAATTTATATTGAAATCGCAAATATAATTACACGTACTATAATTTAATATTAAATATATGAAGTACGTGTAGGCTAGTCTTCATATAACAAAACACATTAACCTTGGTGTATGTACCCTTTATATGTATGTACCCTCGTCTGGTCGATAGCCGAGTGGGTCAAGGCGCGAGGTGGCAATCGCGATTAATCACACGGACATCGCACTACCGGGTTCGAATCCTGGCTCCGGCACTGTCGGAGGAAATGGTTGTATGTCCGCGTTTTTCAATGTGTAACCCCTTCCGCACAAGCCTTGGCTTCTGGAATTGGGGGTTGTCTAATTTCTGTGGTGTTTATTTATTTATATTTATTATTTATTTATTTTATTTATACAGTGGCGCAACCAGAGGGGGTTGCCGGATTATCAAAAAATACATTACTGAACGCAAGAATATAAACTGTGAACGTTCCCTATTATACGGCAATGGTCCCAGAGAAAATAGAATTCTCTTATTTTCAACTAAAAGAAACTTGGATTTTATGGAACGTTGTAATTAGTGGTATGCAGATGGTAGATTGGCTTCGAAAGAGCAACGATAAATGCTTTCTTAAACCAATTTTCTAATTGTGCAATACGTGATTGTTTCTTCCATGTTACTTAATCCATATTTAGTCATTTTCGGTGGGAAGACCTTGAAGTGAGATGCAGCGCAGATGCAGATTTTACTCTACAGTTGGCTTTTGGCGGAACTAGTATTTGTACAGGTAGAATAAGTCATTTTTGCGTATGACCAACTTACTAATAGCATTTTTTATGTGGAAAATGAAGACTTGTTGCTTCTGCTAATAAATTACTTTAATGATACATAGGATAGGCCGCATAGATAGAAGATAAAGACGAAGACAATCATTTTATCCTTTAGATCTATGGAACGTGTATATCTTAGTTGAAGAAGATAACAATATACTGCGAACTTAAACTCGGTTGAATGGTGGCATAACAGCTTCTCATCGATAAGGTAACTTAACCCTACATCCAAATATATGAAAATTTGTAAATGTTTTGAAGTGTAAATATACTTAAAATTGAACAGTTTATTGCTGAGAGAGAGCATTCTATAAGAAAATAGAAATTTATCAGAGCAAGAGTTTAATAAAGGCTTAAATTGTCTGGTAATTCTAAACTTTCGTCAACTTTTAAGGGGAGTGAACGGGCAGGCAAAGATATTAAATATTCAAATGGCATAATAACCGTTTTACCATTTATTTATTCAGGATATAATAAATTCATCAGACGATATTTGCCCTCATCCTATGCAAACATCAGTTTGATGAAGTTTACTGTAGTATACCGTCTCAAAGTTATTATTCTCTTTTTCTTATTCATATCGGTGAGTCGTCAGCACTGAATTAGTACAAAAGATATTAGTTACAATTGGGTGGATTAATATAAGTATAAGAGTATGTATCAATATCATTCCTAGCGACTTTTAAGTTCACAAAAACCTTTGATATTTTATTATGCCTCGTTTCATTGAGAAAAGTATATAACTAACAGTCAAATTCGTACTTTGAATAGACGTTCTACAAGTTTTCTCACAACAAATAAGGTTTCAAATTTAGTTTAGTCGGAAACTTTTGAGATAAAATAAGAAACAAATAGTACCTTATTAAGTAATTGTAACATTGAAAGTCAGCATTTGGAGATTAGGATCGTTTCTTATGGATTTTTATTTTACTTAAACAATGTCGAGAATTATTTCTTTAAGCTGAAATCATTGATTTTGCTGATAAACATGTATAGTCCATGAAAAAGTTTTAAAAATCCCAAAAGTTTTGTGAGAGAAATGAAACATGGGTATCCCCTGTGTTCGAGGACGCTGAATACGATAGTGATATTTTTAAGGTTCCCACCTCTCAGCAACTATCCCTAAACTAGAAAAGCCACCCCCGTTTCGCGTCTTTTTTCATCGTAGGCATGCGGATCGGTTTTTTTGGGCAGGATTCGGGTAAGTCGTATGAAATTTAACGATACAACATCTTATCCACCCCAGGGGTTGAAACTACCCCCTCCCCTAATAGTAAAATAACCCCAAAAAAATCAAGATGCATGGAAATTTGTCTATCCCCGTTTTTGAGGGTGCTCAACACGATGGTAATATTCATTCCCCCCCCTCCTATCAAATGCTAGGGTGGTGGTAGTCTCAACACCGGGGTTGATGGCCTGTCTCGTCACTCTTTCACAATATCGAAATCCCCTTAAAAACATCGATCCAACGAGTCCCCACATACCCAGTGTCAATAAATATGGAAAAGGGGTGGTTTTAGGGGTGGTTGATGGAGAATGAATATTACCATCGTGTTGAGCACCCTCGAAATAATAAACACCACCACAGAAATTAGACAACCCCCAATTCCAGAAGCCAGGGCTTGTGCGGAAGGGGGTTACACATTGAAAAAACGCGGATATACAACCATTTCCTCCGACAGTGCCAGTGCCGGAGCCAGGATTCGAACCCGGTGGTGCGATGTCCGTGTGATTAATCGCGATTGCCACCTCGCGCCTTAACCCACTCGGCTATCGACCAGATAACGGGGATAAACAAATTTTGACGCATTTTCATTTTTTTGAGATATTTTAGTATTAGTGGTAGTTTTAACCCCGGGGGTGAGTAAGATATTGTATGGTTAAATCCTGCCCAAAAAACCGTTCCGCATGCCTACGATGAAAAAAAACTCGAAATAGGGGCGTTTTCATGTTTAGGGGTAGTTCCTGAGGGGTGGGACCTTAAAAATACAACCATCGTGTTCAACGCCCTCGAAAACTGGGGGATACCCATGTTTCATCCCTCTCATAGAACTTTTGTGTTTTAACCTTTTTTTGCAACTTTTTCATGCAGTATTATAGTAATTGATCAGTATGTTAGAAAGGTTCTGCGCGAATGTTGGTTACTTTACTTCCTGTATATTTTTAAGTTGCTAACTCCTTTAGCTCATCAGCACAAACTCTAGGGTGTCAGACTTTAGACGTTCAGTACATCCTCAAAATATAATCACAATCCGTAAGGTATGGATGGATTTTGTTGTTAATGTCTGTCTCCTATCTTAGTTCTCCAGGTGTTGCTACTAGTCCTAGTCCTAGAAAAACTGGTAAAACGAAATTTTCTGCAACTGCACCAAGTTACTCTGCCTAGACAAGATATTGTACGTACGTTATTTCAGTAAATTTCAATTTGGGTATTACTTAAACTTTTCCATTCATCTTCAATCATGACAGGAAGTTGTTCAGCATTTTGAGAACGATAATTTAATTTCTGTATATATTTCACCATGATTCCCCAAACGTTCTCAATGGGATTACTGTCGGGACTTTTAGTAGGCTACGGTAACTCTTCCACATTATTATCCCGGAGTAATTGCTTTGTATTACACGTAGTATCTACGGAGTAATTATCCTGTTGGAAGATAAAATTATCACCTGGATATAGTTCCCTTACTTATGGCAGTATAATATTTTCAGTTATTTCAATATATTTAGTGGAATTAAGATGGTCATTAATAAACCAATATATTCCCATTCCTCTTTGACTAATCTAAGCCCAGGTATTAATAGAAGAATGTCCCGATTTAATTGGATTGAATGTAAAATTTTCATTGTATCTTTGCCCATGAGGCCTATAAACACGAATATGTCCATCATTACACGATTGGAAAATCTTTTCATCAGAAAATAGGGCTCCGGATCAGTAGCTCAATGCTTATGTGTTAGGCTTACAACCAAAGAGTCCCGGGTTCGAATCCTGGCGAGGGTATGGATGTTTAGTGGTGTTTTCATGTGTTACCGAGTTGGTGGAAGTGGACTAGGCGAGGTTGTGTGAGAGACAACAGGCTAGTTGCTGTACCACTACTAAGTTCTAATCTCAGCTGTAGCAGATGACAATGTCGTAGGGAATGGTCGTTGAGTGGTAGAATAGTTAATGCTAAACTTCGTCAGGACGTTAATCTAAATAAGCCGTTCAAATAAAAATAAAAATATGACTTGATATTCATTGTCCAACATATGGTTAAGTGCAAAAATGATCCGTTTTTGTTTTTTTTTCCGTTAATTTGTATTTTTTAGCAGCAGAACTGCACTTCAAAATGCTATATTTAATACATCCACAGACAGTAGATCTTGAGGCATTGAGGCTCATTACTTCGTTTAGGTCTAACAGATTCATGCTTGCGGGATATAGTTCTTTCATTTTTCGTCTTTTTTTAATTTTTACACTGCATTTATTTATGTTATATTTAGTAATTGTTCTTATAGATAATCCATTTTCCAATTTGGAAACGATATTAATCTGCTAAATGTCTGGTAGTCGGCATTGGGTTACTTCAGACCACCCCCACCACTCCACCCAAGAAGCCACCCCTTCCACTTTTCAGCCAATCAGAGAGCACGAATCTGCACCCCTTCGATGGCGGGAAATTAAAAAGCCATCCGCTCCCACTCCCGGGCCCCAGTTCCCTACCCAAGAGCTCTACTTCTTGACTTCACTAATTGGTGGCAAATTCAAACGTCGCGCCATACACATAGCGATCCGTAAACTATAAGTTCCTATGTCGCGCCCGCCATCTACTGACCAGTCCGGAAATTCTTAATACTTCCAAGTTCCTATAGACGTCATCACATTTTTAACGTAGCCTAGGCTTCGACCCTGCAATCCTCCGTTTACAGACACAACGCTTTAACGCATGTGGCTATCGGAATAACAAAGTTTAAGGTACGGTTTATCAATGCAGGTTTAACTGCAAATAACAGGTATCTATTATTTCATTTGACATTAAATTTATTCTCTAGTTAAGAGTTAACCCTCTATTGATAAACCGAATGTAAGTCGCGTTGAACGAAGTAGTTCTGATTGTTGGATCTCAAGAAAGCTAAAAGGGAAAAAATGAGCGACCTAGAGTCCCTATAAAGTAGAGTCTGACCACTCGGCCCCCACCCCACCCAAGCGGATACATAATGGCGTGTGTTTACAACGTATCCTACTGGCGCCACCATTATGTATCCACTTTTCATATGGACCAATCAGTGTCTCGACCTCGTATGTCCAGACTCTACTTTATAGGGACTCTATAGCTACCGCTAAAACGGCGTCATCTCTGGGCCAACTGGCGAACTACCATTATCACAGATGGATCGAAAAGCGGTAGAGATATGGAATGACATGTTAGAAGGATCGAGAAGTTGTTCGGAACAGTCTGGAGTGAAATAGAGGAATCGAGAATAAATGCTACGGATGTATAAAAAGCGGATTCAGAGCACGGAGTCAGTCAGTGATATATTAGATGAGCAATTTACCCGATAAGATAAAGAACAGTAACAAGTTGTGAATTATAGTAGTGAGTCTATAGTAGATCAAAGTTATAAGTGTTATTATAAAGACTAATTATTGTAATTTAGTGATTAATAAATCAGTGGTTAGTGAACATTCTCGTTGCAATTATTGGACCTACGTTTGGAGGTGTTTACTGGAGGGTTTAAATACGTAAAATAATATAGGGGCCATTTTGGACAATAAATTCTTTATTGTCATCTAATTTCAAACACTAAATTAAATTAAACATGTTGATCTTCAAGAGTTTATTAGCATTTAAAATCTGAAACGATCTATGAAATTTTAACCTGCATTATTTGTACTAATCGAATCGAATATGCAGACAACAAAAACAGAACTACCTACAGAGTTAGTCTTCTTATTTTGATTATAACTGGAAATATGAGAATTATGATAAAGATTGCTGGGTATGAATGTATTAACCCGATCCTTGCAGGATTACATCTGTAATAGACTTAGAATATTTACATGGGTCATTCATACGGAAGTAGGTATCACATCATGAATAAATGATGAATAAGACTTACTTGCATCATCCTGTTCCATCAGTTTATGTAATGTATATTTATTCCTGAAGGGGCTATGGACAGCAATATTCATGAGACGGGAATAATGTTTTGGTAATCAACTTAAGAGTAAAGACATAATTTTTGTCATTTAGGAAAATTTAAAAGTTGATTCCATCTAATGACTGTTATTGCTTATTTATCTACCAAGTTTTTTTCTGCAGGGTAGGTACATCTTTGCCTTGGGATGCCGATAATATCACATAACCGGAATATTTCATTGAATACTTGAAAATTTTTATTGTTGAGGAATATTCTGGGGATACTGAGACGTTCATTGCCAAGTTTCTGGACAAATTCGTGTTCCGCGCGTTATTTTTTCTGTGGCTTTTCCGGAAAATCACAAATTCTTCCTATTTCTGATTTGGTTCCTTGCGAATATCTCTGCCATACTTGGTGGACGTCTGTAAAATAACCGTGATTACTCGTAGGGAACCTCTCTCAGTTTGTCTAAAAAAAAAAAAAAAAATACAAATTGTGTTTATAACAGATTTCTCCGCTTTTCTCAGTAACTTTGCAACAAATATTATTGATTTATATATTTTGATGAAAATGGGGGAAAGGTACTTCGTACGATCCCAAATAAACTTACCAAGTTTGATTAAACATTATTAAGGGAATAACGCGAAAAATTAGATTTTACGAGAAAAAAAATGACTGGTGCATCATCTTTTTTCAAATCAACGTAGGGCACTTTTATCGTATGTATTGTCTAAACAAATATTTTGAACTTCTTATACAGGGTGTTTTTGAAATAAAGGCATATATTCAGATTCACTAATTGTTATATTTATAAAATCCGTAGAATAATATTTACTTTTCCAAAAACCCAAAAATATACAAGGGAATAAATTTTTAATATTGCAAATAATTATCGATTACGCCATTGACAGTTTCCACATGGTAGAATACTTGACCGTGAACTTGTTGCTTATTTTTAGTGCGCCGTCGCCAAGTAGCAGGTAATTTAGCAGCGGCCGTCACCGTTGATAGTTTACGAGCAGGTCTTTACGTGTTAATAGCGAAGTACTGTGTTTAAACATTTCTTAATGAAGGAGAATTTTAACATTGAGTGGACAAACATTGTACTTTGTTATGGTGCGGCAGGCGAAAATGTCCGTCAAACTCGCATACTTTACACGGAACGGTATCCCGCTATCCGTGTTTCCCATGAAACTTTTTTGTCAGGTGCTCAACATTTAAGGGACCATGGGTATTTTTAACCCATTACTAATGATATGGGTCGTACACGCTCTCAAAGGACACTGGATGCGAAACCGCTAATTTTCGATGCTGTCGAAGAAAGTCTTATTAATACCCATGAACAATTTTTTTTTTAATAAACACCACAGAAATTAGACAACCTCTAATTCCAGAGGTTTGTGCGGAAGGGGCTTACACATTGAAAATATGTGGATATACAACTATTTCCCCCGACAGTGCCAATGCCGGAGCCGGGATTCGAACCCGGTGGCGCGATACACGTGTGATTAATCGCGATTGCCACCTCACGCCTTAACCAAAGCGGCTATCGACCAAACAATTAAAGCAGCAAATTGAAATGGCGGCACAATGAATCCAAGAAGTGCCTAATGTATTTTCGAAAGTGCGTGATTCCATGCTAAAAAGAGTGCAACCATGGTGGATCACACTTCGAGCATTTACTTTAAGTAAACTAAATATCAACTTTGTGTGTGTGTTCGTTTTCAGTTTTAAGTATTTATAATTTGATCATTTTGTGCGGATTTGGCAACACTGTAAACTTGGCTGTAATAAGAGTGAATAATTTAACGTGGTGCGCGTCGGAATTGGGGTGGATAAAGTTGAGTCTAAGAATAAATTTTTCCTTCAAATTTTTGAATTTAAAAAATAGTCTTCACATTTCATTGGGAGGCGCAGAAAAAAATATATGGATGTATTTCAAAAACACCCTATATATCAATCAATAGGGAAAACTTTTGGCTTTCTACTTTTGTAAAATATTGATTGATTTATTATATTTCGACTAGCGCAAATCGAAAGTCTATACTATACCATTTTCGAGGCGAAAAATTAAAATATACAATTCTGTGCTCCACCAATTTAAGTAGGAGATGGAAAGTCTCCGCGGGTTTTAGAAGTGAGTCTGCCCCTAAATCTCTTTCTGGTCCACTGACCATGTGACATCACCGGAACCAAGCCACGCCTCCTGACGATACATATAAGCAGAGGAGCTCAGGCCAACAGAGCTCATTAGGAGCAAAGAGTAGTAGTCCTACTCGGCCCTAGTTATCGAGACCGACATCCAGCCAATGGATATTGGCGCGACAGAGCTCACTTCGCTTCAGAAGAAGACAACGACAAAATGGTCGAAACGTCAAGTATTCAAAACTATCAACGCCGAAGAGAACCCGAAAACCTAACTATGGATCAGCATCAGCTCCGCGAAAGCCTTAGAACCAAAATTATTTCATGTCGTTTGAAAGGATTTGGTTTTACTCAGAGGGAGAAGTGTCTGACCATTTTTAGGCTTGTAGGCTCTTGACTACTTTTTAACATAACCAAGATTAATCTTATCATGAGGGAATGGCAGCTTAAAAGTTAACGCTTCTAGCTTACTCTTCGGGCATAAATAATCCCGACGAAGTGGTTCGGATTCCACTATAAACTATAGGGCCCCCGTCTCCTTTACTCAGATAAATCTAGATATCACAGACTTAAGAATATCATTTAGGTGATCTGGAAGACGGTCAGAAAACATTTTCATATTCACATTCACCTTATATGTGTAAACTGTTTAAAAAAATACGTAAAATTAATTTATTTTTATTAATTATATCGTGTGAGGGGTACATCATCCTTAAACCATATCTGCGTTCATTAATCATTTATAGATTAATGTATT
Organism: Leptura quadrifasciata; assembly: GCA_963675555.1. Classification (NCBI taxonomy): domain Eukaryota; kingdom Metazoa; phylum Arthropoda; class Insecta; order Coleoptera; family Cerambycidae; genus Leptura; species Leptura quadrifasciata. The sequence continues at coordinate 13,411,810 of OY776676.1, forward strand.
TTTAAGTAGAAAATAAGATTTTCAAACAGTTTGTCCTAATTTTGTCAAAACGAATAAATTTGTTGCAGCAGTAGCGTAGTCAAGCCAGTTCCCCATAAATCATCAAATCCGTCTTAACAATCTGGTATAACGGTCTTCAATTTTACTGGGAAAAATGGAACAAAAACTTTACGAGCTCATTATTAACGTCGGTGAACCATTCGGTATGGTGTCATCAAACAAGGCGACGTATATCAAAAACCTATAAAGGTAATTGATACAATTTGCAGGCGGAATAGTACAGAGAGTAACGGTACTTTAATGAGGTCGTAAAGGTTTTGTTGCCTTTTATATTTGCACAGTAAAATTGCAAACGACTATAAACGTAAAAACACGCCTGATTTTAAAACATTGTTTTCACTACAAATACTTTAAAAGCTCAGTTTCAGGCTAGTTTAAAATCATAAATGTCGACATCAAAGAAACAGATAAATATCGATAAAAACTGTGAATCGCATTCAAAACCGTGTAAGAGATAGAAAGGCTTAATCCCTTCCATATAAACTCTCCACTGCGTGGCAAGATGTTCGAAGCACTGGTGCGAGAATATCCCGGCTTGTCATCCGTCGCATCTTTACAAGAAGAGGGATTCCGGGATCCGGTTAATGCCGGATGGTTTTTGCAATAATTCGCAAGCGAACAACGACGCGTTGTCATGGCGACGCAGATTGTCGACGCCGCCTACGGTTGCTAAGCGACGCACGAGACCGTCGCGGCGCCCGAATTGCGTAACCGGCAGAAGCCAGCGTCGATATGGGACGAGGCGCGCGGTCGAAAATGCGACCGCTCATCTCTGTGCGACGTTGCCGAGTTTATACATCGAAGTTTATCACAAATAAGTATAAAAGTTACTGAACGTTTTAATGGAAAAAATGTGCCTGAAGAAAGCTGTGACTTATGATAATATTCGTTGAAAGCAAAGTTACTGCAAAGCAAATTAATTAATATTTTGTATACCAAGCTAGCATCATCGGGACATAATACCAATTATACCCAAAAAATAATGTATTTGTTCCAAAATAATAGAAACCGCTGTGATTTCATTTAAGCGGGTAACATATTTATTAATTGCTGAAAACATTATTTAAAGCTAAACTTTTTTTCATTCATTTAATCATTCTCTAACTACCTCTTAAGTCAGTGAAGGAGGTAACTCCTTGAAAACTGCATTTTGCGCTAGGTAAAGAAAAACGATGGTTTATAGTTTATAGTAGGGTACGGACCAATACTTGCGAATAATTTTTATAAATAAAATTGTTTCATAGTAAACAGGGTTCGAACCCGCTTAGCTAGGGGTCCCAGTTTGGTAGCTAAATAAAGCGTACTAACCACATACACTGGGCTACCGCTGTACATATTAACAACTGCTGAATTTGCTGGCAACAGTCTTTAAATCTTTAATTAGGAAAAAGATGATTCGAGACTTTCTAAAAATGTAAACAGAAATATATATCCTACGTTTAGTACATATTTGTCGTGTTATAGAAGAAAATGTTTCTATATGCTTCTTTAATTCTTCTCTTTCTGTATCCTCTGTGAGTTAATCTGTTATTCGTGGTCCAGTCTATGTGTAATTTCAAGATGTCCTGACGGGCCTCTGGGTGTGAAATGTGTGTATCCAGTTTCCCTGTCTTTTCCCACATCTGTCTAGCTGGTAATAGGATCATCCGATATCAAAGATTTGGCGCCCAACGTGGGGCCGCTGGGTCAGCCAAGCTAGACCATGCCCCTGACCAGCACAATGTTTAGGCTTATTGCCACCAGATTATTATCTTTGGGGATATATATTTATGTCGGGGTTGGTTATTTTCAATAATTATTGTAGCTTCTTCCGTTCTTCTTCCAAATTTTCTATCGTTTTTAAATAAAATACAAAATTATGATCACTTTTTACAATCATCGGATTTACGTTGATATATTATTTTTAAGTTTCTGACGAATCATATTCCTAAAATTTGGCAAATTCTTCCAGATATACCCTGTACAACTATTTAAAATTCTAGATTTAAATTAAACACTGCTCCCCTGTAAATAATTGCATATTTTTAAATGTTAGATTTATTTGCAGTATTCTATTAATGAAAACTTTTATTTGGCAAATTCGTTGTAAATGAGTGTAAACGTTGCAACCCAGCGTACTACTGATTTTTGCGATGCCACGGCCGCCGGGTGTCGATAACGGCGCGCGCTGAAGCGTCGTTTAAATAGTGGAGTTTGTCATTGACGACTTTTTCTACATTGTGATAAAGTCGTGTGGAATGCCTTTACACAACCGACGACTGCATTACGTTGGACACATTGTTATATTTTATACTTATATCTGCGCTGAAAAGAATTGCAGGGTGCTTCGTACGTTGTAACTTTCTCCATAGAATCTGTTAATATTTAGGAAAAGGAGAATGTTGCATTATATGTTGTGTAGAGCAATCGATATATACATTATTCTATTACTTATATTGTATATACATAATTTATACTTTCAAAGGCTGAACATATATAGACTTATATAATACACTCACGAAAAACAAAGGGGCCTTGCTAAATATCTCTATTTTATGAGTGGATAATTATTGACAAATACGTCGTAAAGTCCTGTTTATATTTATCCATTTGTAATGTAATATTATGTATGTAACATTAAATTATTTTATGGAAATAATTTTTTTTAGAGGATAGATGTGATAGAAAACCCATAAAAAAAGAAAATATGAACAGATCACCACAATTAACGTTAACACTTTAAGTTGGCATAGAATCAATATACACCGGGTGACAACGAGATTAGTCCCATTCAAATTTCTAGGTTGCTTTTAGGAAAACAATTTTGAAATTTTGGCGTATCATTTGTGACACAAAAAGCAGCATTTTGCACTTGCAAGTGAAAAATATCACTTTCGGTTCAACTGGAAGTAGCAACAACTTTTGATTTTTAAATATCCTATATATTTTTGGATATTTAGATTCAACATCAAATTCTCGTTACAACGATATATCACAAGTAGGTAGCTGTTTTCAATATGGCGTCATACATTCGAAAAAGTGGAAAACTAAATTGGCAACTGCAAGACTGTGTTTTCAAAAAATTGGGGGAAAAATCCTTTTGGCCACTTGATAGCTTTTTTTATTAACGTTTAATTTCCGCCCAGCCAGAACGTGATAAAATTATTAGGAAGGGAGCTAGAGGACGGCAAAGAAACTGTATGAAAAAACGCGCAATTTTTATTTCGCTCAATAAGCGTTCGTTTGCGAAAAAAATCATTTTAAAAGAGTGCAATTCTAGCAATTAAAAAAATAAAAAAATGTACGCCGGTCTGATCGCGATAGGTCAATTACATGGGGAGTTATCAGCACGTGAAATATTTTCGTTTTTCTCCTCTCCCTCCCTTCCTAATTATCCCACTGCCCCCAGCCTCAGGCCCAACAGAATATCCGCCAATACCCTTCTATTAAATAAAAATTGGGTCCTCAACTCCATTTGTTCATGATAAAAAATTAATTTAAATGTTTTAATTTTTGCACCTTAACAAAATTTGCTTGCTTATTTTCGTGAGCTCTTCATTTTGGTCTAAAGATTTTTTTCGTTAGATCAAAAGCAGCCGAGTTATCTTAGAAAAACCATTTTCCCATACATTTAACACGTCATTTCCCCCCCCCCCCCCCTCTTGATTTCCTCAATATAAATGTGTTAGAATGTTGGGGGACCCAACTTTATTTATTGTCAAAAGAAAAAATAACAAACGGACGTTTCTTTATTCAGTCTGGTTTCCTTCAAATCTGCTCCACTAAATAGAAGATATTAATATAAATATATTCACCAATAAGAAAATTCTCAAAAATATCTAAATATATTGGAAAGTTACACAGCAATTGTTATTACACCAACCAAAATACAGTAACCTACTCAAAGTTACATTAATCAATTATTTATCAATAAAACCAGTAGTAATATACTGATATAGTCACAGAAATACATATCACTGGTCATCCAGAAAATTATTAATGAACATAAAAACAGATCCGTAAATTCATGGAAAGTCATTAAAAATTTGAATCAACCACCCTCTAGAAATTACGAAATCTGTGAATTACTATAAATAAGGATGCCTTAACTATTGATGAAAGAGTAATTACTGACGAACTTTGTGATTTTTTTACAGAGATACAGAAAAACATCAGATAAATTAAATAAGAAATTTAACTTTAACCTTAATGTGGTTACTTGTCCACTACAACCAATATGATTAACATGTTCTAGCTTTCCGTCCAATTATTCCAATTCATCTTTGGATAAAACCTTAATTAAAACAAGTTTACGTGGCTAATTTTGTGACTGTTTTTTTATAGAAGCGGTGTATTATTTTCGTCAAAAGTTTTGCAAATATTTTTGGAAGGTAAACGTTTGTGAAATTTAAAGTATAATTCCAGTTTTCTGTTTTTTCTTTCAGTAGCTTTGTGCAATTTTAGAAAATGAAATCTGCATATCTAAACTAATATATAATAATGCGCTATATTTCATCATTTAGATTTTGTTTGTGCTAGTTTGTTTGATTTATATAAATATTCCGCCTAATTTGAATAGAAGACAATTAACGTCATGGGCACCCTGAGCCGCAGGCGTCAAGATGAGTGTTGGAGGCGCTATTCTCTTCACAAATAAGTTCTGGCATAATTAATTAATTAATATGAAATTAGAAAAGATAGGTTATATTTCGTTGATATTTGCTGGCCTGGAAGTGATGTCGATTAATCTACTCTAACGATGACTTGTTAGATATAAAATATTTTCTCCCACAATCCTCCGTCACAGTAAGATGTGTCTAGAATGAAGCGCAGTGAAGAAGTGAGATAATTATGTTCTTTAGCAGAATAAGGCACGTCGCATGAATATGTATTTTCTCGAACTGGATAAACCCTCTTACTAGTTTTAAGTTCAGGTGTTTACGGATTTGTATATGGTGTAGTTGGAAAAATCACATAAAGCTGGATGTTGCAAAATTCTTAAGTGCTTGTGGTTCTTTTAACATAATGTCGCCAGATCTCCGGTGGGCACAACATCCCGAAAACCACTTCTAAAGGTACAATTTTTTAGTTTTAAAATTATCTTGGTTAGGATTCACTTTAGTGAGAAAAGTGTGGAAAGAAAAAAGAAAGATCATAAAATTCTCCATCGAATAATACATTTAAAGTTAATTTGGTTAATCCAGTGGCGTACAGCATAAGTTTAATTAAACAAAGTTTATCTTGGCTAGGGTTAGGTTTTAGACTGGTGCCGATATCTTTTTGAAAAAAAATTATTAGCAGGCAAGAATCAGTCGAGATATTTGGTTAAGGTTATAACTAAGAGATAAACCAAAAATCAAACACGAGATAAAGTGAAACTGTGAAATGGGGTTGCTATTTAGGGGTTGAAAGAACTCGGAAACCTAACTATGGATCATCATAAGCTCAGCGAATAGGTATTACTTCAAAACGAGCTCGGCTGCTCTCTTGGCTCGGCCCCTCTTATCCAACTCCCCCCCCCACCCCCTTGAACTTTTCATAAGCACCTGCCCCAAGTGCCTTTCTAATATAAATTTCCGAATTCACAGTTTTGTAAATGTTTCTACCACGTTTATATACATAACTATAAATAAAAGATTTTTTATTAATTTGTTATTTATTTAAAAGTTTCAGGATGTTTTCGCCACTTTCTTCAATTAAATTTATTCAACTTTAGTAATATTACATTGAAGTAAATTCTGTCATTGAAATTTAATCCATTATTTACATACATAATAAAAAAATTGAAAATAATAAAAAATAATGAAAAAATCGTGATTTTTTTTTCGTTTTTTCTACTGCCCAGTAATTAATTGCTGCGCTTCCCTGCATATTTGTTGGTCTTATTGTGAACGATCCATGCAAACATCTGAGGGACTTTTTATTACCCTTCCTAAAAATGGATATTAATATGTTCACTTGAAGAGTTGGAAGCGACTGATTCAAACGAGACATACAAAATTTATACTTACTGTTTCTTTTGCATAACTGCTGGCACTAAATGGTACCATTCAACGCGTCTTTGCACTGTATTAAATCTAACACTGTAAATACTAACACTATCTTAATTAACATGAAAGGGAAATTTGAAACACAAGAAAAAGAGTATATTTATAGTTCAGAAAATATATTGTTCTTTCAAAAAATCCAAGAAATGGGTATAAGGTTAACAAATTTGGGTCCGTATACCACACATGGTGAGGAACAAGACGACAAAGACAATGTCTTCAACTACCATCCAATGTTTAGTTTTTAGCAAACGATTGACACAAATAGATTGCATGTAAAAATTTGATATTTGCGAATGTATGGGCACGCGGAAAACATATAATTTTTTCGCCAAAATCGATTGCAAAAAATGGAAATGTACGCTAAAAAAATTTTGTTTTCAACGCCAGATCCTCCTTAAAATTTTGAATTCGAAATTTTTCGTTGCAGTTTCGAATAATTTCTCGAGAGTCTGGCGTATTCTTTGGGCTGATTAGACGGGGTTGTGTGAGAGAAATACGGCTAGTCACTCTACCAGTCCCGAGTTCGAGTCTCAGCTGCGGCAATGCCGTAGATAATGGCCTTTGTGTAATTGTCTGTGTGCTTGTCTTCTGGTTGAGTGGTGGAACCGCTAATGTTAAATCTAAATATAGTGATGAAATAAAAAATAAGCAGAGAACTACATTGACCTATCGCCTCGTTTATACTAAACTCTTCTTTGCTTATTCCTTACATTTTGTCAGATTTGATGTACACTGTCAAAATAAAGCAACGAATCAGTTCCATTTCTTCTAACTCAAACATTAAATCTAGTTTAACCTTCTATTAAATTCCCGCACGAATATTAATTCAGTGTCTAAGTCTGCAATACACAAAGCGCTTATCCGACTCGACAGCATATTTTCACCGTGTTTTAAATCCATCCTGGCAGTCCTAATATCTCACCGCGGTCGATAATTGCCTTGACATCACCTTGAGGGCGATGTCGAGGGATATAACACCGACTGGGATTAGATGAGAGTTGTTGCTGATCTGCTGGTTAAGTTCTGACATATTTGACTGATAACATTAGCTCAGGCAAATCGATATTACCGGAAAGTGGTGTTTACGTGTGTCATAATATCGAGTGGTATTGTTTTGCTCGCTTTATAAATTCCGCATTTTAATGAGATCTCATGACGATGTTACAGTATAATCGTCTTATTGACAGGCATACCACTCAGTTGTTTTTAATTTTTAACATGTATTCTTGAAGTGTAATATAAGGTTCATCTTCCATTCGATTTATTCAGAAGAGAATATAATTCACGTGTCACATGGTACATTTTTGATTAATTCCATTGGTTAAAATGCAAAAACAAAAGAGCATAATAGGCTATCAAATCGGTAATAATTTTGTCACCGCATATTGACTGTCACTTGTTTTTAATGAATAAAATAGTTTACTGTCAAAGTGACAGAAAGTTTCAATAAACGCGTCGAAATCAGAAAATAGTGCTTTTAAGCAGAAAAATGTTTCAACCAGTAGATCACCGTCGATGGGGAGATGCTAGCGAGTAAGAGATTCGAAAGTTAATTGAAAAAAAAACACCAAAAAATACCAAAATTAATAAAGAATTTCAGTGGAACCAGTTCATGGAATTTTGCGCTTCAAGGAGAATCAAAATAACGCAAGAGACTACGATTCCAGAAATTGCATTAATATTAAGAAATTATGCTTGCAACGCGAGAAGAAAAGACGGCCAAGAATATAAAGAATGTGTTGTCAAAACATTATGGAACTCCGCGGTAAAGATTTACAAGAAAAATTCTTCACTGAATATAATATCAAGTTCAATCCATTTACTGACATGGAATTTTAAGAAGCAAGTGTAGCTTGCGATTCTAAAAGAAAGCAACTGCAGGAAATACAAGAAAAAATAAATAACCTATCTGTGCTGCCCGTGCTGTTGCTTTTACACTAGAAGAATGTAAAAAACTACAAAAAGTCTGGGACGAGAATCCCCCTGAAGGGCTTCAAAAAAAGTTCTTTAACATTGTCGCTAAAGAATTGGCATGACGTGGTAACGAAGCTACGTCTGCACCTATTTATCACTTCAAGAAGGAAACTGACAATTCTGGAAACTTTACTAACCGAATTGAATATAATCCAGTATTTAACAAAACGAATCAAGGGGGGGGACAAAACTTGTTGTGATAGCAAATGGTTAATACCTAATATAGTAGATCTTGACGTGTGTCCAGTTCGATTATTTCTAAAACTAATGGGAAAACGACCAGATAATGTAACGCCCGATAGATTTTTCCTAACACCAAACAGAGATTGGAGATTAGGAAGTACTACAGCATGGTATAAAAACCTTCCCGTAGGTGTTAATACTATCTCCAAATGGACAAAGGAAACCGCTCAAAAAGTGGGAATTGATACCACCAACAAAAAAGTGACAAATCACTATTATATATCAACAGCTGTAACCCATTTGGCGAACGCAAATATACCAGAGCAACAAGTCATGAAGATAACTAGTCACAATAACTCAAAGTCGTTAAAGTCTTATTTACAAATGCAATCCCCACGACATTCTGAAATAGTAAAATAAGATGAGGGATTGAAACATCCAATAGTGTTTCATTTTCCCATACCGAATGCGATAATCCACAAGTTGTATATCAAAACTATACATTTAAAGTTCAAAATATGTACTGCAATAAATAAATAAATAATTATTGTACTGATGTATATCAAAACTGTGCATTTAACGGTGAAAATGTGTATTGTAATGAATAAATAAATAATTATTGTATTGATTGTAATATTTACTGACAAACTGACAGATCGTTTAAAATTTTTGACTTTTAAAAAAAATCATTTTCTGTTAACGTTCATTATATTTTCTCACCTAATATAACACGTGTTATGATTAATAGTCGGTGATACCACTCATTAAAACCTATCATCGGTTTTACCTCGGGCTATCACCGATGATAATCATAACACTAGTTATATTATCTCCGATAATTTCCTTGGTGAAAATGATGATTGTTTCCATAGGATTTATCTATTTAACAATGAGAATAATGAGAGATGAAGAAACCATGATTTATAGTCCAGTATGGGACGTAGCCTCTCATTAAGGATAATAATAGTGATAATAAACACCTTTAGTAAAAAAAAATACTGCACAGGATGTTTAGCCCAAAAGAGGAGTTCTTTTACAGAAGTGTTAACAGTAAATTTGGATATACTGAAAATATACCAGATATAGCAAATGTGGGGCTCTCTAACAACTACATTTTCTATAATTTCTCAACTTTTTTTAGAGAAAGGAAGTGACTAGACTTGAATCAGATACATTATTTTAAAAATCCACGGTCCCAACATCTAAAAAAATTGCAAACTCTAGCCTAATTTCATCTAACACATATTCCGCGCAAGAAGAAAGTTCTCTTTTTGAAAAATATTATATAATTGAGTATAATCTGCGTATTCACACTTAATGTTATTAGAAATTTTAGTTAGGTACAAAACAAAGAATAATGGTCCCAAAATTGAATCCTGTGGAGCTCCAGTTCGCTAAATATTTAAACCATAACCTTTGCTGAAATCAAAATTTTTAAAAGCCAAGTTTAGGCCAGCTCTGCATTAACGTATCTCGTGGAAGGCACCTAGTTTAAGTTAGGGTGCCTGCGAAATTAAAAAGTATATTGTGCCCATAAGTGTTTAATGTTGTGCAGTTATAAGTTTTCTTAATTCTATTCTTTTTTGGAAATATTAAAGAAATTACCTATTGTTTTTGTTCTCGTGCAAAAAGAGTTTGTTATTTTTGTCAATTTTTCGTTTTCGCCGACCCTGACCTATTCTACCCGATCCTGCAAACTGCTACCGTGTTAGCGCGGTGGTTGCACGGTCGGTTTCGGGACCGACTCTGGTTAGGCAACTGTCCTGTATATTCTAATTTTAATAAATATTTGTTGAGTTGAGTTCGCCAACTGGTGCCAAAGCGGATTTTGAAGGGTAAAAAAAATTATTAACAGGCAAGGTCCAGCCAGAAAATTTAGTTAAGGTTATAATTAAGAGAAAAAACAAAAATTAAACAAGAGATAAAGTGAAAGTGTAAAATGGGGGTGTTGTTTAGGGGTTGAAAGCGGTCTTTTGCGATTTTCGGCGAAACGTGACCTCCTAGCAGAAAATGTCTGTTACAAAAGTTATAGATAATAAAAAAATCTAAAACTTTCATAGTTGCATTTTTCAACATAATCTCACATTTTCCGAGAAAATGGCGGAAAGCCGATTTTTTGGCTTCTTATTTATTTCTCTCGTAAAAATATTTCAATTTACATGAAATTATGTGAAAGTATATAATATGTATAATAATAATAATAATAATAATAATAATAATAATAATAATAATATGGCTAATAAACTGTTCCGCGAGAAGCCCTCGCGCCTTTTCCAACCGCCTCCGCGTGTTGTAGACAATCCGCCGACTGCAGATCAGGTGGAGAACTTCTGGAAAACGCTGTACGAGGAGAGGCTTCCACTCAACCGAGATTCTCCGGCCCTTGCACACTTTGAAGCCTTTTGTCAAAGGCTTCAGCAACCACAGGAAGTGTGCGAACCAATAACCCCAGAAGAGGTTCGTAGGGCTCTTGATGGCTCTAAGAACTTTGCTGCTCGAGGTCCCGATGGGATAAATAACTTTTGGTGGAAAAAGTTATCGAGCACCCACCACCATTTGGCCAGAATTTTTAATTCCTGGTTAAATGGGGAGCAGCAAATCCCTTCTTGGGTTGTTGAGGGGCGGACAGTGCTGATCCCCAAGAACGGAGATTTGTCCAACCCAAAGAATTACAGACCGATAACCTGTCTAAACGCATGTTACAAGGTGTTTACACGCATTTTGTACATGCGGGTGCTCCACGCAGTTGAACCGGTTTACGAACGGATATATGAGCAACGAGGGTCGAAGAGAGGTGTCGCTGGCTGCAAGGAGAACCTGTTGATTGACAGATGTGTCACGCAGGACTCCATGCAGTATAAGCGGAACCTCTCTATGGCCTGGATCGACTACCGCAAGGCATTCGACATGACATCGCATGAGCTCATTGTTCACTTGCTCCGATGTCTTGTGGTACCCGGTCCCGTAGTGAGATGTATTGAAGAACTGATGCCGCTCTGGAGGACTCGCTTTACCATAACATCGGGTAACGATAGAGTCCAAACAGAGTCGGTAACATTCAGAAGAGGAGTATTTCAGGGAGATTCCCTCAGCCCCCTTCTGTTTTGCATCTCACTACTGCCATTATCCGTCTCGCTGCGGAAAACCCGTGGCTACAACTGCGGTACCCCCGGCGACAGGAGGCATAAGGTCACCCATTTATTTTATATGGATGACCTTAAACTTTATGCCTCTGGAGAGAGGGATCTCCAACAGTCCCTTAGAGTGGTACAGGAGTATACGCAGGCTGTCGGTATGCAGTTCGGGTTGGACAAATGCGCACTGATCCATCTCAAGAGAGGACGATGCGGTGACTATGGAGAGGACGCGCAGCTCGTGGACGGAAGCATCTTACACCATCTAGATGCCGGAGAGTCGTACACTTACTTGGGTGTCGAGCAACGCTCCACCCAAGAAGTGAGTGTAGTGAAAAACGCTCTCCGCGGCAAGTATCAGCACCTACTCCGACAGATCTGGTCTTCAGAACTGTCGGGGAAGAACAAGGTGTCTGCTACAAATATGCTTGCCGTTCCGATCCTTCTCTACTCTTTCGGAGTAGTGAAGTGGACTAGAGAAGAGCTGCGTCAACTCGATGTAGTAACCCGCAAGAAGATGCATCTCAATAGGAGCTTGCATCCTAAATCGTCCGTTCCACGGTTATATCTCCCACGACATCGGGGAGGCCGTGGACTCTTGAGCTTGGAGAGTCTCCATAGCAGGATGGTTCTGGAGGGAGCATGTAAGGTCATCAGGAGTTCGGATCCCCTCCTCTGCATGGTCCGAGACCATGAAAATGCAGAGGTAGGAGCTTTTCTCTTTAAGGCAGCACGCAGAGCAGCCGATGAACTTGGTCTCATCTTCGACGTCGAGCGGGTAAACCCCAACTCTGTCACCGAGTTGGAACCCGTTCGACTAAAAGCCCACATTAGAGCTGCAGAACACAACATCCTTCTGCAGCTCCATAAGGATAAGCCATTGCACGGGATCTTCTATAAAAATATAGAAGACCTCGGCTTATCCGAAAGGCTGACCTTCGCCTTCTTAAGGTCAGCTGGGCTGAAGTCTGAGACCGAGGGATTCATAATGGCTTGCCAGGATGGTGTATTTAACACTCTCGTCTATCGACGTCGTGTCATGGGTATGGAGGTCCCTGATGTCAGCTGCAGGGCCTGCCGCAGGGCGCCGGAGACTGTAATGCACTTACTGTCGGCTTGCCCGACTTACGCAGTCTCGGCCTATATTCATAGACACAACGCAGCATTACGAGTGCTTTACTATCATCTAAGGCACTCGTATGGGATAGACGAAACACCAGTGCTGCCTTACGTTCCGGGGGATATTGAGTCCGTTGTGGGGAATGAGAAGTGCCTAATTTATTGGAACTACTCGTTTCCCACCGTCAGGCAAATACAAGCCAACAAGCCTGACATAGTACTCCTCGACCACCAACTCAAGACAATGTATGTCGTGGAATTCTCAGCTCCCGCTGAGAGCAACATTGTCTTGAAAGAGGAGGAAAAACGGACAAAATATCGAGATTTGCTCTTCGAACTCCGCAGGCTTTATCCAGGCCATTCTGTTAAAATAGTGGTACTGATTATAGGAGCCCTCGGTGGAATGAGACAGACGCTGCTTTCAGAACTAAAGATCATACCGGCATGCCGAGATTCGGCAGAGATCTTAGCCGGCAGAATGCAGAAGGCTGTCATCCTCGGTTCATTACGTCTACTCAGGGCACACGATTCGCGGACCCGGTAGTCACTCACCCCACGGGCGTGGGGAGTGGCTATTGGTATTACCAGCTCCCCTCTGTGAGGGTCGGAGCCACAGAGTAGGGTGACTGGTTTTTTGTAAAAAAAAAAAAAAAAAAAAATATGGCTTTATTTTTTTGCTGATATAAGTTATTTACAATAATCTTTTATAAAGGGGGCGACGTTCAATTAGGCTGCTCTTCCACGTAACCCCCTATAATTCTGCAAAACAAGCAGTACATTATAAAATAAAACAGTATAATATTCTAAGTACAAAATGTAAGATATATTACAGTACACGTAAATAAATCAAATCTAACTATAAAAACAAAATTAATTTCTTTGTGATATTAGGTAATTTTTGATATGGGCTTTCAGAGTATGGAAACTAGAATTTGAGCTAATTTTACATTTTAGGTTATTATAAATGTAAGTTGCATTTCCAAGCAAATATATTGGATATTTATTTATGTTCATTTTGTGGATGAGGCACGCCATATGCAACTTAAAACGTTCATCAAGCGTTAACCATTTACTTTGCTGAAGTGTCTCAGAGATATGGTCAAATTTGAGGAGGTTATAACAGAATCTTAAACAATTATTTTGAATTTTTTGCAAGCTTTTTTGGTCCGTTTTAAGCAAAGCGGGCCAGTATACCACATTACAGTAAGCTAAGATAGACAAAATTAAAGATTCACATAACTTAAGTTTCACATCGCTTGATAAATACTCCTTATGCATGTATAATGTCTTTAATTTAAATAAGATTTTTTAACAAGTATGTTAACGTGTTCATTAAATTTTAATTGCGCATCTAAAATTACTCCGAGATTTTTGCAATGTTCACTAAAAGTTAAAGATTCATTATCAATTTGAATTTTAAAATCAGGTATTTCACAGAGTTCTTTATTGTTTTTCCCAAACAATAATACCTCGGTTTTTTTTTCTTGTTTAAAATAAGACCGTGCGCACTTGATACTCTCACCACCTGTGCTAAATCTTCGTTGACATTTTCAGCAGCTACTTTATATTCACGTTGTAAAAAGTTTAAATAAATCTGTGTGTCATCTGCATATTGGTGCATGGAACTAAATTTAAGGTAGCTGAAAAAGTCAGCGGTGTATATATGGAAAATAATAGTGGGCCTAGGACACTCCCTTGTGGAACACCTATTGCGTTAAATATAAAATTTTAAAAAATTCCATTTAGGAGCACCCTTTGCCGATATAGTTTTTTAGAAACAATACAACAGAATGACTAAAACCAAAATATTTAAGTTTTTTACGTAAAATCTCATGATCAAGAGTATCAAAAGCTTTGCTATAGTCCAACAAAATTAAAATTGTATTTTTACTTTGATCATTTGCTCGAAAGATATCATCCGTTACATGTAACAACGCTGTTGTTGTACTATGGCCAACCAACACGGAAACCAGATTGCGTATTAGGCAAAATTATATGTTTGTCAAGATATGAATTTATTTGTTCTGCAATTATTTTTTCCAAAATTTTTGATAATGTTGGCAAAATACTTATTGGCCTGAAGTGAGATAACTCGACTGGATTGGAATTTTTAGGGATTGGAATTATATTCGCATCTTTCCATGCACGAGGAAAAACGTTTAATGATATGCATTTATTAATAATAAAAGTTAAATATTCACTTAAGTACGGTAGCACTAATGTTATCATTTTCAAATCTATGCCATCAGCTCCTTTTGCATTTGATTTAATGGTTCGTACAATAGATTCTACTTTTTCAACTGTAACTTTAGTAAAATTTAATTCCGTGACGAAATCTGAATATTTTCCATCATATTTTTCTAATATTGCATTATTTTTATCCAGATCTGGTACTTTTGGTAAACTACTAATAAAAAAATTATTCAGATCATTAATGGCACTGAAATCCACAAAAGAACTTTTATGTTTTTTGTTTATATTTAAATAGTCTAATGTTTTCCAAAATTCTTTAGGATTGCTTTTACTTTTTTGTTCTAAAAACGCTTTTTTTTTCTAATTTCACCGTAGTATTTACAATATTTCGTAGTTGTTTGTAATAGTTCCATAATGCCTCTGTACCAACTTTTTTGTATTTAGTATAGGCTTTGTCTCTGAGCTTCATCATGAATTTTAGATTTTGAGTTAACCAAGGAGCTGGCGGCTTAGATATTCTTACTGTTTTTTCTGGAGCATGAAAATCAAAAACTGCATTTATATTTAGATTCCAGTATTCTATCATTTCTTCAACGGATTGAAGATCATAAATATGTGACCAATTTATAAGATATAGATCATTAAGGAATATATTAAAATTAAATTCTGAGTAATCCCTAAATGTTCGAAAAATTTGAGGTTGTTTAATTTTTTTAATTTTTAAATTACAATTTACTCATGAGTGATCCGAAATACCTTCCATGTTAATGGCTTCAACATTGTTCACTAAATTTATATCTGATATAACAATTAAATCTATTACTGTACTAGAGTGTACCGTAATCCTCGTCGGCTGTGAAATTAATTGATGTAAACTATATTTACTTAAAAAACTAGTGAATTGTTTAGTATTATTGTTATTTAACTTTGAAAAGTCTACATTAAGTCTAGTAGTCTAGTCAGCCTATATCTTTTTTACATTGGGTAAGCATGATTTTTTTGGAACCTGGGAAACAAGTAGTTTCCGAGATATTTACACTTTACGAAAAAGGCTGACAGCCCCATTCTACAAGCGACTTCTGGCCTCTGCACAGTCTACATTTGGTTGTGTGCCAATGGATTTGAGGCGTACCATTGTTATCAGAGCCACTTCTCCTAGATATATATCTAGTGGTGGCAGACACAGCATCACCTCCATAGTTATAGTTGGTGTTGTTCGCATAGCCATAAGCATATTTTTTTTCTCGTTTTTTCTATTAAAGTTTCTAAGAAAATACTTCTAGGTATTCAAACTTAAAATTTTAAAATTACCTCAGTTTATTTAGTTAACTTCCTTCCTTCCATATAAAAAAACATAAAATTATTTTATTGTGTGATGACTATGGCCGTAACATTAATAAAATGATATATGAAAGAGTATCTCCTGCTAAATACCAAATTGAAACCGTTATCAAACCTGGGGCTTGTTTCGATCAAGTTATTGAAAATATAGAACCTTTAACTGCAAGCTATACAATGGACGACTATATTGTTATCATTGCAGGTTCAAATAATTTTCAGAGGAAAACAGACAAGTATCCATCTTTCAGAAATATTTGGGAAAAAGTTAAATTATGTTCACTTTCGAATATTATCATCACCACTGTGCCATATCAAAATTCAAAATTGGACAAGTTTATCTATAAATTTAACAATAAGCTAAGTGAATTTGTGTGGAAGCTGAATAAATGCATTCCTGGGAAAGTGCGTATTGTAGATGTCAACAAATACCATAAGGAAGAATCAAGAAAGTCTGATTTAGCCTGTGCAATTACTAACAACATATTGTGTAAAAATAATGACAAAAACTTAATATTTATTCAACTAAATAAAAATAATTATAGTGACAACACACATATTATTGATATGGAAGAAAATTCCTTGTCGCAAGAAAGTCCAAATATGAACTTAAGGACGTCCGAATCGGCAGAAGGGAAAAGTGAAGTTTCTGAAGCAACAAATGATGTCGGAATAAATTCAAGAGGAAATTTTTTAGAAGTACAGCGAGGGCAACTAATATCAAGATAGTTCATCAAAATGTGCAATGCATTAATAATAAACTTTTACAGTTAGAAGTATTTTTAAAAAATATAAATTGTGATATCTTTTGTGTGTCTGAATTTTGGGCAAAGAAAGACCAACTTATGTCCTTAAATATTAATGGATATTGTTTAGGTAGCTGTTACTGCAGAGAAAGTTTTAAAAATGGAGGTGTATGCATTTTCGTAAAAAACAGCTTAAATTATGTTAATCTAGATTATGCAAGTAACCTATCTGTAGAAAAGGATTTTGAATGCTCAGCTATAAAATACACGGTAAAAGAAAATGAATATTTTATAATTTTAACATTATATAGAAGCCCAGATGGAAATGTTTCCATCTTTATTGACAAGCTAAATATAGCGCTAAACATGCTGCTAAAAAATCATAAAAAACATAATATAATAATATGTGGCGATTTTAACATAAATTTTCTTTTGCCTTCTAAGAACCGCACAGACCTTTTAGATATTTTTAATTCTTATTGTATTACACCTACCATAAAGAAACCTACTAGAGTTAAATCTTGCATAGATAATATTTGTGTAAATTTGAATGAAGAATTGTACGAGAGTTCAGTGATAAATAATGGTATCAGTGACCACAGTGCCCAAATAATCTCGGTTCAAATTAAAAATGATATTAATAATAAAAAACGGGTAACATACAGAGAATTAAATAATCTTGATAATGTTCGACATTTTTGTAATTTACTTAAGAACGAAAATTGGGATAATATTTTAAATTCAACATGTGATGCAAATACTAAATTCGCTATATTTTGTGATACTTTTTTATATCATTTTGAATTAGCTTTTCCAGTAAAAACTAAAACTATAAAACATAATGAAATGTCAACAAAAAAATGGACAACAAACGGTTTAAAAATATCTTCAAAAAAATTAAAAGAACTATATACATTAACTTTAAATGGGGGTGAAGAAATAAAATTGTTTTATAAAAAGTATAAATCTATCTACAGACAACTTTTAAAAAAAGCTAAAAAAATGTATAACAATAGCCTACTTGCTAATACTAAAAATAAATCAAAAATGGCGTGGAACATAATCAGACATAATAATAATAATAATAAAAATAGGCATGAAATTATATTAAACGTAAACAATGCTCTAACAAATGATACTAATGTTGTTGGCAACCATCTAAATAAGTATTTCAATGATGTACCCAGTTTATTACTTCCTAAAATATCTCAAAATATTTCTCAGGAATTATGTATAAAACAAAACCCTTTCTCATTTTTTTTTTGAACCAGCTACTGAATTTGAGGTCTTGAGTATAGTAAAAAATCTTAAAAATTCCAATTCCTCAGGTGAGGATAATATCAGCACAAATTTATTAAAAAAATGTATAATGCCAATCCTGAAACCATTAACTCAACTCTTAAACTGTTCTTTAAATGAAGGAATTTTCCCCGAAAAACTAAAAGTTGCCAAGATAGTACCATTATATAAGTCAGGGTAGTGAACCTTTAAATAAGGAAATAACATTTAACAAAGTGGTAGAAAATTCCACAAACATCAATGTAAACCAAAATAATAACAAGAAATTTATCGATAATGAAAGGCCTGATAAAAAGAAAAAAAACGTCGCCGATGTTGGTCGCGATAAGATTGTGAATACTACTGATACTCAGACCAACACTGAATTTAGCAAGGTTGTCTCTGAACGACAACCCGCAATCATACAGAAGCGACATTCAACTAAGCGAGTCTATGGGAGCGCATCTCTACCAACGGCAACCAGTCAGGGCTGTCACAGTCTTTCAGCTGTGACTAGGAAAGCATGGTTATACGTAGGTAGGGCAACTCCTGGTACCTCAGCGACGGAGATAAACGACTACTTAGCGGAAAAATTTCCTAACAAGGAGTTTAATGTGGAACATCTCCCCAAATGGAAAAATGCGATTAGCGAATGCTTTAAGGTTGGTGTCGATCATGAATTATTGCCAGAATTATACAAGTCCGAAACTTGGCCTAAAGGCCTTCTTGTAAAAAAATATACATTTTTTCGAGATAATGAAAATAAAAATATCACAGACAAATTAGAAAATCGGTATATTAAGAATAAAAATCATAATTTTAATTTAATAAATATAAATGTCCAAAGTTTAAGAAACAAATCAATTGAAATGGATATATTCCTGAATGAATACTCACCTACAGTTTTATGCATCCAAGAACATTTTTTAAAAACCGATGAAATTTTGTTGTATTCAATATCAAATTATAAATTAGTTGACAGTTATTGTAGAACTATTTTGTCAAATGGTGGTGTAGCACTTTATGCTAAACAAAATTTTAAGATTGAGAGACTTACAATTGATTTTCCGAGAATTGAGCAAGATATAGAATATGTTTGTTCAAAGTTTGTTTTATTCAATACAAACTGTATTTTATTGTCAGTTTATCGATCACCAGTAGGAAATTTTGAAGTATTTTTAAAATCACTGGAAGAAATACTAAATTATTTATTTTCTATGACAAATTTCATTATTGTCTGTGGCGATTTTAATATCGATTTCAAACCTAATAGTAATCAACTAAACAGATCACAGGCTTTGCTGGGTATATTTACCACTTATGGTTTAAATGCTCATGTAAGTTCTATCACTAGAAATGCAACAAACACCATAATCGACAATATTTTTAGCAATATACCCACTAACCTTTTAAATTGTGAAGTTATACATTATCCACTATCAGACCACAATCCTCAAGCTCCTAGAGTCAATTTAGCTGTAGAAAATATATATAACAAAAAATATGTAGTTAAAAGGTCATTTAATGAAGGTAACATCAATACATTTATCAATCTGATTCATTCTGAGAACTGGGATGCGGTTTATGCAGAAAAAGACTCGGATGGTAAGTACAATTCTTTTTTGAAGATATTTCTATATTATTTTGACATTGCATTTCCTAAAACAAAAAAATCTGTCAATATTCATAGACATAAATGTTGGATACCTCCTGAAATTAAGCAATGGTCTATCTATATTAGAGACTTATATATATTACATAATAGGACAAATTGTGACAATATTTTAGAGGTATATAAAACTGAGAAAAAAGCGTATAAAAAATATATCAAAGAATATAAAACTCAACTAAACAATAATATAATTTCGAATTCTGGACACAAATCAAAAGCTACCTGGGATATATTTAATAAAAGTATTAGTAAAAAAAATAGACAAGATCAAAATGAATTTATCATCAAGGACCATCAAAATAATAAAATAACCGACCCAGATGCCTTAGTGCGCTTATTTAGTGAACATTTTTCTCTTTCTCCAACACAGCCTGTTAGAGAGAGAACAAATATGATAGTTCAAAATCGAGCAAATTTGTTTCTAAACCCTACTAATGCCCAAGAAATTATAGATATTGTTCTTGCCATGCCTAACAAAAAATCAACGGGTCTTGATGAAGTACCAATTTATGTCATAAAAAAAGTAATTGTAGAAATTTCTGAACCACTTTCCGCTATAATAAATAATTGTTTTCTGGAAGGAGTATTTCCTAATCAATTAAAAATTAACAAAACAATACCTATCCATAAAAAGGGCGATAAGGAAAACGTCGCAAACTACCGCGGTATATCAATCCCACCGAATTTCTCTAAGATTATTGAGAAAACAATTTATAACAGAATGATTTCTTTTTTTACTAAGCATAAAATAATTAAAGATTGTCAGTTCGGGTTTATGCCTCATTGTTCAACAGAACAGGCTATCTATCACTCACTAACTAAAATTATTACAGCGCTTGATTCAAATTTGAAGGTGGCCTGCTTGTATTTCGACATGTCAAGAGCGTTCGACACAATTAATTATACCATTTTGTTGGATAAATTAAATAGTTACGGTGTTCGAGGTACATGTAACAAACTACTCCAGTCATACCTTACAAATAGATCACAAGTTACTGCACTAACAACTTGCAAGGATGGAGTACTTCAAACTGTTTTTTCAGATAAAACTTGTATACTACAGGGTGTGCCTCAAGGATCTATACTTGGGCCTCTCCTATTTATTTTGTATACAAATGATTTAAAAGATTATACTAATATAGATTTTTTATATCAATATGCAGATGATAACTCCTGTGTTGCAACCGAAGAATCCTTAGTGGCTTGTGCAAGTAAACTTACCACAATATCCTCAAATATGTATAAATATTGTAATTCGAATGGCATAAACTTAAATGTAAATAGAACTACTCTTGTTATGTTTTCCCCAACTACTGATCTTGATTATTCGTTGTATGTTCAATTAAATGGTTCTTCAATCACACAAACGGAAAATGTAAACTTTCTTGGCATAACGCTAGATAGTAAGTTAAATTGGGAAGCTTATACTAATACTTTAATATCAAGAATTAATTCGTCCTGTTACCTAATACGATTCATGAGATACCAACTATCAGTAGACTCTCTAAGAATGTTTTATTTTTCATACGTACAAAGTATTCTAGAATATGCGATAATATTCTGGGGTTCCTCCCTACATTGGCAGAAAGTATTTGTTTGTCAAAAACGCATAATTAGGTGTATGATGAAGGTCTCTTGCAGAGATTCATGTAGACCTTTGTTTAAAGAATTGAAAATACTTACCATCCCGTCTCTTTATATTTATAAATTAGTTTTGTTCGTTAAAAAAAATACTGGTGAATTTACAAGAAATATTGATGTGTACAGATTGATGACAACAAGACATGGGAATGATCTCAGAATACCAGTACACCATCATAGTTTTTATGAAAAAAGTCCATGTTATAACGCTATCAAAGCCTACAATGCCTTACCACAAGAATTAAAATCTATTAATAACATTCATACCTTCAAAAATCAACTTAAATTGTATTTACTTGAAAATACATTTTACTCTTACAGTGATTTTTTAAATGCATAAAACTTTTGTTAGTAACTTCAATAGTGCAACTGATTATAATGTTTTCTACAGTTTTAGTTTTAGGGTTGTTTTAGTTGTGTGTTTTCTTTTTGCTGCTCTCCTTGTTTTTATATATTTTATATATGTTATATATTTTGTATTCTAATGTTTTATATTTTAATGTATTGTAATAACTTTTAATATTTAATTACCCTGACAATGCTAATGTCTTTTTTGTAAGATCTATAGCAATAAAGTTTATTCTATTCTATTCTATTCTATTCCATTCTATTCTATTCTATTCAGGTTGTATGTCAAATGTCGAAAATTATCGACCAATACCACTTTTGAGTTCTTTTTCTAAAATATTTGAAAAATATGTTGCCCAAAAAATCGTAAAATTCATTGATAAACACAAACTTTTTAATAGTAATCAATTTGGTTTTCGCACAGGCCTCTCTACGACAACGGCTATTATGCAGTTTTTAAACAATCTTTATGAAAGCTTAGATACAGGTAAGAAATGTGTAGGTATCTTTCTTGATCTGAGTAAGGCTTTTGATCTTGTGTGCCATTCTCGTCTTATAAATAAACTGGAGAAGTATGGTGTAAGAGGTCAACCATTAAAATGGTTTAAAAGCTACTTATGTGACAGAGCACATTTTGTCCAAATTAATAATATTAAGTCTGATGTCCTTGGAACCTCAATCGGAGTACCGCAAGGGTCCGTTCTAGGTCCTTTACTGTATATAATTTTCGTAAATGATTTTTCTCTTGATGGCTCTTTATTATTTGCCGATGACTCATCTTTCTTAATATCAAATTCAAAAATAGAGCACACGATAAATGAAGCAAATCTAAAGATCTCACAAGCTCACGAATGGTTCACTGAGAATAACCTGATTTTGAATAATAATAAATCTGCATTTCTAAGATTCAGTAACTTAAAAGAAAATTATCAGGAAAGTCTTTTAATAAAAACAAAAAATGGTACTATTAGACAAGAACAAGCTTTAAAGTTTTTAGGCTTATATATATCTGACAACTGTTCCTGGTCTATGCATATTGATAATATTTGTAAAAGAGTTGCCCCGGTATGTTATTGCATAAATCAGTTACGTGATATTGTGGACCGGTCTGTATTGGTCATGTATTATTATGCGCATTTTCACTCCGTAATTTCTTATGCGATAATTGCCTGGGGAGCTGCAAGCGATAGTGTCAGAGTTTTTAAATTGCAAAAAGAGCTTTGAGATTTATTTTTGGATTAAATAAACGAGAGAGTTGTAAAAATTTGTTTAAGCAATTAGGAATATTAACATTACCTTGCATTTTGTTACTTAATCTCTTAATGTATGCTAAAACAGAACTAAGCACAAATTCGCTTAATAATACTCGCAATGGCACAACCCTTGAAATTCCTCTACACAGATTAGCTAAATATAAACAAAGCCCTAAGTACCTGGCTATAAAAGCTTACAATCATTTACCTGATCGGTATAAGAATCTACAACTAAAGCATTTTAAATTAGAACTCAAAAAGATATTAATAGATAAATGCTATTATTCTCTGAATGAATATCACGATGATAATAGTTTGTAACCAATCCACTTATATCATTTTTTTATTTCCTTGTTATTTCTCCATATATATTAGGTATGTTATTTTTATTTATATGTGTATATTTTATATCAGTGTTCCTGTATATATGTAAAATGTATGTACATTCTGCATGTACGAGTATATACTTGTATATATGTACCTTATTTTATTATTATTTTTAAGTCTGTTATTTTAACCTAGTTCACTATTTTTTTTTTATTGTATTTTAACTGATGATTTTTTCTATTTGCAATCGACTTATCCTATATCATGTTTTTGTGATCAAAAGGATTAATAAATTATTATTATTATTATTTACTTTGTTTGCTTCGTTTATATCTTTTGTCTCGTTAATATAATTTATTGCTACGTGTTTACACCTTCCAATAAATATTATTAATATTTCGCTATTTTGTAGCCTATTCTTTGAAGAAAGTGTAAAAGCACTAGCACATAGTAGTAGAACAAAGTACTTTAAACCTATCACAGAGAGCCCGAAAAATTCCGAACGAAGTCGGAAAGATTCTCTAGTTGAAAACAACTTAAATTATACGGTGATTTTTCATTAAACTATCTTAAATACAGTTATAAATAGTATACTAAATTTTATACAGACACAGTCGCTTATGCTGATTTCTTAGACTAAATAACAGAAAAAATTGTATTGATTTACGATTTGGATTAAGAAATAATCTTTCTTAAAACAAGTCGTTTTTTTTAACAAGAATTAAAATTTAGCCCATTTGTGGTATAGGTCAATCCATCAGGGACACCCTGTGTATAAAAACCGATTAAAAAACATTTTCCAAGCTATACATGGAGTTGCAAATTTTGGAAATTGAATTTTTGTTGCAGTCTCCCATGGCGCCCGGCATGCGCGGAGGCCTGGATTCGCCCGTATGTTTTCCAATTTCCAACGGAACCGGAAGCAACCAATTTATGCCGCCGATGAACGCCAGCTACAGCAAACTGGAGTCACCCTTGCCGCCTCCGCCGCCACCTCCGACGAATACGGTGCATACCAACTACATGCAGGTGCGGCACATTTTGCACGTTGTTATTCAAAATAAATCGATGCATGTGACATATGTCCTTACTAACGGGCACATTTTGTGCATGTTGAGGTTCTTAAATCGAAATTCAACAATGGGTGTGATTATTTTGTCACGTTTTAGCTACTGTAGCGAAAAATATTAAAATATGCATGTGTCGGGATTACATATTAAAACATCTTTGTACAGAAGGCACAAACAAAGACTTACAGTAAAAATTATACGTATGACATACCGTATAACCAGCAATACAAGTTTTCTTGTCGATGTAGATTCGATAGGTACATATTTTAATCTTTACCGACAATACATTTATCGTCCTTAAAATAATTTATTTCTAAAATTTTTTTAATTTAACAAATAGGAAAAATTCAGCTTGGGGTACACAAAAAAAATGGGAACGTGGAGAATGTCAGAATGTTTCCGTTGCCTTTTAGTACAAAACGTCAATCCAAACTCTTTTTGTTCACTTTTGTTCCCTGTCGCACTTTCCCAGAATTGTGGCAAAGCAAGTGGAAAATTTAGTTATTTTTCTTTTACTTCTGTATAAAACGTTGATCTATCTAAACACTTTTTGTTCTTTATACTCCAGGCGTTTTAGCTGTAAAATTGTCCTCTGTGCTAAATTCGTGCCCTACGATTTTTTTAATTGTATTTATTTGGACGTCTTGAATGACACTTGGTAGTTACGCCACGATAGGTCGCGGAAACCGCAGATTCGTGATTAATTCAGTTTCTATGACCCAAACTGGAATAACACCTATTATAAAAGTTGTACATCTGTAAATTCTGTACCTTAAAGGTCCTATACATTTCTTTCGCACGCCTAAACGTTTTGGAAATAAGACGCGGACTAAGTGAAAATGCATACTAAAGCATATTTGGTTATACTAAAGCATATTTGGTTATATCCCCATATTTTGGCTCAAAGAATCTACCCCTGAACGATGGCCTATTATTTATGGTCCACCCTGTATGCATATTTAACCAACTATATACTTATACCTTTCTGGGATTCTATTATTTAAACGAATTAATAAAATAAAATGTTGATGAAACAGGCAAACGTCTTTTTTTGAAACAAACAATTAAAGAAGGAATTTGTTTTAGATATTTTTCAATAATTGCAATGTTAGTTTGTTCTTTTGCATTTAATGTTACAGTTTTTATTTATTTCAAAAAGCTTCCTGAGTCTTTACAGTAAAATAATAATTTTCAATTTTCATAAATTGAAGGCTCTGTGTACAAGTTAGTTTATTTGTGAATATCATGAAATTTGGGATATGTGGGCTTTCGAGGGTGCTGAACATAACTACGTCGACAGATTTTCGACAAAAAGTCGCTAATATAAATTACTGAAAAATCGCATAGAAAAGAAATAACAGGCCGTGGGGTGATACCTGACCATCGCAACGGGCTGTGCAGATACATATTAGCTGCTTCCACTTTAAAAAAATCATATCAGTTATGCGTTAAGTAAAAGGGGTCTGTAAATGAAAAGTGAAACACATTGTATTTACATGGATTTGTTATAATTTCTTCCTAGAGTGGTTTTTAAGTGTTCTAGATAATGTCTTATTTGTTTTATATATCACACAGGAATTTTTTTGTCTAACTTATTAAAATATAAAAGAGTGGTTCAGTGTTAGATGTCAATCTCTCAATCCAGCTAATAAGCAAACAATTTTCCCTGCCGTCGAATTTAGTAGAGACATTTACTATAAAAATTCTTTTCTTTGCAATTAACACAAATTTGTATGATTCAGTTTTAGATTTCACATTTTCACTCTTTAAAACACTCGTAGACATGTAGGCAACATTAAAGTTGACTTCATAATATTTCCCTAGTTTTCTTTCTTTGATAGGCCATTATATAAGTTTTTTTCGACTTAGGCCACCATAATTAGAATTGCTATGAAACCAAATTGTGTACTCCATTTGACCAACGTTCCACCCTCTTAAGGCAGCCCAGAATGATTTAATACCTGCAATAAGATACAGATTCTAACGCTGACGAAGACAAATTAAACACGACTGACAAAATTAATTGGTTCAAAGACTTGTTCGGTCTAAAAATACTTTTGGGAGAATTTTAGATTTAGAAGTGTAATCCGGGACTTTATTGTGTCCGCCTCTGCATCCTTATATTTCCGTTCGTGCCCCAGTCTTTACCCGTGTCCTGGGTATCCTTGTCCTACAGCTATTTGTATAGAATACAAATCGAAATTCTCTGTAAATAAAACTGAAGCACAATGATTTTTATGTCACTCAAAACTGTCCAGGCTATTACAGTCCTGACAGGGTTCCTTACATTTACCATATATCGAATATGAATACTACTAGAAATATTTAAATGTAGTTTTGTATTATTTTTTTATGCTACTATCTAATTTTTCTTCACGGAAGTTATAATAAAATTTTGCCTAACTTTTACAACTTTCAGTTATCATGTGCATAAACCAATTTAATGACTGCTACTTCAGATAATATTGTAGGAACAGAACTATATCCACGTTTATAAAAAATTGTATCGAATAAACCAAAGTCTTCAGGTGGCAGCAGAGAGAATATCAAGGAATTTAAATCCTTGAAGTGCGCTGGTCATGGAAATGGGCCTCTTCTAATCTTACTATTTGAAAAAGTGTTATTTAAATGATCGGATACAATAATATGAAATAAGGGGAAGCTCTATTGTACAATGTACATGAACCACATGTTTAACCGAGTTTGTAGAAGAACGCTATCTAAGAGCATCCCGAAAGGGTTGTGAAGGAAATCCAAGTATACACGTCTCCATCTAAATGGTGGTACCATTTAGATTAGATTAGATTAGCAAAGGAGCTGGTTGTTTAGCCTTTACCACCGCGACTTTTTCAGGTCTATTGTGATGCTCCCAGGATATCTTCCTTATAGTACCTCATCCAGCTTTGTCCTTTGTAATAGACTCCATAGCTTTGATAAAGGCCCTTTTATATAGCTGTCCGCCCTTGGTTTTTCTTCTCCGAGTACTTGGAATCTCAGCCTCACCAGGCCTTCACAGTGGCACAATACGTGAACTGAGGTTTCCTCTTCCTCTTGGCAGAATCTGCATGTCGCGTCCTCTGCCAGGCCCATTAGACTCATGTGTCTATTGAGCCGGCAGTAGCCAGTTAGAAGGCCTACTATTACTCTGATGGCCTTCCTATTCTGGCTTAGTAGGCCTTCCGTAAATTTGGCCGAACGTTCTTTAATGAACTCTTTGGCCTGTCTGTCTTGGGAGATTTCTCCACCATTCCAGAGATTTATTTTGCACCCATTCCTTAATGGCTGCTCATATGCATGGCTTTGCCACGCCACAAAAGGGCTCGGGTCCTATTGGGGCTTCAAGTGCGCCTTCCTTGGCCAGTTGGTCAGCCTTTTCCCTCTGTGTCCCTCGTATCCTGGTACCCATGCCAGGGTCACTCTGTTCTGACTTCCCAGCTCTGTAAGGGCCGTCAAGCAGTCCCACACCAATCTTGAGTTGATTTGCATGGAACTGATTGCTTTTATTGCCGCTTGGCTATCAGAGAAAATGGCAATCGACTGGTTAACAGTACCTCATCCTATTATCTCCCTTGCGCAACTGTATGGCGATCACTTCAGCCTGAAACACCGTTGCGTATTTCTCTAGACTTATCGGGATATTGGCTTTTGACCTTGTCCCGTAAATCCCGGCTCCGACTCCTTGTTCTGTCTTGGAGCCGTCAGTGTACCAGACTGTTTGTGCTGTTATGGGAGGACCGTTTTTCCAATCCTCCCTGTCTGGTATAACAGTCTGAAAGTTCTTGTTGAAGCTATACCTGGGGACCATTACATCCGTGGGCATGCCTAGAATGGGATCTGCCCTCATCTCCGAGTATAACTTCTGGTACTCCGTCCCGTGTTGCTGGCTAATTGGCGTTTGGCCTTGCATTAACCTGTGCACCACTGACCATTGGTCCATTGGTGGTACCATTTACTAGTACTATTAATAAGGAATTTATTCATATGTCGTATTAAAATGTGCGATAAATACAAATAAAATTACAGCTAAAAGAATATAAGAAAATACAATTTGATTCTAATTACCTTGTTACACATAAGGTGGTTTTAGAATACAAAAAATTGACACGAAACATTACAACAGTTGTCCAAAATGCTGTTCATTAAGGTCAATGCACTTCTGAACTCGCATAGCTGTTTCTCGAAGAACGTTCGCAAATTGCGGGGCGGTTATGCTATTAATTGCTCGTCTTACTCGTAGATCCAGGTCTTCACGGATTGTAACGGCGGTTGCATAGACAATATTTTTTAAATGACCCCAAACAAAGAAATCAAAAGGCGTTAAACCAGGTGACCTTGGAGGCCACCTCACAGGACCATTCGTCGATATTACTTTTTCTCCGAATCTCCGTTGAAGGTAATCAATTACTATCCTTAAATTATGAAGAGGAGCGCCATCTTGTTGGAAATACATTCCCTGTCCTAAATCTAAAGGTAACTCATCTAAAATGCCCTCAATCTCATTTTCCAGGAATGTCAAGTATCTGGCACCAGTCAGAGGTCCTTCAAATATTATTGGATCAATGATTCTACTACCGGTTATTCCAAGTCAAATATTGAAACCCAACTGCACTTGAAAGTTACCCTCCCGTAATAAATTTTGATTTTCTTGTTACCAGTATTTTGTATCTTGTGAGTTAAATAATCCAAATTTGTAAACCTAGACTCGTCCGAAAATAAAATCGGTCCCAAAAAATCATTGATTGGCTGCACGTTATTATACAAAATCCAATTGCAATATTCCATCCTACGTTCGTAATCACTTTCGTACAAATGCTGGTGCAATTGATATTTAAAAGATTTATAGTGGTATTTGTGCAAAATTCGGCTTACTGTTTGGTGACTGATGTCCAATTCAAACCCAACTTACCTTAAAGAAACAGTCTTATCAACTTCTATTCGAGTCGAGCCAAAACATATTAATCCGTTCCTTCGTCAATAATGAAGTTTTCTTCGGGATCATTGTTGGGCTCTCTTCGGAATTGGTTTTCGAAACGTTTAAATAATTTTTGCTGGACTGTCTATCAGGATATTGTTGGGCATAAATGTCGGTAGCCGCAATTGCATTTCTTTTATTCCCCATAAATAATTAACATGTCCACTTTTTCATTTCTTGTATAAATTTGCGGCATTTTGAACACAATTAACAAGTATCTTAAACAATTTTTAGACATAATAAAAACACCGTTAAACCAACAAATGTTTGACAAGCTAAATATTTCATTGTTTTCAAAGCCAACTTAGTTACTTCTTAACATTTAATTAGAACAAATTGTATTTTCTTATTTTCTTTTAGCTGTAATTTTGTTTGTATGGCACATTTTAATACGACATATGAATAAATTCCTTATTAATAGTACTAATAAATGGTGCCACGGTACCGATATGGTTCCATTTGAAAAAATTGAGTTTTGCCTCAAAAACAATTTTGGTGAAATTTATTTGCTCATAAATCACGTAATTTAGTGTTTTTAACGGGATTTCGATTTTTGTAGCATTACACGGGTCATTTAGAATAAATCGGAACCATCATGGCACACTTAAATAGAAAACTAAAAATTATATTATAAAAAAAATCGATGTTTAAAATGTCATTTATTTGGCATCGTTGGATTCAGAAAATTATGCAGAATGCAATAATATACAGGGTTAGTGTCACTTCCGGCGAAACCGGAAGTAAAAAAAAATCAATTGTATGTCGAAAAGTGTCGCTTATTATGTATGTAGTATATCTTAAATTTCAATCAACTATCTCCAAAACTAAAGGAGAAAGGAGGGCTGTACCATGATCCTGTTACACCCGGTATACTCGTATGTATGTAAAAACTTTTAGTCCATGAAAAAGTTGAAAAAACCCCAAGAGTTCTGTAACAAGTATGAAATATAGCTACTCTCCCGCTTTCGAGGGCGCCTAACACAATAGCAATATTTTTAAGGTACCGACCCCTCAGCAACTACCCTTAAACTCGAAAAATCATCCCTATTTCGCGTTTTTTCCATCGTAGGCATGTGAATCGGTTTGGGCAGGATTCGGGTAGGCCGTATGAAATTTAACCATACAACAACTTATCCACCGCCGGGGTTAAACTACCCTCTCCCCTAAAATATCCCCAAAAAATCAAAATGTATGAAAATTTGTTTATCCCCGTTTTCGAGGGTGCTCAACATGATGGAAATATTCATTTCACGCACGGTGAACTTGCGGGGAAAAAAAATATTAATTTAACCAAAAAAAAGCGGAAACAAAAGAGAGTGGACTGTATAACGGCGCGAAAGAGAAATTAAGGATCCTACTTTTCAGATTTCTTCCTCTGGGGTCCAGGTTCTCGGAGGCCTCCGGCTGCAGATATTGCAGGTAGATCCTAAATTCGTGGTCGTCGTTGCAAATACACACACAAAACAAATTAAGCGGAAATAATTATTAGCGGGTAAGTCACAATAAGAAGCGGGTAGAAAAATATATATAAACGTAAGCTATAAAGTTGTGAATACTCTCGTTGTACGAAGAACCACCCATAAAATCATCCTTTTTCATATTTCTTGGTACTGATCATGTGGGGACTCGTTTGAGAAATTATAACATATTTTTCTGTTTGACTGATAGCTTTTAATTGTGTCTAATGATCTAAGATCATAAAATGAATATTCACAAAGCGCAATTGTTTAAGGCAGTGGCCAATTGAAAATGGTGATTATTCATCGTTACAAAAGCAACAATATCTCTGTTCATATCATTCGTTATTTAAACAATTCAATAATAAATTAAAGCTGGTAAAAAATTCAATTTTCTCGTATTTCAGATGGTTAACGAAAAAATTCAGCTCAAATGAAATTTTCTAACTCTACAAAACAAATAAACATGAAATTTGTACAGTTAAATATGATAGGGAAATTCCTTCCGATAAAAACTTACGGGATTAATATATTTATAGTGTTATCTGTTCAACATCAGCTTCGTATTAAAAATTAAGTATAACATTTTTAAAATTATCAAAATATACACATCAACTAGTAAGGAGCGGTTATAGTGCGGTCGACTGAACTACTAAATCATATTTTCGCTTTGGTTTATATTCTTATATTAGCTTTTGTCAGCTGATGTATATTTTTGTTCCTAAAAAGTATTATTTCTTAATTTAAAAAAATAACAAATAAAATATTTTAAGAACATTTTAAAATTCATTAAATTACATAATAATTAACAATTTTGACTCGATGTTTTCAATTTAGTCTATAATAATATAGAATATAAATTAAAAACTATGTGCTTTAACATAGTAAAATTAACCAACCCCCTTTAAGATTGTACATGACCAACCTTTAAAGTTTTACTTCATTTCTTCGTATTATCTTTAATATACCTCATTATTTAATAATATAATAGAGGAATAATATACACGATAAAAAAATAAGCCCCAATTCTTCAGATGCAGACGCAGACATTATTTTAAAATTCCATTTGTGGATGATTTATCTGAATCCACTTTGCTGCTATTGAGGCAGATTCATGGAAATTAAATTTATTTGCGGCGTTCAACTTAAAATATGTTATCAACCCCATTTACGAGCATCCGTGCAAGCCCGAAACGTGTTATTTAATATAACAAGGGAGAAACGAGAATAGGAAATTTCATGTATATAGTACAGTTATTTTAGAGTTGTCGTATGTTCGAAATACGCTCTCTTCGGTCGCTTACTCTTCCGCATATGTCATTGTTTAAATTTAATTTTTACATTTGACTAAATGTTTAGTATTAATTAGATATTAAATATTTTCAAAAATAACCACCGATCGAGTACAGCTATCTAGAACATAGTAAATATTAACTTATATCAAACTCAAAACTCAATTTGTAAACCCCCTTCCGCACAAGCCCTGGCTTCTGGAATTGGCGATTGTCTAATTTCTGTGGTGTTATTTATTTATTATTTATTTATATTAGAAAGAAAAATGATAATAATAATGCATCTTTGTTAGCTAAAAAAGCTACAATTGAATCTTAACAATATATGAAATAGCTGATTATTCACTGGCTTCATTATCTTAAATTTATACATATAGCAATAACTGTTATGTTTAGATTAGAGTAGATTAACAAAGGAGCTGGTTATTTAGCCTTTACCACGCGACCTTTTCAGGTCTATTGTGATGCTCCCAGAATATCTTCCTTATAGTAACTCATCCAGCTTTGTACTAGACTCCACAGCTTTGATAAAGACCCTTTTGTATAGCTGTCCGCCCTTGGTTTTCTTCTCCAAGTACATGGAATCTCAGCCTCGCCGGGCCTTCACAGTGGCACAATACGTGAACTGAGGTTTCCTCTTCCTCTTGGCAGAATCTGCATGTTGCATCCTCTGCGAGGCCCATTAGACTCATGTATCTATTGAGCCGGCAATGGCCAGTTAGAAGGCCTACTATTACTCTGATGGCCTTCCTATTCCGGCTTAGTAGATCTTCCGTAAATTTGGCCGAACGTTCTTTAATGAACTCTTTGGCCTGCCTCTGTCTTGGGATATTCCTCCATCATTTGCACCCATTTCTTAATGGCTGCTCGTGTGCATGGCTTTGCCACGCCAGAAAAGGACTCGGGTCCTATTGGGGCTTCAACTGCGCCTTCCTTGGCCAGTTGGTCAGCCTTTTCGTTTCCTCTGTGTCCCTCGTGTCCTGGTACCCATGCTAGGGTCACTCTGTTCTGACTTCCCAGCTCTGTAAGGGCCGTCAAGCAGTCCCACACCAATCTTGAGTTGATTTGCATGGAACTGATTGCTTTTATTGCCGCTTGGCTATCAGAGAAAATGGCAATCGACTGGTTAACAGCGCCTTGTCCTATTATCTCCCTTGCGCAGCAGTGTATGGCGATCACTTCAGCCTGAAACACTGTTGCATATTTCCCTAAACTTATCTTTTGACCTTGTCCCGTAAATCCCGGCTCCGACTCCTTGTTCTGTCTTGTAGCCGTCAGTGTACCAGACTGTTTGTGCTGTTATGGTAGGACCGTTTCTCCAATCCTCCTGTCTGGTATAACAGTCTGAAAGTTCTTATAGTTATATGAAAGTTATACCTTGGGACCATTACATCCGTGAGCATGCCTAGAATGGGATCTGCCCTCATCTCCGAGTATAATTTCTGGTACCTACTCCGTCCCGTGTTGCTATCTAATTGGCATTTGGCCTTGCATTAACCTGTGCACCACTGACCGAGCTTGTATGAATACGTGTAAAGGTGGCAGGTCCAAGAGGACCTCAAGTGCAGCCGTAGGAGCAGTTTTTATAGCCCCCGTGGCGCACAGGCAAGCAAGCCTTTGTACGCCACTTAACAGCCTTATTGCACCGTCTTAGTCCACCATACCACTGATCCATAGGTTATCATGGGTCTCACTACCCTGGTGTATAACCACAGGTTCATTTTGGGATTTAACCCCAGTTTTTTCCACATATTTGCCTACACTTTCCCAGGGCGATTGTGGCTTTCTGTGTGACTTTTTGGATGTGAAAGTTCCATGTTAATTTTTGGTCAAAAATGACTTTAAATATTTTGCCTCACAGGCAAATGGAATTTCCACTCCGTTGAGCCTTAGGAGCTTTAGGCCTTGCAGTGCTCTTATCTTGAATTTATACATATAGCAATAACTGTTATGTTGTAAAATAATCAATATTCTTTTCTATTATAACTAACACATAATTTGATGAAAGTATTATATTTTCACGTTGTATTTCATTTGGTAAACCTGTTGAATAACTGAATACCCTTAGAGAACAAAGATTTCTATTCCATTAAATTGTCATGTCTCTCTATCAGTGTCATTTCTACAAGTGTTATATCAATGACTATTCCATTCCAACAATGTTAAATCGCCATAGAAACGATGCATATCAGTGGGTATTTGGACGCGTAAAAATACCATCGGATATCATGCTAGTGGTGGAAGTGAGTATTTTACTAACAAATTAATTAAAAGTTTTGTAGTTTTTTTCTGCCAAGAAATCTGTAAATTGCCTCCACACACAATCTCGTGTTTTCTTCGTATTTAATGGAACGGAACGGTTTTCTGAATATCTTCATCAATTTCACATTCTGATTTGTCACCAAACCTTTTTGAACTAGTTTCCATATCAGAACAGAATTCATTTCCCTATTATTCGTCAAAGAGAATGCAAATAATTTTTATTAAATTTCATTTTTCAAATTGACAAAAGTTTGTTTACTCGTTTCTATGAAAACTACGTGGCTTATTAAGCGAGCGGTGCACCCCTAAAAAGATGAATAAAAAAGTCGCAGAACTTCCCAAATAAAGTTGCCGAATTGAAACCAATTGGAATCGATTAGTTACGTTTTAAGGGACAAAAAATGTAAATAAAATTTTTCTGTCCGAGTGGCAGGTAATTTGTTATTAACAATGAAATTGCAAAGTAAAAAAAAATGAAAAAAAATCATTTAACAATACATTTTTGAAGTAAATTGGGTAAAAATAAACACTTTTTGTATCTTGTAATGTTTTCAAAAAATGCACTGTTTTTGAGTTATAGGCGATTTAAGTTCCGAAAATGGCCAAAAGTCGAACTTCAAAAATTCATATCTCGGCTTCTATTGAACTTTTTTTAATATTTTGGGTCGCAAAATGATCGCTGCTACTTATACTTAAACATACTATTTTTTGTAATTTTTTTTTCATCCTGAAATTTATCATCGAAATATCGCCTTTTGCGACTAAAAAAATATTATGTTTTAATATTCCTTGTCTATGGGTATATATTTGTTACATATTATATTGCCTATAAGATATTCATTAAACTTGTTCGCTATTATAAAGTCATTTTCAATTACTTCATTCCTAAACTGGGCGCCTAGTGGGTTTTGTTCTGACATATTTCTTTCAAGGGTTTCCACATATTTTTTGAGTCATTTTTATTATCGTCGATCTTTCGTTCATAATAATTCCGTTTTTTTAGTCTTCTTAATAATAATAATAATAGTTTATTGGTGTCACTAATACAAAAGTATTTTACACAAGTCATTGGTACGACATAAAAATAAAAAGTAATATAAATTGTATAATAAAATAGATAAATTTAATAAAACACATATATAAAAAGTAATATATATATACACAGTTAAGTAAAACCAGAGTAGCGTAATAAAATTATATATATATATAAAAAAAAATGTAGTCACAAAAAATTTGAAGAGATATATTCGTCAATAGTATAGAAGGCATTAGTTTTTAGAAATTTTCTAAGAGTATTTCCAAATGGAATATACTCGAGTTCTCTAATTCTTTCTGGTAGATGATTGAATAACCTTATTGCGTAGTAATTTGTTCCATTGCGGGATTTACTAAGACGAAAAAAATCTGGACATATATTTTGCTATTTCTCGTAGAATATCCATGAGTTTCCCTATGAGGAGTGTACCTCAACAAATTTCTTTTAATATATAACAGACATTGTAAGATATACGTGTTGGGCAACGTTAATATATTTAATTCTTTAAAAGCGTGTCTACAGTCTTCTCTGTAATTTAGACCGTATATAATTCGTATCGCTTTTCTTTGAAGTGCAAACACATTTGTACTGTGACCTGAATGACCCCAAACCAAAATAGCTATACGATAAGGAGGAATGTATAAGACCATGATAGACTGTGATTAGTGTTTTCTGGGACACATTACTTACAAGATTTCTGAGTAGATGTATGTTTGTTGAAATTTTTTTACAAAGAAAATTTATGTGCTAATCCCACGACAACTTATTATCGAGATAAACTCCGAGAAATTTAACACTACCTTTATTAGTGTTTTCGACTAAGTTTCTTAGACTCAATACCATAGTTTCAGTTTTTGACTGATTTAAACAAAGTTGATTTTTGTTTGACTGAATGATGGTGGTGTCATCTGCAAATAGGACAAATGTTGACGAGGTGATATCAGTTAAATCGTTTATATATTAGAAATAATATGGGTCCCAATATAGAACGCTGTGGCACGCCGTATTCCATCTTTACTAAACTTGAGTTTGAATTGGATGAGTAACATATTGATAACGATTTGTAAGATATGATAGTAATGATGTTACCTCGTTTCGTTTTTTCTTATATGTTTCCCAGTCTTCCTTTGTATTACTTATTGTTGCAGCTGTTTGTCTCAAAAGAAAACAATAGGTAAGAACATTAACTAAAATCACAATAGAAATCACTTATGCAACTATTATTTACTGTAGTGAGATGGTACCTTACTCATTAGTTTAGCTATTATGTAATAAATTTCCCGAGGATGTCACCTACGGTGTATGACGAAACGTCGATATCAAAAACCAGCGTTTGATGCGGCATCCATCCGGCACGAGGAAACCTTCAATCCAAACTGAATTATTTTCCTATTTACTGTACTAAAATTCCGTTTCATTCATGTTTGTGTACGCGCAGCGGCCCGTTTGGTCTTAAAAGGCAACAAGTGGTTGGAATTTGTAATGGCAATTAAATGTATATTAAATTTCGTATATTATGTTTTACGATTTAATGCCTTCCGTCATTTCATTTCAGTCGGTTATAAAAAGTGCCGGTAACGTTCTGAGTGACGGAAAACAAATTGGACGGTGTTTTAAGTGATTTGCTCTCTTTCATTTTCATTTTTCGTTTTCAGCCCAATCCGCTGGCCCAATTACAGCAGCAGGCGGAGATGTGGCACAATTACCAAGACGATATGAGGCCCAGATCATCCGGTAAGTGTTGATAGATTTAATAATAATGCACAGTAATTACTGCATTACTCGGTTTTGTCAGTGGAATATTTACTGGATGTACAGGATTGAAGTTTCGGTGAAGACAGTGAAATTTCATACGTATGGTTATCAATTCGTCAAGAAATAATCATAATCCAAAAAATCATAACACCAATAGAGTGTGGAAGAGCTGAATGAAATAAATTCAGTATTTCAATTATTGTGCATATTTATAAAATATCCCGGGACATGTCGATTTTGGATCTGAAGCGTGATCAACATAACCACATCCGTTATTCTTCTTCTTAAGTCAGCTATATCGCGTTGCTTAGTTTTGTATACCATACTTTTAATGTATCCCCATACAAAGAAATTTAAATGTATAAGATCAGGAGAACGTGATGGCCGTTCTGGTGATCATCGTCTCCCTATCCACCGATTTGGAAATGTTAACTCGAGGTATTGTCGGTCATCGATTCAGTAATGTGCTGGTGCTCCATCCTGCTGGAATCATATTAAATCCGCTGAAACTTGTGGATTTGCTTGAGCAGGATATAAGTTGGCACGACACCATTTTGGAGCAGAGCTAAATAATTATCTTCATTCAAATTGCCATCAACGGAAAAGAGACCAATGACATAGTTTCCAATTATCTCCGCCCAAACATTTACCTTTATAGGATGTTGCGTATGTAATTCTCTCATCCAGTGAGGATTTTCATTAGCCCAGTAGCTACAGTTTTGACGATTAACATGGCCATGAACAATAAAAGTTGACTCATCCGCAAACAAAACATTTTCCATTTCGATAACATTGTTATCTAACCCTGCATCATTTGTTCAACGTTTTTCTATCAAAATCGTCTTCACTAAGCTTAGTAGCGAACAATTGAGGAATGGGAAACATTCAATGATAAAGCTGCTAGTCGACTTGAATTATGTGAGTTTTCTTCAAACTCAAGGAGTATATCTAATTTGGCATTGGAAGCTTCTTTTTATATCTGCCGTACATGTCCATTTTCGCGAAACTGCTGTATACTTTATACGAGCACAATTGAAACTGGTCAGTGTTAAAGCACAGGACCGTGCGCACTGAACTTGATATGTTGTCCTATATATTTAGCAATGGTATCGAGATTCGAATGGTAGTTGAAACTGTGCAGGCGAGGCCGAGACTGGCAATGTAATCAGCCTGAATGAACCATCTACGACTGCACTGATTTAAAGATAATAAAACGGACAGGTCTACTAGCATAAAAAAACTCGTAAATCGTTTCTCAGCAGTCAACGTGGACTTGTGAGATGTGCTGTCAATGTGCCAGTGCATTGCCTATTATAATATCAAGCGTAAGAGTTTAGTTTGTTTTACTATATGAAAGGTAAAATATTTTAATTATTTACTAATTTACCATGGCTTTCTGGAGACCATTTGAAACAGAGGATAATATAATAACGCCCGAAAATCTTATCATTTTCTTATAACAAGCATTTCTATTTACCTCCGCCCATGTACAATAAAGAGATGCCGACTGTTTTTAGTTTTTATACGGTTTCAATTATATTCGTATACACTATATTGTACGTTGGGATATAGGTGGCAAATCAGGAAATTACAAATATAAGGCGATAGAGAAAATTTTACATGGAGCAACGCGACAGAAAAATAAGTTTGTTCTGGTGAAACTAAGAATACCCTGTGTTTTCCCACTTCGAGTCCGTGGGGAACCTTTTTTTTCGCTTAAAAGGGGTAAGTTGATCATTTTGAAGGGTGGTTTTTCAGTTTTCGTTTATTTTAGATCCTTTAAGTTACTAGTTAAGAAACAGGAATGGTACCATTTTATTGTCTATGGTCAAGGAATCTTCGGTTCAAATTTTGTGAAAATCGGTTCACGGCCTCCCACGATATGTACATATAAAAGGTGGGGCAATAGTGCGTTGGACCTCGATATCTCGAGTTCTACAATACCTAGAAATTTTTTTAAAAAATTGCAAGTAAACTAGATAAAAAAGTCTATAACTGGAAATTTTTTTTGGAACATACAGGGTGAGCCGACGAAATTACAGAACCAAGTGCCTTTTTTCTTAATAGAATGCTATGTATATCAGTACATTTTTTGAAGCCTCTTTCTAGGCTCTATTCATAAGTTTTAGCAAACAGTCAATTTTCGTCACGTTTGAAGTACAAAAAGTACATTTAATAAGATTTTTTTCACTTTTTGGAGTATCAGAAGTTATTCTGTGAGCATTTCTGAGTTGTTTCATACTGGGCTCATATTTTTTAAAAAATTGTTATGCACAGTTCTTGCAGGAAAATCTTAATTTATAATAAAAAGAAATTTGCTTTAAACAGCTGTAACTCGTGAACCATTCATCGTATGAAGGTCATCTGGAGCCATTTTACAGATAAATTAATTCTCTTCAAAAAACCTTTAGTGTAATTATTGCCTAAAGCAAATCAAAAAATAGCTATTTGTCAAAATGCATTTGAAAATGACAATTTTTCATGTTTTTCCCTTTTATCTCCATCCACTCGTTATCAAAACTCGACTTACCTACTACTATTATTACTATTATTGTTACTTATTTTGTCCTGTAATTGGAATATTCTGTTGCGCAATAAAAATCTATTATTATTATTTAAAATAAGCAATTCAGTACTATAATCCAGATTCTTAGAAAGGCAAATTTGGAATTGTATACGTCTTAGTGTCGAACACTGTGAAACAAATTTCTCATGACACTTTACAGGCAATCCTTATATGATGCAAGAAGTTCAACCTCCCTTCCAGCACCAGCCATCGCCACCCCTCAGCATCCCCAGTCCGATGATGATGGACAAACACCGACAAACCCCGCACGCTCTCCATCAAATGAACAACACTTCATTACCAATGACGCCGCCGCTCTCCAACATATCCATGACACCTCCGCATTCCAACGAGAATGTGCCACCTGATGAGGCCCTCCATCATCAGCAGGTAGGCAAAACGACCACTACTGAAGAGACCTTCGAATCGAAACATATGATAGAGGCGGTGCAACCGCTGATGGAGAATAACAACATGCAGCATGAGCCGTTCATGCCGGTTTATGGGCAAGGTGTGGCGGTCCAGCCGCAGTTTGGAAAGATTGAGGATGTGAAGATGAAAAAAGTAAGGATTTTTTTTTCATATATTTAGTGATCTACAGGGCGGTCCTCGAAAAACTGGGAGATTTATTTCATACAATGTTACCTATCATTGATTTAAGGAACTGCTTAGGGTCAGCTAACACAATTAGGTTTTCATAGAAAAACGCTTACTCTTAGAACACGTTCTAACGTTCTTTCGACAAATTACTAGTTTTTTTACATTCTCTTAATACTTCCATTAACAACTGCTACAGTTAAATTCGACGTATCGCCAGGAAATAGATATAGTCTACGTTTTTATGTATTTGTGGTGAAAAGCATACATTATTGGACAATTTTTAGGCCGAGAAGTTCTTTACATTACTAGTATGGAAACAGTTATTATGCAACATGGTGCAAAAGTAGATATTTTCTTCACGAGCTACAAATGTTATTCAATAGCAATTATGTACTGTTGAAAAACAACATGTAGAAACAGTGAGAGTAACATTTAAATAATATACGTCTTCGCGGTACTTGTTTTATTCTATCACTCTTTTATAGAGCCTGTATAACTTCACAGTTGTACCCGCGTCTCCACGCAAATTAGACATTTTAGAAGAAATAATTTTTAAAGAAATAGTATTTGAGATGTGTACTCTCGATAGGGTTAGAAATAGATATCGGAAAGTCCCTTTTTTGCAAACAACCACCCCTAACGGGGACTTAACGCTGGTTTCTTACTTTTATCTTGTAAACTGTTCACTGGAAGAGAAAAAATTATAGGAAATAAAAAATTTGTAATTAAATTCTGTATAAAAAATGTCCTATTGATCTTGTACCTATTTCGTAGTAATGTGAACAATCCATCTTTTTGAGTTTGAAGGACTGAAGGAAAATTTATACTTACTGTTCGTTTATGCTTAACTGCTTCACTGATGGTACCAATTGGACATCGTAACACTATAAACACAGTAAGTATTAACACTTTCTTAAAATTAAACCTGAAAGGGAATTTTGAAACACAAGAAAAAGACAATATAAAGTTCAAAAATATATATTAAATCTCTTTAAAAAATCATGTTTTACAACAATTTCAAGAA
This sequence comes from Leptura quadrifasciata, assembly GCA_963675555.1. Taxonomy (NCBI): domain Eukaryota; kingdom Metazoa; phylum Arthropoda; class Insecta; order Coleoptera; family Cerambycidae; genus Leptura; species Leptura quadrifasciata. The sequence goes on from OY776676.1 coordinate 13,453,139, forward strand.
AAATGTTTTTGACAAACTATAGTCTGGCCCGTGTACAACACATGGTGAGGAACGGAACGACTAATATAATGTACCAACTACCATCCAATATGCGGTTTTTGAGCTAACGATTACACAAAAAGATTCGAGAAAAGTTCAATGTTTATAAATTTTTGGTGGGCTTTTGCTTGCCTGTCTATTTACGTATTTTCAGTTCAATATCAATTTTGATCGCTCCTCGGAGCTTAAAAATGCTTGAATCGCAACGACATTGAATTATATTTTGCAATTACAATTTCATACGTTCAGGCAAGGCGGTCCCATACACATATGAGTACATGGTAACTATACTTTTCTGACATTGAATCACTGAGGAACCGGTTTACGGCAAATGCCGTTAAAACCCATCATTTTCCCGTCAAAATCGACTGCTAGGAAATGATAGGGGACCCTTGTCGCTAAAGGTTATTTTCGCTAAAACTCTCGATATACTTTGACTAGAGACTGGATTAACTTGTCCTTATATTTAACACAACGCATGAGTTGCAGTGCTTAACAACGTGGATTCGTAAAAAGGTTTTTAATTTTGAAATCAAATTTTGTTACTGTTTCTAAATTTTGGTGGTCGGGGCGACATTACATCCCCGTGCAGCGACATTTATTACACTCCTTGATGAGTTATTGAAATTTTTGCGTAAGAAACGCTCCGTGGAGCGAAAATGTAATTAAAAATATAAAATCCTCTTCCAACGATATTTTTACGTGAAGCACGCTTTTCATGCGAAATGAAATCGGATTTTGTTACAGTTTCGAAAAGTATATCAATTGTTTTATCGTATTCTTGAACAGTAACAGCGTCCAAACTGAGGGGTAGTTTGGAGCGCACAGGTAAAGAGAGATCTTACACGAAGTTTCACAGTGAATATCTCAAAATCGGTTATTTTAAGGAAAAACATTACCAAGAATGAATTTATAGAGCGGAATTTTCTCTATAAAGTTCATGTCTAGTGGGTTTTTACGCAAGTGATATTTATTTATTTTCTCTTTTTTTCACAAGATGCGTTTTCTAATTATACGTAAAATATGTACCTCACCTATCGAGAGTGCGCATCTCAAAAATTATTTCTTTATACATTATTTCTTCTACTCAGTGTTTTTTAAATCTAATTTACGTGTACACTGCTCCAAAGATCCTCTGTAAAATTCTCTTTTCGAAAACATTGAGCAGTTGCTCACCACTTTTGGAGAGCTGCTTTTGAACCATATGTCAGTATAGGTACAACAAGTGTTTTCTATATCTTTATATTTGTGATTTTTGATAGTCTCCTGCTTCTAAAGTATTTTGATGAAGCCAAAGTAGCACCCATTAGCCTAGTCTTTTATCATTCCCAAGAAAAAGCGACTAGTGTAAATTACTCATAAACTTGTCTTTGATCTAATTTTGATTTCCTTGAACGGTGGATATATGTGGAGGAAATTAAAAACTGTCAAATTAGTAGTAATATTTTACTTTTTTTACATTAAATTTTTTTCTAAATTTTAACCCCCAGTATAGTTATTTTGTATCAAGGGTGCGGAATACTACTTTGGTGATCGAGAACGAAAGTTTAAGATCAGATCATTCTAATATTTTCCAATATTGTCTGAAAGATATTTGTGGCATTCTACGAATATTCCTTCTTATTATTTGGGTTTTCTACCACATGTACTATTATCCTCTTCAAAAACAAATCACCGAATCTACAAAATAATAGAATTATTGGAAAAAAGCCTCTGCGCCCGTGACGTTTACGCCAAAGGAATAGTCAGAGGTTATTTAAAACGCGATGAAAGTATAAAAATATTGCCAGCAGACAAAGGTAATGCCACAGTCATTATAGATAAAGATATATATATAACACAAAAATCATGACTCTTGTAAATGAGGAACCCTACTCAAAACTAAACAAAGATCCAACAAAATCAATAGAGAACAAAATTTACAGAACTTTGTTTAAATACGAACATGAATTTAATGATTTTGAACGAAGGAAACTTACTCCACATCATAGTAAGCCTCTCATTTTTATGACTTACCAACGACACATAAACAAAATATTCCTTTAAGACCAATTATTAGTTCTATTAATTCACCATGTCATAATTTGGCAAAATTTTTACTTAAAATTATTGATCCATTATCTGGAAATACCGATTCATATATTAAAAATAGTAAACATTTTATAGAAAAAATTTATGAAAAGGATATTCATGAATCACACCCGATGGTTCGTTTTGATGTAGTTAGTCTTTTTACCAATGTTCCGGTAGATGAAACTTTAAAAATAGTTAAAGACAGGTTGTTAAATGATAATAATTTGGAAACTAGAACTAAATTAAGTGTAAATAGCATAATGGAACTCTTAACACTGTGTATAAAAACAACCTATTTTCAATTGGACAATGAGTTCTATCAGCAGGATTTTGGTATGGCTATGGGGTCTGCATTATCACCAATTTTAAGCAACATATTTATGGATAACTTTGAGAATACACATGTTCAAAATTGTATAAACAAACCGGTTGTCTGGTGGAGATATGTTGACGACATCTTTGCAATTTGGCTTCATGGTGTCGATTTACCAGATAGTTTTTTGGAAAATATAAACAGTAAGGAACCGTGTATTAAATTCACATTAGAAGTAGAAAGTAGGAATGAACTACCGTTTTTAAATGTTTTAATTAGAATGGTAAATAATACAATTGAAACAAGCGTTTATAGAAAACCAACACATACTAATAGATATCTAAATTTTAACTCAAACCAGTCAATTAAAAAATAAAAGGGGTGTTGTAAAATGTTTATACGATAGGGCCAAAATAATTTCATCTAATAATGAAATATTAAATAACGAGAAAAAATTTATCAAAGAGGTTTTAGTACAAAATCAATATCCTGAAACCTTTGTTGATAGAGTTTTCATAAATGTTGAAAATAGGGACAATCAGGTACACAAAAACCTGAACGTCATTATACAGCAATAATTCCTTATGTATATCGGAAAAGCTACGCCGTATAGGTGACAAATTTGATGTTAGGACGATATTTCAAACGGGGAACGCTTTAAGATCTATTTTAATAAAAACAAAACCGATAAACAGGGAGCAGAATTCAAAAAACTGTATTTACAATATCCCGTGCGAATGTGATAAATGTTATGTGGGTGAGCCATCCAGACATTTCAGTGTGAGGTTGGATGAGCACAAGAATTACATTAGAAAGAATGAAATTCAGAAATCAAAGATTTGTGAACATGCTTGGGAAAACGGACATAGAATAAACTGGGACTCGGCAAAAATTTTAACAAAGGAAGCAGATACCAAAAAAAGAAAAATTAAGGAATCAGCAATAATCTTATTAAATGAAGATAAGTGCGTATCGAATTGTTCTGTAGATATTTGTACAACCTGGCTACCAATGTTAAAAGAAGAACTTAACAAACTCAACATTATCTAAAACAGAATATCATCAGTTCTATGTTCTGTGTAAGTAGTAAGTATCTATGGAAATAACATAAACAGAATCTTAAAGCTGTGTATTTGACATACACAGCGAAATAAGCGTTTTTTTTTTTATACATTTATTTAACGTCGGCCTATTTCCGCTACTGAGGCCTATCACCGACGTCTGTAGACGAACTACCCCCAACCAGGAATTTTGCCGAACCTCTTCCCTTAAGAAGAGTAGGGATCTTTTACTTGCCTAACATTTAATAGACAAGGGACCGACGGCTTTACATCCCCTCCGAAGGATGGTATATCTCCTATAAAACCCTCGCCTAAGGTTGTATAGCTTCCGTGCATACACTGATATACAAGCCACTGGAAGATGTGTGAGGCGAGAACGCGGTTTCCGTTGGAATGGTCACCAATCCAAGTACTAACTGCGCCTGTCGTTGCTTTACATCGCATACCGAAGTATGTACATAGTAAAGACGCACCTACGCTCGCCCCCTGAAATAAGAGTTCTTCCAAAAAAAAAAAAGCTTTGAGAACAGAAAGAGATTACTTTCCGAAACGTCAGCAAAATACATTATTTCTGTGTTTATTCCGATTTATATTATTTGCAAAACATAACCTCTGACTATTCCTTTGGCGTAAACGGGCGCAGAGGCTTTTTTCCAATAATTCTATTATTTTGTAGATTCGGTGATTTGTTTTTGAAGAGGATAATAATACTTGTGGTAGAGAATCCAAATAATAGGAAAGAATAAATTTCAATGGGGCAAAGTGACCACTTGAATGAGAAGTGCTTTAAATGTTTCCAATATTTTCGTAAAAAGCGCCAAATCAAATAAAATTAATCTGTTTTATGGAAGAAGGCACATATTTTTGCTTAAAAATTGTCTTGTCGTTCCTTTTGACCACATCATATCCAATTTCTATCATAAAAAGATGTGATAGGTCTCAGATAAAGGTAATTTAATAAACGTGTAACTTTAGATAATATATTTGGTGTAGGATATATTGTTTTTGAATATATTTTGAAAATGAAGCAAAAAATTAAAGTAGTGAATAAACGTTATTATTTCGAAACGTTGTACTCAGTCAATTATTAGTATTATTGAAATTGGATGTGAGAAGTGTAAATTAACGGACATTTCGGTAAGCTCGATTATTAGCATTTTTCGCTAAAAATGCTTAATTTCTCAGAATACTCGCAAAAATCGAATCAAGATTAATGACTTTTTTAGTTTAGTGTAATGTCAAAATTATAATATATTTGTAATCTTATTGAAGTATTTAAAAGCTGGCTTGGATTTTATTTGAGATAATCCTAGAAAATCTGAAAAGGCCAGAGAATTTGTAACCTGAAAATTGCTGGATACCCTGTTACTAAACATGAGTGCCTAAGAAACTCACCCGGAAACGCCGCTTACATAATTGGCAGGCAAATTAATATTAACATTGTCCATTCCCCCCTTCTTGCTTATTTGATGTTTCAGAAGTTTTCCTTCTTTCTGTTGTGCTTAGGTCTCAGAAATAATCATGCAAGAGGTAACCCACGTACTGGTTTTAAAGTCACAGTAAAATTAGTACGTAAACAAATTCAATAGAAATTTTGACTGTATTGGTCTTTCCCATCTCATTTGAAATCACCGTAGTGAGCCCCCAAATATATGCATTTGAAAATTCATAGATGTCATCTTAGTACATGTAGACAATGGCGTAACAATATAATAAGTTCTATATATGGGTCTATACGCTTGTGAAATTGTGTTCGATTTGCAAATTTATTAGTTACTGCCAAAAAAGATGTAAAAGTGCCTAAACAGACACAGACAACTTTATTTAATGAACTTTGATGGCCAAATGATTTTTCTCTCTTTAGACGTACAAGAGACAATCCCATTCGAAGTAGCCTATTATCAAACGTTTTACATTTAATAAATTTTATGGTAAAGAAAGAAAGTAATCACGGTTCGCATGTGAACTAATATCAAAAGCGTTGAGCATTTAAATGAATCTCCCAAGTTATGTAAACCATGGACCAACCTGTAGTTATAATGTTATTTTAAAAATTAACTGATACATGAGAGTTATAGTGACAGTAAATATTTAACACAGCACTGTTATTTTCACGTACAAGGTGATTGAAGCTCGATAGGCTTTATGGTTTCAAGGAAAGAGCTCCAAATTTCCTATAGTTCCATCTGTTCTTGAACACCCTGTGCATTAGTTCCCTTTTTAGTCCTGGTAAGTTTAGAAGATTCTCTAAATATCTTTCGACGATATGTAAATATCTTGCGAGCCAAAATATTTCCGCGTTTCTTCAAAAATAACAACACTCCAAATTCTGAAAGTGTAAATATTCTTATAAATATAACTATTTTTGCACCATTTTCACAATTTAAATAATGAGCTGAAATATTTTTACACAAACACAGAAAATCTTTATACACTACATTAGATACGTGTTTCGCTAATAATTTTGGCATCATCAGGAGGTAATTTAAATAAAAATAAATCTAACAATTTATCCTATATTCATACTCGACGGTTCACCGAATTTTGACTTAATTATCCCTAAATAAATTGCCCTGCGACTCGAGGGCGTATCCCACTAATCAATATGCAGGAGCTTTGCTACTAGTAGTACTTTACTTATATTTAGTAATTTCTAGACTAACAACTATCCGTTACATTCCTAATGAAGCTAGAGTAATTGATATTAATTTATACAATTATTAAATATGTTCTTTAAATCTAGCTATAATTGAATACTTTGTTTGCCCAACTCAACTCAAATTACAATCCGTATAACAGATTTTGTAAATTCCAGACATGTTGTTTAATCCAATTTCATCCTTTGGATTGCATAATAATTGTAATCTATTTCCCAATTGATAAATAATTATTATATGTTTAAATATTCTACTTAGACCACTGTTAAACGATGTTTGTGAAACTGATGTAAATTTTGAATTCCCTGTTCGGATTGAATGGCTGAGAAGTGGAAACTATTTAATTTAAAAACAAAGTTGTCTACACCTGAAATTTTTGTATCAAATACTTCAAAGAGGTCATTTGTATCTCACCCATATCCCGGATAAAACTTAAATTATTTGTTTATCTCTCGTTCATCTGTTCATGAAAGGAAGTTTTACGAATCGGAAGCAATTTAGCTTCATGTCAACTTTGGTATAATCAGTATATTCTTTAGCAAGTAACTATTTAATCCAAGTAGCATTTTGAGGCCCATTGAATCATTATTTAAGCGACTTTTTGATCGACGAGCCACTTACTATACCGGGTGAAACAGGAGACATGTAATACTCTATAACTTTGCTATTTAAGAAGTTAAAACTCTATATTGAGAGAATTGTATATTACATAATTCATAATTGTCCTTGTTTTGAACATTTTGTTCAACTTCCGGTTTAAGCGGAAGTGACTGTTATCTTCTTTCCCTTATTATATATTTTTGGGAAAGAATTGAGGCAGCATATGCGGACGACTAGCTGGTTTAAGCCGGAACAAAGAGTCATAGATCCGGAGTATTCGTGAGAGTTGTGAAACAAACTTACCCTTTTCGAATGTACAGCATAAATTAACAAAAATATAAAAATTGAAATATAGGTATATGAATGTAAATAAATGTTTTGTATAAAATATAAAAATATGTACATAAAACAATGTGAAATGATTTAACAGTTATACAAAGAAAGTTCTGATAGTTGAAAACAGTCTCACTTACAAAAACTGAATCAAAATACTGCACAGATCGTGCTAAATATAAATAAAATACTAGTTATTATATAAAATTGTTAAATGGACTTTGTTATTTTAAATGGTACCATGTATATATTTTTTACTTATCTCATTCGTTTTTAAATTCTCTTTTCAACCATGTATTACAACATAACTTTTGTTTTTAAAATGACAGTTAATAACCATTTTATTTTATTAGTCTAGGTGGCCATGATATGAACCCTAGCAGATATTGATGCTTAGTGTGCCGTGATATCCACACATTTGAACAAAATTAATGAAAAACCATTACATTATGTAATAAATGTTTACAACAAAGGAATTAAATTACAATAAAAGATTTTCTGAAGTGCTAAACACAAAAATATGTTTTAATCTAGATGCTCAAAATGTTGTCCATAATTATCCATGCATAATCGTGTTTTTGTGACGGCAGTTCTGAGCATGTTATCGAACTGTAATTCAGCAATTCCGTTAATTGTTCTTCTGACTCTAATTTCCATATCTTCTCTGTTTATTGGTGGAGTCCTGTAAACTGTTTTCTTGAGGTGGCCTCATATAAAAAAGCGGCGGCCATCTAGTTTTATCTATACCTTTCCTTAAAATAATTTACAATTCTGCAGTTATCAACAGATAGGGCTCCACCCTATTCTGTTGAAAAATTAATGGGCCCACATTGGACGACAGAAAAAATCTTGAATCCAAGTCCAAATCTCCAACTCCAAATATCTTGTTCCATTTAATGGTCCGTTAAACATTATTGGGCGAATAATTCTTCTGCCAATTACCACCAGCATTAAACGTTAAGTATTACATTAAAACTGAATCACTCCTGATATGCACTTTCTATCATATTTCTGGGATTTTCTTATTAGTAATTGAAGGAGTCGGAAATGTTTGCGCCTGGGAGTAGACAATGTCTCTCCCCCGTTTTCGAGGGTATTGAATCGATTTCCGGGGTCAAACCAATTTTTGCACCTCGGCAACCCCCTCAATTGGCCAAAAACCTCCCTCAAAGTCCACTTTTTTATGAAGTCGTTTACTTTCCCCAGTATTTCGACTAATTGTTGTTCCTTCGAGTAAAACGGAAGGTCCCTCGAGGGATTTGACCTCAACCACCCCTACTCCAGACTTTCACCCCTGTAGGGGGTTGGAAAATTGATTTTTTTTGTGAGAAAAAAAATGATATTCTATAGGAGGTGTTTTCTTAAATGAGGCGGTAGGTGACCAGGGTTGTCTAACCACCCCCCGGGGAGTTTCAAAGGGGGGAATTTTGGGGAGGGAATTAATATTTTGCAGCAGGCGGCTCTCTGAGGAAGGTGGTAGGTGACCGGGATTGTGTAACCAACCACGGGGGTTGGTTGGTTTTTATGATGATATCGTGGATTGTTTAGAGGTTTTTTAAAAATAAGAAAAATTTTGTCAGCTTGTGATGATTGTGCCCAAAAAAATATGAGACACAAAATTACGTACCAAAAATCTTTCGATATCATGGCACACTTAACTTCAATATCTGCCAAGGTTCATATCATGGCTACCTAGACTTAATACAATAAAACGAGAATTTAAAGACGAATCAGATTAGATTAGATCAGATTAACTTCCCAAATAGCAAAGTTACATAGTGTTACATGTATCCTGTGTCACCCAGTATATACAATTAATATTTTTAGATAATTGTGAGCGCAAAAATACAATATGCATAGTTAAAAATTGGTTTATGAATATTTTGTATATTCGTTGAGTTTGATAATATCCCCCTTTTTTAGTAGTATTCGAATGTTCGAGTGTTTTGGCGTTTCTATAAACCCATCATCATCAGAGTTACACCAAATATTCCAACTCCCTCCAGAATTAGAATTATAGAAATCAAAGTTATTTTTAATGATTATTCCATGACTAAATATGTTAAATTTTTACAATTCATTCCTGTAAATGGAATCAAAATTTAAAAAATGTGTAGTCAAAAATTAATAATAAGGAATTCATTAAAGCTATTATTTGGGTAATTGCCAATCTCAAGGGAAATTAGAACTAAACCATCGAGCTTGAATCACCCTGTACACAGAATTCCGTCATTTTTATACACAGAATTTAAAAATGTAAGTAGCGCATTTTGGCTCACACAAGAAAGAAATGCCTAGCGAAAGGCAAAATTCACAAACAGGGAACAGTACCAGATAATGCTTGAGCCGTTTTTTTGTCTACTCTTAGCCCTTTGTGCTCTTCTAACTAGCTATTTGTTTAGCCCCCAGTGCCACCGCAAATTCGCACCTCCACCAAGAAGCCATCGCCTAAACCGCTGCCCGATTTCAACGAGGCGTTCGGCTCGACAGAGCGCGGCCGATTCCAAAGCCCGCCTGATCCCAGGCTGGCGCCCAATAAGGGTTACCTCGATTTTTTTTACGAGGACAGCTCGCAAATGAAATTTGACGATTTCCAGATGTAATTTTTTTGTTCCTTAGTCTGTAACTTTGTTGATTTATATTTATGTTGTTTTATAGTTTTATAGTTGTTGACGTTGGTAAAGCGGTATGCAATGTGATACAAAGATACAGACGCGATAATAACTATTGAAAAGCATCCACTAAAATAGTTGCCAATTTTATGGCGCTGGAAGTTTATGGATTTTTTGCAGGTGTCTCAGAGACAGTGATTAAAATGATAGGGATAATCACTATCAAGCCGCTGAACATGTAAAAAGTCGAAGGTTTAAAATTTATTGGGATTTTGCAATTTTTCAGGAATTCCCTACCTCTCCTTATTTTACAGGGAATGAATGTAAAAAAAGAGTATAAGTCCTTAATCGTTACTACTTGAATGTAAAGGCTTGAAACCTTTTTGCATTATGTTATGTTTCGGCAACATATGAAATGTATACCTACATTCAAAAATTAGCGCACGCGCCCCGGGAGGTTGCAGCTGCATTTTACACTCCCAATTCAATAATTCGCAAAGTTTTCAACGAAATAGGCTAAAATTCATAGATGGAGGTTTTTGGGGTCGTTGATTACGAATCCGAAGTGAAAATTGGAAAATTCAAAATGGCGGACTTAATGCCGTTTTTATTGATTTCACTGAAAAATATGTAGAGTAAAAAAGTGTTTAGAATGGCATTTTCCTTAAGAATACACCATTTTGGTAACCACATTATTTAACACTTTTCCTTCTCTGCCGTGGAAGACCTTCTTCGCTGACCCTTTCTTTTGCAAAAATTGCGATAAAAACTTTCTTTTTAAGTTTTTTATTATAGTTCGATAATATTGTACTAATAAAGTTGAAATAACAAAAAAAAATCACCCTATGCTTCGGCCAAAAACTTGAGTCAGTAACGCAAAAAAAAAGCGGCACTCTCCTCAAAGGATAGTAACTCTTATTTGATACTAAAGCGGCGCCTCGTTCTACCATATAATCCCAATAAATCCAGAGAAATATATTAAGTTTTATCCGCCAACTAGAAATGGAAACCACGACTACCACAAACAATTTTAATGTCCTAGTCGACCGCATAGAGTAATTGATTTAACGTACCACCTTTATACCTTATAATTTGCTCGACTAACTATTCAGTCGTAAACAAACCTGGAAAGAAAGAAAGAAACTGTAATTTACATTTAAAGATAGGGAAAATCAGTTCTTTGAACATAACTCATTTAGTTTGATTCGGATCGAAAAAGTGTATAGGGATAAAATGAGGGCCTCGCGAATGCGCGTAAACTGAAACGACTGCGTCAATTCTGCAGCCGTGCAGCGAGATGCCGGGGAGAAGCCTAGCGCTCCCACTTATCTCCCTTCTCTCTCACAAATACACGTCGCACTCCGCTCGCCCGTTTTTATAAATGTATCACGCGCACGTGCAGCCCCTAATGAAGTTAGCGCTTCGCGGTAAAAAAATCTTGAAAGGGAATTGATTGCCCTTCTACAGGGCAACAGCTTTGCAGGCCCCCCTCTCCCCTCCTAATCATCCAATCACAATCTGGTCGGGCTTAAATCAAAGAGAAGAAAATTCCACATTCGATAGCGGAAAAAAAATCTCTCCACCCCTTTGCTTCCTTTTTCTAAAAATAATAACAACAATAAATTGGTTATTTCGCAACCATGTGTTTATTTATAGCGAAAATTGAAAATACATGAGCGGAATTCAAAGTAGGCACATTAGTACACAATGTCACGTTTGCTGCGCGATTTGCGGAAAAAAATCAGCAGTTTTAATTTCATTTACGTCTACCCTTGCCCCTCCCCCTATAATCAACATAGCGACTTGAAATTTGGACACAGTACTTAGGTCCTGAATGTCTATCGGGGGAAGAAGAAAAAAGTGGCCAAGACATTTTCTTACTTGAAAGAAACGCGAAAACGGCTCTTGGTACGTTCCTGTCGGCACCGCAGCGAAAAATGCGTACTTTCAAATCGCATTATCTCGGGAACCGCTGAACCGATTTCGACGAGTCGAAATTCAATTTACGCGCATTCACGAGGCCTTCATTTTATCCCTATACACTTTTTCGATCCGAATCAAACTAAACGAGTTATGTCGAGTTAAAGATTGTTGTCGTGCCTTGTTAGAACCCCTACTTTTCATTTATAATTTAATCTTGAGAACAGCTACATTTTCCGAGATGTGGAAAATCGCTCGAATCACTCCCGTGTTAAAGAAAGGAGACCCAGCTGTACTCCAAAATTATCGGCCTATTTCTATTTTATGTAATTTTGCGAAATTATTCGAAATAATAATATATAATTACGTTTATCCTAATGTTAGACCATATATTTCCCTGCACCAACACGGATTCTTAGATAAAAAATCTACGATCACAAACTTAACCTGCATAACTCAGTTTGCCTCGGAAATTCTCGATAAGCAAGGACAAGTAGAAGCCGAAAGCCTTTGATCAAATCGATCTATATTTATTAATAATGAAATTAGACAACTTTGGATTTTCCGCAGGCTTAATTAATTTATTTACGTCATATTTATTTAACCGCAGGCAGTTTGTCGAGTACGAGGATTTTAGTTCGGATTACTACATTAATGCATCCGGAGTACCACAAGGTTCCAATTTAGGACCACTTCTATTTCTCATTTACATTAACGATATTAATGATGTTATTAGCTGTTCAAAATTAATGTTCGCGGATGATTTGAAAATCTATAGAGAGATAAGAACGATAAGTGATTGTAGAATGATCCAGAATGACCTTAAAGCCGTATCTGATTGGTGTAGTGCGAACCATCTGTGCATTAATGTTCAAAAATGTTACGTTATCTCTTTTTCTTGGAAAAATAAACCTGAAGAATATGATTATAAAATAAATTCAGAGAGTATAACCAGATGTATAGAAATCAAAGTTTTGGGTATTATCTTCGATAGCCAATTAACATTTCGAGCCCATATTAATAGTGCTGTATCAAATTCATATAAAATGCTATGCTTCATATTAAGAAACTGCAAGTGTTTTAGCAAAACTTCTAGCCTAATGTTGTTATATTACGCATACGTTCGCTCAATATTGGAATATGGTGCCATCATATGGTATCCGTGGTACACATGTCACGTGAATAATATTGAGTCAGTTCAGAGGAAGTTCCTAAAATATTTGTTTTTTAAGGAGGATGGCACTTACCCGCCGAGAGGAATTAATACGTCCATTTTAACGAACCTTTTTAAAATCGTTTCTTTAGAAACTCGTCGCGAAATAATTTCCATTAAATATTTATTCAGTTTAATTCACAATACTATTGATTTTCCCTTTTTGTTAGATGAAATCAATTTCCACATACCCAGACTTGAAATCCGCCGCCACACAACCTTCTATGTCAAGAACTATAGGACAAATATTATGACGAGATCTCCAATTTATGTAATGTGCAATAATTTTAATAAAATGTCCCATCTATGTGATATTAATTTTGACAGTCTAGACAGTATATTAAGTCATATAATTATTACTGAATAGTAGATTTAATTTTGTTTGTAACTTAAGTGTCAATATTATTTTTCTTTTTTATTCGCTATTGATATATAAATTATGTGTTTTCATGTATTTCCTGTAATTGGATGCTTACCTGTTGGAAATAAAGAGATTATTATTATTATTATTATGTCTGAAATTATGTCCCAATCTTTACTTGCCCCTCCTCGCGAAAAGTTCGACCGAAAAATTTTCCGGATGATAGAGGGGGTCCGATTTCATAGCATCTCAAAAGAAAATTCGAACAAAATGAGTCCGTTTGCAAATCCAGATCGAGCCCACTATTTTCTGGGGGTGAACATACGAGTGACCTCTCAAAAAATACGATTTTTCGTAAATTTTTACTACAAACTGATGGGGTAAAAAATGGAAATATTACTAATAGTGTTAATTTTTATCAAATTATCATTAATAATGGATATACCTCCTTAAAAATAGTTTAAATCGTGTTTAAAGGGTCAGGCGTAGAAGGTTTTCTACGGAGGAGAAGCGAAAGAGTTAAATAATGTTGTTACCAACATAATGTATTCTTATGCAAAATGGGATTCTAAACACTTTTTTACTCTACATATTTTTCAGTAAAATCAATAGAAACGGCGCAAATCAGGAATTAGCTCTTAAAGTCAGCCATTTTAGGTCCGCCATTTTTAATTTCCTAATTTTTAGGAATCAACGACCCCAAAAATTCCCATGATATGAATTTTAGCCGATTTCGTTGAAAACTTTTCAAGTTATTGAATTAGGGGTGTAAAATGGGAGCTGCAACCCCCTCCGGGATGACTGCACTAATTTTCAAAGGTATACATTTCATACGTTGCCGAAACTTAACATAATGCAAAAGGTTTCAAAGTCTTTATATTAAAGTAGCAACGATTAAGAATTTATACCCTTTTTTGCATTCATTTCCTATACTATTTCAATTTACCTGCTTTTCATTGTAATAATTCAGTTTCGATAATTCAGATAATTAGATGGGACGTAGTTTTCACACATCATATTCAAATATCGTGTTTATTTTTGTGTATATTTTACATGTATTGTTTTATGTTTGTTTTACATGACGTCATGGTGTTACGGAAAACAGTCTAAGAACGTCGTTTTCATAACAAAAACCAAATTTATTGTGATTTAATGTTTCTCCTGTGGTTTCTAATAACCGTTAGACTCATGAAGCAAGTGCTTTTACTTCGAATTTAATCAGCTTAACGATGACGTTGTCAAATAATTATTCTGTCAAAATTGCACACATCACCCGCTAAAATATCAGCAAAATGGAACTAGAAGAAAATTACATTAGAAGAGAGCGTCGCCGGAAGGAGGACACCAAGCAGGCCATCAGCAAAATGCGAGCTGCTTTACCAGTATATACTCTGGATCAAATTCGTGAATACAAATTGCCTTATCATGAAGCATTACTCATAAGTATGAATGAAAAGGGTTTCATATGCAGTGCAGAATTCCTCAAACAGCTGTTGGAACACCAAGCTACGATGAGAGCGAAAGCCGGACCGCAAAGTATACTTTGGACAAGGCCTCAGCTTACTGAAAGTAGAAACGAACTGAAAATATTAAGTGACGGCCTAGTGAAATCCGAACAGTATTACATCGCAGAGAACTACGCGAAACAGTGCGAAGAGTTTCTTAAACTGTCTGTGTATTTTGCATTCTTAAGCGCGGACTGGTGGTGGTTGGGCGAACACCTGTTAGTTCAGTCTGTGACTGTGTGTACAGAATACACTTTTCTAGGGGGGAAGTATCAGGCTCTAAGTAGGTTCGCCTACGCGAAATTCCTAATCGAAAATGCTAAAGACTACGCTTCTGCCACCGAACACTTAAAAACTGTTCGCGAACTATCAAACGGAACCAAGTGGACCACATGCCTTATTTTTCCGGAGCAAAAAGACATACTTTTTTTGCAAACAAGTTACCTCCTACATATTTGTTTGATGCGCGAGGCGCACCAACTACTAAAATTGATGGACTACGAACAAGCACGTCAATTAGCAGTTCACGCAAGAAAGAGAGCTGCCGAAGCTTGCTATCATGATGGAGAAACCAAAGCATTATTGTTAAAGGGAATATGCGAAATGAATCTGAAAGACGCAAAATCAGCTATAAAAAGTTTCAACAAGGCTTATTACATTCAAAACAGACTTGGTAATCAAGAGGGAATCTGCGAGGCTAGAATACAGCTAGCCAAGGCATACCTAATGTACGGAAACACTAGCCTTTCTATGAAAACTTTGATGTTATTAAAGGAAGCCGCAGCCAAATACGACCTGCCATTTTACTTGGCTCAAGCTTATTGGCAATTGGGGGAGTTTCATTTAAATAATGGACAACCACAAAAGGCGACGCCTTTACTGGCCGAAGCCCTGAAGCTTTTTCACGAAGGTGACAATGTCAAGGAGAGTGAACAGGTGCGTGTACTGGCAGCTATTTCTGCTGGGCTTGAGCTATTCCCAAAATTTTTGACGCTCTTATCTCGAACTGACCAACCTAATATAGGATTGTGTAACTTGCTGAAGCTAGTTGATTGGAAAGATTCTAGGAAAGAATTTTGGGAAGAAGATGAGCTTAGCACCGAGTCGAGCTCGCTAAATGAAGCAATGGACGAGAGGAAATCGTCGGTACTGACTAAGGAAGAAAGGTTAACAATTGAGACAGAACTCAGTCAAGAAGAAAATGTACTAATTGAGCTACATATGGGTGAAAATAATGGTGACGACGACACAAATTCCAGTTACGTTGGCAGCGATTTGCTGAAAGACACGTATGAAGAGTGTTTCGAAATTAATTAGTTTTTTTATATTATATTTAATGCCCGAATAAAAGCTAGTAGTAACCTAGTGCAGAATACTGTTTTGAAATTACAAATAAGAATCATTGAATAGACAGTCTAAGATCCCCCTGCAGGAAATCTACCCTCATCTGCTTTTTCATCAAAAGGCGAAAGAAGGAAGAAATGAATGATCATGTATTGGTTAAAGCATTGCGGCCAGGTTGCCTATTGAAATCCTGCTGCAGATAAGGTTAACAAATTACTTAACAATGAGTGCTTCGGAATCCGATGCGCAATCAAGTTCAGACGAGGCTGATGACGATTGATGCGCAAAAATATTTTTTATTTTCAATATGCGCCTTTTCGTATGCATGGGTAGATTTCTTGTAGTGGGATCTCATACTAAGAGCAGTTTATTTTCCAACCTCACCGAACCATACCATGCGTTACCAAACTAAACCGTAATATACCAAATATTATCTACTAGCATTCGAGATCGGCTCGGATCCATCGAATCTCGTGATCCTTCCTGAGTTTATCGTTATTATTCGCTGGGTGTTAATAGCTGCTGCAGTCGACAGACTCGGCTAGGGCTAAAGTACTGCCATCCACCAAAGCTTCCGGTCTCACGGCCAAGTATAAGCGACGTTTATCGAAAGGTCTGGAGGTCGAAGAAAAACAGATTATTCTATCACCAATAAAAATCAGAACTTTCTCCACCGGCAATTGCAATAAGAGCTGTACAGCTTTGTGCACTCGCAGAAAAGCAGGGTTTTGGCGTGCTTTATTCTATGGCAAATATCCCGCTTGAACACTATAGAGTCTGAATCCGAAGATGTGGACCAAAAATGCATAACAATAAAAGTAAAAGATAAAACTAAGCTCATCTAGGCATGGATTCAAAAGAATAATTAAAATAATTCAAATTATATCGTAAAATTAGGAGAGTATGCAGAGCCTATTCAAAGATATGTTATATTTTGGAGAATTTATTGAATAGAGATTATTTAAACAAACTATGTTAAGTAGAAAATGGAATGATAACCAAGGGGTTAAAACTAAATATATACAAAGCTTTTAGAAGGTATCGTTTATGTGTATACTCCCTATAGACAGAAGTCTCTGTAGGTAGTCCACCTTAGTAGAAAGAACCTAGCAACCGAATGGTAGTTCGCCAATCGGCCCAGCGATGGCACCACTACCAAGGAGTGATTTTGTACTAAATAGTTCGTGACCTGTTTAAAATCATGAGCTAGAGTAATTGGGAAGGATTTGGAATATGAGTTCTTTTACACAAATGGAACTAAGGCATTGGAGTAGTTCTAGTTTAGATAGCAAAGTGATCAGGCTAGTAAAAAGTACAGTGGCAAGTAGTAAGTTATAGTGGTTAAAAGCTGCAATTGGTGTGGTAGGTTTTCTAAGTTAAAATTTGAAGGTATACCACTTTCTTTTTTATTGAGAAAAATACATTTTTTTTACGTGTTTGCCCTTTAGTAACCCTCCAAGCGTGGATAGCAACACGAATAACACTAACAACTGATTAATTTAGCAGTTAATTATTTTACAATAATTAGTCCTCATAATTACAACGCCAATTAAAAGTTTTAACCCCTACAACTCACTACTGGTCGTTGTATTGTCTACTAGTCATTTTGTTCTCTCTCTTGATCTGATCAGTTTGCTATCTAAACTAGAGCTACTCCTGCGCGTAAGTTCCACTTCTTTCATACTCTGTGACTCGTATTCAAGATCCTTCCCTATTATTCTAGTCTGTATAATAAACTGAAAATAACGGAGAATAACACAATTTTTCATAGAGATTTCAAACTTTGGGTAGGTGTTAGTTGTCTTAAAAATAAGATATTCCTGGAATATCTACCTTCTGCAAGCGTCAGAACGTTGTTTTGAACTTGAAAAAGGGGTAAATTAACCCTCTTTTGGGTTATTTTTTAAATTTTACTTGCAGAAGATAGATATTCTAGGAACATCTTATTTTTAAGACAACTATCAACTACCCAAAGTTTGGAATCTCTACGAAAAATTGAACACTTCGATTACCGTATTCTAGGCAGGTCTATCTTCTATTCTAAGAATTATCTAGTACAAAATCACTATGTTAATGGCAAATTTTAATATTTGTAATTTCATTTTTATTATTGTTTTTGCAACTACAGATGAAAACTATTTGTTTCAAGTTAAAAGAAAAGATAGTGTCGAATAATATATTTAATTCAACAGACAAGTTAAAGGCTCAAAATGTCGTACTCCAAAAGGAGGTGTTAAGAAATCTCTTAAAATGTTTGTTTTCCAAGGTATTTTGCAAAAAAGCGTCTGCTCCCTTCCCGTCCCTTGGGTTTCCGTAAAAAAATTGTTAATCCTAAAATAGACTCTCATCGGTTCCCGAAAGATAAATAAAAGTGAACATCTACGAAAAGTTTGTTTGATTCCCTAATTTTTGTCCTTTATACTACTAGTACGGGAGGTAGCGCTATATTTTTTCGAGGAATTTTATACCGAATAAATGTCATTTTTAGCAGTTCATTATTATTCAATGATCAGCAAAATGAGCGTCAGTTGCCGCACCCGTGGAATATCTAAAGGTGACAGGTCTGCTGTCTTGAAGAGAGGAGATTATACGTCAGTTAAGTAGGTATATGAACCACATTGAAAATGATCAAATATAAAATCATTTTATACCTTATGAACTTTATGCAGCTGAATTTTTATATTTTTAAGATAGTAGAGAAAGTCGTCAGCTGTATTTATAATTGTATTTATTATTTTCTTTCCTCCGACCATAGTATAAGGATGATAACTCTGACGGAACTGACTGATGAGCATGACTCCAAAGATGTGCGTAGTATGTGTTGATACTATTCCGATTGACATGGAGAAAATATTGCCGTCAATTGTATTTTTAAGCGCAACAGAAACTGAATAAACTCGATTAGGGTAAGCTCACTAGGGTCAATTCTACCTGGAGGCTTTGAAGAGAAATCTTTGGGAGGGGTCAGTTGGAGTATTGGGGCGTTCGCAGTTTAAGATTTCTTGGTCCTACAGTACACATAATTTATAATGTATAACCGACGCGAACTTGATTGGTATGAAAAATCTATCAAAAACTCGTTATTCACAGTATAAAGTGGCATAGCTTATGCTAAATTGATAAAATACTGATTGGAATTGAAAGACAGAGTAATTTTATTGTTAAAGAAAAAGAAAAATCACCGTCAACTGAATGTTTGTGGGTGGAAAGATCGTCAGTTCATTTGTCAAAGTGACTATGCAAAGCTAAGATGCACTGAGCGCGCAGCATGATTATGAGGCTGACTGATGGTCTTACCCCCGTTATAAATACAGCTGACGATTTTCTCTATTATTTTAAAAGTATAAAAATTCAGCTGCATAAAGTTCATAAGGTATAAAATAACTTTGTACTTGAACATTTTCATGGTTCATATACGTGATTGACGTATAATCCCCTCTCTTCAATACAGCTGACTATTATTTTTTTATTGAAAATAATTTAAATCATCATGTCAAATTTTGGCACGGTATGAAAATATTCGTAGCATAATTTTTTTTACAACTTTAACATACCGTCACCTTTAGCTTCACCGCTACTAGAGTAGCTGACGTTCAGATCACTTATGTATTAGGGAAAACTACTATTGTTATGATTTTCAGTCGGTATGAAATGACTCGTCCCGAACTAGACGGAAATATTTGTGAAAAGATTCCCACATTTATTTGTGTCACATTGTCTATCTATTTGTTTTTGTGGCTCAAATTATTCTCTTATTTAGCTCAATTGTTCAAGTTAGTTTAGCTTAGTTTTGTCGATATGTTTAAACAATGCTAGTTTTAACAATTTTTGGAGGTGGATTTAAAATTGACTTTTCTAATAACGGATGTACAAAATATTTAGGATATTCTGTTTTATCATCAAAGTTATCCAGATATTTTGCTCTCGCTAGATTCAAATTAACTGGATGCGTTTCAAAATTGTTCACTGCCTGAAATCCTATTTTAAGGCGAATCGTTGAACAGAAAAGTTAATTTCGCTGTATCCTGTTTTTATCAAAATTTAAAATTGTGCCTTTGACAGGACTGTTGCTTTAAATTTTTATTTTTAGGTTTGACAGTTTCCTCTTTAGGCATATTATTTGGGACCAAGAAATGTTTTAAGTTCGTAGTCTGTTTTGTTTTAGAGGAGTTTTAACATTTATCTAGGCAGGGCTCATTCATAATCTAGTCAAAATGTGTTATTAGTGTAAATATTCTAGAAATGGTAAGTACGTGTAAAGTAGAATGGTACTATTCCATTAATTAGAAAAATTTGTAAAAATCAAAAATGTGAAAAATATTTAACCCTTGTGAAAACAATATTGTATGTATTGATGAAATCGACATTATTTAATATTATATTGCATCAATAGGTCAGGAATTAGGGATCTAAAATCGGACGAAAATCTGGAAAGGTAAGAGGTCCCGCGTGCTTTCCTTTTGACACTTTTTCCTATCAATTAGGCAGGCTCAACCTAAAAGATTCATTACTTACTCATTTTCAAAATAATTAAAACCTGTAACGTGTCTAGACCATAATTTTCGCAAAAAGAACGGTCTCTGGCATGTGTTGTTTTCCACAAAAGACAAAACAGTGGGCCACAAGTTGCTTCCGCTGAAGAAAACAATTTATATATTCATAAATACTGAATCACATTCAGAGCGGATAAAGACAATTTATTTATTAAACAAATCAAAGAGTGGGACAAAGTACTAAGAGCTCACTAGGGTGTCCCACGACGAGCTGCGGCGATCGATATCTCGAAAAGTAGACATTGGAAAATTTGGAAATTTGGTAGTAAAGTAATGTCGATGGGGACAACTCGGCTAAAATATTTTCAAGATGGTGGCACTTCCGGTTATGCCGGAAGTAGATGTCAACTTCCTTATTTTAAATGGAGCACTCTATATATTATATTTTTGGATTGTACGCAAAATTCTAGGCCGATTTTATGTATCATATCGTATACCTAAGTCTCTCCGTTTCTGACATATTTCAGTTTTTATGTCAAAAAGACGTTTGCAGGTCCTAAAAGAATTATCAATTATTTCTATAAGGAAGCCCTTATTATCTAATTTGGGTTGGATGTAGAAAAAAACCTACTTTAATAGAGTTTTATAATATTTTTACAGAGTGTTAAAACAATAAGAATAAATATAAAATTGAGAAAACTGAAAAATCAATTTTTTCAAATGGAACCCACCAATTTTTATAATCTTATTTTATTTGCCATTAAAGATAAGGGTAAGTTTGCGTATGGATGTCTATTCCGAAAGTTTTTAGTTTTATGTACTTTCACGTGATGTAAATAAAAAATAGCTGTTTTATTTTAGCCGATTTTTGTCATTTTTGGTATATAATGCGCGCGGCGATTTCCCGTCATTTTCGGTATTATACGTATCGGCGGACAAGTATACGTGTAATTATTCATTATAAAAATTTCAATATTAATAATAAAAAATGATTGAGAGCAGGTTTTAAATATTTAGATTAAAAAAACACTCGAAGGTAAGATATACTTAATTTCTCTTTTTCGAAAATTCACTTGATTTTTATTCAACTTTTTACATATATTGATTATTATTTTATTCATGTTTTCTTTTTCTAACAGTTGTACTAGATATGCTACTACAAGATGTGTCTACTTCCGAAACGGTAACTGGAATTTGGAATATTTCTTCACCCCCGTCATCGCTAAAATCGTATACGTCTGAGGTATTCTCTGAAGTACAAGCATCTTTTTCATAATTATCATCTTCGAATTCTTCAATATCATAAATGTCAGGATTAATGTCTAATTGCTCGTCAACAATATTATCTGCATTTTGGCACAAAGTATTCCTTCCATTGTGGCTTAAATTGGTGCATGTGACGCTAATGGTTTTGCATGAGCAACGTTTAGTTTTGCAACCGACCTTACAATCACAAGCAATTATATTGAGTAATTGATTAGGAAGAGGAACTTTATCAGTCCTTATCGGCATCAGTATCTGTTGTTTGCTGCCATCCAAAATCCTGTCAATTTTGATACTTCAGAGAATATCTTAAATTTATACGACTTTAGCGATGACAAGGGCGAAGAAATATTCCAAACTCCAGTTACCGATTCGGAAGTAGACATTTCTTGCAGTAGCACATCTAGTACAACTACTAGTAAAAGAAAAACGAATAAAATAATAAAAAGTTTAATAAAAACCTCAATTTTATATTTATTTTTATTTTTTGAACACTGTAGAAATACTTATCAAAATATTATAAAAACTGTATTAAAGTAACTCAAATTAGATAATAAAGGCTTCCTTATAGGAAGAATTGATAATTATTTTAGGGCCTGCAAACATCCTTTTTGACATAAAAATTGAAATATGTCAAAAACGAAGAGACTTAGGTATATGATATGATACATAAAATCGGCCTAGAATTTTGCATACAATCCAAAAATATAATATATAGAGTGCTCCATTTAAAATAAGCAAGTTGACATGTACTTCCGGTATAATCGGAAGTGCCACCATCTAGAACATATTTTAGTCGAGTTGCCCCCATTGATATTACTACCAAATTTTCAAAATTTCCCAATTTCCACTTTTCGAGGTATCCATCAACGCAGTTCGTCGTGGGACATCCTGTAGACAGAAATCTTCTAAAAACGCAGTCAAGATGCTTAAAAAAAATTAGAATACACTTTACTGCCGATATTTGTCATTTTATGTTGCTATACACTGTTGTCTATAATTTGGCGAAGGTGCCAAGGGCAAAAAGGAAAACCATGATAGTTCAATTTTCAGTATGTTCTTCTATAGAAGAACATACTGAAAATTGATATTTGAAATTGAATTGATGATTGAAATTATAATATATCTTAACTAATGTATGTAAGGGCAGAATAGAATATCTCTCATATAACACCCTGACAGGACACTTCAAATACCTCAGACCTCGATGTCGGCGTCGCATCGTCATGAGCTTAATTTCTTAATCCTTCACATCTTCCAAACTATCAATAATTTTGATATAACAGCCGATATACTTTTTATAAGTAATTTTATACTCCAACAAAAAAGGTTATATATCATTATATCGCAAAATTGATAGAAATAATGCTATAGCCAATGCTATTGACATCTAAATTTTTCTCCTCTACATCGTTCTTATTTTCTTCCACCCATTTTACCCAGCCCTTGGTCTAACGACATTTTTTCCTAGACTGTATCTAAGAAACCATAAGTGAAGGGTCTTTTTTGTATAAAATTAAATTATCTTCGTTACTGATATACAGGATGTCTTGTAATAACGTTTAAAATATTTAACTACCTAGCTACTACCAATTATCGGAGCTACCGTCTCAGAAGAGAATAGCGCGTATCGCTTTCTCTCTGAGTATACCTAGCGAAGTGGGTCGAACCCTGCCGACTGCGAAGTAATTTTCAGTTATAAATTATCCCCAAGAAGCGATTCGGACCGCACTATAAACTGTAGAGCACCGTCTCCTTGACTCAGACAAATCTAGATTTCCTAGATGTAAGAATGTCATTCAAGTGGTCTGCAAGGCGACTAAGAAACATTTACAAAATTTACATTTACCAATTGCTTTTGTTAATCGAATGAAGAAATAGCAGGCAGAAAGATATTTACAAAATTTCAAGGAGGGTGGTTAATATCACTCCTTTGTTATACGGTAGGTGAATGAAATAATTTTGTTAGATGCCATTTGATTAGTAACCGAGATTTGTCAAATTGCGTCCTTTACGTTATTTTGAAATTGAAATTAAAAACAGTTTTTTGGCACACCACTTTAAGACAGCTGGACAGGAAAGGTTTATTTTGAAAAATGTTATACGTTCTTTGTTCGACAAGCCATTGATACTTAATTTTGAAAAATATAGGCCCGGACTGGGAAAGAATATCTTTGTGGTCAAGTCATCACAAATCACCTTGTATAGATTTTTTAAAGTTTTTCTTTATGAATACGAAAACTACATAAATCAATAACATGATGTGCAAAAAAATTTTTAGGTACCATTTAGTGGTGTGTAAGTAGGAAAAATAGCCGAAAATTGTGAGTATTTTGCTATGCAATAGAGTATCAACCCCCCCCCCCCACCCTTTTTCGAGGACTCTGAATGTTTCTTCCGACCCCCCTCCATCTTCTCTACTGGAGGAGAATAAACACCCCCGAAAGGGGTGGAAATCTTTTTTTTATATCACCGGCAAAATGCATGTAACGCCCGTTTTAGACGATGCTGAATACGGTGGTGATGCTGAATGTTTTTTTTAGCCCCTCCAACTCCGCTAATGGCTAATAAACACCCCCGAAAGGGATGAAAATAGTTTTTTGCAAAATATCAGCGGAAAAATTCATGTACCGCCCGTCTTCTAGGATGCTGAGCACGGTGGTGATGATGAATGTTTTTCTGGCGAGAGTACATTCAATGTTACGTGAGTTCCCGAGAGTACAGATCTCGCACAGTTTCCATGCATCTATTCGCGCCAAGAGATGGAGTAGCGGCAACCTCGCCTCTGTTTTTACTCTCCACGTGTATTACTACCGCTGGACGTGCATGCCATTTACTTTCTCGAGTAAGCTCCGGACTTTTTACCAGAAACTTAGTTTTTCTAATGGCAAAGAATTTCATAATTTTTCATTTTAATTCTAAGTGACTGCTTGAAAATTTTGGAAAACGTAAGTACCAAACCAATTGAAATCTCACGTTGTACACTCGGCATTCTCATGAGCGTGATTAGAGTAAGATGAATATTGTACTGAATTTAATTCAATTCAAAATATTTCTCAGAATGATTCCTCTTTACAAATTTTTTTAACACGCTTTTATTAGCTTCACCTGTATGTTTGTTTGTAACGGAATCTTTGAACGTGATTCTCACCCACTTCAAAACGACAGATTAAACTGAAACTTTACACAGTTATCGAGGACCGATGACAATACAATAATTTGACAACTTTGTCTAAATGTCCTCAACAGGATCATCAGGATAAAATAAAATAAAAAAATGTCGAGATTTTGCCGGAGCCGCCGCTGATATTAATAAACGCAGAGTTCCATGTAATGGTGATACATATGTGAAATGAACAGATTACGAAATAATACATAAAACAGCCTGATAACCCGTTGTCACGTATGATATACCAAAAAGTTGAGTCTTCAAGTTACTATAAAATTTAAATTCGTTTAGATTAAAAAAAAGCAAAAATAAATTATGCTTTAAAAAAATTATAGTTTAAAAAACTAAAAAAACACGCTTTAATGTTTAATGACCATATGAGAGGATTCACTTACCTCTCACCTCTACTCAATTTACTATAGTTTGTATAAAACTAGCAGGTTGGCCACTATCATTTGTCTGTTCCATGACCTATGGCCTACTGATGAGAACTAATAAGTTCGAAACCGGTCTACGTCTGGTCAGGGAATTGACAAATTATATTGGCTACCATTCTTTCATGATTTGTAAGGTCTAATTCAATGCAGGTCGGTGTATTTGCCCGCGGAGTAGTTGCTTCCTGCAAATCATATATTATAACTGAAATTATTGAATGAAAATTCATATATCACTACACCTGCCACAGTTCAACGTATGTAGTCTTATACTTTTTTTATCATAAAAACAAAAGTTATGGCCAAGAATAATAAAGAATTCCATAAAAAAACGCTATTTCTAAACAATGGATCAAGAAGGTAGTGATAGAACGTGTTTCATCTGTACGAAGCATGGCAAACCGAATCAATGATTCAATAGACGTGTTATTGTAAGTATTCGATTATCTTTTTCAGCTAAAGGGTAAAGAAAGGCAATTATAATCACGAAGAGAAGTATGATTATTTTTCCGGTGTTCAGCATCCTCGAAAACGGGCGGTATATACACTTTGCTGGTGATATATAAAAAAAATGATTTCCACCCCTTTCGAGGATGTTCGTTACGTTAGAGGGGTTGGAGGAGAAATGTTCACTCAGCATCCTCGAAAACAGGCGTTACATACATTTTGCCGGTGATTAAAAAAAAATTATTTTCACCCCTTTCGGTGGTGTTTATTGGTGTTAGAGGGGCTGGAGGAGGCCAGAAAAAATATTGAGCATCACCAACATGTTCAGTATGCTCGAAAATGGGAGGTACGCTATGTTTCACCGGTGGAAAAGATGTGATAAGCGTTTAACCCCTTTTGAGGGTGATTCTTGGCCATTTGGGGGGATTGCGCAACTCCAAAGAGAAATTCTACCAGCACCATCATGTTCAGCATCCTCGAGAACTAGGGAGAGGGGTACTCTCAAGTTCGTCTGACTCACACACTCCACTAATTATATTATATCGTTATTATAGCAACATTTTCAAAATTGGGTAATAAGGGAAGCAAGTAAAACTTGTCTTTTGTCTACGTTCGAGCGCCATTTTCTTCAATATGGCAGCTAATATCCTACTTCAGATTCTCTTTCTATAACATTGTGCATATCGAAAACTACATATTTTGTAAATTTCATCTTGGTAGACAAATTTATGGATTAGGGCTGTGTTTAAGGTTGTGTTTCCGTGATGTGTTGTATCATTGATATTATCTAGAGCAAATGTTAATGAAACGATTTCATCTATCAAGATTGACATGAGATCAGAAAATTCCAAGGAATTCCGATCTACAAAGATGAATTAATTAATGAATATATTCTAATAGACAACGATTTCATAGAAAAAGTCTTAAGCCTTTTAATGGTAATAGATTTTTTTCTTTATAGCCAAAAGGGCAGGAAAAGCGAGAATCATACTTTTGAGGTAATTACCAATACGATAGCGAGTGTAGATTTTGTACCAGGAAGACATGATCTGAATAAATCATTCCAGATTTTTCCATATACCTCCAAATTTTTTGCCTTTTCAGATCCCTGACGTCTTGCCTATAATTAATTAATTTAGATATGAAATTATATCAAGCTGTAAAATACTGATAGCTGAGGGTTATCGATGGAACATATTTATATAAATTTATATCGAACATATTACAAGTAATGCAATTCGGTAAAATTTTGGTTCTTATATTTGATACCTACCTTTTTATCTATCTAAAGGTGTACAGAGTGGAACAATAAGGATTCTGAAAAATCTGAGGTTATTTCTTGATTTAGCATAAAGAGTTAAAAATATGTTTTTAAATCCTAGTCAGCTAGACATAAAAATAGTGACTCTTTAAGAATCACTCTTAAAGTATTAAAACAATATTTATATTTTTCTTAAAAAATAATGTTTTACCAAAAATACTTCTGAGAAATATTGCACACGCACATATACTCCAGTCATTAGAGTAAAAAAGGTATGAAAAATTGCAAAAGTTTTCAAATTTTGAGACAACATTGGAGAAGGTAAAAAAATAACAAATCCAGTCAAAACTGGATTGAGTAGTATTAATTTAACAATGGTCCGGGGGGCGGGGGGTCGGAAAAGGATGCAAAACTGGATTTATTATTTTTTTACCTTCTCCAATGTTATCCCAAAATTTCAAAACTTTTGCAATTATTGTCGAACTTTCGATTATCGAAGTCCGTAATGACTGGCCTAATGTAGTTTTGTGCAAATAGGTGCTTTTTCTGGTGTGTTTTATCTTTTTAATTATAAATTTAGTTTCTAAAATATTTGAAAATATTTATTCAACATGATTAGTGATTACCGTATGGAAATAACACTGAGGTCCGTACTTGATATTTTTTTAACTTAATTTACAATTTTCAAATGTTATTTTCTCGATTATTTTTGGACATTTTGATAAATAAATATCTTTACGCGATTCAGGAAGAGGTGAATATTAATAGAGCTGAATATATGCATGCATTTCAAAAACACCCTGTATACGTTTTGACTTTTTTTTGTTATGTGCTTCTCCATTTTACAAATGTACCAACATAAAAATGTACTTAACGTCTTCTAAATGTCTAACCGGTGTAGGGAGATTACCGAAACATTAACTATATCTATTTAATTAGCCACCAACGTTTAATCAGTTCGGAAGAACGAAACAAACCCGTTAAGCCGTTTACCAACGTGTAAAGAACGTTGCTAAATGTTTTATAAGAGACCTTACCTATTAAGTTAGTTAATAATGTCTAACCTACGATGGTAAGTTACCTAAATTAACCAATCAGTTATCAATGTTTGAACAACGTTGGAAGATGAAAGATGACTAAAAAATATACCAAACCTTAGTAATTGTCTGACGTCAAATCAATGATGCTCCGACGTATTTTTCTTCCTACGTTACGGTTGGCCATAGTGAAATATTGCTTGAGTAACTATACGATGTGGAACAGCCAAATGGAATAAATTCAATATTTCAGTTATTGTGCATATTTATAAAAAATCCCGAGACACGTCGATTTTTAATTCTGAAATGACATCCTGCAATGTACAAATTTCATCCCTAAATTCAATCCCCTTCGAGTGGCAGTTGCAACTCCTAAATTTTTAAATGGGAAGTAGGAGCTTGTACTTGAAAGGTATTTTCATTCGCTATTAAAAAACACTGTGATTTTAATATTTATTGCAAAAATAAACGGTAAAAAATTTAATTCATGTGCTTGATGTAATTCACAACAGCAAACTAAAAAAAACTTAATTTCAATATAGTAAATGTTCCTTGAACGTCTTGGCAGCACCCAATCGTAAATAAAAATGTCTTCTAATTTTTTCCAACATCTGATAGTGGAGTATGGTGAACTGAAAATAGTGGAGAATAATAAAATTTTTCGTAGAGATTCCAAACTGTGGGTAGTTGTTAGTTGTCTTAAAAATAAGATGTTCCTAGAATATCTACCTTCTGCAAGTGTCGGAAAGTTGTTTTAAGCTC
Organism: Leptura quadrifasciata; assembly: GCA_963675555.1. Classification (NCBI taxonomy): domain Eukaryota; kingdom Metazoa; phylum Arthropoda; class Insecta; order Coleoptera; family Cerambycidae; genus Leptura; species Leptura quadrifasciata. Next base: position 13,482,036 of record OY776676.1, read on the forward strand.
GAAAAAGGGGTAAATTAACCCTCTTTTGGGGTATATTTCGATTTTAATTTTTTTTGGGCACCTTAATCTGTGAATTAAGCAACGAAAATGTGGTCCTTTTATTGTCAATATTCAAGGAACCTACAGTTAAATTTTCGTGATGTTACGTTCACCCCCCCTTCCTGTAATTCATATATATGTATGGTTCGTTCTCCCAAAAATTGATTTTGGGATAACTTGGGCAAATCTTGCCCGAATCAGATGAAATTATGTGTGAAGATGGCTCATAATACATACAAAGAGCCTGCCATATCTCAAGCCAAGTGCTCCATTAGTTTGCCTACAATACCATTTTTTCGAAAATTTTAGGAAATGCTTAAAACGCAGTAACTTTTTGGCCGTTTATCGTTCGACAATTTTCTCGAACCGAAGGTACGGCTGATTATCACTGCTTAAGAACATTTTATCAAATTCGTCGATGGTATTGTGAAAGAACTAAGGATTGATTTCGGCTGGTGTAAAATGGAAAATGGGCTGATGCCAAAAACTACAGATAAACCACTCGTTCCAGAAGATTTTTTTAAAATCATCGCCTGCAGCGCTATTCTTGACATCCTTCGCAGTTGCGCGTATACGTGTTAATGCGAGTGATGTATTTGCGAATACTTTCAATAGATGGTATTCTCGACTGCATTTCGCATATGTACACGAGCGAAATTAATCGCACGTAAAGTAGCACTTGGCAACATCTAAGTTTCGAATAATATCTAATTTCACTCTGTTAAGGATGACAGGACAGCATTGTCGACTGACATTTCTTGATTATTAGTTTGTTGTAGGTTATATTTGTATTCACAAAGAAAAATATTTGTTTGTTTAATGGAGATTCCACGCAGAACTGTTAATGCTTCTACCGAACAAAAACGGTTAATACTGGAGTTTATAAAGAAAAATTCAAAACTCGCGTCTGGTAAATTTTCTAATGAATTTACTCAAAAAGATGGCCAACGTAGAAAACTGGAGGAGGGCCTTATGAAATAAACACATTTTCCATATTTTCAGTGTTCGCAATATATTGTAAATCGCCCATTATCAACAAATTACAACACAAGAGACTTTTTGATTTATACCATATCGCGAACATAATAAATTTAAAGATTTTGAAATAAAAAATTAGGTTATATCATCGTTCGCACATTTACCGATTGTCAAAATCCACTCGCTGTTTAATGCGAATACTCGAATGTCTTGCGAATGATCAAGAATATCTAGTATGAATTTTCATTCGCATTATGGTGGTATGCGAGTAGTCAAGAATAGCGCTGCTGTGATTGTAAAGCTGGGTGCAAAACGAAATCTTGTTATTGCAAGAAATTGGTTTTAAAATGTTGCAGTTTATGCCATTTTGGCCGAAATACAACCTGTCAAAATTCTGAAGAGGTCAGTGAGTCACCAGTCGATGAACTTACTGATGACATGCCAGACGAGAACACAACATTTATTGATGATGATGATGATGATTATAATTCAGACTACGAAAACGAGGACGACGAAGTGAACGATATGATGGACGGAGCTGACAGCGGTTTATATTACTTTAGCGACAATGAAACCGATGAAATTTTCAATGCTGTGATGGATTCAGAAGCGGGTAGCTCTCACAGTAGTATTTCGAGTACATCCAGCATAAGGAGTACAGGAAAGCGACCAATACATGAAATCAGCTTAAAACGTTTTTACATGTAGATAAATAAATCTAATCTAATATTTTCAATGTAAATAAAATGCGATTTGTGTCTTTTACCCATTTCTACCATTCCTCCGTTAATTCAGATATCCTTTTGTGTAGTTTTTTGAGCATCTTAGAGCACATGAATTATATTTACATATACAAACATCCGTTATATGTATCTTGTGCAGCGGAAAATCACTGCGCGCAAGTACGTGTATACCGTAAATGGCCGAAAATTGATCGAACTTTTATATTAAAGATTTTTTGAGTCATATCATCCAAAAGTACTTACGTACCTACATTTTGACGGGGAGAGAAATATCGTACGATAAATGGCCAAAAAGTTACAGCATTTTAAAAATTTCCTGAAATTTTCGAAAAAATGGTATTATAGGCAAACTAATGGAGCTTTTGACTTGAAATGTGAAATATATGTATTATGAGCCACCATCACACAGAATTTCATCTGATTCGGGAAAGATTTGCTCAAGTTATCCCAAAATCAATTTTTGGGAAAAGAAAACGTACATATATATGCCGTACTCCACCTATGAGGCGTGACCGATCTAACCACATTCGTTATTTTTCTTCTTAAGTCAGTTATATCGCGTGGCTTAGTTTTATATAACATACTTTTCACATATCCTCATAGAAAGAAACTAAGGGTGTGAGATCAGGAGAACGTGTTGGCCATTCTAACGATTCTCGCCTCCCTATCCACCGATTTGGAAATGTTAAGTCGAGGTATTGCCGGATATCGATTCAGTAATGTGGTGGTGCTCCATCGTGCTGGAACTATATTACATCCGCTGGAATTTGTGGGTTTGCTTGAATAGGATATAAGTTTACCAAAGTTGGCATGATATTATTTCGGAGCAGAGCTAAATAACTATCTCCAATCAAGTTCAAATGTGCTTTTGGAGGGCGGAATTATTAAAACAAAATATTTTTAGTCGCAAACTCCTCTATAAAATCCTTATTTTACTATAAGGAACGTAACCAGACTGCAACCAACAGCTACTCTCCGGGCTATGTGCCCCACCGAGCGCTGAATTACAAGTTACAAGTCTGGCGCGTTAAGTGTAATAATTGCATATTACCATCAAAACACTAATGCTTCGATTGTAACAAACACCAGCCGAAAGACTGATCCTACTCTAAGGAGCTCTTTCGGCTGGTGTTTGTTGCATTTGCGTTTTGATGGTAATGTGCAATTATTACACTTAACGCGCCAGGCTCGTAACTTGTAATTCAGCGCTCGGCGGGGCACATAGCCCGGAGAGTAGCTGTTAGTTGCAGTCTGGTTACGTTCCTTATAGTAAAATAAGGATTTTATAGAGGAGTTTGCGACTAAAAATATTATGTTTTAATATGCCCTCTAAAAGCAGATTTGAGCTATGCTAAGCCCAGTCAGGCAATTTATTTTTCGATTACAACAGACACTGGATCGCTAGATGGCGCCTGCTAACTATTTTACATGTCGCTCGAAACTGCAGTCTGCAAGTGGTGTGTGACGACTGGCACGAGAGCTCCATTAAGTAGAATCAATCTTTCGGCTGGTGTTTGTTGCAATCGAAGCATTAGCGTTTTCATGGTAATATACAATTATTACACTTAACGCGCCAGGCTTGTAACTTCTAATTCAGCGCTCGGCGGGGCACATAGCCCGGAGAGTAGCTGTTGGTTGCAGTCTGGTTACGTTCTTTATAGTAAAATAAGGATTTTATAGAGGAGATTGCGATTAAAAATATTATGTTTTAATATCTCCAATCAAGTTGCCATCAATGAAAAAGTAACAAATGATATGGTTTCCAATTATCCCAGCCCAAACATGAACCTTTTTAGGATTTTCCGTGTGTAATTCTCTCATCCTGTGTGGATTTTCAATAAGCCAGTAGCGACAGTTTTGACTAAACAAAACATTTTTCCAGTTGGATAACATTATTATCTAATCTTTGCATCATTTGTTCACAAAAATACGTTTTTCTATCAAAATCGTCTTCACTAAGCTCCTAAGTTGACGTCAGTTTATAGGGATGCATTTTATTTTCTTTTAATACGCGAATAATTTAGGAATGGGAAGCATTCAATGCTAAAGCTGCTATTGTTTTTATTTGATAATGTCGAAAAAGTACACTGAAATTGTTTATGTTAGCCTGCAAGAACAGAACGCTGTAAGTTTTTATGTCTTTCATTTGTTGTAGCGAATTTCGTCAAGCAGATCATTAATTTTTGCAATAAATATTGAAACATTGAAATATTTTTGAATGGAAAATGAAAATACCCTTCAAATGAGGTAATCACAAGCTCCTACTTCCTATTTAAAAATTTAGGAGTTGCAACTGTCACTCGAAGAGGGTTGAATTTGGGGGTGAAATTTGTACGTTGCAGGATGTTATTTCAGAATCCAAAATCGACGTGTCTAAGGATTTTTTATGAATATGCACAATAATTAAAATACTGAATTAATTTCAATTGGCTTTCTTTTTTACCTTGCTGTTACAGATTCACAAACCAATACGCATTTCGTCAACTATATTGGAATTATCTGATGACGAATATAGCTGTCAAAGTGTTAATATACTTGTATCCACTCTGTACACACAATTATTTCCAAAGTTTGCTGTCAAATTAAAAATAGCACACAAAATTCAAAATCAAACTATTTTCTTCTTTGATAGTAATTTATAAAAATATATATATATATATATATGCATAGCATGAAAGCATATTGATGTACAGATGCAGTAAATAATGTACTTAGTGTTAATATAAGGTTGTGCCTTAGTAGATAATTCAAAATTTATCAGAGATTAAAAAAAAGAAAATTGCTGAAATGAGAAAACATAAATTTAGAGCTTCCTGTTGTACGTATTTTATTCGGAAGTTTTGTAAATACAAATTTTAAATGAGGATGATATGCTTCCCAAAGTAACAATATATTTATAGCGATATATTCTAAATCTTCCTTTAGTCTTCGTTACAAAAATAGAGGATATTTCAATTCCGATGAGAATAAAGTAAGGTTCAAAGTAAGTCACCGCATTGTGTGAATAGTAGTTAAGGTGCCCGCCGGGAAAAATTTTGCTGATACATACTCTCTCCAAACTTCGTGTATGGCTTCATTGGACCTAGTCTGACAGCATTTTCCTCTATCATTTTTTTTGTTTTTGGGGCGTTTTCCCGCTAGATTTTCCGAAACATGTCATTTTGACGGCATATAAAAAATGTATAGATACTATTATTTTTTCAAGTAGAATAGCTTAAAAACGTGAATTGAAACGTGAAAAAATAATTGTCTGACAATAAATGTGGGTCATTGGGCGTGTCCGCTATCTCGAATATGTCGGAAAAACGACTATAAGAAAATTTATTAATAACCAGCTGATTTTCGCTGTATTAATTTATTCAAACATACAAAAACAAGTTTTCGTATTGTCTGACGAAAATTATTTTCCGATTTCTCAGTCTGACGCGTCAAAGTTGCCGGTTTCATGACAGCAAAAAATTTATTCATAACCTTCAGACACTGGAAAATTATATGCAGAAAATAGGTATTTAATTTGTGGTATAAGTGTCTGACAAATACAGTGGGGCATAACGAGAGTCTGACGAAAAAACATAATTTTCCAATAGCGGCCGTCGAAGTTAGGGCGATAAAAAAATTAAATTTCGTTTAGTCGAGAAGGCGGTTAAAAAGATACGGTATTTCAACTTACTTATTTTATAATCTTTATTTTGAATTTTTTTAACTCTTTTAGACTATCTGAATTCGACTTACCCAAGTTTTAAGTTTGATAATATTGAAAAATAGGTAAAACTTTTTGTAGAAAAATGTAGCGAAAAATTGTCTCTTAGTACGTTTAAAATCGCTATATCTTCGGTACTACTAGTCCGAAAATTTTCATCCAGGGCCCAAATTAAAGGTCTTGAAACAAGCTATAAAATAACACTTTACAATATTAGTTATAACAAAGTACATTTAATAAACGAAAAAACAATTAATCCATTTGCGGTAAATATATGAATTCAATTTAAGTGTGCAATTTTGCATCAAAAATATATGAAGTATGCAGGGAATTACGCGTATGCATAAAATTATAAAAATTATATACCACGTGCATCAGATAAACCGTTACAATTCTCTACTACTACACGTGAACTATACTACTACCAGGGTTGGTCAAGTAATATAACTAAAGTTGTTCCTATAGAAAGTAGTTCTCGATCGACTCAAAAGATGGCTGATGCAGCATTGTAATTTAAGATTCCTATAATTGGAGGTGACATTTGACTGCATTTGACAGTTATGGCAAGAGTGACAGAGTCTGTGGTGACAGTTCGAATTTTTCTAAGAGTTTTTCAAACTTTTTATTTGTGACTTTTGTTGTTTTGTTTGTGGAGTACTAGTCCGTGCGGGCTTTAATCAAATAAACTATCAACTGTGCTACCAAATAAATTATTATTCCTCTTCTACGGTAAGATAATACACAATTTTGGGTATAATCGCACTTAAAATGCGTTTTATAGAGTATGGAAACTAAAAGAGGCACCCACACCTGCTGTGTATTTGGATGTAGCAGCAAGATTTCAAACATGGGATTTTTAAAATCAAAATCGACCTGTCCAAAGGTTTTTGTAAACAATGTTTTGTTAATATTTTATCGAATTTATGCGGGACTTCATACGTGCATTATATATATATTATATCAACTATTAATCAACAGTCATAGTAGAGTACCTAATAAAATAATGCCAAGGAGTTTTGAAATGTTTTATTCTATATACTTCACCTTAAAAACCCATTATTAGATGAGCTTTTTATGTTGCATTTCATAGTGAAACAGGAATATGTCTATTGTGTTAACACCTTGTTGTCCATGTATTTGTTAGTCCTTTAAGAAAATTTACCTGGCTGGGCTCTGTCTGTATTCCTGTTACACTTGTGAAAAACAACCAAAGTAAATAGCAAAAATTAAAAAAGCGGTTACTTTTGAAATTTCCGCCAGATATAGTACGTGATCGAACCGCTAGATGGCTCAATTCGGAAATGTTTATTTACAATTAAGTTAGCTTTCTATAGTGAGGGTCTTCTGTGTACTACTACTATAGATTACAATACGGAGTGTAGAAAGACGTTCCACACTCCTATGTTCTATTATAGAGCCTGCGTACTAAACAGATGTACACAGGTGAACTTGTTTAAAACGATATATTTTCAAGCGCGAAGTTCAAGCAATTTTTTTATGATTTTTGACACTGTAAAAATGATTTTTCAATGATTAGTATGAGATAATCATGACAATTTGAAGAAAATTACAACATGAAAAAAATTGTATTTTCCAGGCGTCAGACTGAAAAACTGGAAAACACCTTTTGTCAGACAGTTAAAAAATTGGATTTGATTTATTTTTATTAAGCTATATTGAAAAAATCAGCTTGCTATTTATCAATATAGCCTCAATATGTACATATGAATGTAACATCCAAGCGTAGCTTGACAACCACATAGAAAAACCTTTTATTTAACATTTCCAGCTAAAAGGCTTTATTTCGCCGTCAGACAGTTTTTTAATCGTATTATAAATTTTATTTAAAAATCAAAAAAATTTTTAAAAAAATGTTATGAATAAATTTTTTGCTGTCATGAAACCGACAACTTTGACGCGTCAGACTGGGAAATCGGAAAATAATTTTCGTCAGACAACACGAAAACTTGTTTTCGTATGCTTTAATAAATTAATACAGTGAAAATCAGCTGGTTATTAATAAATTTTCTTATAGTCGTTTTTCCGACATGTTTGAGATAGCGGACACGCCCAATGACCCACATTTATTGTCACAATTATTTTTTCACGTTTCAATTCACGTTTAAGCTATTCTACTTGGAAAAATAACAGTATCTATACATTTTTTATATGCCGTCAAAATGACATGTTTCGGAAAATCTAGCGGGAAAACGCCCCAAAAACAAAAAAAATTATAGAGGCAAATGCTGTTAAACTAGGTCCAATGAAGCCATACACGAAGTTTGGAGAGAGTATGTATCAGCAAAATTTTTCCCGACGGGCACCTTAACCATAAGGGCTGCAGAAAAATTCAGAAAATTTAACCGAAACCGATTTCATGTAAGAAAACGGCGCGGATTAAAATTTTTGATTATCAAGAATAAATTTAAAAAACTATTTGTACCAAAATTTAAACTGATTGTTACACATTATCTCTCGTTTATTTATTTTTAGATTGTTGCTTAGATTCTTTTATTGTGTATTTAGAGGCATATTCTGCTATTTTTTATGTTCTCTCGCTATATCGAGACAATTAAATATCGTGAAATTCATAGGGTTCTAGATAACTCAGAAGAAAGGTCTGAATATTCCAGTGTGTTTCTCAAGTACTGTCAGTTGAAACATCCTCTGTTATCCAAATGTCAAGAATTATGAAGTAAATTATCATAAAGAAGCAGCAAATTGAATTATTATAGGTTACCTAATTAAAGAAAAAACGAATTAATCAAAAAGCGTTTTAAACTAGTTTATGAGGTCCATTCTTTATATCTATAAAAATATACATAAATATACTTGTGATCGTGACCTAGTTAGAAAAACTTAGGCTAATAACGATGAAACACCAGATTATATTGTACAAATATATTATAAAGTTAAATATTCCCATTATATTATATTGTATGTTGTATTTAGGATAATTTAGTCGGGTTACAAAATGTATGAAATTTTAGATAAATAGTGCACATTTTATGACGGTATTAAAGGTCTCTGCATTTCCCCTTTTGTCTCTTATTGAAATCTTTTCCGCTTACAGACAGATAAGGGCTTTAGGACGGCTTGATTGGGCACAGATGTATATTTAAGAGATATCAGAACGAAAAAGTTCGCATTTTTTTATGATTTCGCATATTGTTACCTTAGAAAATCGAATGTAGCAACAAACATCTAAAACTCATATACTTACAGTAGATTATCTTCAGTCATGTAATTTAATGCATCTTAATATGGCAGGAGCAGTTGTTCCATTGATTCTCCAATGGAATGAAAAATACGTTTAAAATGTTTTAAGCTTTCTTTACTTAGCTTACTATCATTTGCTCAGATTAGAGCAGATTATAGGCCAATGCATTTATGTCGTACCTGGAAAATCACATAAAGCTGATAGTTGCACAATTTTGATGTTCTTTTTAACTTATTGAATTGGTTCAATGACTCTTATATTTAACTTGTAGTTTTTGATTTGTGGGAAGAAGATTATCAAGTTGAATAAAACCAGTTTCTTAATTAGTCGACGTTTCATGTTTATTTGAATACATCCTCAGGACTCTGAAGACAACATAAGATATTCTATAAAACGATGTATTTGAGGTTATAATTGCCATAAAATAAATTAAAGAAGCTGAAAAATTGTACTTTAGGGGTGATATGTGTTGTATGTTTAATTGTAATCATGCTTTACGGAACCGAGTTAACCAAATTATAACATTCAATGAACCATCTTATAACACATTTTATGACTCTTTTCTCTTGACACATTTTTCGCTTAAGTTAACCCTTAATCAAGGTAATTTGAAAAACTATGAAATTGTACCTTATAAGTGGTAAATTTTGTTTAATTGTACTCGTGCTACACTTTTTTCGCTAAAGTGAATCCTAACCAAGTTAATTTATAAAAAAACTAAGAAATTGTGCCTTTAGAGGTGGTTTTGGGGATGTTCCGCCCGCCGGAGATCTAGGAACTTTTAGTATGTTAAAAAGAACCACCAGCACTTAAAAATTCTGACACATTCAGCTTTATGTTATTTTTTTCTAATTACACCATATAAAAATCCGCAACTGCCTATTAGCGAAATCATAACTAAGAATTTTTCAAAAATTTTGCTGAATCTATTTATTAAACAAACATAAATCTTATGATCTACATGAACTTGTTTGTAAAACTTCATTTCTTTCTATTTACAGCACGCAATTCCTATATAGACCAGGCCCAATCCTGTTTAAGGCAATAAAAATTCTTAGCAGTATACGAATAGTTGGAAAATGTAGTTAATGGTGTAAATAATTAAGGAAAAATCGTCCAGACTGAGTAAAAGTTTGGGAAGGGGGGTTGGGGTGGTAATATATACATTTTTAGGGGTTGGTACTCGTTTTTTGCGATTTGCGGCTAAACTATGCATCCTATCGAAAAATGTTGAATGTAAAAGTTGTAGATAATGAAAAAATCTAAAACTTCCTGATTGATCATTATTGACCATAACCTCAAAATTATCGAAAAAAATGCAAAAAACCGTTTTTTCGGTTTTTAATTTATAATTATCGCAGAAATGTTTATATGTTCATGAAAATTGGTGAAAATGTTCTTTTTTATGTTTCAAACAAGCCCAAATTTTTTCAAAGCGAAATATTTAATTTACGATGTTTTATGAAGAAAATAAAAAAAGAAGACCTAATTTTCAATCAAAAAATTTGGTTAGCAAATTTTCGATTAATGAACTTTACTAGTGCTCATTTTTTTCGTTGAAATCTCAACTTTAATATAGAATTAAAATATAATATTGTTTATATACAAAAATATCGTTAAAAAAGCGAAAAACTGAAAAATTACTTATTATTTTACTTTTAATTTTTGTATTTTATAATCAAATATAAGACTTTGACGTGATAATTTGTAAATACTTCGAATCACAAGAAATAATTAACAAATTTTCTTAGTTCACAGGCTTTGTGTTTTTTGAATTTTTACCTATTTAATTGCAGTTTAAATAATGTTTTCTGGACTTCTGGATTCTGGATGAGAATTAACGCTTTTTATGAATGTAAACGTTTATTTACAATAAAGAAAAAGAAATTCATGACTTTCACCGAAAACTCGATTTTTAAAAAGTTGTTTTTCAGTTTTTCGCTTTTTTAACGATATTTTTGTATATAAACAATATTATATTTTAATTCTATATTAAAGTTGAGATTTCAACGAAAAAAATGAGCACCAGTAAAATTCATTAATCGAAAATTTGCTAACCAAATTTTTCTATTGAAAATTAGGTCTTTTTTCTTTATTTTCCTCATAAAACATCGAAAATTAAATATTTCGCTTTGAAAAAATTTGGGTTTGTTTGAAACACAAAAGAGAACATTTTCACCAATTTTCATGAAAATATAAACATTTTTGCGATAGTCATAAATTAAAGACCAAAAAAACGATTTTTTGCATATTTCTCGATAATTTTGAGGTTATGGTCAATAATGATCAATCAGAAAGTTTTAGATTTTTTCATTATCTACAACTTTTACATTCAACATTTTTCGAGAGGATGCATAGTTTAGCCGAAAATCGCAAAAAACGAGTACCAACCCCTAAAAATGTATATATTACCACCCCAACCCCCCTTCTCGAACTTTTACTCAGTCTGGACGACTTTTCCATAATTATTTACACCATTAACTACATTTTCCGACCATTCGTATACTGCTAAGAATTTATCGTCTATTACGATATTTTAAACGGTTTAGCCCTGGTCTAATACTATGTGAAAACGTAGAGACTTTTGGTACTGTGATTACTTTGAATAAAATTCCGAAATACAGACTGCACTATTTTCGTCTAAATTAGTCTATAGTAGTTTTGTCACTCGATTATGTATCATAATTATCATATATAGATGACATCAGAATGTATAGCGGGTCTCACAACAATGTCGGCTCTGTTGACAGTTTATTTTAAGATCGTTTACATAATGGATTAGTCTAATAATATGTGTCCTTGTTAAACTGTCAATAAAGCCGACCCCCTTCATTATTTTAATGTGTTAAATCCATATCAAAGTGATATCGTTCAATTTGAGAATATATTAATTTAGCTGAAATATCAGACCAGTGTTTTATTATATTTTCCTAACCCACCTATTGAAACCGTCTTAAATGAACTATGTAACGTGATATATTTTGTACAAAGATTGTACATAAGCGTACAGGGTGTGTTACCAGGAGATGTACTTCCGGAACTACGATCTTTCTTTCCACAGGGTTTTCAGCGTTCCTTTAAAAATGTTCGACAAAATTTAATGCAGATCCGTTTTGAGGGGTGGTGAATCAAGTGGTGTGCATAATTTTTTTCTAAAATATCGCCAATGTGGATTATTAAAATTTTGCTCCTAAAAACTGACGTAGTAGGTATTAGATTTTGTAGCAATCTGGCGCTTTTTGTCCCAAATATGCAGTTAAATAAGCTCTACAATTTAAAAAAAAACGGTGAAAATCTCATATTAATTAAAGATTTTACAGGGCGACTCCAAAACAAATGGGTCATACTGTATGTAGGACGATTCAGAGCTTATCCCTAAAAGCTTAAGGAGATGCACACCTAACGATGTTAACACATCGGAAGTGATATGCATGGGAGGTAAAACTAATTCAAAAGATTTTACTGAATACATTATTGTTGTTCATTTTTGGCGCCCAACGTGGGGCACTAAAATATTTAACAGAGCGTTGGAGTGTTCATGATTGTCGTGGGTTTACAAAATTAACATTTCAAACAACAAAATATTTAATAGAACCTAAGAATAATCATCGTGGGTTATTAAAATTGATATTTCAAGCAACAAAACATCAATTATATTACTTTATGCGTTTGGCGCCTAACGTGGGGCGTCAAAATAATTAACAGTGCCTCAAGGGAAAGTTTTGGGTTCACAAAACTGGTACGTCAAACAATAAAATAACAGTTTTATTAATGCGGTCAAACATCAATTACAAATTACCGCTAACGCAACAACAACAGAAAGGAATATATTATCCCATCTACAGTATACATACGCACGCCTCCTATTTGAACTACTATACACAGTGTATTTGAGCAAAATGATAATCAAATACATATTTGCAGTTGGTCACGCCAACTGAGAAAGTACAGAAAGGTACTTTTCCAGATGAATTTGGAAATTTTGAAGTTTTACTCATTACATATTAAAACATTGCTCGAAATTATCGACTAATAAATTGCTCTTAAAAAGTACTTACAACTGTTCCAAATTAAAATTTTCATCTTGGTTGTAGGAATATAGGGCTAGCTAAGTTTTAAAAAATCGTTATCGTATTTGAGATTTTACTTTTTAAAATTAACCCTCCTTGGCAACAAAGTTTTAATTTTTTTCCCACTTCTTAGAACACCTTTCTGTAAAGGTACGTTCGTGTAGATCATCATTTCTAAAAGGGACTACCTCAGTTTATACTAGGTATCTGGTAAAGAGTTACAACTATCAAATTATACGGTTACACAAGAAAATCCCTAGCAGAGTACAGTGGTGGTGCTGATGGAAAAATATCAAGTTGTAACCATAATTCAGAGCTTATCCCTAAAAGTTTAAGGAGATACACATCTTTAATATAGGAAGTGATATGCATGAGAGGTAAAACTAATTCAAACGATTTTACTAAATATATTAATATTGTTGCTCATTTTTGGCGCCCAACGTGGGGCGCCAAATATTTAATAGAGCGTTGTAGTTATCATTGTAGGTTCATAAAATTGACATTTCAAACAACAAAAGAACAAAATGTTAGTTTTATTGCATCACTTGGTGCTTAAGTGGGGTACCAAAATAATTAACAGTACCTCAAGGGAAATATCTTGGGTTATCAAAAGTGGTACATCAAACAACAAAGTGACAGTTTTATTAATATACGGTCAAACATCAATTGACAATCATCGCCAACGCAACTTAATCAACAACAGAAAGGAAAATATCCCATCTACAATATACACGCGCCCTATTTGGACCACTTTACAAAGTATGTTCAAGTAAAGTGATCAAATACATATTCGTAATTGGCCACGCCAACTGTGAAAGTATAGAAAAGTACTTCTCCAGATAAATTTGGAATTGGGTTCGAAATTATTAAGTATTAAATTGCCATTAAAAGATATTTAAAATTGTTCCAAAATAAAATTTTACATTTTGGTTGTAGGAATATGGTGCTAGCTAGTTTTAAAAAAAATCATTATTGTATTTGAGATTTACAATACAAACTTTTTAAAATTAGCCCTTCTTCTTAAAGAGACTACCTCAGTATATAACTCTAATAGGTATCTGGTAAAGAGTTACAACTATCAAATTATACGGTTACGCAAAAAAAATTCTAGCAGTACATTGGTGGTGCTGAAGGAAAAATATCAAGCTGTAACCATAAAGCCATTTGCCTCTCTCACTATCTTTCCATTTTTAGTAGATCCTTTGTTACACGAATATGTAGTATAATATTGTTCAACGCTTTACTGCAAATAAAAATACAACAAAAACTTTACGACCTCATTAAAATACCGTTACTCTCTGTAATATTACGTCGGCGAATAGAATCACTTACCTTTATAGGTTTTAAATGTACGTCGGCTTGTTTGATGACACCATACCAACTGGTTCGCCTGCGTTAATAATGAGCTCGTAAAGTTTTTGCTACATTTTTTATTTGCAGTAAAGCGTTGAACGATACTATATATACCTACATTAGACGTGTATATCAAATATAGCAACGCCTCTAACATAGCACCTTGAGGAACACCAATTTTTGCTACCCCTGGCAAATTACTCCAGATCTTAACGTGAAATATTCTACGAAATACGTGAAAAATAAATAAGTTCTGTTCCGCGACGCAACTTGTCTTGTTTTGAAAGCTAAAAAATGCAAAAAATTCTATTAAAACAGTCAATTGTTCTTTTTCAGATCCCTGCCATCCCACAAATTTGTCCCAAGAATCCTCCCTACAAAAACATGCTGTATTTACCATTATCCTGTACCAATTTTTGCGCATCTCCCGATTTATTCACCAACAACACAGAATACCAGAGAGAGTACATCACCAAATACTTTCAAAATTCACCAGATTACAACGTACTAAATTTCATGACGGAAGACGGAGATAGTTTTCCTTATGCTACAATTTCCAATTCATTTGAAAATAAACAACTGTATGAGGAATCCCCTCAACCCAACTTCATACAAACCGATGTGGGGTACATCCCCATAATGCTGGAACATTGTAAGAATGTTTTAGAGTTAGCTAAGTACGATCATCCTACATCTAAAAAATAACTTTTATTAATTTAGACCTGGATCTGGATGATTTATGTAGTTTTAAAATTAATTTATAGGTCAATCGGCATAGGAAAGGATATCAAACAATTTAGTGAAGGCCAGTCAGGATAGGTGAATAAAAGGGTGCTAAATAACATAAACTTAAAAAAATATATTTGTAAAGGATAAATAAGTTTCGAAAGTCCGCAGTACTGCGGCGTTTCTGGTCAAATTAAACGGCAACGGTGCAAGTCGGGTAAAAATGATAAATTTTAAGCAATAATTTCGCTTTTTATCTAATCCTAATGTTCTATTTATTTCTCAACAATCAGGACGCCAGCAAATGGTAACTCCTCGTGGGCGGAAGACTAAACGCCAATGTCATCAGTAGTTAACAGATGGCGCTGTTGGAACCTAGTGTATACAAATCATTATAAGAGATGATGCTGTCATCTAAACTAAAATAGAGAGTTCCTAAAGTAGAGTCTCCCACTCCACCCAAGTGGGTACATAATAGTGGCGATGGTTTCAGTGTGCGAGTGTGCATCAGTGTTTACAACGTATCTTATTGGCGCCGCCATTATGTATCCACATTTCAATCAGTGCCTCGACCTCGTATGGCCAGACTCTATTTCATAGGGACTCTAAATTAAAACAGTCCCATAAAATAGAGTCTGGCCATTCGAGTTCGCGGCACTGATTCTACTCTAAATTAATATAGTCTCTATAAAATAAATTCTGGCCATTCGAGTTCGCGGCACTGATTGGTCCGTATGAAAAGTGGATACATAATGGCGGCGCCAATAGGAGTTGCTTTTGTTTTGACGAGTGTCATTAGACTCAATGTAATAAGTTAAAATTAAAATAACAGTCTGTAATGATTGAATTTCTCACGAAACAATTAATGGTAACGTTTTTACTTACATATATTTTTTCACCTTGTCAAAACAAATACTGTAACACTTGCGATACGTTGTAAACACACTGATGCACACGCGCACACATCAGTGAACCATAGCCGCCATTATGTATCCATTTGGGTGGAGTGGGGGCCGAGTAGCCAGACTACTTTATAGGGACTCTAAATTAAAATGAAACGAGGTATAACAGGTCATTTAGCTAATACGATTTTAGAGACAAATCAGTTGATACAGCGCATATCTATCCAAAATTAATATAAATGCAACCTAATCATTTGAAAATTTCAAACTAAATAGTGGCACTAATAAATCACACTATTCTTTAGCTTATACGAACATAATAGTCCAAAATTATTTATATGTGTGACTTGGAACCAATTAACATTCGACATACTAAAAGTCCCCATGCCTCCTTTTTGCATAAGACCCTTAAATTCGATCCGCCATCTTGAATTTTGTGTTTTTGTATTAAAAAATCCTAATAACTTAAAAATTATTAAGAATACAAAAAAGTATGGAACTTAATAATTTGTTGTGAACTAATTTGTGAATCTTTTGGTGCCAAAAGGACTATTAGGTATACCTTTAACAATTTTCGAGATACAGCTAATTTTACTGAATAATAAAATTCCAATTGGTAATTCAACTATTTTATTAACAGAAAATGTTATATAAAATTATCTTTATCATCAGAAAAATATAAAATCTACTAATTCGGTCCGCCATCTTGAATTTTGGGACTTATTCAAAAAAATCTCTTATATTTCGAAAACTATTACAAATTGAAAGAAATACAAGAGACAAAAAGTAAAGTACATGGAAAACTGCATTAAATGTTGGTGTTTATACATACCTACCTTTATTAAATAAAAACTTGAGGCCGGTTACATATTACTGATTTTAAAGTTTTAAACTAAAATAGTAAAAATTATACATGTTTTTTATTTTAATGGGGCATTTCGAACTTTACAATATTAATTAAAAAAAAGAGCAAAACTAAACTAAATTAAAAACTATCGTCATCTGAATCACCACCATCTTCCGGTTGTGGAATATTGTCGCATGCATTATCACATTTGCCACAGAAATTTGAACAAGAAGATATAAGCTTTTCTACAACTGCATAATTTCCTACAATCGCTCTTACAATAGAGTTTTCCCAGAAAAAAAAATTATTGCTGAAATACTTCTCACGTAAAAAAATTATTTATGGCATATTTATTATCTTATTAATTTTACTAATAGTAACAAAAAAAAAACTTGAAGTTTGAAAAATATTGGGTTCATTTTAAACAGCCATAAATTAGCGCGTTGTGGCGTCAACAGCCTGAAATCCAATCACAGAGGTTGTCTCTCTCTGTTCAAGATTGTTTATGTCTCCGTGTCTCCGTTAACATAACATAACCTCTATTTATTGACAGCACTCAGCACTTTTCTACTTTAGGTAAAATATTAGCGGCACCTTTAACATTCCACTTGATTCCATTTTGATTGTAGAATTAATAAAACATAAACCAGAAACTGATAAAATAATATTTTCACTCCAAACAATACAGACATAAAAATATAAATTTGACGTTTTAGGTTAGTCATCTGATGTATAATGTCGGTGAAGGTTAAATCTAAACTGCAGTGCAAAATATTAACGTCCGACGCTTTCACGAATAACTTGTGCGGCATTTATCTGGATTCTGATTGGCCAATATTTACACGTCCACTGCTTTAGACCAATCACAGTACAAGCATTACAAATTGAAATTCTGATAAGTTTTAGAGGAAAGCTTTCTTTAACACACAGTTAGAATCTATTACAAACTAATTATATTCATAATCTCATTGGTTTTCCGGCTAGATACGTAATTCTGGCGCATGCCCGTTTTAAAAAGCAGTGAAATTATCAGCAAGTTGTTTTAACGATATTTTCTTAGAAATAATTCTTATTAGAAAAGTAAATTGTTGTAAATTATTAAAATGTTTTATTATACCATTTTCACGACACAAATTGTTAAAATAAAATTAGTGGGAAGACCCTATTGCAGAAAATTAACTTTAAAATAAATTCTGGTGCCACTGGTATTACCGTGGTCTCAGGCACAACCACGACACCCTTTTTCTCCATCCCCATTAGAAGTTAAGAATGTTCCTAAGCCATTCTTGAACCTGTAAATATACTCTTAAACAATGAAATTTAGCAGAAGCTGTTGTGGGAGGTAATTAATACAGCTATTTCAACATTATTGTTGCGCCGTTAAATTATTAAATTTTGTAAATCATAAATCATTTAAATTTTTGATACTTTTGTTTTATCTTAAATGTGTATCAAAAATTCCTCTCCGATTTTAAAAAGATCGTCCACTTTAGCCTGTTTGTTCTTTAAACACTAACTAAGTTTTGAAGGTGAGTCTTTTCCCAATATTTTAATTGCTTTTAGTTTCCCTTGTTTAAAAAGACATGAAGTGGTGTCACACCAGTCATTGCATGTAGGCATAATATATTTTCTTTCGTTGGACCTAATAATTTTTGTATTTTGAAAATGTTGCTCACTTTATCTGGCTTGCCCTGTCTATCAAGACACGGCATAAATATACCGTCAGATTTTACAAAATGTATCAACAGGGCTAACAGATCAGTATCTTATCCAAGAATCATTTTCTTCTTGCAAAGATATAGCTGTTCTAAAAATCTCAGTGTCAACATCACCATTTGTTTGGATAGCCGAGATTTCAGCATTTGGAAATTTCACTATTAAAGCTTTGATGAACTGCTTTTTGTTATTTACATTATTAAAAAACCTGTGCCTGAGACCAAAGTGATACCAGTGGCACAAGAATTTATTTTAAAGTTAATTTTCTGCAATCGTAAGAGCGACTGTAGGAAATTATGGAGTTGTAAAAAAGCCAAACTCTACTGTTCAAATCCCTGTGGCAAATGGCAATGCATGCGACAATATTCCAAACCAATGGAAGATAGTGATTCAGATGATGATAGTTTCCAATAAGGTTGTTAATAATGTTTTTGCTCTGTTTTTCATTAATACTGTAAAGTACAAAATGTTCCATTAAAATATGTATAATTTCTACTCTATTTTAGCAAATCAGTAATATGTAATCGGCCTCAACTTTTTACTAAATAAAGATAGGTATGTATAAACACCATAACATTCAATGCAGTTTTCCATGTACTTTAATTTTTTTTTTTATATATTTGTCCCAAAATTCAAGATGGCGGACCGAATTAGTAGATTTTATATTTTTCTCCAACACACAATTTTGTATAACATTTTTTGTCGATAAAATAGTTGAATTTTACCGTCAATTGGGATTTTATTATTCAGTAAAATTTCATCTAAAAAATTGTTAAAGGTATAAAAGTCTTTTTGGCACCAAAAGATTCATAAATTAATTTACAGCAAATCATTAAATTACACATTTACTTGAATTCTTAATAGTTTTTAAGTTATTATTATCTATAAAGCTAACAATCTGGTTTGGTTTTATTTGAATGTTAATTTGTTCCGGGTAGGACACTAATTGTATCAGACTATAAATGCGTGGGGCGCCAATTTAAAAAAGAAATGTAAATAAAAGAGCAATGTTTTTTTCTAACAGAAAATTACATGAGAAAAGTGATATTTTATAAGCACCCCACTTGTACACTAGACCGTTGCATTGAAGAATTTGTTTCTAATTTTATATCTTCCTAGCACCGAGGAAGCCTACATTAATTGTTGATTTTATGTACTCCTCCTTCGCCATATCGAAGTTGTCTAATTGACATGAAGGCTTAGAAATATCCTTTTCACCTTTATTTTTTATTTATTGATTACATTTAACCTACAGAAAAATGTTGCTCCAATAATTTTGATGTTATTCAAAACCTCTTTTATATACTGATTTCACTTGACTAAGTTGTTTGGTACATTGGATTAATTTGACTAGTCTTTATCAACGCTGATGTCAGAAGTGGGATAATTTCCAATTGCTAAACATTCTCAAAAAGTTTCTGTTGAGAATCCAGGATTTCCCCACATTTTGAATAAATGGCAAGGTGCAAATATTCCTATTTTAAACATTTTATTACAAACTGGAAAGGTTTCCATCAGCCATCTTAGTTAAAATTATTTATTTTAATGGAAATGCTATTTTGTTCATCAGTTCCATCAATTTTTTTTTGTAATTTTCTTGTCTCACTTCATCCTCTAGTTCAGGTACTACGTAAGTAAATGGAAAAATGTTTGAAGCTGTTACATATCTTTAATTAACTTGTTTCATTTATTTTAATAAATAAAATATTTACATATTAAAAATAAATTCATTATATGAAAACAAAATAGTTTTATTTTACACCAACAAATAATAGGTATTATATATAAGGAACATGGTAAGATTAAAAGAACTACTATATTTTACAATGTGCATACAAATTATGTTATATATATATATATATATATACATTAATGGTGTCTTGAAAAGACACCCAGCGATAGTTAAGATGGAGCAGACTGCAGCTTTATCAACTGGTGTCAACAAAAAAGCTATATAGGATGTCTCAAAATATATTTCCCTCTGCTTGGGGGGGTGATTAATCGACATTATGTGACATTAACTCTGACGCTAGGCTCTTTCACCAGCCAAATAACTGGTATCACCTGGGAACGAGACTGTTTTATGATCTCCAAATGAAGACAAGTTGAGATCGGTGTTTTGGTATCAGTGACATTCAGTGCAAGCAAATGATGTACTAAATGTTAAAACCACACATAAATGCGTCTAAAGTTTATAGGAGTAAATTTGTAAGTAAAACTCTTAAAAAGCTTATACTTAACATTCATAATTTTATTTTTTGGGTGAAGGGTCGCCGCATTCTTTTTTGGTGTAAAAAATTGGTTGAATCTGAAACTTTCAAATATTTTACAGTTTCTAATTCTGTATATTACAAATTTTTATCAGTCACCCCTTAATTATCAACCCTAACTACTGATGGGTACTCAAGGACAAAAATCGGAAATGAAACCGATGACCACCGACTGCGCCTATTACCGAGTGAGAATAAAGCAACGGAAATGCCAAGCATCATTCGAGAATGGAAACATGCATGCATACAGTAAATTCGTTTTCTACACCCGAGTACTCAGTAAACAGGAAAGTACTTGAATCTTGAATGTTTTCAAATACCAAGTGCTCGATTCTTAAGTACCAACTCTTTCCAACACTAAATTTAACATAAGAAAATCGTTCTTTATAAAACAATTTTATTTGAAGATTCCATGAGAAAGTGATTTTTTTAATGCCAATAGGTACTTATTGAGGGCCGTCTTATTCAGCTGTGAAGGATAAACTTTGAGACATCCCGTACATATCAAGTAAATTAGTGTAGGTAATAACTAATAATTACACTAACCAAAAATACTCTAAAAAAACAATTGAATTGTCAGGCAAGTCAGTATGGTTAGAAAATTAGGAATACTGAAACTCGGTAAACCAAGTTATTTGAAGCCACAAAAAAAAAATTGTTCCAATAGATTTATTAGGCAGGTATCATAATACGAATATTTACATACTGTGTCATGAATATACATATATTTTCCAGGATGATATAATGAACCAAAAGGAATTCGTCATAAATTATTGTATGGACCAGTTTTTTCATGTCTTGTTAAACTTGTGGTACACAAATCAAACGCGCAATGCAAAATTAATAGGTTTATTGTTTTAACAGATACTTACATGGTTTAAAATTTTTTTTTTGAAATTAAATACGTCTACTATGATCAAAAGAAATTAATTCTTTAACTGTTACTTCATTACATGCTTCTCTAATTCTGTCACATAATTCCGCTCTATTTTGTGCCCTATTTTTATACTTTATTTTTTATGGTACCCCAAAAATAAAAATCCATCGGGGTGACGTCTGGAGATCTAGGTGGCCACGCAATTAAAGGACTATTTCTTGCAATCCAACGCATAGGAAAGTTGTTATTCAGCCAATTTTTAACTATGACTGCATTATGAATGGAAGCCCCAGTTGAAGAATTAAGAAAAGTTGTTAAAAATAATAAGAAGAGAATTAAAAAATGTATCAGAATTGAAGGAGGACTAGTGGAAAAAGATTGTATTTAATATTTACTTTTTAAAATGATATTTTTGTCAAAGTAATAATTTTAAGTGTTGTTTACAAAAATAATAGATTACTTATTTGATATTTTCTTTAAAGAAAAAATGTGTCCTAATGATTAATTAGCGTCATTATTACATGACTACCAAGTTATGTAAATATACGACAATAAATAACTCGAATAGTGGGGTGATTATTATTGAAATCTTAGATATGATTTTTCTTGTAAAGGAATGAATATTTTTAACGAATTTGCTGTACAGGGATTTTGGGTCATGCCGGACAAGATTCTGTAAAAACAAAAACCTATCTCAATCGCTAATATAAATTCCTTATTTTTGCCAATTTCTTTTGATCATAGTAAGCGTATTTAATTTCGAAAAAAAAGTTTTTAAATAACTTTTCAATCACAATCTGAAATACAAGAAGTATACCAAATTTGATTTAAATCAATCAACAAATGTCCGAGATATTGGGGTCTACTGGTGACAAATGAGAAACGCTGTATATTTTTTTCCATATTTTACTAAATTTGACTCAAATATAGAGCACATTAATTAAGATCTACGAATTCATGAAAAACATTCGCCTCCATACAAATATAAAAGCCCCCTGCGATATCAGCAAAACGGAAAAAACATTAAAATTTATAAACGATGCATTGTTCAATAAGTGTCAAAGTCCGAAAATTTTATTTTAATACGTTTCTGTGTTTAAAAACCCATTAAAATGTTTTCGGAAGTGGTTCGGATTCCAATATAAACTGTAGGTCCGCCTCCCTTTTTACTCAGACAAATCTAGGTCTCTTAAACTTAAAAGAGTCATTCAGGTGGTCTGGTGTTTGTATGTGGGAATGGCTTTTGGTTATAAGTAGATCCAAATGTGTTCTATTAAGTAAAATTGAAAAAAAAAAGTTAGAGGTGCGGCACACGTACATAGCATCCTAAAAAATATTTGCATGAATAAACCAGATTCATTTCATTCATAAAATTATAAAGAAATTTATTCTGGGACCAATTTTATTCATTTAGAAGTCAAGGTATCTTGGACAAACTAGGCAACTTCAAATTTGTGCGCATTACTATTTAAAAAAGCTTATTCCAAAAAATATATAAATTTTTCACGAATAAAAAATATTTCCTTAAAACTTGGCAGTTAATCGCAGAAATAAAATTACAAACCAAGGCAAAATGTACAAATTTCATTTTGAAAAATTTGATTTGGAATGCATGGAAAACATTTATTGCACATTACGCTAGGCAATCTACTAGAGCCAAATTGGTACCGACTCCCATATATACAGTTCTAATTGGGAAAAAAATTGGACTGATCACAGATGGACTTCAGCCGTCATCTTAAAAAAATGGCCGACTCGATTATTTAAAGCTGTTTCCCTATACCTACCCTATATTAAATAGGTACAAAAAAAATACCTACCTACTTAACCCTAATACACAAAAATCTACAGCAATCACAAATGATGGAGTCAGCACTTTTCAAAATGGCCCACATCTGATTTTTGCCCACATACTAAATAGATAAAACAAATTCCACATTGATCGCAGACGTAAAGGCATTGTCTTTTTTAATAATGGCAGACCCCCGATTTTTAAACCGTCCCGGGTGACACAGAAAATACCTATTCTCTCCCTTTTTCTGCAGTTTAAAAAAAACATTGAATTGAGAAATGTAGGTATGTTAAATACACAGTAAATAAGAATTGTTTTCTTAACTGTGAAAAAGGAAGCAGATTTGGTTTCCGAAACGTCAGAGAAATACAAAGCCTAAAGCATGTATTAGATACAAAATGCAAACAAAATTCTTTGGCATTTAGAGACTTATTTTTAGAAAAAATGGTTTGGCATTTAATGTGTTAAGTACTGTATTGTTATACTACGCGAGACTTAAAAGGGCTCACAGGGCAGAAAGTGGCCTGATTTTTGGAAGCGCAGCTCCCATTCTAATAACCCAATACATATATTGTAACTTTCTGAGATAGCGATAACACAGATCAGATACAATCAGGCCCGGCCCGGAAACTAAAGCATATAAACGAGGTAAAAAAAGTAAAATCAGATTTTAAATGTACTATACACTTTATTGAAAGTCTTAAGTATGTATTATATAATACTTCTCTTTAAGAAAAAATAACTTTCCCGCCTTTATTTTCGCAAAATCATTAATGACAGATTCATAATCAATTTTGCTTAATATGTCATAATAGACATCATCGCTAGCACAACTAAGCAGTCTTGAGATATTGATGACCGCAAATAATTTTTGATTAATTTTAACTTTGCTTCAATTTGGCAATCTTTTTAAATCCACGTCCAAAATTGCAAGTTGCTCAAATACGTAATGCTAGGAGCATTACGTATTTGAACGGAATCGATAGTTATAGACCACTAATATTTGAATGGTGCACTGTAAAGCTATAAATTTTTTTGGTCGTACCTCATTAAATTGTACAACTTTACACTTTTTTAAGTTTTTTATTTGCCTAAATTATTTGTACCGAATTATTACATGATCATTTAAGATTACCTGTTTATCACCCGACCCAGCTTTGCATAAGCATTTCATACTTAATATTTTTCCACATTTTAATATTTTGCCTGTAATTTCATGAGGATCAGCAATCATTTTTGAAATTAGCAGGCAAAAAGATATAATTTTAATCACTGCATCACTACGTAATTTCCCGTACTTTATTACATGTCCTGTTTTCAAAATTTGCTCGCCTAATTCTTTGTGTATGGTTTGTACGTGCCCATTCTCAGATATCGTGCAACAATAACCACATAATAAATAAATACTATGGACGCCGGTGCGATCAAAATCAAAACAATGATTAAGTCGGCCATATTGGAACACTAACTTGTACACCACCATGGAGGTGGTGTACAAGTTAGTTAGTTAGTTGGATGTCAATAATCAAATTCATATTATTATTACATTTTTCCTTACTTATTATTATTAGAGACAGGTTCCAAGAATAAGTGATGTCGACACTTTGAGAACATTGACGCATGCAGAAGTAAATTTGAATGATTTTTTTTTAACACGTTGAAGGACAGTGACGCTGATCAGCGTCTTTTTCTGAAGGTGTGATGTGACATAACGCTGATCTGCGTCTTCAGTTTGAGTGTTGAAAAAGACACGACGCTGTTCAGCGTTTGCATTTACCATACAATATAATGAGAATCCATCGCCACTGTCACAATATGTTCGATCAGCAGTGCCGCAGTGTCACACCTTTAAAATATATTTACATTCCCCACCCTTTCCTTTAATTTATACATCCCTCCCACAAATTGAGACAGAAAGCCGCCCAGTGTCTACTTTAGCATGAAAGTCGCATTTAGTCGCCTACTCACTGCTGTGTTGTTGGTTTGTACTTTATCAGCTTATTTGTACGTTTCAAAATAATATCGCAGTGTGGTGTTTTGTGTAATAAAGGTTACTATAGTTAGTAATTAGTCTATTATTTGTTGTAAAACAGTAAGAAACAAGTGTTTGATGAACATTTGCATAAAAATAATAATATTTATGCATTGAATAAATAATAAATACATTCATACTGCATATCAATGTAAATGTATAATAAAAAATAGGTTACAATGCTTTAGAATGATTTTTTTCTATTGGTAGGTACTTGATGGTTTCTTTTTTATAAATTTTAGATGGAAGAAGACTTCAACATTATTGATAATTATGAAAGAGATCAGCAACGGTTGCTCAAATTGTTTGACGAAGTGTCTACAGATGAAGAAAAAGATCCATTTGCAGATAGTGATGGCGAGTATGGTTCTGATAAGGACTATGAGCAATCTTCATCAGGATCTGAAGAAAGTATGTCATTGAATGGCTCAGATGTACCCAGAGTATCAGAAAAAAATAAAAGATCTACCCGTTCAAACAAAAAATCTTCAATACTAGAAGAACCGAATCGACAAACAACCCCAGTTTTAATTCCGGAACCTTTACCTGACAATAGCGTCCTTTTGCCAGAGGCTTCTGCACTACCTTCACTAAGGCCTTCTACGTCAGTGCCTTCTGATACTGATTCATGGGAATCTAACACTGCTCCAATTCCTGACTTTAAATTCGATGAGAGCAGCAACCGTTTGAATTTAAATATCGGTCCAGAGTCAACGGTGATGGAATTTTTTGAAAGTCTTTTCACTCCAAATATATTGGACTAATTAGTCGAATGCAAAACAATTATGGTAGAAACTTAATGAACACTAATAGGCCTAAAACGCGTCATAGTAGGGATGCAAAGTTCCGCCCAGTGAGCAATGAAGAAATGAAAAAATTTTTGGGGTTGTGTTTGTTACAAGGCCAAATTTCTTCTCAAAACATGCGCCGTTATTTTTCATATTCGGATACATTATACTTCCACCCAATTTTTTCCTACACAATGTCATCTAGAAGATTTGAGCAAATACTAAGGGTTTTGTGTTGTTTTCCAGTCAATTCTAAAGGGAAAAATAAAATACAACCCCTTATAGACATGCTAATATCCCAATTTCAGAGTGCCTATAGTCCTTCTAAGGAACTCTCACTTGATGAATCATTACTACACTTTAGTGGGAGGCTAAATTTCAGAGTTTATATAAAGAACAAGAAGTCCCGATATGGACTCAAATTTTTTGAGCTTACGACATCTGACGGATACCTTCTAAATATGGAATTATACAGTGGTTCTGTAAAAGAGGATGACGAATCAGATAACACTAAAACTGGAGCTGTCGTCATGAGACTGATGAAACCGTATCTCATGAAGGGCCATGAACTCTTTATGGACAACTACTACAACAGCTATGAGTTGTCCGAAAAGCTGCTAAGTTTTAAGACGCATACTAATGGAACCCTAAGATCAAATCGAAAAAGCAATCCAAAAAATTTAGTTCTAAGAAAACTAAAGAAGGGCCAACATTTTTGGGTTCGCAAAAAACAAGTTTATATTTCTAAATGGAGGGATAAACGGGATGTGTTGGTCATAACTACTCGAAATCACCCTGAGATGGTTCGTGTTAAAAACCGTTATGGGAAAGAAAAAATGAAACCCATAGAAGTTTCCACATACAATGATCACATGTCCGGAATTGATCGCTGCGATCAAATGACTGCAACCTACTCATCCCCCAGAAAAAATATACACTGGTATAAAAAGGCTTTCTTCCACTTGCTAGATATTAGTGTGGAATATATTTTAATTGACCCGAAAATTTTGCAAGGGCAACTCTCGAAAATACAGATTTCTTCATTTTAGAGATGAATTAATTAAAAATCTAATTCAATTACCTAGTGATATTGAGGCAAAGCATTTGATACGGCGTCAAAAGCATGACAACCGACGTCCAGAGCAGACTTCTTATGAAACAGAACATGTGATCCCTGGACCAAGCTCAGAAGGCCACTGGCCTGAAAAAAACCCTGGTGAGCCTACCGCAAAGTCAAACAAAAAAAACTGTTTTTTTGAAATGCAGGTTATGTACAAGCAAGAAAATACGTAGGGAGACAAGCTACCGGTGTAAAGGTTGTGTTAAGAAGCCACCTCTATGTCCTGATTGTTTTCAGGAGTGGCATGAAGTAAAGAAAAAAATAATGTAATAATGTTTTTTTATCTATGTGTTTTTGAAAATAAAGCAGTTTTTCTTAAATGTTTACTTTTATTTAAACATGAACAAATTACGCTGATCGGCGTTGTGCCACGGCAATGATGTTGCTTGCAGTCATAATATGACTCAACGCTGAACAGCGTTGGACGCATATCAGCGTTGTGTCAGTTTTGCGATGGTTAAACACGTATTATTGTGACAGAACGTCCATCAGCGTCAAAAATAAAAGTACTCAAAAACTATTAAAACATGTGTTTTTACTTATTTCTTAACAATAGTAATAGTTAGACATACTTAAAAATCTGTTATCTCTCAAAAAACGGTACTGCCAACATTGACTTCTTATAAAAATTGTCACTGTCCTTCAACGTGTTAAGTTGGGGTGGTTGGTACTTCTGTGTCACCCTGTATATCAAAGGTACGAAAAATCGCAATGATCACAGACGATGGGCCACTATATTTAAAAAAAATACCCACATTATTTTCGCTGTGCAGATTGCCTAGCGTGTAAACAGTAAATAATATCTTGAAAATTTCAATGGTAAGTACCAAACATGTTATATGACTTTTATGTAATAATTTCTTTGAAAACTATCAATCAAAGCATAATCAAATAAGAAATTTTACATTACTCAATCAATGTACATAAAAAATTATCAAATTTTTAAATAAATAGTTATATTTGCTTCTCTTACAAGGTTCCTATGAGGAAAATTGGGATCACCTAGCTAAGTACCTGTTAAACTAAAATAGAAAATAATTCCATTAAATAAAACCTACTCCGTTTCCGAAGCTGTAGTTTTCATAACATATTTCACGGTGAAGGCGAAGGCAGCGAATCCAATAATAACACATAAATTTGTAATACATGATTGGAAACTGCTGGGCTGTGTGGCGGCTTGCATAGATTTTTGATTTTCCAACGCTACATTTTGGTTTGCATTCCGCTTTGTTAATTCATCCTGAAAAAAACGAAAAAATATAATCACTACTAACTTCTATCTAGACATCTATTTATACTTCTTAAGTGTAGCATTTTAGATAACCTTGATTTTCCCCCGATATATTCAAGGTCTACTATTTATACTTGAGTGTGGTATATATATTTTTTTTGGTGTCATACTCTACTAATATAGATTTGGAACCTAAAAGAATTCCAGATTTCTCTTGGAAAATACCGGGTGATCCAGAAAGTGCCTGCCCCCCACTTTTTTCTACAGTTTTTAAAATAAAATTCTGAAATTTGGGAAATCAAATATAAGTATCAATGGCCACAACTTTCTTATTTTAAATAGCACCCTGTTTATTTATTTAAGTTACTTTTCTCATAAAGCTGTAATTTTTTGCCAATATTTTTTTCAGATTTAAAATCAGATGAAAAATAATAGACCGGGCGGCGGCTGCAAGTTTCGTGTACCCATCGATTTAAAGAAAATTTCATTTCTGTAGTAATAGTTTACTATTAGTAGATACGAGAAAGCTTGGTCGTTCAACCCCTTCCCTGGTGGGATTTGTGTAAGAGGGTGATTTCGCCCCTCTCTGAGACGACACTAAATACCCATGTATTTAAAGAATAAAATTATGTTTTTCTAACTGTACTTAAGTAGAGCAAAAAAGTAAAAATGGTCTGCCACGTGATATGCTGGTGGGTGGCGCGGACCAACCAAAGCGTTATTTATTAAATACATTATTTAATCTATGCAGTTCATTTAGTATTAACATAAGCAATTATAATATTTAGAAATCTTTGTTTTTTATACTAATTTTTGTCTTATTTAGAATATATTGAATTGAATTGATTTGATGATATATTTATTTGTTATACTGATATAATGATGAAGCATGAAAGTAATAGCCCAATAAAATGGGACGAAATTTGTCGATTTGGATGAAATAATTCAAAGCCCGCTGAAATTTTCTGAACACGCTTATTTTGTGGTACTTTTCAACATATCAAAAGTCCCCACCTGTAGACGCCGATAATAACATCAATGTTCGTAATTGGCCCAGTCATAGTCCAGATCTTAACCCTGTGGAGGAAATATGGGGACTACTCGTAAGAAGTATCCAAAAACGAAATGTGAGACCACGGAATGCTGAAGAATTACTGGTAATAGTAAATAATGCATGGGAAAATATTATTACTAATGATTATTGTATAAGGTTATTTAATTCTATGCCAAACAGACTTATAGAAGTTATAAATAGAAATGGTGCAATATTAATAGTTAGTTTCTTATTAAGTAGGATATCCTTTGTCCTTTGATCCAGGATTTCTACTAATCGTACCGTTTATTCTCCACTTTCTCAAAATGTTACACACCAAATTTTTGTTAATGTTATAACGCAGTGCAATTTAATTTGTCTCGTTAACCATCCATCCATCATTTACTATAGTAATAACTACAGCATTAAAATAAAAAATTAATTAAAAGTGATATCTGTTTTATTTCGGCTACTCATTACATATTCAAATAGAGACAGATTTACATTAGAAAAAAAAAAGTTGTCCTATTTTTTTCTGCTCACGACAGTACACGAATCTTGCAGCTGCCCCTTGGTCTATAACTTGGAAATGGCATTTATTTGCTATTTCTAGTTGGCTTTGGAATTCAGGAACAAATTTAAAAAAATTCGAAGTAGATTTTGAATTTGAATAAAAAGGTATTTCTCAACAAATAAAATTTAAAATTGGCCTATTTTGTTCATTTGCTTGGATTTTAGAAATTTCTTTGCATTTTTCCATTTCATGGAAATTCAATTTGTCATAACTCCAATTTTTCAAATAGTACCCTGCATGTTTTATTTTTTTTATCAGATAGTGGTAAATTTATTTTAGACTGGTTTTCCCGATTAAAAATTGAATATAAATTAAAATAAATATTAAGCTTTTTGTAGAAGTGTTTCGAATTATGTGTCCATATCTTACAGTAAGCTATGAAAAACAGATGAGTTATTTGTAATTGGAGAAAATTTATTTTGATAAATATAAGAAAAATTTTGATGAATCCTTAGCAAAAAAACAAAAATTCAGGTATTCTAAAAATTAGAAAATATGATAGCGACTTTAAGCAAACTACCTCATCTGTGTATGAAGAATGCAGAAAAAGATTAGAAACACGTGTACTAGTAGAAGGTCTACGTGTAGAATACTGTTCAATAAAATGTATTTTTTTAAAGGGGTTTTTTCTTACTTTGCAATTCATTTCGTATTTAAGGTTTCCTTCATAAGAAACTTTGTTAAATAAAATTTTCAACAAAAATATAAAAAAGGTAGTGATAAGCAGCGAAATGAGGTACCGTCATCGGTTTAAGCGCTGAGATTTCGATCGGCGAAGTTAAGCAGCGTTGGCCGAGTCCCGTCACTTGGATGGGTCAACGGCATCTCATTTCCCTGTCCTGGTTGAGTGGAAGAATAGCTGTAGCTAAACTCCGCCAGGACATAAATATAAACAAGGCATTAAAATAAAAAAATAAACAATTATCCCAAACGAAATAGTACAATTGTATGGCATATTTTCATTATAGTTACCTGTATTGTGGTGACTGTATCTGGAAACAATTCTGTGAACTGTTTATCTTTTAAATTGTATTCAAGGGACTGGTAAGCAAACTGCCTTTTGTCATAGTCTGAAGTTTCTATACTACCTAATGTGGGGCTCTTTTCAATCTGAAAAAGAAATGAAATACAGTAGAGTCCTGGAGCTAATTAGGGCTGATGTTACCTTGAATTACACGTAAATAAGAAAAAAACAAAGGATACTGCTTAAATAAATGTTTAATGAGCACAAAATGAGATTAAACAACACAAAACACGGTTGCCACTCATTATAGTAAAAAAAAAAAAAATGGAAAATGTTTATAAATAGACTTGTGTGAGTAAAAGAGACGGGGCCCTACAGTTTAGAGTGGGATCTAAACCACTTCTTGGATGGTAATTTATAATTGAAAATTACTTTGCAGTAGATGGGGCTCGAACCCACTTCGCTAGGTATGCCCAAAGTGAAAGCTAGACCACTAACTACTGTGCTACCGTCTGGTCCAAATATTAAATGTAAACGGTCAGTTAAAAAAACACACAGGAAGGAATTAACTACAGATGCAAGCACTGTGACAGTCAGCCCGATACTGATTTATTTTTAGCGACAGCACTGGTTGGTGTGCCGGCGCAAATACAATGCCAATTTAAGACAACTCCTATTACACGGAACTTCAAACTACCGGGATTCTACTGTATAGTGCATTCTATAAAAAATTCGACATACATTAAAAACCTATAAAAGTAAGTGATTCAATTTGCCGGTGAAATAGATTGTAAAGGTTTTCTGTTGCATTTTTATATGCAGGGAATCTTTGGACTATACTATAACAGTAATTATAAGATCATAATCCGTATCTCAATCAAGTCGTAACTAAATCAATCACCATTTTCAGAATAATGGAGTTATAGGGGATTCGTTTTTTACATCTGCAGTAAATTTTATCTAGTCATGAGGTGTTATGTTAAGTAAATACTTGCTTTCGTTATTGTCCGACGATTATGTATATGTTTAGTAATAATGAATTTCATACTCTTCAGGAGATCCAAAATAAAGCGTTAAGATGTATTTTAAGTTGTAATAGGTACACTCGTGTTAGTTGGATGTTGGAAAGTTTAAAAGTATTATCTGTGAAACAATCTGTAATGTAAAATGTAAAAATGGACCTAATTTTCCAAACAAAGATATTAGACAAAGCTATATCATAATCTTATTCATCATTATCCGATGTAGCTACCTTCAATACAAATAATGTAGTCTACAGTCAACATATCCGATACTGGGCTGCTGAAAATCCTAATTGGATAAAAACTGTAAAAGTCAACGATCGCAAAAAGTGAATGTTCGGTGCGCTATTTTATATGAGCAGATTATAGGACCTTTCTTGTTTGAAACATTATACGCCGAAACATTTTTAAACTTTCTTGAAGGGGATTTTACTGATATTTTGGATAACATGCCCCTTCAAATAATTCAGCATTTAATACTGCAACTGGAAGGAGCACCAGGTCATAATGCGAACATTGTTCGTAACTGGTTTAACACACATTGCCTCCTGAAATGGATAAGTCCAAGAAGTCCTCTTCAAGAATGGCCACCTCGGTCATCAGATCTAACACCAAAAGACTTTTACTTTTCGGGGTGTATTAAAAGTTTAGTATACAAAAAGAGACCTCACAGAACAACACGAGACAGAATAAGAGAAGCTTACCTACAAATAACACCTGCAGAATTACGTAAAGTCGTGCTGCACAACAGAAAAGTTATAGAAAAATGTATTCACATGGATGGAGGATATGTTGAGCAAACTGTGATTTAGTTATCTATGTAACCCACATTATGTATTGAATGTTCATGAATTAAATTTGTTTAATGTTTAACTTTTTTTGTCTCCCACGTCAATTATTGTTTGATTAAGTAAATCTGACGTCACATGACTAATTCTAAATGGAAAACCTGTCTTCCTCCATCTTAATTAACTTCATAACGACAAACGCCACTGGTGTATTTTTAAATATTTTACCGTGGCACAATCTCCTTATGGGTAAGTACCTGCCATCCAAATTTAAAGAAAATCGCATGGTTAATAAGGGAGCTATAATATGGGAGTCATGAAAGTGAGCTACAAAACATTCTCAACATAAAATTAATAAAATAGGTATAGAGGTGAGCAAAATCAACAATTAAGGAACTCATCTATGTCATAAAATGTTTTATCACACAAAAATTTAAATATTTTATTCCTAAATGACATGTTGCTGTCATTGTTGATACACTGATTAATTTTATTAAAACATTTGGTACCAATATGTTTTGGCGAATTTTCTCCCAGTGCAAGTCTGGAATATGGCTGATACAAATTGTCCTTGTTTCTCGTGTCATACAATGAATATCACTATTTCTAAAGAATTCAGATTCATTTTTTTTAATGTACATTATTAACTGGTAGATATATAAACTAGGCAAGGTAAGTATTTGCAAATCTTTAAATAGTGGTTTGGGGCGAGCGTAGGTGCGTCTTTACTATGTACATACTTCGGTATGCGACGTAAAGCAACGACAGGCGCAGTTAGTACTTGGATGGTGACCATTCCAACGGAAACCGCGCTCTCGCCTCACACATCTTCCAGCGGCTTGTATATCAGTGTATGCGCGGAAGCTATACAACCTTAGGCGAGGGTTGTATAGGAGATATACCATCCTTCGGAGGGGATGTAAAGCCGTCGGTCCCTTGTCTATTAAATGTTAGGCAAGTAAAAGATCCCTACTCTTCTTAAGGGAAGAGGTTCAGCAAAATTCCTGGTTGGGGGTAGCTCGTCTACAGGCGTCGGTGTTAGGCCTCAGTAGCGGAAATAGGCCGACGTTAAATAAATGTATAAGAAAAAAAAAATAGTGGTTTACAACTAGTTAAGGGGTGGATCTTACACATGGTTCTTAAAACCCGTTTTTTGATATTGAAATGCTCTATTAAAATATGAGGAATTTCCCCAGAAAATGAGTCCATACTGTAGTTGAGACTGAACCAATCCATAATAGAGAGTTTTTAGGATGTTTATGGAGACAGTATCTCTTAGATTTCTTATAATATAGCAGACAGTGCTCAATTTTGTGCAAACCATATTTATATGCCCTTCCCACGTAAGCTTTCGATCCAAGGTGACACTTAGAAACTTGGTAATTGTTATACTCGGGATGGATCTATTTGAAATTTTAAGGTACAGATCATAGTTAGTCACAATATTTTTTGGCAGAAAACATACATAGCATGTTTTATTTACATTTAAATTTAGTCCGTTGTTGCTACAGTAATGACTCATTTCCTGTGATGCACTGTTACTATTTATGACAATCTGTTCAATGGAGTTATGGGACATTAGCATATTTGTAGCATCTGCATATAGAAGAAGTTGATTTGAAATGATACATGTGTTGGGTATATCGTTAATAAAAATTATAAAAAACAGAGGTCCCAGAATCGAGCCTTGAGGCACTCCCAGATTTATATTTCCAGTTTTGGAGTTAACACCATCTACAACAGTAGTTTGCGTGCGATTTTGTAGATATGAGGTTGCCCAGCTGTATGGTGCTCCTCTTACTCCAATGCCCTCTAATTTTCTGAGTAACAACCTATGATCTATAGTATCAAATGCACGACTTAAATCATAAAAAAGATCTTGTTGTTCAGTGCATTATAGATAAAATCTATGCAATCTAAGATAGCAGTATTGGTGGATTTATTTTTTTGAAAACCATTTTGGGCATTTGAGATCAAGTTAAAATTCTCTAGATAATTGGTCTTATGTAATATGACCGTTCAAAAATTTTAGCAATTTGACTTGGTATGCATATGGCCCTATAATTAGTAATGTTTGTTGTGGGACCTTTGTTTTTATATACAGGTATACATTTGGATTCTTTTATGTTGGGAAATACACCAGCTAAGAATGATTCATTTACTAAGTATGCTAATGGCTCATTAATAATGTCTTTTACTGATTTCATCACTTTTCTGTTGATTTCGTCGATACCAGCGGCCGGTTTAAGAGTAGTTTTCCCAATTATTTCACTTATTTCTTGTGGTGTCGTCGGTGTGAGAAAAAAAACTGGTACTTGTCTTTTCAATGTTGACATTACAGTTAGGTTTTGATTGATTTGAGGCAAGATTTATAAAGTAATCATTGATAAAATTACTCTTCTCCATGGCATTTGATATTAGAATACCCTGGTTACCACATATGTCTATGGATGGCCTCTTTTCATTGATTGACTTGGATTTGTTAATAATTTTCCAACTATCCCGCATTATATTGTTGGAATTAATTAGGCATTGGTCGTTATATTGTTTCTTGTGCTGCTCCACTAAGTTTTTGTACATTGACTTAAACTGCATATATCTTTCAGTATAGGCTGTATTATTTTATCTTTTCCTAATGCTGTTCATTTCACACAGTTGGTCATGCATTGACTTAATAGCAGGTGTAAACCACTTTTTATTCTTGAATTTATTAAAAGATTTCATAATAGGAAAAGCACAATTGTAGTGAAATAAAAAGGTTAAAAATAATCTGTATCGCTTGATTCTTTAGTATGAGCTAGTCTCACTAAATCCCAATTTCAAATAAACTTATTTAAATACAGTGTGGGTTAATTTCAAACGTACCATAAAACTTAAGAGACCTGTCAGAATTGTAGACACACTCCATGCTGGGTTCCACGTGTCAGGATGAAAGTCTGATATACTCAAGCAGAGCTTCTTGTTAGTTTTAAAACGTCCATTAGGGGTTATCATATATATCGACGGAGGTTTAAATGGAAATTCCCTTGGAAAAACTAATTTCCCATGATAGAAACCACCCTCATATGGGGTATTCTCTGGGCCACACACAACATAATGCCTGTAATATAAAAAAATGTATTAGTCACAATACATAAAACATGAAAAATAATTTTTGATAACAAATCAAAGGCACTTTTAAAAACCAAATGTGTAAAATATCTTATTTATTCAATCAAACTCTTTGCCCTTATCTTTAAATATTATCACTGAATTGTGAAACATAACGTAAATGTCAAGATAATTTAAAAATACATGGAATGGGAACAAATGGTAAAAGGATCCATTCCATAGTTTTTAAAATCATGAATTTAAGTTCAACTATACATGAGTAATTTTACTTACCATTCTAAAATATTTGCAGGAAGAGGTTCCGCCGTGATGTAAGGTACAGGGTCCCTTTTCAACCTCAAATAATCTTGTTTCAATCTGGATGTAGCACTATTTGGTTTACGAGACATTTCAATTCTAGAAATGTTAATAACAAAGTTGGTTTCAATGGAATGTGAAACTTGCTAACATAGTTCTAAAATATGAAAGTTTTGTCAATTACTAGGTTATTTTCACAGATATAGAAATAATCAGTCAATTTAGACGTGTTATTTTCTTGGATCTACAGTCAATATCTCGGTTATCTTCAATTTTTCCAAAAATATAGTACTTATTTTAGATGTATTACCAAAATGTTAAATATTTATCTATAAATTAAAAGCAAAAAACTGGTGTCAGCTGAAATTGCGAATCACGTGACTGGAATTCCAGTACACAGATGACGTTCTATGACAGAACCACAGTGTAACTACACATGAGCACGTTCAGGAAGTACGCCTGACGAGATGATTTTTACCCATGTGGGTATTTCATACGGCTCTGACAGTTACTGAGCGATGTTTCTGAACGGATAAAATTTGGTTGATAATGGGGAACAATCCAAGCCAGTTCCTAATATATTCAATAGATGACGCCATGCGTACTCGGTATAATGTCATTCTCAATTTGTATCATAATGACATTAAACAATTTAAAAGTCGTATTATAATTTTTAAATTGTTTAAATTTCCCGATTTCTGAAAGTTTCCCAATCTCTTATTCGTAAAAATTGATAAAAAGAATGAGGAACAATCCAAGCCAGTTCCTAATATATCCAATAGGTGACGCTATGCGTAATCGGTTTAATGTCATTCTCAACTCGTATCATATATAACCTTTAAACAGTTCGTCAAAAACTATCATTTTTGAGAAATAAACGTCCTACTGTGTTAGGGAACTTTGGTACACAACAACAACTTTTATTTTACATTCTAATTATTAACTTTGTTTATACAGACATATTTTTTCGTATTGACATTGACGGACAAACAACCGAGTACAGCTGATGCACATATGCTACAGAGGGGAAGAGCATCTTTGAGTTTTGAGGGCTCGATTTCCGTGACCTTACGTACCAGTTGCGTCTACACTAAGAGAAATGTGATGTTAATTTCTTTCTTTTCTTTTAATTATGAAATTCACTGAAAAAAACGGTGTATGTCGAAAAATATTATCATTTGAATTAGTTATACATTTTTCGCCTATTTTCGCTTGAGTTGGGCTCTAGCAATATTTTCATAATTTAAAGAAAATAATTAACGACACATTTCTCTCAGTGTAGACGCAACTGGTACGTAAGGTCACGGAAGTAGGTTTTGGCGGTGAGGCTTGCCTTCGTTTTCGTCTCTGCGTAGTTGAATGCTGTACTTTGTGGCAGACCCTTTAGTAGGCATATACCACAGATTTTCTGATTTCTAACACCTCTTGATAATAAAAAAATAATCTTATCTTTGAACGTCATAGATAAAAATTAATCAAGGGAGAGTTGTTTCTGATAAATAATTTGTCATTAGGTCATTTCATTCGTTTCATAGATATAAATTTATTTTTCAGATGCATTCACATTTTTTCAGTTCGAATTTTCCGCAGATAGAATAAGACTTCCTGCGGTCTAGATTCGGTGAACAAAACTTGTTACTTCAAATTTTATATGAAGTACTCAATCCCCGTTGAAGTCTATATGATCAAAGTATTAAATGCGCAAAATGTTTAAAAATAAATTTACAATTTTTATATCAATTACAATTTCTCAGTATTGCCTACTATCTCCTTCTAATCCGAAAAAACGAACACGACAAGTATGAGATAGAGATAGTGTTGTGTGTCTTTGATTGAGTCATTTATGAAAGTAGTTAAAGAGAACGCAAACGAAATGTCAAAGTATGGAAATTTCTTACAACAGTGAGAAAAGTACGCAGTTAATATCTATTTTATAAGGCTTATTGGCCCCCCAGGGGTGCAATCCTTCTGTTAACAGTGCAAAATGTCTGTGAGGGCCTTAGGGACACGTTTATTTAAACATGGTACAGCTTATATTCGCCATATATGTAAAAGAGACCTTAATACAACCATCATTGCTGACAAAATTAATGCCGCACAACAAGTAACATCTCAGCCTAGTAAGGCACTCAACCATCAAGTTGTACCGCGACACTTTGGTCTTAGAAATGTTGGAGTTCAAATTGGTTTACAAGCGAGGAGAATCCTTATCGATAATGTGCTAAATCGAGTCACAAACAGCCTTGCTGGGGAATTGAGAAAGAAAGCGGCAAGGAGGTAAGAAAAACTTTTATTGTACAATTTTGCCAAGAAGGTATCTATTGGTTTTACATAATTTACCTACTTATTGTTAAAATTGATTAGGTAATAGTTTAAGGCTCGGCTTAAGATATACCTAATCATTACTTACAGAATATTTCATACTTCAAATAGATATCTCATTATTTATTTAAATATTTTTGAACCCCACTTTAGTGGTACCTAAAGCAGTATTTTGTTCTTGTCCCATTTTTACCTTGAAGGAGCTTAGGAAGTCACAATACTTTTTAAATAGAACTAGAAATAAAAAGTTTAGTCCATCTTTAATCAATTTACAATAGGAACGACTTTATTACTTATGCATATATTTTTTCAAGGATTCTTTATGGAGACTCAGGCCCATTTTTTGCTTTGGTTGGCGTAAGTTTGGCATCTGGAACAGGAATATTAACTAAAGAAGAAGAACTAGAAGGTGTATGTTGGGAAATACGAGTATGTCTACTGATGTTCTTTTCCTTTACACCTAAATTAATATTTTGATGTTGTAGGAGGCTATTTCTAAAATAAAATGGCATTACCACGACGTCGACATAGACGAAAACCGATTCGAAAACTCTCCCATAACAATTAACGATTTATCTTTTGGCAAGCCAATTGCAAAAGGATCCAATGCTGTTGTGTATGCTGCCAAGATTCTAACACCTAATGAAGATAAGGAGACACCATCGCTGTCAGAAACTGAGAAGAATGAGCCCGAAGGAGCAAAGCAGCTTGGTGGTGGAATTAAAAAAATCGAAACCGAGCCCAGCGATGATATAACGAAATTCCCATTGGCACTCAAAATGATGTTTAACTATGATATACAGTCTAGTGCAATGGCGATATTAAAAGCCATGTATAGGGAAACTGTGCCTGCTAGATTGTATTATAGCAATGTGGGAATTTCAGATTGGGAAGTCGAGTAAGTATGCTAGTGGCTAATATACAGGGTAATTTATGTAAACATGCAGAAAATAAAATGGTCTATAAGTCTATTATGTGGGAAAGCCTCTGTAAAATTTTAAAGCAATCCGAGGTAATTTATTATATTTTTTGCATTAAAACATGCAAAGATACGCTTCTGAACAGGTGAGTTATGCTATCTCGACGCGTTCACACACGTATCGCTTGTTTGTTTAGCAGGTAATATCAGCTGTCTTAGTTGTCTAAGGTCAGTGCGACACGCGTTTACTGTTCAGTTCAGTGACTCTTCGACTTCTGTTTAGAGCATTTCCCATTTTTGTTAAATTTTTTGTTGCATGAAAAATTGGACGGCTGCAATTGTTCGTTTCTGAATTTTAAGAGCTTCATTGAGTAACCTATCTTAAGGGGATGATTACACCGTTACATACCGAATTAGAGTTGTTTATAACCAACTCTTACTGTTTTTTTTTACAGAAAAATTTTTCGGTGAATTTCAACATTGGAAACTTCAGACACAGAATTTATTGTTTTAACACATTTTACTCGGTTTCAAAAAATACTAGATTTCTTTTAATGTTAATTGATCTGACTTTTTATAGGAAATGCTGTGCATGTGAACAAAGTTTGTATCATCTTCAATCCCTCTGAGCTCGACAATTTTTTTATATTTATAATAAGCCTGTCTATAAAAGATTTAGGCATATAACAATTGATTGTGCTGTTCAGCTAGTTCCTAAAATCATTTCACTTTTAATACAAATTCCTCTTATATTTTTAGGTTATCCAAGAGGAACAGGCATTTACCACCGCATCCAAATATTGTAGCAATTTTTTCTGTCTTTACCGATTATGTTCCTGAATTGGAGAACTGCAGAGGTCTTTATCCGGCTGCGTTGCCTAGAAGGCTACATCCAGATGGAGAAGGAAGAAATATGTCCCTATTTTTGCTAATGAAAAGGTAAATAGCAGTTTGCATTTTTAACTCTTGTTTTGTCAGTCTAAAATGACATTTTCTATGAATATACTAACTTCAAAATGTTATCTTTTTAATTTTTGTTCGCCTATCGTTGAGCATAAGATTAGACTTAAAGGACATCAAACATCAAAACACGTGAACACTACATTCAACTACTATTATACTTGACTCGGATTTCGCTAATCATTAAGATTATTTGATGACAAATCAACCAGTACCTTATTTAGGTTTTGACCTGACGAACCATGGCCTACTAATCAATAATATGCATTATTTATGATAGGACTTTTGCTCGCTACTATTTTTACATGGTGGCAATTTTGAAACCCTCAAATGCATCCAGATTTTAATTATTTTTTCGTATCTAATTAATCTCACGTTATCAGTATATATTGCTATATGATATCGACTGAGGGTCGTTAAAAACATAAAATATATCACAGTAAATAATTTCTAATTTGGATCTCAAAATCGTAAGTTTGGATCATTGAAATTGAACACAATTCCAGAAAACTCACAACAATAAAACAAATTCAGATCAATTTGAACAATGTATTGTGATAACAATAAATACGATACACATAAAAGATGAAATAAAATTCTCTATCTAGTTAAAATATTAAAACGATACAAAAAATAATGTAATTTGGATAATTATTATTAAAATCAAATTTGTTAATAAAAAAAAAATAGAATTAATGATCGAAATTTTCAATATACTCAATTATTTTCCAAATTATTTAAAAGATTTACAAGAAATTTACATGAAGCTTATTACAACCTTTAGTACGCATAGCTCAAATAAAAGACCTCCAAGCACACTGTATCACTTAATTCGATGATCACCTGCAATCTGCCAAACTCCTATACAACTGCTAAACTTTTACACGATTCAAGTGATATCTTGGTTCCACTAGGAATCGTTTTCAGCACCTTAAAATAATTTAGAATTATTTTTTCTCGCCAACTTGTCAGAATTTTGAGAAAAATTAATTTTCTTTTGTTTCAAATTTGTAGACTGGTTGTGTTCCTCCTTCTTACTAGACGACGAACCCCCCACAGGAAGGCAGCGACATTTATCTCATCCATACTATATGGTTCTAACTGAATTAATACCTTCTTGACTGTTTTTTTGAATAGGTGTAGACTTTTTATTTCTTTTATGTGTCTGGGTAAGCAGTTATACCATTGCAGGCATTTATAATAACAGCCCTTTTCAAGTAAGGTACTCTTATGGAGTGGGTAGCAGAAATTATTTTTATACCTTGTGTGATGTTGATGTTCCATAAGGGCATCTTTAAAGATGTCTCTGTTGATATAGACAAAACACAGACTTTCATATACATATACCCCGGACAAAGTTAATACATTAAGTGTTCTGAATAGACCGCGACATGAATCGCTTATCCTGCGTCCTGTCATTATCCTGACTACACTTTTCTGGAGCTTAAAAACCTCGTGACTGTGTGAGCCACACCAAAAGAGTATTCCATAGGTCATAATGGAATAGAAATTACCATAATAAGCTGTTAATAGGGTACTCTCGTTCGTCTACAACTTTTTTTAATTCCTTAATAGAGTAGCAGACCTTGCTGCGTTTTCCACAGAGCATCTGCACATGGCCTGACCAATTCATATGCTGTTCAATAGCGACCCCCAAGAATTTAGTTGACTTTGTGAAAGCGACGTCTACATCATTAATTATAATTTTTGCCGGATAGGTGTTGTCATTTCTACTGTGCCTGAAAAGTATACAACTGGTTTTACTCATATTTAACAATAATGAACTATTATAAAACCAATCTGAGATTAGTGACATACTTGTCAGTGTCTTGTCTTCTATTATAGCAAAAGTTTTTTCACAAATTAAAACCTTTGTATCGTCTCCGTATTTCGTTAGCCTTATTGTGTCATCTGTAATTACCGTCGATAGGTCGTTTACATATAGTATGAATAGAATCGGGCCCAGTACACTACCCTGTGGAACTCCCATAGTTATGCCTTTTAGTTCTGAATAATAGTCAATACCATTGTCTTTAATGTTTACATTTTGAGAACGTCCTTTGAGGTAGGTATTAAACCAGTCCTCGTATACCTATTTTTTCCAGCTTATTTAAAAGTATGTCATGATTCACACAGTCAAAAGCTCTAGAGAGATCCAAAAAAATGCCAAGAGCAAGGTATCCTTCATCCAATGATTTTAGTATCTTTTCAACAAAGCTGAAGATCACAGTCGTTGTTGATTTACCCCTTTGAAAGCCATGTTGGTTAGTAGAGATAATTTTGTGAAGGTTAAGAAAGAATAACAATCTTGTACTCGTGGTTATTTCAAATACTTTAGTGAAGCTCGATAGCATGCTTATTGGTCTATGATTTTCCATTTGAAGTGAGTCTCCTTTTTTATATATAGGTTTAACGACTGTAACCTTCAGCCCTGCTGGAAAGACACCTCTTGACAGGGACTATGAGAAGACTGATTTTTTTCAACAATATATTGGAGATATGGTCATCTCCAGCAAATACTTTGTTTTTAAATTATTTATTATTTCCAACACTTCAATTTGCGTTACCTCTGCAAGGTATATCGAGTTTGCATTTGCCGATATATGGTCTAGATTGGGGTTTACTGGATTATTGCGAACAAGATTAGGTGCTGCTGTGATAAAAAATTATTAAATGCATTACTTGCTTCAAAAGGTGAAGTGATGGTTTCGTTATTTATACCAATTCCCTCAAATTCATTATTTTTATGGCTAATTTTGTTGTTTTCAGCATTTATAATATTCCATACCGTTTTGGATTTATTATCTGAATTGATTATTTCCCCTCTTTTTCTCCTATTTTCACATATTTATCTGTTTTTCACCAAATTCAGACCGAGGGGTCTAATTTTTGAATATTTTTAATTTATATGACAAGCTAAGCATGTCCAAGATAACTTCTTTCGTGCCTTGAACTTTCAACATAAACTTAGACCCTCAAATCTGAACCCCGAAGTTATGTATAATATTGCCTGATTCAAAAAAATATTCACTTAATATTTACATTTGTAGATACAATACAAGTCTGGAAAACTACATAAACTCAACACCTCTATCTAAAAGAACATCGATGCTGCTCTTGGCACAACTTCTGGAAGGCATTGCTCATTTAACAGCACACAATATCGCACATCGTGACCTAAAATCGGACAACATCCTTCTAGATACCTCCGAGCCGGATACTCCTATCTTAGTGATCAGTGACTTTGGCTGTTGCCTCGCAGACAAACAGCATGGCTTGATGCTTCCTTACACGAGCTATGATGTCGATAAAGGTGGTAACACCGCACTTATGGCTCCCGAGATACTCAGTCAACAACCTGGAACTTTCAGTGTACTTAATTATACCAAGTCTGATCTGTGGGCGGCAGGAGCTATAGCGTATGAGATATTCGGCTCTGTTAATCCCTTTTATGGTGGTAGTAACCAGCAAAAATTACGAAGTATTAATTATAATGAGGATGAGTTGCCTGATCTACCCGAGGATGTGCCTTTCGTTGTTCAGATGCTAGTGAGGAATTGCTTGAAGCGCAACCCCAATAAGGTAAGCAGAACTTTTGAATTTTTACCCTTTATACATCTGCTGAGATGATAAAAACTGTTTTTTTTTCATATTGTTACGTGTTTACAGTCTTCAGTAAACACTCTAGGTTCAAATAACTTGCAACAAGAATCTTCACAAACCACTATTTTATTAATCACGTAAATTACACAACTAATAATAACAATCTAATATAAATTCATTACTTTTAAGTTACAACTGTACTTCTTCTTAAACTTGTCAACTCTTATCTAACCTAAAAACTCTCTCGGTATACCAGAACTGTACTATATACTTTATTGAACTGTTCCCCTATCTGCTGGATTCACCTATAGAATGTACCAGAATCCTATTCCATAACATTCTAGAATCCTCCAGAGATTTCTACTATGTGCTAGATGACTGTTCGTCAATTGGCCCATAGATGGCGCCACACTACTAGCTAGGGAGTAATTACACTCTCCTATCTGTTAGAGGGCAGCACATAACAATATGTTTAACCGACATTTAAAAAAAAAAAGAAGGTTCCCTGTACGATTCGTGTATGTATATTTGTATGTGTATATACATATAATTGTATAAATTTCCGATCATTTAGTAAAATAGTCTATGGCGACCAGGATATTGCATCATTTGCCCCTCGGAATGCGCCCGTTATATCGATGGCAATTCTCTCAAAAGAAGTTCAACATTGTATTGCTTTATTTAATTATTTAA
Organism: Leptura quadrifasciata; assembly: GCA_963675555.1. Taxonomy (NCBI): domain Eukaryota; kingdom Metazoa; phylum Arthropoda; class Insecta; order Coleoptera; family Cerambycidae; genus Leptura; species Leptura quadrifasciata. Next base: position 13,526,726 of record OY776676.1, read on the forward strand.
CTCCTATTCTTTGTCTGTGGTTCTTTGGTGGGCCTTATTTTCGCCAAAATATTTCACTTCCTGAAGTACTTTTGTACCCAGCACTTGGGTCTTACCGGACACATAAAAACATAGCCCATTTATGATTTTAATTGAGTCCTATAATGCCTCTAGTCAACAGTTTTATCTGAATATCTTTCCATTCTAGTTGGGTCCCCTTTTATTCTGCCCCTAGTATAGTCATTGCCATTTGACCGCTTTTCTTAGAATTTTTTTGTCGAATCATTAAGAGCATCTACTACATTAACCATGTTCACTGTTACCATCCTGCACTTTTTCAACACGATAGCAGTGCTAGGAGCCATCTTTTCTGGCCTTCTAGATGGAGTATTTGCATTTTTATTAGGTTCACGAGGTCGGTATTACCTTTAGATGTCATACTGCTGCAGTCTCTATCCAATGACCCAGTTGACCTTTTGAAGTTTTCAACTGCAACAACCATTTTAACCCGAAGTGGTTGCTTCTGATGTCAAAACGGCAATAGCTCTTTTCTTGCCACACAATAGTTCCTTTCCAGTTTGGGCAGCAATTTGTTGAAATATTCAGTCGATCTTTCCTGTCTATTTTGGATTTGAGAGAGTACACATCCAATAGCAGAAATGCTAGTATCTGCCTTTGTCTTCCTCCATGATGCATTCTGGTGTCAGCTTATATTTAACTTTTTTTTTTGTTAGGTGATATAGGGGTTTTGCAATATCCACAAGTTCTATCACAAAAGTCCATAATAAGTACAGAGGCCAAACAAGCTTCGTAACTCGTGAATCTTTGAAAGTATCGGCAAATCCTGTACCATAGAAATCTTATCTGGGTCAATTTCTTCATGTGCAAGGAATTTAAATTCTTTCTGGAACAACACTTCTTTTAATTCAACTTTAGGTATACATTGTTGATTATCTCAAATACTTCTTGAAGATTTTCCAGATGTTCCTTAAAGTTCTGCCCATCATCACTTCCTCAGATAGGTGTTCAACCTGTGAACTCAGCAAAGTCTCAAATTTCCTGTCTACATTAGTAGGTGAATTTTTATCTATTTGTACTTCGCTGTCCACTTAACTCATCCTTTGGACCCGATTGTTTCGTCTTCCTTGAAAGTCACTGAGTGGGAATTTAAATTGACCACTCTAAATGGGTTCTGTCTTTAGTCCAGGTTAAAGATCTTGCAATGATTATATTTGTTGTTTTAATTGAGTCATCTACAACGAGAGCAATGCGATATCCACCAGAGTTGTCTTCAAAAATTTCCTTGATTATTAGTTCCATACAGATAGGAAGGAATCTTGATGCGGTCCCATCAACAGCCTTGTTTTACAGGTTGTCTGCCATTCCTAATTTTCAGAAATTGTTCTCCCACGTCAAGTATAAAATCATATTTTTGTACAACATCCAATACCAAACTGACGCCATCCATAATATCCTCCATGATAACCCTATGGCTAATGCATGGATGCCCAATTTTCAGATCCTAGTGCACTTCTTTATGAACCTCTAACTGGTCTCCCGTAACTTTTTAAAACTAATAGAATGCATTTTGTTTCTAACAATGTTAGTTGTACAAACATTTATATATAGAAATAAATCAACAAAAAATGTAATAATATATTAGTACAGTATTTAGAGCTGAACAAAATGCAAAACTTGGAATAATTTATTTTCGTCGATTTCTATAAGGTTCCGAAACTTGAAACTTGCTCTTACCTCCAAGGGTGAAAACTACATACCAATGATAAAAAAATCATATTTTTATTGCTCATTTATTTTTTAAACATAGCATATCTCCGTTTTTTCTAAGTTAAACCTCTAATTACTAGTTACTATATCGCCACATTTACGAAATTATGTATAAAACTGATGTGAGCTACAAATTTGAAACACGTTTCTCTTTATTTTTTAAACTCAGCAAAGAAATTTGCAGCGCCATCACAATATAAACATACATCCATAAAAAATTACATGTCAAAAATTCATCGCAACATGTTGCTCCCATTTTGTATATGACAACAGGCATGCCTGTTGAATGAAATTTAACCTTAGAATACGTGCTAACTTTTTTAGATATGTGCAAACCATCCTGAGTTTGCCATTGTTTGTCTCTTAAAATGTTTTAATTATTTTCTAGCGTCTCCACCCAGAAGTGGCTGCGAATGTGTGTCAGTTATTACTGTGGGCCCCAAGTTCCTGGCTAAAGCCTGGCATGGTCAAACTACCGACTAGTGCAGAGGTAAAGTTATAGCATTTAAAATTATCTCGCATTTTACTTACCTAATGCAAACCTTTTAGATTTTACAGTGGCTCTTAAGTCTTACAACGAAAATACTTTGCGAAGGAAGGATCAACAATAAGACTTTTTCAACCCTCTCCGAACCAGGGGCGTCTAATTCAGAGACGCAAAGTGTGGAAGGGAAGGCGCAGAGAGTCGGCCGTAGGACATATCCTGAATACTTGCTTATCTCTAGTTTTTTGTGTAGGGCAAAATTGTCCAATATCCGCTCAGCGCTTTCTTGGATTCAGAGTATTACTTATGAGTTAGATTACTGATTTGATGATTGTTTATTTTATTTAACCGTTTATTTAATAGAAGGCATTTGATGCCTGTGTTGTATATGTTGTTACGAAAATATGATTAATCCTTGCGTCTAAGTCTAGATATGGTCGGGTCAATTTTGAAACAAAATTGCGGTACTTAAGACTGGCTAGAATTGTGATTTAGTGTTAGAGGGTTCCTGTATGTGTAAATAAATTTATAACATACAAGGGTTTGGTTTGGATCAGAAAAAGTATATATGTTTGATTTACTAATAAATTATTATATTCTCTGTTGCCATTTTATTTGTTATGCTAGGGATGGACAGAAAAGTCTGATGTATAGTTGTTTATTTATTTATTAATTATTATTTATTACCCAACAGCAAGACCAATTTTTTTTTTATACATTTATTTAACGTCGACCTATTTCCGCTACTGAGGCCTAACACCGACACCTGTAGACGAGCTACCCCCAACCAGGAATTTTACCGAACCTCTTCCCTTAAGAAGAGTAGGGATCTTTTACTTGCCTAACATTTAATAGACAAGGGACCGACGGCTTTACATCCCCTCCGAAGGAAGGTATATCTCCTATACAACCCTCGCCTAAGGTTGTATAGCTTCTGCGCATACTGATATACAAGCCGCTGGAAGATGTGTGAGGCGAGGACAAGGTTTCCGTTGGAATGGTCACCCATCCAAGTACTAACTGCGCCTGTCGTTGCTTTACATCGAATACCGAAGTATGTACATAGTAAAGACGCACCTACGCTCGCCCCGCAAGACCAATTACAGGGTAAAACAAATAGTGTGTATAACATAAGACAATATGTAAAAGAGAGAAGGAATAAATCAATATTACAAGTTAAGAGGGATATTTAAAACATGATATCGTTACGTATTAATATTATCACAATATAAAAGATTTGAGACTTGAAAAATTTATATCACAGTTATTGCTTAAATTATTATAGTTTGTGCACATGGTATTAATTGGAGACTTTAGCGTCATATTTTTGTTTAACATAGATTCGGTTGAAATGTAGTCGGATGCCTTATCTACAAGGCATCCGACTCAGCGTCACAACGTTGCTTTCTTTCGGTAACACCTGTTTTCACTAGTTTGTACAATGTGGAATAGGGAACGTGGGTTAAAGATTCTGTTTCCCTTAATATATCTAAATCACGCAAGTTAAAGTCATTAGTTTGTCACTGTAAAAGAGTATTATACACATTTAAACAAATTTGTTTCCCGTCACTGCTTAAATGCCGTTTTTTTCTCCCTTGAAACTCATTTGGAATTTTATTTTCTTTATCACTGAAATCACTATAATTCACTTTCACACTCACAATCACTCGATCGACTCATTTTTGTAATAAATAAGTTAATTACCAGCAAAAAGACAAATATAAACTAATGTATTAATTGCACTTACACCCATACACCTTACTCCGCCGTATATGAAAGTAAACTAAGTTTGCCTCTGAAGTACCATATCTCACATGTCGTTCGTGCTAGTTGGCAAACGACACAAGCCTGACCTTCTCTCTCATTCTAATGCACGCGACATAAAAGACGTAAAACGTGATGTGATAGAAACAGCTATGCGTTATGCATCGCCACTATCCTCTCTATTCCCCACTACGTCTGTGACTGTTTTCATTTATCGTTTTCCTCTACAATATATGCCCAGATCCTGAACTTCTGTGCATCTTATAAGAAAATCGTTATTAATTTGTATAACAATGACCTACTTTTATGAGTGAAAGTTACTATTTTACATTTTGAGACGTTTAAAATCGGTTTATTTGAGTTACACCATTGATTAATTTAGCTAAATTAAGTTGCAAGTGTCGGCAATCATCTGAGTACAAATCGAGGAATACATTTTCAAATCGTCAGCAAACATTAGTCTATTACAATCTAACAACCTAAGTAAATCATCAGTAAATATAAGAAATAGTAATGGGCCAAGGTTGGACCCTTGCTGAACCCCAGATGTTGATATAAACATATTTGATTTAAAACCGTTGTAATAAACGTATTTCTCTCTATCCAATAGATATGACTCTAATAACATCAAAAAATTTAAGCTGAAACCGATTCTATCGAGTTTTCTAACAAGATATAGTGATCGATTTGGTCAAATGCTTTCTGAATGTCAGTATAAATAACATCAACTTAGCCTCTAATGTCCACTATTTTAACGATATATTCAGTAAAACTAGCCAAGTTACTTATAGTGGAGCTTTTCCCCATGAAATCATGCTGCCATTGGGATAGGATATTTCGTATACTACTATATATAGCCCTATGATCTCCAATAATTTGGCGAAGTCACAAATTATAGAAATAGCACGATAGTTATCTACATCGTTTGAATCACCAGTTTTAGGAACAGGACATAGCTTAGCTACTTTCCAGATAGTTGGAAAAGATATTTCTAATACTAAATTGTACAATATACAGAGGAGGAAAGCCTAAGCACCTATACAGTCTTTCGCCAGGAAACTGGGCACTCTGTCATCACCAGTAGTTAGACTATCTTTAAATTTTTTCTGCTGCCATGATAATGTCATTATCAGAGATACTCTTAAGGTTTATGTTTCGTATAGCATAAGGTTCAAATATTGGAACGTCTAAGGGGTGAGATTAACTAAAGGCACTAGAAAATACTGGACAAAAGCATAACTATATCCTGGGGATCCTCGTAAGTTACATTCTGGAAGTTCATTTTGCCAGGAACTCTTATTTTACCTTTTTTGGAATTTATGTATGACCAAAATGATTTTGGATCGGGGTGGATACTCTGCTTGATACTGATTAGGTATACGCTTCGGATATACTATTGTTTATTTTGGCACAAATTAATTTGAACTCATGATACTGGACGTCATTAATCTGTCTGTATCTTTTTAGTATGCTTCCTTTTTTTCTTCATATCATTTATAATATTTTACTTTCCACGTCCAGTGGAAGATTAGAAACGCAAAAAAAATAATTTTTTTTTTGTTGAAATAGGCTTAAAATGTCATGAAACGTTGAGATTTTAAATTTGAGTGAAAAAAAATGTCCTGTCTGTCGCCATCTGTAACTTTTTTGTGCGCACTTTACTCTTTGCTCTGGAACAGTTTATGATATTGACTTGAAATTTGGTACACTTAATGTATTGTAACGAGATCTGGAACTCTAATTCCATTGAAGGGTTTGGGGGTAAATAAGGGTAAATAGGCATAGCAAGCAGTGACAGTTTATAAAATTGCAATTTAAGCCATCGGTCAATGTCGAGGTCTAGCAAAATTTTTTTTTGGCCTCAGCTCCCCCCCCACACTATCACCCCCAATACCACCCCCTCACTATTATGAAAGGGAGTAAAGAAAATTAAAATTTGATTTAGTGTGTATACAAGAACGAAATGTCTCAAAAAATTTTTTTGGTGTTAGCTACCCCTCTACCACCCCCACCTTATTGTTTAAGGGAATAAACAATTAAATTGGGATTTAGTGTGTATACGAGAACCAAGGAACTCTAAAAATTTTTTGGCATTAACCACCTCCTCTACCATCCTCATTGCCACCCCCACCCTATTATTAAAGGGGGTAAAAAATTAAATTAGGATTTAGTGTGTGTATGAGGACCAAGGGCCTCTAAAATTTATTTTGGCATTAGTTACCGCCTCTACCACCCTCATTGCCACCCCCACCCTATTGTTTAAGGAAATAAAAAACTAAATTGGGATTTAGTGTGTATACGAGAACCAAGGGCTTCTAAAAAATTTTTTACATTAGTCAGCCCCTCTACCACTCCCACTCTATTATTAAAGGGAATAAAATATTACATTGGGATTTAGTGTGTATAAGACTTGGATATAAAATCTGGATGTGGAAGTAGTGATTCCTTGGGCAGCGGTTTTTAGTCTGCCAAAACGAATATTTCCTTGTGTTATTTCTCGGTGTTGCTTATAAAAGGAACCCAGCGATCAAAAGCTGTATCTAAGACGCTATAAAAATATTAGCAAGCCTCATTAGGACATTTGAAAGTTTTGAGTGGTGACCAATCAATAGAGACTAGATGATCATATAACATAAAAAATTACTTTTCTTGAAATTATAATTTTTTTCCAACATTCTCAGTGGGAAAACTTAGAAATATTGGTTTATCCGTATACTCAATAATATTTAACGGGGGATGATGGGGGTCTGCTTTAACTACCATCACTACTGAGTGAGACATTACATTGTAGCAACATACCCTTCTGTCAAATTTCAATAATAATGATCCCAGTGGGGTGTGTGAGGGATTGGTGAATGTTTTCTTGGTTATGCAGGCAGTGTAATACTTAACTCACAGAAATAATAAAAATATTTTCTGCAATTATTGCCTAGGTTGGTAACCTTGTCATATATTAAATTTAAATTAGACCGCGTATATAAATTGATTTTGAGTCGATTAAAAGTTTTTCCACCCTTGGTGATTTTGTAACGATTTTTGCTCTTTAATTAGTTAAGACTTGGTACTCAAATCTTTTCCTAACTGAACCAAAAATAAACTTTTCTATTGAGCGAATATGCCTGCTTCAGGGCCGCCTCAAGAGGCATTTTGTAAACTTTCAGTTTATTCTTGTAAAATCGCTTTCATTCAGAAAATATGTTTTAATTTAACAGAACAAGCTCTATAGTAATTAAGGTTATTTGCAACTGCACTTATTTTCTGGTACGATTGATTCATTTTTGCCAGTAACAATTTTTCAGTTCAAGCATACATACTAATGTGTGGAGGCATTCTTGGGAAATAGTTGATCGACCTGAATATTTTGCCTGCCCTTTTGAATAGCCAGCATTAACATTTTTTGCAGGATATGTCAGAAAATTTGCAATATGGTTCGTGCATGGCAATGCTCCACCTCATTTCAATATTGCTGCTTGAAGGATTAGGCAGATAAATTTAGGGAGGGCTAACAGCCCTCCTCATTCACCAGATTTGAATCCATTTGATTACTTTGGAGCTACTTAAAGCCGATTGTTTGCGCCACTATTGCCGCATCGGAATAACATAATAAATGGGGGTGCGAAACAATTAAAAGTTAAAGAGGGTAGGTCAGAATTTGTGCCAGTTGTAATATTAGATAGACGAAAAGATAAAGTGACTTTGTTAACATCAAAATATACAAGGTGTTTTCATATCATAAAATTCGAATAAAACACAGTATAAGATAAAATGACAAACCTTATAAAATTTTTCAGTCAATACAAAAACAATTAAAATTTGGTAATATCGAATTGATAGAGTATATTAAAAAGTATAGGTGAGGTTTCTTTGGGAAAACTACTGCCCACGAATGGACACAAGTGTTTAGGTTGAAATAGAATTACTATTTAAAAATTCTGTGGAAGGCAAGACGGGGCAGAGTCAGGCACTTTTTAAAATTATGAGCACAATAAAAAAAATAAGATGTGAATAAAACTTTACCACATATTCAGGTATGTTCTTTATCATTTTGATAGTTTGGCAAATTATATAATTGTTCGTTTAGTATTTACTTTTTCCTGAAACCCTGCATTTGTCTGGATCTGCCTCATGGCAGTGTAGATCTGTACATGAATGGGGAAGGTTTGCACAAGGCATTAGAATTTAAAGATGCAACAATTTGCACGTCTTATTGTTAAATAATATTTAAAAATATGTTTCCAAAAATCAAACGAATATATTTATTGAACATTTTATTAAAAAAAACGGACATTGAGCTTAAAATTAGCAAATAATATTCTTGCAGTTCCTACTGTAGTAGTTGCTTTCGATAGCCCTGCAACTATATCTTTTATAGAAATAGTGGAAGTATCTTTAAAATTAGGAGAATTAGAACTAAGTATTGGTATTTCATAAATGTTTGGTGTCATCATTTTAAGAGTTTATACAAATATCTGATGAACAATATTTATTCTATATATTTATAATAGAAGTTGCACCACAAATTTAAAACTGGTATTTCTCGCCTGCCCCCTGTATAATATGACAAGTATGTGACATATATCGTTGATATTTTATCAAGAAAGGGATTGGGGATGGGTGATAAATTAAGTGATGTATTTTTGCAATTATTTTGTGAAAAGAATTCTGATGGCACCAGAAATCTGCAGCTCAGAGGAAAGGACTTGTATCAGAAAATTGGGTATGCGCTGAAAACTTCCAATATGTGGTCTTTTGTCAGATTGAACATATATAACAATTATATCATAAGTTAATTGTATTTTATCTTGCAGGGACAAACTTGGTTGCAAATTAAATTATGAGATAATTGAGTGAACTGAACCTTAACTATTTTTTTTAATACTTGTGGCAAAAATATTTTGTCTCCAATCATCCTATATTAATAGTCAGTAATTGAGCAAATAAGGCCAGCCTACACCCACTACCCCCCAACCCATGAGAATTTGTGATATAAATATTTTGTCGCTCTTCACAATTATTTAGCCTTAGATTTCCGTGCTTTGCATTTTACCAATTACAGCATAACCTGGAAAACCCTGAGAAAACTGCATTTTTTGTTTCTCACTTATCATTTACTTTCCTTTATTCCTGATATTACTGTTATGCTCTGACACACATACAGGGTGTCCCAATAGTGCGTCAAAGTCCAATATAACCTCTCAAATGGATAAATCCCAAGTTTCATGAAAAAATATTGAAAAATGACAGATTTATGACAAAATTAATGTAGGCTCATAGTAACTTTTACTTGATTTTTTCTAAAAATCGAAGTAGCCCATGAGAAATAAACAAAAGAAAGATAAATTAAGTGAATAGTTTTAATAAATATTGTCATTTAAACAAACTTAATCACATTGGACTTAAAAACATAAGTATGAACAATTAAAAGTAATAATAATTAGATACCTATTAAATAAAAAAAATAACACATTGTACATTACATTAAAACTTCTTAAATTTTTGTAGCCTCTACAAGGCCGCCGTTTATTTAGATGCACTTGTCGAATCATTTTTTAATATTTTTTACGACATTCTGTAATTGTTGCCGGGTAACTTCTGCACAAGCTTGTTTCTTGCATACAAATCTTCTCTATTACTCGGGCGTGACCTGTAAACTTTAGATTTTATTAAACCCCATAAAAAGAAGTCCATCGGTGTTAAGTCCGGGGATCGGGGTGGCCATTCAATTAATGGGCTACCATGACCTATCCATCGATTAGGAAAGTTAGCATTCAGCCATCTGGTAACCACTCTGGCATTATGGACAGGGCTTCCATCTAATTGAAAATGTAGATTTACTCTTTCTTGTATTGGAAGTTCATGTAGAATATTCCAAAATTTATTTCTTAGGAACTGTAAAAACTGCATGCTATTCATATTACCTTCAAAAAAGAGAGGGCCAATGATTGTTTCATTGAGCAACCCACACCAAACATTAACTTTTTGGGAATATTGTCTTTTACAATTAATGACAAACTGTGGGTTTTCTATAGCCCAAAACCTAGAATTTTGTGACGATACTACCCCGTTTGTTGTAAAAGTTGCTTCATCGCTGAATAAAATATTTTTATTAAAATTTCTGTTATTAAGATACTCTCCTTGAGCCCACAAGGAAAACTCCATCCGTCTGTTATCATCACCAGGTTCCAACGTGTGTAAAAATTTGGGTTTGAATGGTTTTACCAAATTCTTCTTAAGGCATCGGCGAATATTTTCTCTAGGTAAATTCAAATCTAAGCCAGCTACTCTTACACCGGCGTTTGGATTGTTGTTAAAATAATTGAAAACTGTCTGCTCGTACCTGGTTCTTCTTTGTATATTATCTGTTCTTATAATACGCCGTGTCACAGCGTCACACTCATTAAAAATTTTGTTTATTTTATAAACAGTACTTTTAGTAATGTTGGGCCTATTCGGATGCCTGTTGTTGAATATCTCGCATACCTCTTTTAAAGTTCTGTCATTATCTCCTCTAAGGCGCACAAGTTCAATTTTTTCCGGTACATTTAGATTATCCATAATTAACTACAAACTAATAAACTAATACTTGATAATAACTATCGATTAATTTTATAATTCAATAACAATGAATATGAGAATATGCGAATTTTAAAGATTTGACGTTTGACTATAAAATTTGCTTTCCATGGCACCCTATTATTATCTGCCATTACTCAATAAAAATGTAATATTTATTAAAACTATTCACTTAATTTATCTTTCTTTTGTTTATTTTTCATGGGCTACTTCGATTTACTTCGGAGGTTACTGAATCCAGTGGTGTAGTTAAAATTTCAATAAAAAAATCGCTAATGAAATTTGTCCATTTTCGACATTGAAAATAAATCAGAAGGCTTTGAAAATTGAAATTTATCTCTAAATTTTTGTCATAAAGGAGTTTTCGATGGTTTATCATTAAAAAAAAAGCGTTAACATAGGATTATAAATACATTTTTTACAGAGAGGTTTCCATTTGAAATGGATCACACTATAGATGTTAAGAGCAAAAGAAGATTTTTGTTAAGGGAAAACTGAGGGTTTCAGATTATGGCCAATGTAATATCGAATTTTATAGTTAACTCTTTTAATTTTCAGCACTCGACTCAAATACACCGACATGCACAGACTGGCTACCTTTTTGACAGAAGTTGAACTTAGTATTGTTAGCCTGGATTTGGCCTATAATGACATAGGCGATGAAGGCCTCCAGATCCTAGCTGAAAACTATTTAAATCAGAAGAATCAATTAAAGCATTTGAACATAATGCACTGCGACATAGAAAGAGATGGCATCAAAGCTCTTTCGAAAAGCGCATATTTGATATTAGAATCATGTAGGATGAATGGAAATAAATTAGGACCTGGGGTAAAATTACTTTTTAAGTTTTATCCATATTAGTACATTTTCCAAATGTTTTACATGTGTGTTATATGCACCCGCCATGCTATTATAACGTACTTCAACTGAGACTCTCAGGGGCGAGCGTAGGTGCGTCTTTACTATGTACATACTTCGGTATGCGATATGTAAAGCAACGACAGGCGCAGTCAGTACTTGGATGGTGACCATTCCAACGGAAACCGCGTTCTCGCCTCACACATCTTCCAGCGGCTTGTATATCAGTGTATGCGCGGAAGCTATACAACCTTAGGCGAGGGTTGTATAGGAGATATACCATCCTTCGGAGGGGATGTAAAGCCGTCGGTCCCTTGTCTATTAAATGTTAGGCAAGTAAAAGATCCCTACTCTTCTTAAGGGAAGAGGTTCGGCAAAATTCCTGGTTGGGGGTAGCTCGTCTACAGGTGTCGGTGTTAGGCTTCAGTAGCGGAAATAGGCCGACGTTAAATAAATGTATAAAAAAAAAACTGAGACTCTATTAACACATAAATAGTTTGCAATAGTTTATTGTCTAAAAAATTTCTTAAGTATTTAAATTTTGCTAACAGACTTCATTAGAAGTAGAGTAGAAACAATTATGTTTTAATTAAGTTATTGATATGAACATCCCACTTTAGTAAACAATCTATGGTGATTCCAAGATATTTGATTTGTCTTGCCTTGCCGGATGAATCTCGGTTAAAGTGTTCCCATTATCTATTTTAAGTGAAGTAAAAGCAGGTTAATTATTTTTACTAATAGTGAAGGGTAAAAATTTGATTTTGTCAAAATTAATTGTTAGCAGCCGTGAGTAAAACCAGTTTTTTATGTTTTTAATATCTTTCTGTACCTTGTGAATTAGTATATCCCAGTTTTCCGCCGTGTACAAGACTGCAGTATCATCAGCAGAACCTATAAGTGAGTTGTTAAGATATATATTAAAAAGGATTGGTCCTATAAGTGTGCCCTGGGAGACACCATACTCAACCAATCTAAATTCGCTCATAGTGTCATTTACACTTACACACTGTGTCCTATTTGTTAAATATATTTTATTAATAAACTATGACAGTTACCGTGGAAACCAATTTTTCCTAGGGTATCTAATAATTTAAAGTGGCTTACCGTATCGAAGTCCTTAGCTAGATCCATGAAGATGCAAAGATATGGTTTTCCATTATCCAGAGTTTTACATATCAGATGTTAAGAACTCTTGCATCTTGCGTGGATTTGCCTCCCTGAATCCAAATTGATGCGGTAACAAGATAAAATACCTGTCAAGATAGTTGACTATTCGGTTTTTTATTACAGTTTCGAAATTTTTTGCCAGAGTTGAAATTAAATAAATCTGCCTGAAATTCGAACATTTTTTCTTCTCACCACTTTTATATAAAGGTTTAATCACAGCAGTCTTAAATTGCGGCGGCACTAGACCAGATGTAAATATGTTGTTTATTAAAAATCATAAAGATAGGTAAATGAAATAAACTATGTTCTTTAAAGTAACTGCTTGTATATTATCTAAGCTAGGTGCTTTGTTGTTTTTTAAGTTTAAAATAATTGTTTTTATTTCTTTGATGTCGATTTCCTTTAAATAAATAGAATTTTCTAAGTTGATTTGGTTTTCGATACAATCTTGTGTCTTACAAATGTTGTTTGCTAATTTGGCCCCCACATATGGAGCAATTATTATAATTATTATTGTCAGTGTATATGTTGACAAAAGGCCTACTGAGTGCATGACACTACAGATTCTAATTTGTAAAATGTTTATTCTCAATTCGGTTGTACTTTAACAATATATTTTGAGTTATACAGGGTGGGGCAAGAGTACGTTGGGCCTCGATATCTCGCATTCTACGATAGCTAGAATTTAAAAAAAAAAAATGCAAGTAAACTAGATAAAGAAGTCTATAACTGGAAATTATTTTCGAACATACAGGGCAAGCCAAGTCGAAATTACAGGACCAAGTGCCCTTTTTTTTAATGGAATACTATGTATATTTTTCGACGATGTGATGTAGAAATGAAAAACAAACATTTTTTGTAAGTACTTCCCTAGGGCTAATTGCAACCAATTTCGGTTTATCGGGCAATAATTACAATATTCAAAAATAAACTTAAAAAAAGAGGTTTCTTCAAATAACTCCGTAGAAAATATTATAATATTCCATTCCACATGTTGCCCATTCTGATTAACACACATCTCTATGCGCTTTTGAAATGAGGTTCCCACTGTTCTTAAAACTGCCGGTGTGATAGATGTAAAAGCAGTTATTATTCTTTCCTTCATATTTTGTACTGTTGTTGGCGTGTCTCTATAAACAATTTCCCTCACGTATCCCCAAAAAAAGAAATTCATTTTTGTAAGATCTGGGGATATAGCAGGCCATTTAGTGGGTCCATTTCTTTCAATCCATTGATTAGGGTAGGTATTATTTAAGTGGTATCTAACTGTATTTAAATAATGTGGTGGCGCACCATCTTGCTGAAACCACATCCTTTTTCGAATTCTTTCAGGGAGATTTATCAATAATTGTGGCAGATAGTTTTCCAAAAAATGAAGATAAATAGCTCCAATCAATGTACATCAAAGAAATGTGGCTCTATTGCATGTTCTCCAATAATTCCTCCCCAAACGTGTATAGACCATCTGTGTTGGTTATCAACTTGCATAAAAAAGTGAGGATTTTCCGAAGCATAATAATGGAAATTGTGCCTATTAACCAATCCATTTTTATGAAAAGTTGGCTCATCACTGAATAAAACAGTATTGAAGAAGTTTACATCATGTTGCATTTCACCTCTGGCCCAATTACAAAATTGTGCTTTTGAAAATCGTCATCAGATAATTCCTGGTGCATTAGAATATGATATGCATGCAACTTATTTGTTTTTAATTCGACCCACAGACCGTCTACTTATTCCTACTAAGAAGCTCACTTCTCTTGACTAACATGGGAATTCTCAACCATTGCCAGCACCACAGAAAACTCATTTTCTTCGTTCACAACACGTTTTATTCTTTCACTTTTTTTATATTCGACATTTCCAATTTCCACAAATCTATCGAGAAGGCTTTGGAAGCTGCTAACATCAGGAATCCTTCTTTCAGGATAACGTTGGTGATAAATTCTCTTGGCAAGTAAACAATTTCTGTCTGACTCTCCCAAAACAAAAGTCATGTCTGCAAGTTCCGCTTTATTAAAATTCATATTGTAAAATTCCAAATATTTTAAATTCAATACAAATTGTAATGACCGATAAGTGTGATAAATGCTCCTTATTTGTACACGACAATTTATACCAAACCGAGGTTTTATTGCTTATCGAATAACGAAAAGAGCAAAAAAATTTACAAAAAAAACATTACCTACAGTAAAGGACCGGTTAAATACTGTTTACTCATTTCAATGGATTGGGAGAACTGGTCCCACTACATTTAGTGGGATTTAGTTTTTGCCTCATTTCAAAATTGCATAAAGACGTGTGTCAATCAAAATGGGCAACACGTCGAACACCTTATTATAAATTTTTCTAATGAATTATTTGAGATGAGAACCTCTTTTTTTAAGTTAATTCTCGAATTTGACACTTATTTATTTATAAAACGAAAATAGTTGCAATTAGCCATAGGGAAGTACGTTTTTCATTTCTACATCACATCGTCAAAAAATATACAGGGTGTTCCATTTGAAAAAATTGAGAAAATTCAATTTAAAATGTTCTTAATTGAAAAATTATGTTTGGCCACCCTGTACATTTTTAATAAATGAAAATGATTCAAAAACATTAATTAGATGTCTCGTAACTGGTATTCGCATAAGTTTTTCTTAATACCCATAATTGTGACTGTGGTGATTTTTCTAATATCCATCTGCAGATTGCATTATTTCAACAAAAAATTCATTACATCCAAGTGGTTGGGAGATATTCAATGCGTATAGTATTGAATAGAGCCTAGGAGGAGGCTTCAAAAAAGTACTGATATACATAGCATTTCATTTTAAAAAAGGCACTTGGTCCTGTAATTGCGTCTTGGCTCGCCTTGTATGTTCGAAAATAATTTCTAGTTATACACTTTTTTATCTAGTTTATTTGCAATTTTTTAAAAATTTTCTAGCTATCGTAAAACTCGAGATATCGAGGTCCGACGCACTTATTGACCCACCTTGTATACCTATACCATAAATCACAATTTTGGAAATCATTTTTCCACTTCAATGATTAGAGGCGTTTTCGTTTTAACCTCATAGAAAGAATTAATTCCAAGTTGCAGGTGAATAATAATGTTCATATAAATATTAACAATTAATTTAAACACAATCCTCTCAACATAAATAATGCAGAAACTGAGGTTTTACGAAACTTTAGAATGAACTGAGTCTACGAGTCTATTAAGTAAGCACTTACAATTCGTTAACAAATAAAAGTTAGCAATAATTACAGGTCATTATGGAAATACAGTAATTTAGGTATTACCTTTAATGAATTAACCTAGAGTTTTTAGTGATCATCAAACCGACACGAACAACAAAAAACTGATTACAAATTCACATTAAAACGTGGTTAAAAGACACTTTACGTATGTGGAAAGTTAATTCACACCAATCCACACCACAAGCAACTTGCAACAGAATGTACAACAATGAATGAATGTCAATCGCATTCAGATTTCTTCATGGCATACTACGGTTTTCAGTGCTGTGGTGATGTTAGACGATGAAACAAATCTAATTTTTAATACACCGATAAACTTGTTAGTTTTGGTCGGAAATTGCGAGGTTGCAGACAATGCTCACTCATCAAATGAATATGAAGAGCTTGAAGACCAATTGGCAACATTTCGTGTGACTTAATTTTCAGCACGAACGCCGAAAAACGGTGAGAAATAGGACAAAATTTCAGATAAGTGATTTTGTAGAGCACGAAATTTCAAATGACAGTGGCGGTATATCATTAAAATAAATTGTTTAGGCAGGGGATACGCCCACTTTCCGTAG
Source organism: Leptura quadrifasciata (assembly GCA_963675555.1). Lineage (NCBI taxonomy): Eukaryota > Metazoa > Arthropoda > Insecta > Coleoptera > Cerambycidae > Leptura > Leptura quadrifasciata. Next base: position 13,543,158 of record OY776676.1, read on the forward strand.
AATTTTTGCATCTGCCAAGTATTATGTGTATAAATTGGAATATTATACTCCATGAAAAAAGCAAAGACACAAAAGTTCTGTTACAGGGATGAAACATGGGTACCCCTATGTTTTCAAAGGCGCTGAACACGGTGGTGATATTTTTAAAGTTCCTACTCCTCAGTAACTACCCCTAAACTCGAGAAACCACCCCCGTTTCGCGTTTTTTTCCATCGTAGGCATGCGTATCGTTTTTTTGTACAGAATTCTGGTAGGCCGTATGAAATTTAACCATTCAACATATTATCCACCCCCGGGGCTGAAGCTACCACCACCCCTAGTATTGAAATCCACAGAAAAATACAAAATGGTGGAAAATGTTTTCGCCCCGTTTTCGAGGGCGCTAAACACGATGGTAATATTCATTGCTCTCCCACCCTCCACCAATCACCCCTAAAACCACCCCCTTTTCATATCTCTTGATCCTGGGTATGTGGGGACTCGTTGGATTGGGGTATTTAAGGGAATTTCGACATTGTAAAGGGAGTTGAGTGACGAGACGTGCCATCAACCCCGGGGTTGAACCTACCACCACCCCTAACATTGAAATCAACCGAAAAATACAAAATAGTAGAAAATGTTTCCTCCCCGGGCGTTAGACACGATTTCAATACTATTTCACCCCTCGCTCTCCATCAACCACCCTCAAAACCACTCTCCTTTCACATTTAGAGGTACTGGGCATGCGAGCACTTGTTCGATCAGATTTTATCATGGAACTGGGCATATTGTAGTCCTACATGCCCAGTATCAAGAAATATGAAAAGGGGGTGATTTTAGCGGTGGTTGGTGGAGGGTGGAAAGAAATGAATATTACAATCGTGTTGAGCACCCTCGAAAACGGAGATAAACAAATTTTCATGCATTTTGATTTTTTGGGGATATTTTAGTATTAGGGGAGGGGTAATTTCAATTGGATAAGATGTAAGGTTAAATTTCATACCTACCCGAATCCTGCCCAAAAAACGAAAAAAAAATTAATATTTTGTAGGAGGCGTTTCTTTGAGGAAGATGGTAGGTGACCAGGATTGCGCAACCACCCCCGAGCGTTGTTTGACCCTCCAAGTGGATAGAATTTTTTTTTCATCTAATTGAAAAACAGCATAAAAATACGTTTATTAAAGTGTTTTTATAAATTGATTTTTCACCCCTTTCCATAAATTCCGACACTTTAACGGTCTGTTTCTGAAACGTAAAATAAAGTTATCTATTAATAAATGTCATAGTAACAATTGTTGTCACAATAATTGTAACTGACAGTAAACGAATAATTAACTCTATTTAACGTTTCAGAAACTGGCCATAAATGGACTAATAAAACATTTAAAATAATTCATTTATTTTAAAGAATTTTTTTAAGAGATTCTTTTCCTAATAAATTGTAAGTTAAAATTAGGGAAAATAATATGTGGGAGGAAAGTTGAAATTTGACGTTGCATCTGAAGTAATTTCCACAAGCACCAAGACATTTAAATACTACAATTGAGTAGGTACTCTACTACTCGACGCGTGTTTTGACCACCATATTGGCATCACTTGGAGATACTGAATAACTGAGCTTTAAATTGGTAACAACACTCGAGTGTTCTACTCGACGCGGGTTTCGGCCACTATGCTGGCATCACTGGGATGATGCAAGTTGCACTTTAATTTGAATAATACACTCGAACACTCGATGCTTGATGTTCGTTTCGTCTGCCATGTTGAAAACTTCTGAAGATGTTAACGTTAAGTTCTAATTTGAACACTACACCCGAATACTTTACTCGACGCGGGTTTTACCAATCATATAGGCATCATCTGGAGATGCTTAAAACTGGGCTTTAATATAGACACTGCACTCCAATACTCTACTCGATGCGCATTTCGCCCACTATGTTGGCAGCATCTGGAGATGCTTAAAACTGTACTTTAATTTAACAGCAGCACTGGAATTTTACAAGAAAAGTACCATTCACCCGAAAAATTTTAACCACAGATGCATCTTTAAATAAAAGTCGATTTCTTAAAAAAACAATTTAATAAAAGTTCAACACAAAAAAGGATACAAATTGTTAAAATTACAAATTAATGGAAATGTTAAAATTACCTACGTATTATTTCTATAAAAACTGTTGAAAGTTCTGTCCATTAACATTCAAGCACACCTGAACACGTCTAATCCAGTTTTGTCACACTAGCTGAAGTGTTCTCCCTTCCTGCTGTTCTCGAAGACGCAAATTATGGACAGCTGTTGTGATATGCTCACGTAATACATCGATATTGTCAACTTCGGTTTGGTAGACTTCATTTTTTAAATATCCCCACAAAAGGAAGTCAAGAGGATTTAGATCCGGGGACCGCGGAGGCCAAGCTACAGGTCCCCCTGGCCGATCCAACGTATTCCGTTTAATTGGGTCAAGTAACCTCGGACTACTAAACGATGATTTGGGAGCGCACCATCATGTAAAAACCACATCCGACTTCGGACCTCCAAGGGCACATCTTCAAGAAGACCAGGAAGATCATTACGGAGAAACTCCAGATATTGCAGACTATCCATCTGATTTGGCAATATGAACGGACCAATTAGGCGTTCATCGATGTTCAAAGTGATTCCGAACTACTTGATGAGGATTCTCAATGGTCTAAACGTGCATATTATGTAGCTTGGTTATACCATTCCGCAAATAGCTTCATCAGTGACCAAGACATCGACAAATTTTCCTTAAATTGTAACTTTAACAATTTGTATCTTTCTCTGTGTTGGATTTTTATTACTTTTTTTCTTCTTATTTAAAGGTGCATGTATGGTTAAAATTTTTCGGATAAGTTGCGTTACATCCTGTATTAGAATATGTGTTGATAAGAACTTTTTACCTCAAAATTTCGTCGAGAGTCAGCAGTCAGCACCGAATGTGCAACATCCTTTGCAAACCGAAAATGAAAAAATCTCAATTCCCGCTGAAAACTTGCATACTTTTAATTATCTGATTTGGATGCAATTCAAATGAGTTTTTCACAGAATTTAGTATAAGAGTCCCCAAATACTTCGATAGTTTTATTTTATCCGCTATTTTCTTTTTTTCATTACTTACAGGAAGACTACGTGTAATTTCAGTTATTCGACTGCAATGAATGATACCTAATGGTACGTTATATATGACCGTTGTGGCTTCAAATTTCTAGAAAATACTATAATTGTATTATTCTCCAATTTATCTGTTCTAATAAATGAAAATTACTCCTTTCAGGGAGCTGAACATATAGGAAGCTTAATTGAGAAATGTCCAACTTTACAGCACATTGATATTGCCGAAACAGATCTGACCTTAGAGAGCATCGAATCAATTCTTATTGTAGTTGAAAGCAGCAAGAATTTGAGAATTTTAAATTTGTCAAGAATTATACCAAAATCTTATTACTCAAAATTTAACAAAGATGTATTAGCAGACGACTTGGCAGGAGTATTAAAGGTATAAAAGTGTATACAAGACTATTCTGCGCAAAGAATAAATAGTTGGTTTTTTGGTCAAATCGTATATGTTGAAAAACTGCATATTCCCTACAAAAAACACCAAAACGGTCTATTACTTTTTTCATTGGATGCATTATAGACGATTTATAAAAAGTACTTTTTTGCTTCCAGTCGAATAGGACGTTACGAGAATTGCATATTGAAAAGGTTCAATTTGATGGACATGATATAGAAATATTGCTAAGTGGACTGAACGCGAGAATTTGCCAGCTGGAGGTGCTAGATTTGGGTTGTAATTCAATGGGTGATTTTGGTATACAATTAATAGCTACCTGGCTAAAAACTAGACCGCCACTTCGCGCCTTGAGTGTTTCTGCAAATAACATACAAGATTTTGGTGCAAGGTAAAAATAAATCTGACATGCTGCACAATTTCGTAGTACATGAATCTTTGATCAAACACCATGTCATAGATCTAAAACCTGGGAAAACTATAAAGGGTGTTCCTTAATGACGTGCTGATATTTCAGGGTGTGATCCATTAGGTCATTTTATAATGAAAAGTTCAGTCCGCAACGGCTTAAATTTGGTATATTTTTTTAAATCGTAATTTTTTAAAATCTCAGAAAGTGCATTAGATATTATATTCAATTTTGGTATGTGTTAATAGGATATAAAACCACATATTTCAGTTAGAAAAGTTATTTTGTCGCTCCACCACTGGCGTCCCTGCAAACATGCCCTCTCTAATATTTTTTACCAAAAAAGTGGTACGCCACTGACATTTTTCCATGTGGATATTTTTTCTGATTAGCTTGGTCAATCCTACGTGTAAGCGGTCCCTTGCGTTTTTCCTGTCAGACGCACAGTTCTTGATTAATACAATTAAATTCAAATTGCTTTATTTAGCAGTATTGACTAATAATTTTTGAACACATAAATCTAGTTATCATGGAATAAATGAACACATCATTTACAAAACAATATTTGCTGACATAAAGTAAGTTGTTGGTGTTCAGACAATCTCATCGTATTATTTCTTTGATTTTTAGTGTCTTAGTTTCATTGAATCCACATGGAAAAATGTCAGTGGCGTACCAATTTTTTGGTAAAAAAATATCAGAGTACATGGTCGCAGGGACGCCACTGGCGGAGAGATAAAATTAAAATATGTGGTTTTATGTCCTATTAACACATACCAAAAACTTTAAGCCGTCGCGGACACCTGTTCATATGAACTTTTCTTCATAAAATGAAGGAATCAATCAACAAAATTTCTAAGGCGTCTTCAGTTTATTAACAAAAAAAAAAAAAATTCCACCATCTACGACTATTCCAGATAGCACACGTACCTCTATAAATATCCAGAGAATATATATTGAGAAGATTTAAATAATCTGAGAATAGTCTCACAAACAGCAAATCCATTCTATGTTCTACGGTCATTAAGAATGAAATATTTTATGCATTCCTAGAAGCTTCATACAACGTTAGCAAGAACATTTTAAGTAGGGGCGAGCGTAGATGCGTCTTTACTATGTACATACTTCGAAATGCGATGTGAAGCAACGTTAGGACGTTAGGCGCGGTTAGTACTAGGATGGGCGACTGTTTCAAAGAAGACCGTGTCCTCGCCTCACATATCTTCCAGCGGCTTGTATATCGGTGTATGCGCAGAAGCTATGCAATCTTAGGCGAGGGTTGTGTAGGTGATATACCATCCTTCGGAGGGGATGTATAGTCGTCGGTCCCTTGTCTATTAAATGTTAGGCAAATAAAAGATCCCTACTCTTCTTAAGGGAAAATGTTCGGTAAAATTCCTGGTTGGGGGTAGCTCGTCTACAGGCGTCGGTGATAGGCCTCAGTAGCGGAAATAGACCGACGTTAAATAAATGTAAAAAAAAACATAGTATATTTTGTGAAGTATTCTATATAAACTACAAAAAGTATAATTTAGATTTTTTTACTACGTTCCACAAGCATATTTTTTTCCTGAAATTATCATAAATAAGGTGATTTTCTGAAGTTAAAAAATGTATCTGAATTTCAGACACTGAACATTTAAAATGTATTACTTACTTCCTTTCTTGATACTCATATCTTCATCAATAACTTGTTGGTCATAAGTGATCCACTCGAATGGAGGATTTTACTTTCATTAGGGAGTTGTTGAGTAGCCAGACGTAAAATAACGTAACGCTATTTTGACATCTACGCATGCGCAGTTAATAACATTAACGGTCTACGTTATTTACGGACAGATAAAGTTAACGCTATATATGTACGCTAACGTTACACTTATGCTTTTGAGGTTCTGTTCTTACTTATCTCTGTTTAAAAAGTCTCTTTTTGGTAACGCGTTATTTGTGGATACGTAATGAAGTAAAGTTACCGTATCTTGAGAAAGTTACGTTATTTTGGTTGCTCAACAAATCTCTAATGTCTACGTTTACTTTAACCTTAACCTAACTTACACAAGTGATAGGCTTAGATCTAGGCTACAAACACCCCTGTGAATGTAACCTTACAACTGAAAAAACGGGAGTAGCAGAATTAAAAAGCAATGAAGATTAACAAATACATATTTTACACACACATCGATGAAAGTATCAATACTCGCACTAATAAAATGGAGATGGAGAAGTAAGTAAGGATGAAAATGGAATTAACACTTGATGGAAAAAAAGTTGTGACCTCATCTGCCACTGGTGCCATTGCTACGTTTTTATCGAAGAGGAATTTAACGTTTTAGATAAATATACGTTGAATCGTAAGAGTTACGAGAAAAGAAACTCACTTGGGCTGCTATGGCGTAGCAGATCGCAGACACTACCTAGCCCGGATAAGCGATGTAACGTGCCCACGATAAAATTTCACTAACTTAGACTATCTCAGGGTGTTATATAAACTATTATAAATTGTTAGTTTAGTTACTTACACAAATCGCTGATGGTTCCATTCGCAGCGGTCGCAGACGAAATAATGACACTAGCTTTAAACATAAAATGCACTATATTACAGAATTTACAAAATAATGTCTGGTTCTCTAGCATGAAACCTGGCGATGCACAAAAGGTGTGGCTAATTTTCCAATTAATAGGTAACAGCATAAATAAAGATGCCTCGTATAGCTACACTTGGTTTACAACGTAATAAGTAAATTAACATAAATCTGGCCACAACGAGTTTGATTAGAGAACCTCCTTAAATAAATATAAATGCGTAAAATCTTTAAATATGTATAAGTTAAAATGCAACAGTAAGTATAAATATATATAACCAGGCAGAACCACTGAATGTGGTCCCCGGTAAAGAAAACACCACACTTATGTGTGTGGAAGCCCCGTCCGTGGACCCTCTTACTGTTGAGGGAAACAATCCACCAAAACTCCTAGAGCAGGCTACAGCTGAATGAATGGGCTCGAGTTCGTCTTTCAAACCAACGAGATACTTCCAAAGGAAAGCCTTGTACACTTAAATCCTGCACCAGCAGTTAAAATTCGCCCCCAACAACAAAATATTCTGCTCAACAGAAGAACATAAAATGGAGGAAATTTTCCTGGTATTGATAATTCCAAAATCCACAAGGATGCCTTGAATAAAACAAGTTTTTGAGGAATCATCAACCGTATACACGCCACCGAAACGTCTCTCCCTCTGAACCAGCTGGAAGTATATCGCGCCTCTCACGGACGGTAGCGGAAACTCCGCTACGGACGTGCGTTTGCTATTACACACGCACTGGCCAGAATACAAATAGTCAAACTATTTGGTGTACTTAATAAAATATCAACTGATTTTCTTAATTTACCATTCTAATACACAGAATTATATAGTAAAGCTATAAAACTGTGTGTAGCAATGGAATTATTATAAGATCTATAACCATTTTTTCTCATTTTAAATGCAGTGTATCACATTAGCGCGAGAAATTCAATTTTGTGCATGATAAAGAGATATTCTCCTGCATCAAAATACCTAAATATGCGATTCTACATAATATACATATGCAATTTTTATGCTTTTATTTCGAGAATATTCTCTAAAGATATTTATACTGCATATTTTCAAAATATATTGAAATTCGAATATTCTCTTTAACTAATAAAATAATTTAGGTTTATTCTCAGAATATTCCCAACAAAATATTTTATTTTCTACTTTTTAGTCATACTTTAATCATTTATAACGAATGGAGCCAATTTACATAAATTCATTCATTGGAGCTGGACCTAACGATATTCCATTATGTCACCGGAACTAATATTGAATCATTTGCACAGGAAAAACGGACATAGAAGTCTCTGATCAGGCGAAAAACCTTTGGTATTCTACGTATTGCCGGAGGTGGCGGTTGGATAGTATGTTTAATCAATTTTTACCCCCGCGCCTCCTACGTGCGGATATTTGCAAAAGTAACGGTGGAGTATTGTCATCCAATCTTAGTAACTGTGCAAAATTTCATCATTTGATTATTTCAGAAAGTGTTTTAAGTAAAGGATGCAAGATTTGAAGACAAACATTGTGCATGACTACATTGTGAATTAAAGAGTATAAAGTAAAAAATAGATTACTTTCAGTATATGCTTGAAGGTTTTGTGCTATCTGGGACAGTCGTGGTAGGTATTCACTTTCTAAAGCTTCCAAAACAGTTGGAAATTTGTATAAGAATACTTGCAGAAGAAAAGTTTAGAAAATTTGGAGGGACTTTTTTGTAGAATTTTGCTTTCTTCAGAAAGAATTTCCAATATTTCTAGTATTTAACGAAATATTTGATAAAAATTGTTTTTTTTAAAGCTTTTAAAGACTTTATTTTGCCCAATTGAAAATATAATGTATTTTACAGAGCCCTTGGATTTGGTCTACCAGTTTCCAAAATAAGATATCTGGACATAAGCAATAACCATATCACAGATTACGGAATGATGGCTATACTTGACTCAATTAAAAAAATGAGCCAAATGAGATTATTGTTCATGTGGGGGAACAATGTCGGTCCTATATCTTGTAAGGTATATTAAAATATTCAAAGGATATTTACACTGATTTCTCTTAAATATTTTTTCTCACTGACGATTGAAAAGCCACCCTTCTTGAGTGTCGTGTTAATTTAAGAAACATCACTTTAACGCGCCAGTGGTGAATGGATCTTCACTTTTTACACTGGTGTCAAAAGAGATTATTAAAATAATGAAATAAAAATTTATTAAAATTTTAAAGAAAATTAAGAATTCACTTACTATACGAAAGAGTTTCCGACATGTCGCTCGTCAACGAACACTTTCTGAAGCAGTGTCCAGTGTAGCTAGAAGAACCAGGCAATTCAAGAAACAAACCTATATTCTTATGTACAGCACCAAATGCATTGGTGCCAGTGCAGTGGATTGTTTTATATATTAACTTTATTTTCTAGTTGCAATAAAAAAACAAAACAGTGAAGAATGTAAACGAGTATAATTAGTTTCTATCAAGTTTAATTCTCCAAAGTTTCCATGGGTAAAAAATAAATAACACCACAGGTAATTACGACCCCCTTTATCCCGGAAGGCTTTAGGAGAGCTTTGTGTGGGAGGGGGCTACACATTTAGAAACAAGTTATACACGCCCAATATCCCTCTCACAGTATTTCCCACTGCCATGATCGGGGGTCGAAACCCGGGACTTTTGGGTGAGAGGTAAGTGCGCTTACCTCTCAGTCATACGATGGATATTCTCGATAACATTTGGTTTTGGTACTGGGTTTGACAAACATCTTTACCTTTGTCGTTTTCAGTTAACGTGCAATTTAACGATACTTTACGATACCAATAATCAGCACGACTTTAAAAAAAATTGCTTTACAAAACACTATTTTATAAGGGGGTGTAATGGGGTAGTGAAGCGCAAGTTATAGGCTCTTCTACTCAATTGTTAACCTCACCTTCGTGATGAGTTCAATTTGAACTTGGTGCACCCTGTTTTCACTAACGAGGCTCTAACGACCGAGTAAGGGCGGAATAACCCTTACCTTTTGCCGTGAGCACATCCACCTTCTCACGAAGAGTGCGGTAAAAATAACCCACCGCACACAAAGGTTGCTTTTGGAATCGTTTGGTTACCCCATCGTCGCAGTCTCCTTCTGTGCCATGGGACCACACCACTCGCCTTCCGCAACCGAGCTGGTCAGTTGCATACCTGCTCCAGCTAAAACTTCAAATGCAGCTTCGTTTTCAGTCGATTAAGGCTTTAAAAAAATGATGGAGCGTTCAAGTGGGACAAAATCATCCGGAGGTAAAATACCCTCCCGATCGGATCTCCGGGGGAGGGTGCCCACAGGGACACCTCATCGAATGTCGAAAAAACACCGACAAGTTAAATCCAAGAAAACTAATTCTTTCATCTACGGCGCTTGGAATGTTCGTACTTTGAACGACAGTACTCGCACCGATCGGCCTGAAAGAAGAACTGCTCTAATAGATAGAGAACTTCACCGACTCAATGTTGACGTTGCAGCTCTCAGCGAAACTCGATTTTTGGAGGAAGGCTCTCACAGAAAAGTACTACACTTTCTATTGGAAAGGTCTTCCCACCAATTCAAGAAGACAACATGGAGTAGGATTTGCCGTTCGGAATCAACTTGTATCCAACTTAACACAAGTACCACAAGGCCTATCCGAGCGTCTAATGCTGCTACGCTATGAGCTATCAGATGGCAACGCGGTAAATCTAATAAGCGCCTACGCTCCCACTCTGGATGCAAGTCACGAAACCAAGGAAAGCTTCTATCAACAGCTGGAAGAAACCCTCTGTAGAATACCTAAAACGGAACGACTCGTTATTCTTGGCGATTTTAACGCTAGAGTAGGGAGAGATGCAGACACCTGGCCAGGCATCATAGGCAAGAACGGTTTGGGCAACATGAACGCTAACGGTCAGCTACTCCTAACTAAATGCGCCGAACATGATCTAGTTATAACAAACACCATTTTCCGACAAAAGGATAAATTTAAAGGCACCTGGCGTCACCCCAGATCAGGTCACTGGCATCTACTGGACTATGTTATCGTACGTAGAAAGCATCTCAAGGACGTCCAAATTACAAAGGCGCGCATTGATAGCGAATGTTGGACCGATCATCGTCCTGTTGTCTCTAAAATGAAAATTGTTATGAGGCCCAAACACCGAAGAACTCAAATAAAACGTAGACTCCGTCTCTGTATTAGTAAATTGCGTGACCAACAAACCGTCGAACAGCTAAAGCAAAAAGTTCAAGAGAATTTGAGTGCACTAGAAGAAACCAATTCTCTAGATGTCGCTGCTACCTGGACACAAATTAAAGACAGTTTAAAAAGTGCGAGTGAGGAAATTCTTGGCACTGCAGCAAGTAAAAAACAGGAGGACTGGTTCAATGATAATGAAGCTTTTATACAAGGACTTCTTGACCGCAAACATACTGCCTTCCAAAACGCTATCAACCACCCCAACGACTCATCAAAAGCAGAAGCTTTTACCCAATCTAAGTATGAAACGCAACGCCAAATCAGAAGAATAAAGAACGAGTGGTGGGCAAGCAAAGCCAGAGAAATCCAAAGGTACGCCGATTCACACGACTACAGGAATTTCTTTCAAGGAGTAAAAGCAGTGTACGGCCCCAGTCGGAAAAATATGTGCCCTATTAAAGATTTAAATGGAAATCTCCTCAAAGAAGACCAGGAAATAAGAGCCCGATGGAAAGAACACTACTCTAACATTCTTAACCAGCAAAGTCAAGCCGATCACGATATTATAAATCTTATCCCTCAATATGACACCTTCGAAGACTTAGATAAACCACTAACAACGGAAGAGATCTTAACCGCCATTGGGCAGCTAAAAAATAACAAATCTCCCGGCGCCGACTCACTCCCAGCTGAGATCTTTAAAGCTGTGTCGTCAGAGCTCATACCCTACCTCAAAAAACTGTTTGATGTCGTGTGGGAAAGTGGTCAAGCTCCGCAGGAGTTTCGTGATACACTCTTAATCAACCTCTTCAAAAACAAAGGGAGCGCTGCGGACTGTGGAAATTACAGGGGTATAGCTCTCCTGGCTGTTGGAGGGAAGATACTCACTAAAGCGATGGCAAATAGGCTAACACCTGTTATGGAAAAGTTACTTCCTGAAACACAGAGTGGCTTTAGACCAAACCGAGGCACATCAGATTTAATCTTCACACTTAAACAGCTTCAAGAAAAAGCACTCGAACATCAAGGAGAAATTCACATGGCCTTCATTGATTTAACCAAGGCGTTTGACTCGGTGGACAGGGAAGTGCTCTGGAAAATTATGTTCCGCTTAGGTATCCCTAGAAAATTTGTGGAAGTATGTCGCAGTCTACATACAAACAACAACGCCCAGGTTATGTATAATAATGAGGCAACCGAACCTTTCCAAACCCTCACTGGAGTTAGGCAGGGATGTGTCCTGGCACCCCTACTCTTTAATTTGTTTGCCACTGCTCTAACAATTATTGTTGACAACAAACTGACAGTCAGAGGAATAGGTCTCAGATACCGTTTTGATGGCGGTCTCTTTAACATAGGGCGCTTTAGAGCTTTCACGAAGACACGCACACGATTCATTTGTGATCTCCAGTATGCGGATGACTGTGCACTTTTAGCCTCTACGCCGGAAGAGCTTCAAGAACTTCTAGATGTGTATGCCCAGAGCTATGATTCCTTGGGACTTAAAATCAACATTGGAAAGACTAAGATTATGTCAACTCCTCATCAAGTGAACCAAATAGACATTACACTTAACGGAAATTCTCTTGAAGTGGTGGATCAGTTCAATTACTTAGGCAACGTTGTTAATGACAAAGCAAACATGGACAGCGAGATTCGCAATAGAACTAACGCTGCATCTAGAGCACTCTGGAGACTTAGAGAGAGAGTATTTGACAACCACGACCTTGCTTTGTCAACGAAAATGGCTGTCTACAGAGCAGTTGTCATTCCAACACTGCTATATGGATGTGAAAGCTGGGTCACTTACCGTCGTCATGTGAAAGAATTAGAACGTTTTCAGCAAAGACACCTCAGAAGTATGATGAAAATCCGTTGGTTCTATCACATATCAAACGTGGAAGTACTCAGGAGAGCAAACAGCCTTCCAATTGAGGTGCTTATTTCAAGAGCACGCCTAAGATGGGCAGGTCACGTTCATCGTATGCATGATAACCGCCTTCCTAAATGTACACTTTATGGTGAATTGCTAAGCGGTAGAAGAAGGCGTGGCGGTCAACGAAAGAGGTTCCAAGACGCTCTCCATGAAAATCTAAAATCCTGCGGTATTGCAGACGAGCAATGGGAACAACTTGCAGCGGACAGAACCGAATGGCGAGGGGTTGTGGCCAGCTATCAAGGAAATGTTGCTGCAAGAAGGCCGAATCCAAGACCTAACCAGGTCTGTGTTTGTCCTGACTGCGGTCGACATGTGCTCTCCCGAATTGGCCTCTATAGCCATAGTCGTGTGCACCGTAGATGAATGGGAATTACAATAGACTACACCTTTTATTTGTTTTGTACACAATTTATCGATTGTAACATTTTTATACTCGGACTCGAGTAACGGCTAATAATAAAAATAATTATAAGATTTGACATAACTCGCTTCATTCGCCCATCAAGCACGTCCTTTAAAATAATAGACTATTATCTTTGATATCTTCAATTGATACGCGAGTTAGCCCTTGACTCCAGTATATCCCTGCGATACCAATAATCAGAAATCGCTTTGCAAAGAGACGATTTATTAAGATTAGATATCTTCATTTACAAGAAAAACTTATTTTCGTTGATCAGTAATTTTTCCTATAACCTGTGTAAGATCCCAGAGCCCCAAGACCTACGTCATTTCAGCAGAGTTTATTATTTTTTTTGAGTAACAGAGTTTAAAAGGATATTTCATTTATATCATTCTTGGTTTACATTTGAATGAAAGACACCGACCCGTTACAAATATTTGAAATAAATAATAAAAGAGCCGGCCGGCTGTTGGAATGCCAATTCAAGATATCCGATTCTACCTTAATCCACTAATATTGCTGCTCTCCTGATAATTTAAAAAAGCGTTTTCTTTTGTTATCCAGCAAGCTGGTTATGCAGTCGATCCTCAATAGACTATTATAGTTATTAATGTGTGTTCAGAGTTATTTTTATAAAAAAACCTATTTAAAATGTCAAATATATAAAACGAAATGATTTTTATTCTGTGTAAAATGTATGTGTTTTAAGATTTGACTGTCGGCATGGGTTATATGTTGCACTGTGTGCAGGAGATGAAGGGGGTGATGGACAAGGAAGGGAAGGGGAAGGAGGGGGAGGGAGAGTCATATATGTTATGTGTTTTGTCAGTTTCTGTGTGGTCAACTGTTTTGTGTGGTAATTTATCGTCACCGTCGCTCTCTGTAGATAGGTAAGTTTTGATGTAACAGTTTATGTGCGTGATGTGGGTCGTTGTGCCGTCGTCTATCTGTAATGTCCTGTGTCATTTCCGATTGCTGTGTTCTGGTTGCAAAAAACTTTTGCGTCGTTTCATCGACGAAGTCTCTGATTAACATAATTTTGACATTTTCGTGTAACACAGCAACCGGAGTGTACCTGTGTAGTCTGGAGTAATTTGTTCTGGAGTATCTGAAGTCTTTTGCACTGCGCGTCCGAGATGATAACTAAACCACTACACCACGGACGGCTGTTAATGGAATTTTATATTCTTTGCTATATGAACGTAAATTACGTAACGTACATTTTTCTATTTTCCTTTAATACCTATTATCTGGAAAAGGGCCCCGCTTTCAAGTTAGCAAGTACGCAATACGTTTTTACCTACATATTACACATTTATTGTGAAAATCTTTGCTAAAATGACGTAGGTCTGGGGGCTCTGGGATCTTGGACTATGTGCAGTTATTTAAAAATATGTTTTTAATTTAGCGGATAAGACGGATGCTCGCTTCTGGTGTTCTCAAACAAGAATTTTTGGACGTCAAAGTTTATTGCGTAGATAATTGCATCTACTCAGCATTTTACCCAGCCAACCACTATAGACTCAAATATTACTGCGTTATGGACTACGGTTGCCCGGTAGAATCGAAAGTAAAACGGAACAAGGAGCATCCTCCTAATGCACTGCCAAGGGCATTGGTAGAATTCGCTCATGTTGACAGATGCCCGCCTGTAGATGAATCCATAGGATTGAAGGCTGTAAAACAAAAGTACTGTCATTTCGATGACGACGAGGATAACATATTAACTTATTAAAGATTTGATGTACATTTTTATTCATACATGTATGTTTAATAAAGTAAAAGTAAAACCATTAAATTGTGCTGGCACTCTAATTTTTAACACGCTTTTATTAGCTTCACCTGTGTGTTTGTTTGTAACGGAATCTCTGAACGTGATTCTCACCCACTTCAAAACTTCAGATTAACTTTGCACACTTATCAAGGACAGATGACAATACAGTAATATGACAACTTTGTTCTAATGTTCTCATCAGGATCATCAGGATAAAATAAACAAAAAAATGACTAATTTATTGTCGAGATTTTGCCGGAGGCGCCGCTGTTATTAATATATATTTTATTATTTTATTAGCTTCACCTGTATGTTTGTTTGTATAAGCATCAACACCCAGTGCTCGGCGAGAGTTAAACAACCGCGGCACAGTTTGTGATCATTGCATACCAGAGTACATATACGTAACTTCGGAATTGTCTGTAACGTATTTGCCGTTGTATAAACCCTTGTTAAACACTAGTTCCAACTTCAATACATATATTATGATGTAATATTAATTATGTACGACTAGCGGATACTCAGCGGTTTCGAAAAGCAGGCGGGTATCAGCTGGTTTCTACATGTATCGATGCTCATGATGCTAATTCTAAAATTCACCCAATCCAATATATTGGTGAGAAACGTGCCCAGGGATGAATGGCAAGAGGGTGACTAAAAAAATATAGTTTAAAAAACTGAAAAACACGCTTTAATAGCAAACCGAACTAAAAAGTAAAAAAAAATGTTTAAATATTAAGAATTTGTTCGACAGCGATACAAAGTCATTAACTCAATATAATTAAATGATGATTTTAATAAGTCTAAAATAATAATGAAGTAACTGACAAAAAAAATCATTTTATTGTAAAAAGCGCCTACCGGTGATCACTGAGCTACAAGTCACCCCGGACCATATTGTTAACGTCACTAGGTCCAAAGAGGCTGACTATGACTGGACGAGGTTCTCCCAATCCCTATCCCAGGTACTTGAGTACAATCCTTCCTGCGACAGTCCTGACAAAATCGACCAAGCAGCATCTCACCTCACCCATTCCATATCCGAATAACTACTCCTTAGCCAGAGAAAACTCCCAACCCACACATTCCTTAAACTCCCCGGTAATATCACCAATCTGATTGCTAATAAAAACAAAATTCGAAAAAACTGTCAGAACACTCGAGACCCTAAACTCAAAAAAATCAACTCAAAAAACAAATTGCAGAGGCTACAAAAACATTCCGACAGGAAAGACTAACCGAAGATATACTATCCCACCCTGTCGATCCTTATTGTGTCGCTAGAAAATTTCTTAAAACCAGAAAATCATTCCCACCCCTACAAACTTCAAATGGATTGGCCGTAACAGGCAAAGAAAAGTTAGATTTCTTTACCTCCCATTACTCCACCCGATTTACCACTAATCAAATACATCCTAGATATCAGACCAGGTCGGAGGAATATGAAAACTGGCTCGAATAGACTCAAATCCACCGACCATCTCATCCCAATCACCCTCACGAGTAATCAAACAGATTAAAAACCTAAACCCTAAAAAATCCCAAGGACTTGATAACATCACTCCTTTCTCCTAGCTCCCAAAGCCATATTATTCTTAATCAAATTATATAATGCTTGCCTCCAACTTTCACACTATCCCACCCTTCGGAAAACCGCTAAGATAATCCTTATATCAAAACCAAATAAACCCTCCAACTTACCCACCAGTTATCGTCCCATAAACGTACTATCAGTCTTGGGGAAACTCCTTGATTTCCTCATACTTATAAACCTACTGGACGAAGTCGAAGATTAGAGAATCGTCAGCGACATTCAGTTCGGCTTTCGTCTGGAACATTCCATTACCCACCAGCTTATCCGAGTCGGCGATATCCTATCCACAAACGTCAATCGGGGTCACCTAAAAGAGATAGTATCCCGAGACCTCGAGAAAACCTTTGACAAAGTCTGGCATCCCGGATTGCAATATAAACTCCACATCGCGGATGTTCCGATTCGTATTATCAAGATAATACAATCATACCTTTCCAATCGCCAATTCCGAGTAGCAATCGAACAGGAGTGCTCCAATCATTTTCCCTCTTTCTCTAGTGTCCCCCAGGGGTAATCCCTTGGTCCCGCCCTATTCCTTTTATACGTCAACGACATTCCCCCTCCCAAAGACCATACACTAACCTACGCGACATACGCGAATGATACTGTTATAATAGGTACATCGAAAGACCCTTATATTTTATCAAAAATACTACAGAAACAAATAGAAAAGACCACTTCATTCTTTAAAAAAGTGGGGCTTGAGAGTTAATCTGAACAAAACGCAAGATTAATTGCCACCAAAAACGACTAGTAACACCATGAAATGAAATAATCATAAAAAATTAAAACATTAAATGGAGTTCTGAAATATTATACCTGGGTATCACTATAGATAGAAAATTAAATTTTAATAAACATATTAAAACAATCTTAACAAAAACAAATGTTCGTTCTACGCAACTTTATCCCATCCTAAAATCCATTCCCCCCTACACCTCAATCCTCCTGTATAAATTCTACATAAGACCTATCATTACCTATGCCTCCCCTGCCTGGTATCCTCTCCTACCTGTAACCAACCAAAGAACACTACAAAAAATACAAAACAAACATCTACGTTGGGCCACTAAATTCCCACGATGCACTTCACTGAAATACTTCCACAATACTACCTACTACCGGTACACCCCTTCTAGACGAATTTTTTTACACAAACCCACTTCTGAAACTTCCTTTAACTGCTAAATTTCCTCAAGCCCCCAAATACCCTTCTCTAAATTATATTTACAACCCGTAAACATAAAATACCCTCTACACTCAACGCATCAAGCCGCCCCGTCCCACTCTCCACACTTATTTTTCAACGTCTAACAATCGATCAACAATAAATATACCCCGATATATCATCCCTCATCATGTTACCCCTCCTATCTACATCTCCCAGATAGATAAAACGAAAAAAATATTTATCATGCGAGGTAAGCACTCCAATGGGCGGAGACCTCACGCAGCGTTTGGCGCGCTTATACTCTCAGTTGACTGTCGCTGCTTCAACAACACCTGCCATCGTGGAAGCCAATAGAGTTCGTAAATACTACTTCACCTCAGGCGACGCAGCAATACTCACATACAACGTAAGAGTCTTATCGCTACAACAGTCAAAATTGACTCTGAGAGCAGTAGTTCGCCCACACCAGCGTACCAACCCCCAACTAGGCTACTGGCGCCCTCGGACATAAAAAAATAAACTTAAAACGCGTAGTCTAAACGGGGATCTCGATAACACTATCGATTATTATTATATTTATTAAAAATTATTAACAGAGCTGTTATTTTAAGCGAACATGCCTGCCTTAGAGCCACGTCAATAGAACCGTTTTGTAAAGTTCATTCTTTGTAAAACCACACGTTTATTCGAAAAATATTTATTTTGTTTTTAACAAGTTTGAGAAAAAACTTTATTTTCTGGTAAGAGATTGATTAATATTCAGGAGAGATGTTTATCTGTTTAGAATAATAGGTAAAGAATAATGTATATTAATATCAACCGTGATGTGGCGGATGAAAGACTATAATCAATTTTTCAATTCAGGTATCTTCACTAATGTGCTGTATATATATTGGCGGGCATTCTCGGGAAGAAGTTGAATTGGCTGCACGCTTTACATGCCTCTTCAAATCATCAACATTATTAAGATTTTTTGCGTAAAATGTTTCAGAAGATTTACAGGATGACGCATCTGCTCAAACCAGATTTCCAACGTGGTTTATGTATGGAAATTCTCCACTTCATGTAAATATTACTGTTTGATGGAGTAGGTGGATAGATTTAGGGGGCTAACTATAGCCTCCTCGTTCACCGGACTTGAATCCATTGGACTATTTTGTTGTTGGTTTGTTAAACTTATTTGCTTATACCACTTCTATAAATATTGTCGATATGAAATCGTGTAAATTAAATGGGGTTATGAACCGTTTAAGAATGAGCCGGAAATTTCTTCAAGAGCTAAGAAAGTTCGTCAGAACACTTGTCAAATCTTACACTGGAATTAATCGTGATGATTTCAGCTTATTTTGATATTTTAAACTATTTCCCCTTTGTGATTCAATAAGTAAGTACCACCCTCTATTTATGAACATAAAATATTATATTGAATAATTTTTTTGCATTACTATATAGCTTTTCAAAATGATCTTAATTTTTCACTATTTTTAATATTCCACTAAATTAAATCCTATATATATATATATATATATATATATATATATATATATTTACATTTTTGCTGTACCACCATGTTGCTTATAACTGATATTTTCCGTACATCCTGTATATGCCAAAAAACCGTGCCGCCCTATATAACATGTTAAGTATGTGACATATATCGTTGACATTTTACCAACAAATATATCGACTATGGGTGATAAATTAAGTGATGTATTTCTGCAATTATTTTGTGAAAAGAATTCTGATGGCACTAAAAATCTACGGCTCAGAGGAAAGGACTTGTACCAGAGAATTGGGTATGACCTAAAACTTCCAATATGTGGTCTTTTGTCAAATTAATCTAATAACATATAAGGTTTTAATTAAACTTAATAATTGTATTTAATCTTGCAGGGATTCACTTCCTTGCAAATAAAAGACCATGGACAACTGATTAATTGAACTAAAGAAATATGATCTTTTAAATTTGCTTTTTTTAAACTCCTATGGAAAAATAATTTTGTCTTTCATTATCTTTCAATATTGATCGTAAAAAGTCTACAGAATTTAGTTTATTGTCTTCATTAAAATGACGATTACTTAAGAAGCCATTAGGAATAGAACAAAGGCCAGCATACACCACCTATCCCTTCCCCTGAGAGAATTTACGACATATACATTTTTTTGTAGTTTTAAACAAGTTGTCAAGAAAACTAGATTCTTGATTTGTGTTTTTGGATCATTAGAGAAGTAATTTAACTTGCTGATCAGGACCTAGCTTCTCTGAACGATATTTTTAAAAATGTGGGATGTATTGCACTAATGTTGTAGTTTTCAGGAACCATGAAACCCATATACTTCATTCAGGGACCAAGACATGGGTTTTAGTGGTCAAGTATTCTTATGGGTAAATTCTGAGGATAGATATTTCAGGAATTTCGTTAGTCTTATGATTTCATCAACATCTTCTCAACCACTTTCTATTTCTCTCGATTCAAAACATTTACACATCTGATCAAAAGAAATGCTCTTAATACGTCCAGGCACATAATTTGAGGTCAGTAGGGGAGTTACCGGTGTTGGTCTTTTAAACTCATTGTACAGAAATTTTTTCACAATCAGAACTCATTTTCCAGACATACGTGAGGTATTCCTCTATGTCTTTAAAGTCACATTATTCTTCTGTCTGAGCAGATTCATTCAGAAACTTCACAGGTTCTACAGTTAAACTTCCAGATTTTGTTCCAGTGTTGCTTATAGTTTAATTACCCATAAATGTGCATTTAGAAGAATACTGGGGAGTCTGGGTCAAATTACATGATCTTCTAACAAACTCGTTATTTGATGATCTCCATCAAATAACGAGTTTGTTAGAAGATCATCACCACCATCTGGTGCAACCAAACCAGTGAAGTCCAAACTGGTTCAGGGCTTAAGAAAAATTTTCATCTGAGGATTTTCTATTCGAACGGATATCCTCATAAGAAACTGTCGTTGCTATTCCCAAAGGCACAGCATATTTGATTATACATGTTAGATAGTGGCAAGAAGATATCACGTTTGAATTTTCTGTTGCTGTTCCAAATTTAATGAAGTATACTATGTATAAAACATATTGACCATATAAATCTTTCATATGAAAAAAAAAAAATTTAAACAGAGTTACGAAAAATGTCATAAATCTCAGATTTCTTTGGTTTTTCACCGTTTCCACATTATGTATTAAAAAATTTATATGTTGCAAATGTCCACGGGAAAAGGGAGGGGTTCACATTGTGGTCCATAAGATACAATCTTGAATTTTAAGATTAATTCTTTTAATTTTCAGTACCCGCCTGAAACACACTGACATGCACAAGCTAGCTACCTTTTTGAGAGAAGTTGAACCTAATGTCGTTAGTCTGGATTTAGCCTATAATGACATAGGCGATGAAGGCCTCCAGATTCTAGCTGAAAATTATTTAAATCAGGAAAATCAGTTGAAACATTTGAATATAATGCATTGCGATATCGAAAGAGAAGGCATGAAAGCTCTTTCGTCATGTGCATTTTTGAAATTGGAATCTTGTAGAATTAATGGGAACAAATTAGGACCCGCGGTAAATAATTATATAACTCCCTACATTGCTTTTCTCGTAAAGTAGAAAGTGAAACAAATGAACTCCGTAAGGATTTACCGTCGATAACAACAATTCACCGATATTTGAAAGCGATGATGGCAAAAATATAATGGACAAATCTCAACTGTCGTCAATTGTTTTGTCATTTCATGGGTAAATAAGTATGTATTCAAAATAAATCCTCACCGGGTTCATTTGTTCAATGTTCAAATAAATATTTATTAAAATGAAAATACTAGAATTTAGTATTAAATAAAACAATAACAATTTATTTTGATTATCATTAATTTGATAACTGTTGTCACAAAATCAATTAATTGTGTGCGTCTCAAAATAAAGTTTTAAACAGTGGAATAAAACTGAAACTAAAACTTGCTTTCATATAAAAACAAAATAAAACTAGAACTCAATAGACCATTCCAGAATGACGTCATTGACAGTTCGGCCATATTTGCTGGGTGGCATACAAAACCATTTGCGTATGTAAACATTACGAGTATTTCATCATTAAATTGTTTAATCCTGGTCTAATTGATAGAAAATGCTACATTTTTGTATTGCTGTAAATGACGCCCTCATCAGATTTTCTGGTCAGAAGTACCACAACGTTTCGTCAAAAAAAATATCCGCAACTACCCCGAACGTATAAAACCACCTCTCTGTCCCAGGCATGCGTAGATTTGTCGGACGTGTTTATATGGGAATGTCAGGGAAACTAACCATACTCAACCACAGTTGCTCTAAGCAACCCCCGGGGATTAAAACTACCCTGCTCGCAATACCGAAAAATCACTCACGGGTTTTCGAAGGCGGGAATCACGATTGTGCTATTATTTTTCACCCTGTTAGTTAGTTACTGTCGTTGAGTAATAGTAGTTAGTTTCTCTGGTATTCCAATAAAAACTCTAGTCTGATGAATTCACACATTCCTATGACCGACAGCACGGAGGGGGTGGTTTTTATACGTTGGGGGTAGTTTCTAGAGGGTAGAGTGAAAAAAACCAATAAATAGTTATTATCGCCCTCGAAAACCCGTGAGAAGCTCGTTTTTTCATTTTTTGAATGATTTCGGAGGCTGCTTAGGTCAACTGCGGTTTACTAATGGTTAGTTTCTTTGATATCTCCATAAAAATCCCGATCCGATGAATTCCTGCATGCCTAGGACCGACAGCGTGGAAGAGAGGGTGGTTTTTAGATGTTGGGGGTAGTTGGGGGAGGGTAGGGTGCAAAATAGCACCTCCATTACGATCCCTGCCCTCGAAAATCTATAAAAAACCTTATCGAGTCCTCATTTTCTTATTTTTTAGAGATATTGCTCTTACGGGCGGGGGTAGCTTCAACTCCTGGGAGTCGGTCCGGGGTACTCTAATGTAATTTAACTGAATTTATTATAATTCCCCCCAAAAAAAACCGATCCGTCGATCCCTCAGAAACCCAAGGACCGAGAAGTCGGAAATTGGGGTGGCTTTTCCTTGATAGGGGTAGTACGCTGGAATTTCAGAACTCGAAACCATTACCATTGTTTTTCTCACCCGCGACAACAGAGGGGGAAATGTATCGCAAGAGATCTTACAAACTTTTGATGTTTCGGGCCTCGTTAAATGGACTATAGGGTTTAGAGTGCATTATCGTATTTTGTGAGGTCAAGAATATATTTGTGATTTCTAACAAAGTATAAAAAATGTGTTCGAAAACAAAAAAATGTAAATTTGCCATAAATATCAATTTTTATTCATACGATAATCCATATTTTCTTAAAATCTGTAAAGTACTCGCATTTATTGACATAAACTCTGCGTTGACAGCATTTTAAATATTACTGCTTAATTGCAACGTTGCCAAGTCGCTAACTTCTGCTCACCAACTTAGCTGATGCAAGCCGAGAGCGACCGAAACTCACG
The DNA here is from genome assembly GCA_963675555.1 of Leptura quadrifasciata. Lineage (NCBI taxonomy): Eukaryota > Metazoa > Arthropoda > Insecta > Coleoptera > Cerambycidae > Leptura > Leptura quadrifasciata. Next base: position 13,566,234 of record OY776676.1, read on the forward strand.
AATTTTCAACATATTTTACAGAAAATTTTTTTTTAAAGAAAAATATTCCTCCTTCTAATAACTCTCAAAAATCGTAAGAAAATTGTCACTTATAATATCACAAGAACTTAAATTATTTCCAGGGATAATTTAAGCTTGCGTGGTATTCGGTAAGAAAATGTCACACCACTTAACACCATAATTTGTAAAAAAATTATTAATCCAACCTGACATTTTAAATTAATTTCACTGCTTGTCAAGTTGGCCAGGGTATTGTTGTTTTTGACATATGCTGATTTTTGTTTAACCGGTTCTGTCACAAAGCTTAATAATTACTAGTTTAAAAGGTCTGTACGTTGAGTTTAATAAGTGTATAGCGAAATGTCGCGATTTGGTAAAGAAAATCAACAAGTAATTAGACAAGAAATTCAAAATATAACACCAGATAACACCCGAAAATCAAAATCAAGTGTATGGAAACAGTTTGTTGAATTTTGTGACGAAAAGTTGTATAATATTCATGAGTGTATGAGTGTAGTACAGGTGGCTACTATATTGGAGGACTACGCATTTAATATGGAAAAGAAAAATTTTGAAGATTATAAGGAAAGTGTGGTCAAAGTGATGTGGAACTCTACTGCTAAGCAGTTACAAGAAATTTATTACGAAAAATATAAAATAAAATTTAATCCGTTTTCTGATGTGGAATTTGCGACCGCCAGAGCTGCACGCGATGCTAAGCGCAAAAAATTACAGAGAGACCCATTAAAAAGAAAAGTGAGTGCTTCAGCCTTAACCAGTGACGAATATAAAAAAATTATTGAAATGTGGGATGAAAATACTCCAGATGGATTGCAGCGTAAATTTTTTCACATAGTTTCACATGAGCTGGCATGGAGAGGAGGCGAAGGATACTCTGCGTGTATCCAATACTTCAAAGAAGAAACTGATAATTTCGGAACCCAAAAGGTCGGATAGAATATAATCCAATATTCTCCAAAACCACACAAGGTGATTCTAAAAAACTGTCGGATAGTAAATGGTTGATTACAAATTTCGACAATCCACAAATGTGTCAGGTTCGTTTGTTTAAGAAGTTAATGAAAAAAAGGGGAAATCTTATTCAGACCGACAGATTATTCTTAACACCAAACCCATACTGGAGTCAACCCAATTCGAAAGGATGGTACAAGAATAGCCCAGTTGATAAGAACATTGTATCTTCATGGTTTAAATCAGCAGCCTCTGATATAGGAATTGACACTAAAAAAGTAAAAATAACTAATCATTCTGCAAGAGCTACAGCTGTTTCGAAATTGGCCAAGGAAGGAGTTGGTGAACAACAGCTCATTAAAATTACTGGACACAGTAATAGTCAGTCAATCAAATCTTACTTACAATTGTATATCATCATGTACAGTAAACCAGCAAACAAAGATATTTTTATGTAAAACATTTCTTATAAGTATTTGCGTTAAACAGTTTGAGAAAAATGGAATGCTTTGAAAAGTACAATTTATGTAAATACTGCAAAGAGTTGAGTCAAGCGCAAATATGTCATCCAAGATTAATATATTTAACGAATTTAATGGAAGACTGCGACCAGGAAGCGTTAGAGTCGAATGGTTTGTTTACGAAAATCCAAGAAAGTCTGCTGCAGATGTAGTAGTAGTAAATATGGCCTTTTGCATAAAAGAGATTTGAACAAAATTGTTTCAAAATATTACATACCTATATGTCTTAAAACACAGACATCTAATTAATTCGTCACCTTCCTATTCACCATTAAGAAGAGAGGATGGGTTAGAATTCAAGCAACATTTAAATCTTACTATGTTTGTACATCCTACGTTTTTTGAATTATAAATTGTTAATGCATAATAATTTAACAAATTTGTGTTTTCTGTTTAATGAAACTTTATAGCGAATAATAAATAATAATGTTAATTCAGAAATTTTGCATTATTCACAGGTACATCTACATTATTTAATGGTTGTAGATCATATGTTTACCTTTTCAACTGTCAAAAAATTTTCACTTAAATATCCTGGCGCCTCGAAAAAATTTCCGGAAATTTTTTTAATTGCCATGGTAACTAGTCAAAATTAAGGTATCTTATTGGTTAAAAAGTAGAGGTGTGAAATTTTCATTGTAATTGTCAGTAATTGAATAAAACGTAGGTGAATATGGGATTTATAAGACATTAGATATTAAAATAGGAATTTTAGGTGCTAATATTTACAAATTTAGTACCGCAACAGCTACTCAAATTTTTTTCACGTATACATATATGTATACATTTTCAAGACAATCGTAAGAAAACTTTTTTTGTTGGGAACGTCCTTAAGTCTGCTGAAATATTAACACATATATTTGATGTTACAAATGTCAAAGTGTAAACGAACTTAATTGAAACCGTCTAAAAATTAAAGCCGGCAAAAACAGTCGGCATCTCTTTATTGTACAAGGGCGGAGGTAAATAGAAATGCTTGTCATAAGAAAATAATAAAAATTTCGGGCGTTATTATATTATCCTTTGTTTCAAACGGTCTCCAGAAAGCCATGGTAAATTAGTAAATAATTAAAATATTTCACCTTTTATATAGTAGTAAATATTTATAAATATGAACAATAACTAAACTCCTACGCTTGATATTATAACAGGTATTTACGCACTGTACTGGCACATTGACAGCACAGCACAAGTCCACCGTTGACTATTGAGAAACGATTTACGAGTTTTTTATGCTAGTAGGCGTGTCCGTTTTATTATCTTTAAACCATCAGTGCAGTCGTAGATGGTTCATTCAGGCTGATTACATTGCCAGTCTCGGACTCGCCTGCACAGTTTCAACTACCATTCGAATCTCGATACCATTGCTAAATATATATAAAGGACAAAATATCAAGTTCAGTGCGCACGGTCCTGTGCTTTAACACTGATCAGTTTCAATTATCCTCATATAAAGTATAATATAGCTATAGAAGACAGTAGTGACGAAGATCGAATTATTTCAATATTTTTACACGGAAAATAAAAGTTATTATGTTATATTTTATGATAAATACTGTTTTTATTTTAATTTTAATGACTTATTAGATTGCCAGAATAGACTATGTGCCTATCTGCATACAGTTTTTATTATTTCAAATATGTTCCACCCATCGCACATCTATGTAAGTGCTACGCATTATAGGTGAATACTTACTGATTATACGTGATTTTTTTGGTCGGTGTATACTTTATATGGGCAAAATTGAAACTGGTCAGTGTTAAAGCACAGGACCGTGCGCACTGAACTTGATGTTTAGTTCTATATGTTTAGCTATGGTATCGAGATTCGAACGGTAGTTGAAACTGTGCAGGCGAGTCCGAGACTGGCAATGTAATCAGCCTGAATTAACCATCTACGACTGCACTGGTTTAAAGATACTAAAACGGACAGGCCTACTAGCATAAAAAACTCGTAAATCGTTTCTCGGAAGTCGATGAGGTGTGGTGTCAATGTGCCAGTGCAGTGCATAAATACCTATTATAATATCAAGCGTAGGAGTTTAGTTAGTTATTGTTCATATTTATAAATATTTACTACTATATAAAAGGTGAAATATTTTAATTATTTACTAATTTACCATGGCTTTCTGGAAACCATTTGAAACAGAGGATAATATAATAACGTCCGAAAATCTTATCATTTTCTCATGACAAGCATTTCTATTTCCGCCCGTGTACAATAAAGAGATGCCGACTGTTTTTGCCGGCTTTTAGTTTTTATACGGTTTCAAGTTCGTATACACTTTACCTCGAGAAATAGCCACGAAAAACCACTCCTAATTTTTTCAATTTTTCTTTGCTGCCTTATTGTTGGTTGGAAAATTATGAAAAAAATATGTAATCTAATTCTAATTAGTAACTTCCATGTGGCTTTGGTTTCATTAAAAAATGTATCATAATTTCGTAGAAAAACGAAAATTAGGAGTTGCAACCCCTATTCTCCAAAATCAAATAAAGCTAGAGGTTTGATAATTGGCCCAAAATTATTTCCAGCAACTAGCAACATAATAAAGGCCCCAATGTCAACAAAGATTCTAGTACAGATTTCATATGGAAACACGGTGAGATCCTTTATTTGCTTTAACCACTGAAAATGAATTCTTTTCAGGGTGCACAATATATAGGAAGCTTAATTGAGAGATGTCCAACTTTATTACACATTGATATTGCTGAAATGGATCTGACCTTGGAGAGCATCGAATCCATTCTTATTATAATTGAAAGCAGCACTTTGAGAATTTTAAACTTATCAAGAATTATACCAAAATCTTATTACATAAAATTTAACAAAGCTGTATTAGCAGATGACTTGGCAGTAGTATTAAGGGTATAAAAAGAGATTTAATTTATTAAATTATAGATGCATTTTAAACGAGGTTGTTGCAACATTAAATTTTCACAAAAATTTAGCTTTTGCCAACTTTTGGCCATATGCCAGTTAATTTCTGTCGTAAAGGGGCGTGACAGGTCTTACATTATAGGTAATTTAATAAGCTTTCAGTATTGAGGTAAGACACATTGTTTTGTAGTATAACGTTGAAGTAGATTATAAAAATTTAAGTCATACAAGACGTGGTAATTCTGTAATTTCAAGACCTATATCTTATTAGTCAATTTCTGTTGAAATTTTGTAACATTTAAAAATGATCTCTTGGCACTCTTCTCTAAAAGACTACTTTCAAAAGGACATTTCAACCCCCTTTAGGCATCACTTTTTAAAACCATTCATATTTACGTGCTTAGAGCTTAGAACTTCAATGTACCCATAGATGTCAAGGTATCCCAATAGTGGGTTAGAGTCCAATATCGTTCTATGGAAAATTATTTTTCTATGGAAATGGTACAGTCGCGAGCAAAAAAAAGTAGGACAAGTCTTATAACGGTATTTTGCTAAAATCTAATTGTGTACAACTAAGTTTAATTTTTGTGACATTGTCAGTTAGTTGTCATAATTTATTGCAAGTGTGCAAAAAACTAATATGCCTCATATAAGCGATTTAGTTAAATCTGGAGTTATTGCTACAGCAGAAGATGGATGGTCAATGAGACAAATTGCACTGCGTTATAATATTGACAAAAATCCTGGATCAGGGCGACGAAGGATATCAACTCAACAACAAGATTTGCAATTGGTAAATGCTTTAGTAGAAAATCCATTTTACTCAGTTATTCAGGCTGCCGAAGAAACGAATTTTCCTGAATCGAGTAGTACTGGTCGCCAGCGAGTAAGAGAAACGGAGCTACGCTGTCATGCAGCAGCACAGAAATACTTACTTAAAGCTGAACATAAAGAAGCTCGATAGGATTTGCGCTTGAATTTTTAGCGCATGATGTAAATTTTTTGAACAATGTAATCTTTAAAAACGAAAAAACTTTCCAGTCAACACACAGCGGTCGTATTCGTGTTTACCGCGCTCCGAATACCCGATTCGCTGAGAAATATATATCTAAGAATGATAAAAGTGGTAGATTTTCTGTCAATATGTGGGCTTGGATATCGGAATGGGGTCCTGCTGTTTTGTGGTATATTGAGGAACTATTTAATAGTGAAACGTATATTAGGATTTTCTGTGTCACAATTATTTCCTAATAATGAGTACATATTTCAACAAGACAATTGTTCAGGTCATACTGCTCACACCGTAACTAACTGGTTTCAAGATAGCAACATCAATGTTCTTAACTGGCCCAGTCATGGTCCAGATCTTAACCCTGTGGAAGAAGTATGGGGACTCCTCGTATTATGTGATAGAACCACATTTTCTTGGTGGACATGTGAATGGTCAAATTTATTTGGATTTTTTGCAAGACAGCTTGGAAGAATTACTGGAGGATGTCCTGAGGGATATTAGGGAGAAAATATATAGTACCTCCATGATGGAGCGCCTGTGCACCACACTGCAGCTATTCACGAACATTTAAACGATACTTTTCCAAATAGTTGGATAGGAAGAGGAGGACCCCATATTTAGCCTGCCAGAAGCCCTGATTTGACCAAAATAGACTTCATTTTGTGGGGCTATGTTAAGAAGCAAGTGTACAAAGAAAAAAAGCCACAAAAGAAAATATGAAAGAAAGAATAAGGAAAGTTTTTCGGGAAATTGTAGATATTTTAAGAAATATCGGTAGATCATTAGAAAATTGTCTACAGAAATGCATAGACGTAGTGGGAGGCCACTTTGAACAGTTCCTATAAACACTAGGTATTATTTATTTCATTGAATTAGGTTCAAAATAAATTTGAATTTTTAAAATAGTGCCAATTTGTGTATTACCTAATACCGTATTTTTTATTTTATTATTTATGTCAACTTTTTTGTAATATTAAACGATTATTCATAAATTATTAAGATAGACTCAAACGCGATTTAATTAAACTGTGAAATCATTCTCGCTTTAAGTCAAAATCATGGCTACTAGATCAGTTCAAAATGAAAAGTATTAGAATTTAACGGTTTTTAATGAAAAAGTAAAAATAACTCTGGAAATGTCGGTTTTAGGTATAGGATGTTATTCACAAAAATCGTAGAGAATTAAAGTGCCAATTCAAGAATACAATAATATACAGAGTGTTGCATTTGAAAAAAATTGAGATAATTCTAATTGAAATGTCCTGAATAAGTGCTAGTATAAAATACACCCTGCATAATTATAATCAATACTTGGTGGTTGTGTCGTTGTAGTACATCCCTTGTTTACATAATTGCAAAATAAATCTTCTTGATTAATAGTAATACACAGCCAATTAATTGGTTAATCCTTGTTCCGACCAAAATTTTCTTATTTTTTCGACCACGTCAAAAACAAAATATCTGGAGGTCGTTGGGTAAGTAATTTTACACTGAACTCATATATGTGAGTTCCATTTAAAAAAAAAAAAAACCTCGAAGATGCCCCGCTGTGACGAGTCACCCTGTATATTTCAAAATATTTTTAAAATGTGCGACTTTTGATGCCATGACAATTCCATAAAAAAATAATTTTCCAAAGTCTTTTAATATGGCCGATATCGGACTTTGACGCACTATTTGAGATACCCTGTATAATAAACGAAAATATACTCGTTATATTTTCAGTTGAACGAGTCGTTACGAGAACTGCATGCTAAAAAGATGAAATTTGATGGGCATGACATAGAAATATTAATTGGTGGACTGCAAGGGAAAAATTGCCAGTTGGAGGTGCTAGATTTGGATTGTAACTCGATGGGTGATTTTGGTATACAGTTAATAGCAAACTGGCTAAAAACTAGACCGCCACTTCGTGCCTTGATGATCTCTGCAAACAACATTGAAGATTTTGGTGCAAGGTAAGGATAAAACTGACACGTATATAAACTATTCGATATAAAGTCCACAAAAAAAGTGATGTCCGATATGTTACATATCCTTGTTGTAAGAGTAAATTATAAGGAAATCAATTCTAGAAAAAGTAGATTTATCATAGTCAAATGTAGGATTTAATCTAAATTAGAAAAATGTGTACACCATGCGATAAATTGACTAGGTTTCTTAGGCTAGGGAAAAATATGATTTAAATTAATTAAGCAATTATACAATCAGAAAAATAATTTAAAGAAAATTAATAGTCACAGGAATAAACGAACTTTTACAATGAAGTAAGTTTCAGCAGCTCCAGACTTCAATACTTGAGGACTCTTCTTTATGATCGAGGGTCTTGTATGACGAATTTTCTCACATTAATAAAAAACATCGCTTTATTTAGCATTAGCTATTCTACCACTCAACCAGAACACATGCACACAGATAATTACCCAACGTCCGTTCCCTACGACATAGCCATCCGCCGCAGCTGAGACTCGAACTCAGAATTGATAGAGGGACTAACCATATTTCAGGCAATCTCGTCTAATCTACTGCTACCAACTTGGTACCACATGAAAGACGCTATTAAACATTCATACCCTAGCCAAGGTTTCAATCTGAGACCCCTGGTCTCTCAATCAAAATAAGCGTTAAGCCACTGAGCCACAAATGTCAGATGCAGAATTAGGATAGGAGTTTCCTCAAATATTCAATCATTAGGGTAATGGCGTAATCCAAAACCATATACTAACATACCCAATAAACACCAGATATATAATTATTGCATAATTATGTTTACAAAGGAAGTGTCAGACATATCTTTTGTAAGGTAAATGCAACTTGCATGTGCCTACAAATTTCCTACTCTTCCGATATAACATGTATGTAGCAAATATGAATCATGTAACACTGTTATCCTCTCATTGCTATATGGCAGACATATATTTTGTAAATTAAATGCAACTTGTATGTACATGTCCTGTATGTTTTCTGAATCTGGTTTTTATGCACCAGAAATATGGCATTTTCGTTTTTCGTTTTGTTATTATGATGTGTTAGACATATGTACTATATATATATTGTATATGCATCGTACATGTTCCAGAGATATGAAATATAATAAAGGACCCCATACTTTTCTTATGGAAAATGGATCAAATTGGCTGAAATTGGGATAATTTTTTCACAATACATTAACGACATTTAAGTTGAAGCAAAAATATGACATACTTATATTAGATGAAGTTGCCAAAAAGTGCGGAAAAATTCCTAAATTATTATTGGATTTAAATAAATATTTTTTGACTCTTTTATTGCACTTTTTCCATAAAGTTAATATACGAAAAGAAAAAGGATGAAAATAATTGTTCATTTTTTAAGGAAAAGAAAGCTGCTTAAGACTTCCATGCATTCCAGGGGGTCATAAACTACAACAAATCCCAATTTCAGCTAATTTCACCAGGAACATTTTTCCATAAGAAAAGTTCGGAGTCTTTTGGCATCTCTTTTATTGATAAAAGACATACATTGCGTTCCAGGATTAACGCAACGAGATATGTAATGGACAAAAAAGTAGAATAGCCAGGAGTATAGGTTAGTTGAGAGAGGATTCATCATTTGATGTCGAAATTTTGAACAAGGTGCATTTAGCCTGGTGGTGGAATCATTACTCACAGAATGTGTGGTCTTGTGTGTATCATTATCTTCATCGAATGTTAAAATACACATTGGCAAATCGACCTGGGCATTTGCAACTTTATCTTCATCAGGATATGTCCTACTAAAACAATATTATTTTTGTCCATTAATGGAAAAATTTCGGCAGGAATATTATTATTGTCGTTGCCCCTTATTGTCTGCCTAATAATAAGAGATATTGATGAAAAGTAGAAGATCTATTATTTATTATATTTCATTTCTGGTGCTTCATAAAAAAAAATTGTGCCGCATAGTTGCGATTAACTCTAATAACTGATGCCATTAGTCGTGATACACACTAAAATACTGTATTGTATTCTAAATTCAAATGAGTGAGAGTAGAAACAGTCTCAACAAAAGTAAAAACATTTTAATAATACACAATAATAACATCCAATCAAAAACAAATACTGATCAATAAGCAATGACATTTTGGACAGCACTTGACTGGAGTTATCTTGACTATTGACAGCTGTATAAGAAAGCATGGTTTTGTATCATTGGAACTTCCGAATTCCGAATTTATTTGGTGTAGGTAGGTATTGTTTGTGTGATTGTGCTTCCAAAGTACCGCCTACCGATATTTTCGTACTTATTATGGTACTTGCCATATAAACTTTTGTCGAAAAGTTTAAAGTTTTTGAGAAAATCGCAAAAAAATAAAAAAAGTACTTTTAGGGGTCGTTTTGGGGTAGTTTGGCTCGGGGGATCACTGGGGATTTTTAGTCACATAAAAAGTACCCCCTAGGGAATACAATCACGCTAAAATCAGCTTGTCCCAAATTAGTTTTAGGATGGACTTAAAATTCACATAATTTTATTGGACTACAACTGTGTTGAAAAACAATTATTACCATATATCATACCTGTCTATATACTTTGTTTAAAAAATACATAACTAAAGAAGTCTAGTGATGGAAGACTTGCATATAATTAGTTAAATAAGAAAATAAAATATTTTTGCCCTTAAGTTGTCATTGATCACTGGTGGATTGTAATAATGCGACGAAAGAAATATCGAAACAATATCTGTTCACATTCACTATCAGCACGCGCCCTCTCATAAATCACATGACAGATGCAGAAAAAACAGAAGACCACTGCTGAGTACCGGATGAACAGTTTACACGACTTCTCTAACCTTTTTCCATTTTGTACAAATGGCTTAGGGATTTGAAGTTACTTAAATATCATTTTGTCATGTGCTTTTATACATAAACACTACATAAGGGTTTTGAGTTAAATGTTGATTGCAAAATTTAATGTTTATATATAAATGTTAAAGTTCATAAAAATTAAATATTGAATGTTAGTACTAATAGATAATTAAATAAATTAAAAAATGGGTGTACTTGAAGTGTCTGCTTGTAAAATAAAACTTAAAACTTGATAAAGTTATAACTGCAACATATCAAAATCTAATTGTTTATACCTAGATTCAAATAACAAAAGGTACCGGAATTGTTATACTACCTGTAATATTTTAAATCAAATAAACGAATTAAGCCCATTAACGAAATGCATTTGTTTATTAGAGATATTAAATATAATCAATATAATAATACATCTTACAAGATGAACTATCAAATTATAAACAAAATTGAAATTCAAATTGTGCTACTTTCATTTCCACAATAACATTCTAAGTGTGCAAAAGAATTTTGACCAACTCCTGGTAATATCTGCCAGATGCGGATTTCGACTACAAGTGAAACTTACAGGGTTGAAAATATTTCAAACTTTTCTATGAACAATTATAGTGTATATACAGAGTGTCTCACCGGGAACTGAGTCGATCGATATAGAGAAAAGTACGCATCAGAAAACTCTGAAAATTTAGATAATTACTAATGTCAGTGCGGCAAATCTAACTAAAATAATTACAAGCGGCTGGCACTTCCGATTATACCGGAAGTCGATACCAACTTGCTTATTTCAAATGGAACACCCTATATATTTTAGAGTTCTCGAAAAGAGCTTAAAATTCTGAGTCGAAAATATGTAGCATATCCTATACCTAAATCTAGCTGTTTCAGAGATATTTGACATTTTATAGAAAATTTGACAGGTGCAACGGTTTGCAAGAACCGTTATAATTTTCTTCGTGTAAAAGATCCTCATTTGCTTCTTACCACGTAAAAAGAACGCAAAAAGAACTACGTTCTGCAACTAAAATAAATTCAATAATATCATACCAAGTGTTCCGTTTTTCGCGTTATATTTTGTCAACTTCAAACAGCGAAAACTTGTTTAGGTCAAATGGAACACCCTGTTTTTTACGTCAAGTTGTATAAAATTGAATTCCCTTTTTTTTTATATTAGCATTGTGGGGGTTAAAGTTCCAATTTTTTGAAGTATTTGCGATTTTATTAGAAATTCATGAATTGTTGTAATCATTTCATCAAAATAGCCATGATTAGAAACAATCAGTCATTATCTTATGTCAAAAAATGCCAGCACGTTTAAATTATACCAACAGAAACTTTTTAAATTTGTTTATTATTTATGGAGAATGTGATAAAGTAATATCAAGAACTTGCTTGAATTTGACAAAATGTAACGCGAAAAACTTACTTGTATTCTTTTTATGTGACAAAAAGCAAATAAGGATCTTTTACACGAAGAAAGTTATAACGGTTCTTGCAAACCGTTGCACCTGTCAAATTTTCTATAAAATATCAAATATCTCTGAAACGGCTAGGTTTAGATATAGGATATGTTACATATTTTCGACTCAGAATTTTATGCTCTTTTCGAAAACCCTAAAATGTATAGGGTGTTCCATTTGAAATAAGCAAGTTGGTATCGACTTCCGGTATAAGCGGAAGTGCCAGCTGATTGTAATTATTTTAGTTGGAATGGTCACACTGACATTAGTAATTATCTAAATTTTCAAAATTTTCTGATGCGTACTTTTCTCTATATCGATCGATTGAGTTCCAGGTGAGACACCCTGTATATATATATATATATATACAATAACGATAGTAAAATAAACAAAAATAATGTTACACTTCATTACATAAAAAAACACTAGAGCACGTAACTAATGTAATTCATATGCACTAATTTACTCAAATTAAATTGAAATATTTAAAAAAGTAAATCATGATTAATCTAGTTCATAGGGCACCTTCAATAAATGTATAACTTTAATAACACCTTAAAACTTCCTTGATCATTAAAAATGTAATTGAAAATGAAAATTGATATTATATGATACGTTTGACCCTGAGGAGGTCGTATACTAATAAATAAAGTTGAACATAATGTTCAGCAGTGGCTTATGCCTAACGCGTTTTAAAATAGGGATAATAAAACCTGTATTTAAAGGTGGACATAAATATAAAAAATCATTGACTATAAGACCAATATGATTCATATCTGCATTATCAAAAATGTTCGAAAATCCTAAAATCTAGTCTAGATGAATTCCTGAGTAGACATAAACTGCTATCAAATAAACAATATGGATTACGGACAATAACATCCACTCAAGATGTTATAAATATCCTAACTAGTAAAATATACGATTGTATAGACAAAAAGGGCCTTGCCTTGGAGTCTTCATAGACTTCGCCAAGGCCTTTGGCACAATTCGTCATGAAACTTCAACAAATCGCAGGTTGTAAGCTCAAAATAAGTCAAATTTGAAAAATTGTTGTTTTTGTTTTACCTCCGGAGATTGTGTCTAAAATTGTAACGAATTGATTTTACTATAAAATTCATGCCACCGCTTTTCGATGTGACACATATTGAAGAATTAACATGTTTTTTGCAGAGCTCTTGGATTTGGTCTACCATTTTCCAAAATAAGATATCTGGACATAAGCGATAACCATATCACAGATTACGGAATGATGGATATTCTCGACTCAATTAAAAAAATTAGCCAAATGAGACTGTTGTATGTGTGGGGAAACACTATTGGTCCTGTATCTTGCAAGGTAAGTTTAAAATGCCCAAAAAATGTTTACACTGATTATTCTTACATATGTATTTTCACATATGAATATGAGAAAAGTCACTTTAACGCACTAGTGGCGAAAAGAACTTCACTTTTCACACTGGTGCAAAAATTCATTGAGATCATGGAAATATTACGAATTTCATTTACTACATTCAGTTATTTCTTTCTCCCGAGACTTCTACAGCTATTCTTCGCTTATTTCCCAACGAGTTTTCAACAATATCAACGTCAAAACATCTGCTCCTAAATCAGCTAATTGTGACCTTTTGAATTTGCGTCTATTGTAGCTGGAATAAAAATTTAAATATTTAGCTGTGGAGGATGTAAATGCGCATATTATAGATAGATAGAGAAACAGAGGAGCTGGTTATTTAGCCTTTACCACTGCGATCTTTTCAGGTCTATTGTAATGCTCCTATAATACATTCCTTATAGTACCTCATCCAGCTTTGTTCTTTTACTAGACTCCACAGCTTTGATAAAGGTCCTTTTGTATAGCTGTCTGCCTTTGGTTTTTCTTCTCCGAGTACTTGGAATCTCAGTCTTGCCAGGCCTTCACAGTGGCACAATACGTGAATTGAGGTTTCTTCTTCCTCTTGACAGCACCTACATATAGCGTCCTCTGACAGGCCCGTTAGACTCATGTATCTATTGAGTCGGCAGTGCCCAGTTAGAAGGCCTACTATTACTCTGATGGCCTTCCTATTCTGACTTAATAGATCTCCGTGAAGTTGGCCGAAGGTTCTTTAATGAACTCCTTGGCCTATCTCTGTCTTGGGAGATTCCTCCACCATTCCAGAGATTTATTTTGCACCCATCCCTTAGTGGCTGCTCGTATGCTTGCCACGCCACAAAAAGGCTCAGGTCCTATTGGGGCTTTGAGTGCACCTTCCTTGGCCAGTTTATCAGCCCTTTAGTTTCCTTGTGTCCCTCGTGTCCTGGTACCCATGCTAAGGTTACTCTGTTCTGACTTCCCAGCTCTATAAGGGCCGTCAAGTAGATCCACACTCATCTTCAGTTGATTTGCATGGAGCTGATTGCTTTTATTGCCGCTTGGCTATCAGAGAAACTGGCAATCGACTGATTAACAGTGCCTTGTCCTATTATCTCCCTTGCGCAACAGTGTATGGCGATCACTTCATGCTTTATTTATTTCCGATCACTATGTATGTCGTGAACCCAAGCTACCTTTAAGTCAGTAGGAAATAACTTTCTTAGAAAAATTGAAACTAAACGGTTTCTCTTTCCGATTTCAAACCCGGGGACACATTTTGCAATTTTTTAAAAACATCTTTTTAATTTAGAGGATAAGACGAATGCTCGCTTCTGGTGTTCTCAAACAAGAATACTTCGACGTCAAAATTTATTGCGTAGATAACCGTTTCTATTCAGCGTTTTATCCAGCCAACCATTACAGGCACAAATATTACTGCGTTATGGACCACGGGTGTCCAGTAGAATTGAAAATAAAGCGGAACAAGATACATCCTCCTGACGCACTGCCAAGGACATTGGTGGAATTCGCTCATGTTGACAGATACCCGCCCGTGGACGAATCCTTGGGATTGAAAGTTGTAAAAGAGAAAGAATGCCCAGATGATGATGATGATGAGGATAACATATTAACTTACTAAATACTGCGTTATATATATTTTTTATTTATTGTATACATTTTTAATAAAGCAAAAATAAAATCACGAAGTTGTGTTTGCATGAAAAAAATATATGTAGACATATCCCGGAGAGTAGCTGTCGGTTGCAGTCTGGTTACGTTCCTTAAAGTAAATTATATTGTAAATATTTAAGTCATTATATAAATCACATAAAACTAAAAAAATAATGATTTTTAACGAGAATAAATAAAAATTTTGTTTCCTTTAAAATTTGACAATGTTATACACGAAAATCGAACAAATGAACCCAGCAAAGATTTGGATTGGAAAAATGTTTGTAGCAAGCAGTCAAAAAGTTTTCAGACAATTAGAAATTCTGAGTGCCCTCATAATTTCAATTACGAATTTATTTTATTTTGTAAAAGTTAAAGGCATCGATCCTTGAAGGGAAAGTACCTAAAACCATGAGAGCTTACTAGCTTTTGAAAAAATATTAGAGAGAGTAGTATATCTACAATTTTTAGATTTTATAATACAGAAAAAAATACTTAGTGAATATCAATTTGGCTTTAGAGAAGGTTTTAGTTGTGAAAGTGCATTACAGTATGTTATTAATGAGTGAAAGGAAGCCAAGGACAAACGAAGAATGTCAGGAGTAGTATTTTTAGATATGAAAAGATCATTTAAGGCAATTGATAGAGAGATTTTATTAGATAAGCTAAGCAAGTATGGAATTGATGGTGTAGTATGAATGTGGTTTGAATGTTATTCAAAAAACAGAAGGCCAAAGGTTGAAATGTGCAAATTTGTTATCAAGTGAATTGCCTATATACATGGGAGTGCCTCAGGGAAGCATACTCGGTCCTGTGTTATTTGTAATATATATTAATGATATGTCAAGAATCTTTAAAAATTGCAAATATCACTTTTTTGCTGACGACACTATTAGTCTATATTGATGAACATGATCCTAGAGAGTTGGTACGGAAATAAATCACGATTTAGAACTTATTTCTAAATGGTTGAAAACAAATAACTTAAAACAGAATATCACAAAAACAAAAAGTATAAGTATACTCATAAGTAATCAGCAGAATTTCAAATGGTTCACAGATACAAATTTATCATTTAAGCTTCAAGAAGTAAATCTGTCATTGGTCTCAGAAATCAAATATCTAGGCATTGTTGATTGCAATTTAAATTTAAAAAATCGTGAATTTTACATGTGGTTAGTTGGTACCCGTCAATAAATGCAAAAAAAACCTGTTTATAATGTTATAATACTACAGCATTTTAACTATTGTAGCACAATCCTGTATATGGCTAATCAGACCGATCTAGAACGATTACAAAGTTCACAAAACAAAGCGATCCATTAAAATGCAGTATATACACTAGAATAGATGATATGTTAAAATGTCTTAGGGCCGGTTTATCAATACAAGGTTAACTCGTAACCAAAGGATAACCGTCAAACAAAACAATAGGTACCCATTGTTTCGTTTGACATTTATTCTATAGTTAAGTTAACCCTATATTGATAAAGCGATAAAGAATTTTTTTTTTGTTGAAATAGGCTCAAAATGTCATGAAACGTCGAGATTTAAATTTGAACGAAAAAAAAATTTCCTGTCTGTCGGTCTGTCTGTCTGTAACTTTTTTGTGCGCACGTTTACTCTGGAACCGTTTATGATATTGACTTGAAATTTGGTACACTTATGTATTGTAACGAGATCTGGAACTAGATTATATTTTGATCTTATTCCGTTGAAGGGTTCGGGGGTAAATGGGGTAAATAAGGGTAAATAAGCAAAACAAGCAAGTAAGAGTCCATAAAATTGCAATTTAGGGCATGCACGAAAAGTTAAGGTCTCAAAAATTGTATTGGCATCAGCCTGCCCCCCCCCCCCCTTCCACTATCACCCCCAATACCAACCTTACACTATTATGAAAGGGAGTAAAAAAAAATAAAATGTGATTTAGAATGTATACAGGGTGTTGCATCATGAGAGGGACATAGCTTAATAGGAGGTAGAGAACATCAGTGGTAACCGGAACCTCCCATAGAAATGTCTCATTGGGCCTTCATTACGAAGTTACAGGGTGTTAAATAATTTTTGGCCAAACCTGTTTCTTGTCATAACTTTGACAGGAAATGAAATGACGGATTCATATTTGGTACGGCTATTGTACTAACGAGCCCCAAGAGGTACATGTATAAAAAAATATATATCCAGGTCCGGACTCACTATAATTTATGTTTCTTCTTTGCATCAATAAAACATCACCCTGTATATATTTTTTTGAAATTTTGATACGATATTCGAAAAGAGCAAGAAAAAACAAACAAAATGGCCTATTTCATTTTTTTGTTACACCTTCGTGGTTATTTAAATACGTTCTTAAATATGCAAGAAAATGGATTACAGAACCCTATTAAATAAGAGGCACGTGAAATAAATAGTTTTATAACTAAAATTTGCAAAAATTCTATTGAGCCTAGGTGGTCTGGGTGAATCCTAATTCCGGCACGTTTTAAAGGTCCATTTTGGTAAAAAACTGTGGTCCTAATTAGTAATCGGGTATGAAATAACAAAATTTTTAATCAATCACAGTAGGCTTGTTCAAAGAATAAAAGTGACAGATAATTTAAACCATTTAGGCCTAAGCAACCAGTTACTTTGATCAAGAAAATCATCAACATTTTATACTTAATAAAAATTGGAAAAGAGAACAAACTAAAATCTAAATAAATAAAATATTTTCCATTCAATTAACAATAAATAACAAAACAATAACTAAATGTGTTTAAAAATAAAACGTAATTGACACTAAAGTAAATTTTCAAAATGTCCTCCCCCACATTCTGTGCATTTTCTTGCGCGTTTAGAAAGGTCACCAATTGCTCGACGTATCATTTCTGGATTATTCCGTATTTCGTCGCAGGTTGTAACGATGCGCTGGATTAAATGTTGTCTACTTTCAATTTCAATGCTATAAACCTCGTTTTTTAAGTGGCCCCATAAAAAGTAATCACAAGGGTTACAATCAGGAGATCTTGGTGGCCATTCATGTGGACCCCCGCGTCCAATCCATCTATTAGGATACACATTGTTTAAGTGTTCTCTTACTTGAAGGTTAAAATGTGGTGGGGCCCCATCATGCTGAAACAACATGCCTCTTATACCGATATTTTCTAAAATATTCGGTAAAATGTTTTGAAGAAAATCAAAGTAAATTTCACCATTCAATCTTTCTTCAAAAAAATGTGGCCCTATCAAATGTCTATTCACAAGTCCGACCCAAACATTTACAGAAAACCTGTGTTGCGAACGGCGTTGGCGTACCGCATGTGGGTTTTCCTGTGCCCATTTATGATTATTTCGTGAATTGTTTACTCCATCCCTTGTAAATTGTGCCTCATCCGTAAATAAGGTTCTGTAAATGACTGGGCGATGGTTAGACAACCAATGACTAAATGCCAGGCGGGGGATATCGTCGCCTTGTTGAAGACGCTGTACCTGCTGGATATGATATGGATGGTAACGTTCTCTTTTTAGGGTTCTCCATACTCGCCAATGAGGAATACCAGTTGCCAAACTGATTCGTCTAGTGCTCATATTTGGGTTTTCTTGAACTACGTTTATAATATTGTTTTGTTCCTGCACACCTTGTTGTAAAACACGCTCCACAACTGCAGAAGTAGGAAACTTTCCGTGTCTTGCATACTGGAACACCGTACTAAAGGTTTTATGATTAGGGCATCGACGACCAGGAAAACGCAGCCGATATTCTCTTTCCGCCGACCTACCATTTCCATTACAGAAACCATAGATGAATATTATGTCAGCATATTCCACGTTTGTAAATTTTACTGGCATAGTTAAAATATTTTCACAAGTTTTCACTAACTAAATGCGGATTATTGACACATTAAATTACTAACAAACAATTATTCAACTGTTTAGGAGATTTCTTTTTATTATCTGTCACTTTGAACAAGCCTACTGTGATTGATTAAAAATTTTGTTATTTCATACCCGATTACTTATTAGGACCACAGTTTTTTACCAAAATGGACCTTTAAAACGTGCCGGAATTAGGATTCACCCAGACCACCTAGGCTCAATAGAATTTTTGCAAATTTTAGTTATAAAACTATTTATTTCACGTGCCTCTCATTTAATAGGGTTCTGTAATCCATTTTCTTGCACATTTAACAACGTATTTAAATAACCACGAAGGTGTAACAAAAAAATGAAATAGGCCATTTTGTTTGTTTTTTCTTGCTCTTTTCGAATATCGTATCGAAATTTCAAAAAAATATATACAGGGTGATGTTTTATTGATGCAAAGAAGAAACATAAATTATAGTGAGTCCGGACCTGGATATATATTTTTTATACATGTACCTCTTGGGGCTCGTTAGTACATTAGCCGTACCAAATATGAATCCGTTATTTCATTCCCTGTCAAAGTTATGACAAAAAACAGGTTTGGCCAAAAATTATTTAACACCCTGTAACTTCGTAATGAAGGCCCAATGAGACATTTCTATGGGAGGTTCCGGTTACCACTGATGTTCTCTACCTCCTATTAAGCTATGTCCCTCTCATGATGCAACACCCTGTATAAGAAAGAAACATCTAAGAAAAATTTTTTGGCGTTAGCTACTCCCTCTATCATCCCCGTTGCCAACCTCACCCTATTATTAAAGGGGGTAAAAAAAAAATGTGATTTAGTGTGTATACAAAAACGAAACGTCTAAAATATTTTTGTTGTGTTAGCTACTCCCTCTACCATCCCCATTGCCACCCCCACCCTATCGTTTAAGGGAATAAAAAATTAAATTGAGATTTAGTGTGTATACGAGAATCAAGGACTTCTACATTTTTTTTACATTAGCCACCCCCTCTGTTATTAAAGGGAATAAAATATTACATGGGATTTAGTGTGCATAAAACTTGGATACAAAATCTAGATGTGGAAGTATTGATTCCTTCAGCAGAGGTTTTTAAAGTATAACGTTTTACTTTTCATACATAAAATTAACAAGGACCTAGTTCCAGATTAGATAAGAAATATTTTAACAAAATTACGAGCAGAACAGGACTGTAACACCCGAAGAAATATTGTAATTAAATGGGCCAATAGTGCATCAATGCATAGCTCAATTTTTTATAAAGGAGTTATTGAGTATAACCGATTGAATATCGGCTTACGTAGAACTGATCTAAATGATTTCAAAAGAATATCAAAGGATACCAGGCTATGAATTATGTATGTATTTTCTTTTATTTTTATTTTAAATACAAAAGGAATAAACCAATATTGCTGATATATTTCCATAATTTGTTACTTAAATTTTCTATCACACGCAGCAATAATATCCTGTACAAAAAATTATTAAATTTAAGGATTAAAAATTTTACACCAATTGAACAAAACTACAAAGAATCTAAAGAAAAATCAACCAGCCCACTTCATCCCTCGTCATAAAAAAAAATATAAATAATCCTTTCATTTAATTACTCCAAATTGATGATCAGTGCATACATAAATGATGCTTATATTTTCTCACACAACGATGTGAAGGTTTTAAATGTGTTTACATTCTATAGACAGGATTTTTACGCGTTGTTTTATAAATATTTGTTCTTCTTGTATACAACTTGTAATGAAGTAAAAACATAATGCGTGATTACTAGTTAAATGATGTATATAATATTAAATCTGTCTCATTTTATCTACTAAAGAGCCATACGGATAGAAATGTATGTCTTCTAGTCTTTCACGAATTAACGAATTTATCCTGGGGTTTTAATTTTAAGCTAATTAATCTTTGTTTTTAATAACTGTCAAGAAACTTTCGTTAGTTACGCAGGTTGAACTTACGCGTAGTTATTTATGCTTCCCTTGGATGGCACTGAGCAATTTGTGTTTAAATTAATTTTTTTTAAATGCGTCGTTAATGTTTACAAAATTTTGGATCTTTTATGGATTCATATCCGACGTCTAGTAGACATTTTTGTGATATTTACATAGCAATATTAATAAGGTTATTGAAACAAAACAGATAAAAGCAGCCCATAAACAGGGTACTAGAAACGGAAAGATTATAACTTGATACATAAACATTTCAACCGCACATAAAAGTTTAAAAATATTGTGCAGAAAAAAGTGAAATACTTAGTAATACTGATATGACTGATGGTCGAGAGGTGAGCGCACTTGCCTCACACCCAAAAGTTCCGGGTTCGATCCCCAGTCGTGGCAGTGAAAAATACTGTGAGAGGGATTTTTCCACTATACACCGATATTGGGTGTGTGTCCCTTGTCTCTAAATGTATAGCCCCCTCCCACACAAGGCTTTTCTAGAGCCTTCCGGGATAAAGGGGGTCGTAATTACCTGTGGTGTATTTATTATTATTATTATTATTATTATTATTTATTATGACTGAAAATAGAAATGTTTTGCGAAAATAATCTAAAAAATGAAACAAAAACATATATAGGATAGGGTGTCCTAGAACTTCAGGGGAAAGTAGTTGAGATGGAAATAATGCCAGTAGCTACTAAATATAACTTTTTTCTGCAGGTCTTCGTTATTGAGTGGTGGGACGGCCAGCAGAAAGATAAAATCTTTTTTTTAAATTTACAACTAGCATGTCAAACTTAAAAAACTCATCCAACAACAAAAATTTATTAAAATTAAAATAGTACAACAGTTGCCTAACCAGAGCCTGCTCCGGGATCGACCTGACCCGACCGTGCAACCACCGCGCTAACGCGGTGACGGTTTGCAGGATCGGGCGGAACACATCTGGTCGGCGAAAAACGAAAATGAATAACAACTAACCTAAGCATCTTTTGCAACAAGCAAATAAAATTATAGGTAATATCATTTGGACATCAAACAATAAACATCTTTAAAAACAACTTAAAACACTATACATACTTTTAATAACTCACTCGCTGTAACACTTTTTTAATAATTTTGTAGTTGACGCAGGTACCTCAATTTAAACGAGGCACCTTCTGCGAAACGCATGAACGCTGGGCTGCGCAAAGTTGGCCTAAATTTTTGGCTTTAAGGATTTTGATTCTCAGAATGTTTTAATTTATTTGTCATTCGTGATGAGAACTGAATTTAGAAAAACATAAATGTACAGAAAGTAAACATAACAAACAAAAATGGCACAAACAGAAAGAAAGAGGGGGACAGGTAAGATTCAAAGATATTCAAAAGGTATGAAATATTAGTAGAAGTGGTTAGGGTAAGCGGACGTTATAGTTGGTGAAGCTTGACTGCGGAGGTTGCCGGAAAATCAGTAACGTCTGGTATGGTATGGGGTGTTTAATCCGAAATGGGTCATTATTCTGTCTAATTTGCGTTTGTCTTATTAGCGGATTAACGACCAGCTTGAAAGAATAGAAGTTTTGAGAGATGCGTTGGACGTAGTCCGCTATCGGGGTTATTTCGTTGCAACGTGCTTAGAGATCGCTGAGGGAGGTGTATCTTCCAGAATTTGAAATGAGGTGCATAAATTTGTGTTCAAACACTTGAAGTCTCTTCATTGTCGTGACAGGTATGCTGCACCACACCGGCGCCGCGTATGTAATGGACGGCATAACAACCATCGTGTATAACAATCTTTTATTCTGTCGGTTAAGTCTGCTATCCCCGACCATGAGCAGATATAAACTCCTGGACAGGGAGTAGACCGTCCTTATTGTCTCATTTATATGGGTATTGAACGTCAGTCTTTGGTCGAGTCTCACCCCCAAGCACTTCACGCATGCTTGGTTGGAATTTTGTTTCCCCTAATCGAAATGGGTGTTAAGATTTTGTTCTCTGTGAACCGACGTGTGAAGACTGCCTCGGAATTCTCAGCGTTCACCCGAATCTTTCACTGTTCGTAATAAGCTGTGGCACAAGCCATGTGTGCTTTCAGCAGCATATTCGCTGCTTGTGCGTTATAAGAATGCGCGTACATGGCTGTGTCATCAGCGTACTTGGCCAGCTTCATATTCGTGAACTCTGGGAGGTCGGAGAGGTACAAGTTCGACAACTTTGGTGACAGGCACGATCCCTGGGGGACTCCCGCGCCTATATCCCGCCCTGTTGTATCGAACACCATCTCAATATCGAGAAGCACGATGGTGGTGTTCTTCCCCAGGTTGTATTGTTCTTTGACGTCGTTAACTATCCTAACGACCTGTTGCACCGAGCTCCTGTCCCTCCTGAAACCAATCTGGGACTCATAGTCAATGTGAAGCTCCCCCTGAATAGCATCTAGTCTGATCATGACGAGTTTCTCCACCAACTTGGAGATCGTCGACAGCAATGAGGTGGATATGATTTCAATTGTGCTCGTATACACTATAAAGAGTCCGGAGCCTACTCGACAAAGCTAAGGAATGCACGTCCTGCGATACTGATGCACGTGGAGAAGTTAGAGTAAAAGCAGAGGTGCGGTTGCCGCTACTGCACTTCTTGGCGAGAACAGATACGTGGAAGCTACGCGGGATGCTGTACCTTTGGGAACCCGCCTAAATTTAAATGTACTCTCATCAGAAAAACATCCATCATCACCACCGCGATCAGCATCCTCGAAGACGGGTGGGTACATGAATTTTGCCACTGACTTTTACAAAATAAAAATTCACATTCCATATCACTTCCGTGCTCAGCACCCCCAAAAACGAGCGGCATATACATTTTACTGGCGAGATAAAAAGAAAAAGTTTTTCATCCTTTTCAGGAGTATTATTTTGTTAGCCGTTAGAGGGGTACTTTTATTTCATAGCAAAATATTTACAATTTTCGGCTTCTTTCCGACGCACACTATATTTTAGTACTATCTAATAAAGATCCACTTTTTCACTATGTTTTTATTATAATTTTTTAAATAAGTCACAAAAACATCAGATACTTTGGTTTAAACCTAAACGACTTCTTATGAGTATTTTTTATTCTGTGTTAGTTAGATTAGAGTAAATAGTCACATTTTTAATTCTAAACATCACCTGATGATGCCAGTTTTGTTGATGAAATGCTGATCAATATACTATGCAGTATTTTTGTTTTTGTAGAATTCTTCAAAGGTGGAAATGCCTATACATGTACATTTTTCCTTTAAACGTATTGTTACTTTAGATTAACTAATTATTTTTTTCAAAAACAATTCTTCTAAGGGACACTAACTGTTAAAATTTTAATACAATCGGATTTTTGCTTTTCCATTGATTGACCATAATCGTGCTAACGGACAGACAGGCTGACGCACATTAGGAAGCTCTGAATTCAATGGTTAACACAATGCTATGAATTATTTTTTCTTATGAGAGGTACTTGAACACAGATATGCAACAAAGAACCAACCCAAAATTTTATATTTTTCGAGATTTTGTAGGTTAAAAAAGGAAACGTTAATTTACATTTTGCATCATATGTACATATAACAACCTCTAGTTATACTTAATCTAAAAGTAATCGGTGTAGAATGTAGAATTAACCATCACATACCTAACCATTAATAAAACTTTGAAGTTAAATTCCTCAGAACTCGTTGCAATATCTATTATTTGTCCATTCATTGTTTCAGAAAAGTGCCTAGTAATAATTACAATAAACAAATTAGCTCTGCGGAGAGCAAAATTACTAATTATGCATGTTTAAAACTGCCTATATATGAAACCATCAGTCTTAGAGAAATATCAGTAAATAAAAATATACCCAAGTATCTAGCTACCCTCTAAAACATTCATGTTTGTTACTGATACCTGCTAACAAAGTAGGCTTTGGTTGCTCTGATTGTCACCACGATTTATTTCCCAGCCTAGTGCTGAAATTTTTGCATGCAAATCAAGTCGGCGTCAACAATGCACGAAATATTAAGATAGTTGTAATCCACCATTTGCATTTCGTTTCGGCGGCTTTTGTATTTGTTTTCGGTATGAATTTAAGATATACTTTTGGTTACCGTTTGAAGTTTGAAGCATTTTTTAATACTTCTAGTGTTATTGAGTGCTAAGTGATATAAATAGAGTAGCTCGTGGCTTTCAATACTCTTAAAATTATTAAATTAATTAAAAAAAGGAAACAAAAACGATTCCTTTTCTTTTCTCGAGGTATTTACTATTATGGAAAAAATTGTGTGAAAATCTTTTGGAAATTCAGTTATACTATTATACTACATAAAATTGCAGAAGTTATTAATGAAACCGCACAGTTGCAATAAAATGGCAACCAGCAAAAACGGCAGATACTAAAAGGTTTATGGGCAATTTGAATCTTGTGTGTTAAGGTATATACGATTGGGATTGAAACCGTATAAAAACTAAAAGCCGGCAAAAACAGTCGGCATCTCTTTATTGTACATGGGCGGAGGTAAATAGAAATGTTTGTCATAACAAAATGATTTTCGGGCGTTATTATATTATCCTCTGTTTCAAATGGTCTCCAGAAAGCCATGGTAAATTAGTAAATAATTAAAATATTTTACCTTTTATACAGTAGTAAATATTTATAAATATGAACAGTAACTAACTAAACTCCTACGCTTGATATTATAATAGGTATTTATGCGCTGCACTGGCACATAGACAGCACGATATTAGACTTCAACGTTCCAAGATAAAGAAGCGATTTACGAGTTCGTTTTATTACCTTTAAGCCAGTGCAGTCGTAGATGGTTCATTCAGGCTGATTACATTGCCAGTCTCGGACTCGCCTGCACAGTTTCAACTACCGTTCGAATCTCAATACCATTGCCAAATATATAGGACAAAATATCAAGTTCAGTACGCACGGTCCTGTGCTTTAAAACTGACCAGTTTCAATTCCAATCGTATATACTTTACTAAGAAAATTAAAAAAATAAGTGAAGAGATAGTTCCAGTTAGAGACCCTATAAAATAGAGACTGATGTCACTGGTTGCATAATGGCGACGATGATGGTCTGAGTGTTCGCATGTCCATCAAGTGTGTTTACAAGTATCGCAAGTGTCAAAAGTAGGTTGCAGTATTTGTTTTGAAAAGTGGGGAAATAATTTCGCATATTTTTGATACCTCCGAGTGAAAAATAAGCCAAAATATGTAAGTAATAACGTTACCATTAATTGTTTCGTGACCAAATCAGTCATAATAGACTGTTATTTTAATTTTAACCTATTACATTGTGTCTAATGGCCAGTAATTCTGTAACTACATATTATGTTAAATTTACACTCTACTTTAATAGTTTATAGGGTCTCCAATTCCAGTACGCGAGGAAATGAATGCAAAAAAGCATATAGCTTCTTAATTGTTACTACTTCAATGTAAAGAGTTGGAACCTTTATTATGTTAAGTTTCGGCAACATATGAATCAAAAGTAAAAAAAATTTAAACTTCGAACTTATTTTTCTTTCGCTGTTTCGAAAACGATTTAATGAATTATTTAAAAAAAATGCATGTTGTAATTACAATAATTCCAGGGTTACAAATTGCCAATTAAATTCAGTAAACATTAAAAAAAATAAAAAAATTATCGCCTAGACACCTGGGACTGATACCGTTCTTATGCGATGAAATAGTATGATGATATTTTAAAAATTAAAATAAATTGCTATCGTTTTTCTCATAATAATGCAATATCTCGAGAGTTTAACTTCGGAAAAAAGTTGCCGATCAAATTTCATTTTTCATCTTATAAATGGGTTTTAAAAACCGCTACTAGAAGTATTTCAGCTTTTCAGAATGAAAAATTATTAAATCTAGTGAACAATTCACTGCTGACATTCGTAAAATAATCAATATTTTCCCAAGCTGTGCTTCGAGGGGCAGGAGCATTCACCCACAATTATATTCAACCAATCCTCAGGGTTTTTTTAAGCTGAAACAAAACTAATTTTCATCGCTATCTTCTTCGATAATGGTTAGTCTAGATTTCTCTGACTATAAAAGACGGGGTCCTGCAGTTTATCATGGATTTCGAATGACTTTGGGGACAAACTGTTTCTCATTAGGTGGGCCTCGAATCCACTTTGCTAGGCACACTCAGAGAGAAACGCTTTAATCTACTAATAATCCAGGTCAGACAGCAAAGGAGAATGAATTTTTTCGAAAAATTCCTCAGTGCATTTTGTGAACGTGATAATTAGGAGAAAAATAGTGGAAATTAGCTGTATATTTTGGAAAGCAAATTTTATTTGGAACCTGTTGAAAAAAGGGCATGAAAGTGCCGAAAACAGGTTTTTTCACGTTCTCGATGCGAAAGAAAATTTTTTTTGTATACAAAAAATACTACGAAATAGCTCGTAAAAAGGCGAAAAAAAGGAGTTTTTGACAATTGAAATCGGTCAATAACTTTTTGCACAAAAAATTAAAGACCATTAAATATGGTCATTTTTGCCATTTAATTACAGGGACTGTAATTATCGTAGGAAGTTGTTTCGGAGCTTAAATTGTAGCTTTTGTTGGTACCTACCCAATCTAATAATTTCATGCAAGAATATTAATAACTTTTAGCGGAAATAGCGAAAATGTAAAAGAAAGGTATTTCCGAAAAGCGGCGTGGAAATGGTCAAAAATGGTCATTGAACAATTTTTCAAAAAGCTATTTGTTCCTGATGAAATTCTCTACAACCCTATTATCTTTAAATTTTCGTAAGATTTCGTTTAGTACCTTAAAAATGCTTTTGAAAATCGGGCTATTTCTGAATTTTGGACGTTCGGGTGCTCGAGCAGAGAGGGAAGTGACGAGTGGTGGGGGAAGTTTCTCCCGCAACCGGACTTGAAGCGTCGCTAAATGACCGCGCTTCCCCTCACTCCGCGTTACTTTCCCTCCGCTCGAAAAAAATATTAGTTCAATTTTTCTGAACAAAGCAGTTTCCCAGAACTTTTTTTAAAAGAAAATATATCTTGCGAACGATTTATGCTATTTTTTTTTATACATTTATTTAACGTCGGCCTATTTCCGCTACTGACGCCTATCACCGACGCCTGTAAACGAGCTACCCCCAACCAGGAATTTTGCCGAACCTCTTCTTTTAAGAAGAGTAGGGATCTTTTACTTACCTAACATTTAATAGACAAGGGACCGACGGCTTTACATCCCCTCCAAAGGATGGTATATCCCCTATAAAACCCTCGCCTAAGGTTGTATAGCTTCCGCGCATACACTGATATACAAGCCACTAGAAGATGTGTGAGGCGAAGACGCGGTCTTCGTTGGAACGGTCACCCATCCAACTACTAACCGCGCCTGACGTTGCTTTACATCGTATATAGAAGTATGTACATAGAAAGACGTACCTGCTCGCCCCCGACTTATGCTATTGCATTACTTTTATATGTATATAAACTAATAAAAATAGGTTAAAACCAATTTTTAGAACATTGTTATGCACAGTTCTTGCAGGAAAATCTTAATTTATAATAAAAAATAAATTTTTTGCTCATAGCTTTAAGCAGCTGTAACTCGTGAATCATTAATCGTATCAAGGTCACTTGGAGCTCTTTTTCCAGATAATTTAATTCTAAGCCAAACAAAAAATAGCTATTTGTCAAAATGCACTTGAAAATGCCAATTTTTATGTTTTCCCTTTTATCTCAATTCACTCGTTTTTTTTTATATACATTTATTTAACGTCGGCCTATTTCCGCTACTGAGGCCTATCACCGACGCCTGTAGACGAGCTACCCCCAACTAGGAATTTCGCCGAACCTCTTCCCTTAAGAAGAGTAGGGATCTTTTACTTGCCTTACATTTAATAGACAAGGGACCGACGGCTTTACATCCCCTCCGAAGGATAGTATATCCCCTATACAACACCCGCCTAAGGTTATATAGCTTCCGCGCATACACTGATGTACAAGCCGCTGGAAGATGTGTGAGGCGAGGACGCGGTCTTCGTTGGAACTGTCACCCATCCAACTACTAACTGCGCCTGACGTTGCTTGACATCGCATATCAAAGTATGTACATAGTAAAGACGCACCTACGCTCGCCCCAATTCACTCGTTATCAAAACGATTTTGTATATACACCAACATATTCAAAAATTTGATTTTCTTTAACTTTCATTAGATACGCTATGCACACCATCTATCGTTTTCGAGTTTTTATCGTTTTTATCATGAAACAAGTATTCTGATAGCGCACTATAAAGATTAATTGGATGGAATCTGTGGTAGGTTCTTGATGAAACATATTCAATAGAATAATTATAAATATTCAAAAGAATGGATACAATACGTAACGTAATCTTCCAGGGGGTTACTTAGGTAACTTGAGAGGCGGTTAAGAAAATATTTTCAAAAACATTTTTCAAACAATACGCACTTGGTTTATTGTTTCATTAGTTTTGTTCAGATTTCTCTGACATATGTTTCGGCCTTGCGATCATTATCAAAGAGCTTTTAAAAAGTTTTTAAGACTCTTTGATAATGATCGCAAGGCCGAAACATATGTCAGAGAAATCTGAACAAAACTAATAAAACAATAAATCAAGTGCGTATTGTAACTATTCTTTTGAAAATTTATAATTGCGCTATAAAGATGTTTAAAAATTCATGTCTCTGCCAATATTGATCGAATGGAAATGAAAAATAAAAAGAAATTGTTCTTAATCGAATTCTCTACAACTTTCATTTGAAACATTTTGCGATTCGAATGACCATTTTCGAGATTTTAGCGAAAAACGCGCGCATCTCCGTTGCATCGCAAAACTGTCAAAATTCCAAAAAAATCTATCTCGGCTCCAACAGGTCGTACGAAGTTAAAAAAAAAACGAAATTGTGCGGATTTTTATTACCTATAACTTTCATGTGTACATATTTTACAGTAAAATTGATACTTTCCGAGTTTTCTGCGAAAAACCGATTTTTTTAACCTATTTTCCGCCGTCGACTACGGGTGGGGACTTTTGATATATTAAAAAGTACCACAGAATACACCTGTTTCTATCGGCCCTCATTAGACTATTCCATAGAGATAAACAATAAACAAAAAAAAATCGAGAAAGTTTGGTACCGGAGTTTGACTTTTTTTATTTAGGTTTCTACCTTGCACTCAACTCGGCTGGGCCCGTAATGTGATCCGGCCCCCCCGCACTGCGGGAGCTGGCGGAGGTAAAATGACGCCACTGAATCCGATGTATTTGACTGTAATTGCCAGCACTATAATCATTAATTGTAACCAACAGACTTAAATAAGAAATCGACGGTCTGCAGCCGTTTTCAGTAGATATGTCAATTAATTATCCTAGAGATTCTACTGATGTACACGAGATCTGTACCGTTGAGATAATTAGTATTTATATCTGACAGTTTACTTGAAATATGACGACACGCCTTTTCGGTGATTCGAATCGGTCCTCCCATGGTAGAAACTAAAATTCTCTAACTGTCCTAATGAACAATTTATACTTTGTCGGTCTTGGATATCATTTTCTTTACAGACTAACTTAAAAAAAAACATAATGAGGTCACTTTTATTAATGTAGCAATATGATACTTTATTGCCAACGAGGCCACAATTACACTAACGATTCTGTGTGTTGTGTGAATTCTCGGAAATGGTTTGTTTCCTGATGAAATACCTTAAAAATGACTAGATTAGACTTTGGTTGGAGCTATTATGTACGGGATGGGATGAGTCACGTGTTACTTTTGTGAGGATGTGCTTGCTCAATGTAAAGGGAATTTTTTTTCAGGATAACCGAATTTTGAAATGAATTATAATTTGTAAGTAAGCATATTGGACAGGGAAACAAATTATAATAAGAGACTAATCAGTGAAATGGTGTGTATACAGGCACATAACCCTCTGACAATAAATAAAAGGACCGACATTGAAAATTTAAGTATTATTTATAATTATTTGATCAAAAAATACATAACAATAAAAAAACCTTGATAACGCATTTCTTATTGAATTCTCTTATCGCGTTGCTCCTAAACAGTAAGGAGTTTTTACATTTATGGCACAGTTTTGCTGTTGTCTGAAGATCACAGTTAAAATAATTTATTTATTGGTGTATTTAAATGTATTGTTACACTTTATATTATTATTTTATATTGACAATAAGTAACAGGTGGCTTGCAAAGGGAATGTCATACTAGGTGAGTGGAGTTGTTTTTGTGTTTATAATAATTGTTATTATTAGCCGTTACTCGAGTACGAGTATAAAAATGTTACAGTCGATAAATTGTGTACAATAAAAAACAAGTAAAAGGTGTAGTCTATTGTAATTCCCATTCATCTACTGTGCACATGACTATGGCTATAGAGGCCAATTCGGGAGAGCACATGTCGACCGCAGTCAGGACAAACATAGACCTGGTTAGGTCTTGGATTCGGCCTTCTTGCAGCAACATTTCCTTGATAGCTGGCCACAACCCCTCGCCATTCGGTTCTGTCCGCTGCAAGTTGTTCCCATTGCTCGTCTGCAATACCGCAGGATTTTAGAATATCATGGAGAGCGTCTTTGAACCTCTTTCGTTGACCGCCACACCTTCTTCTACCGCTTAGCAATTCACCATAAAGTGTACATTTAGGAAGGCGGTTATCATGCATACGATGAACGTGACCTGCCCATCTTAGGCGTGCTCTTGAAATAAGCACCTCAATTGGAAGGCTGTTTGCTCTCCTGAGTACTTCCACGTTTGATATGTGATGGAACCAACGGATTTTCATCATACTTCTGAGGTGTCTTTGCTGAAAACGTTCTAATTCTTTCACATGACGACGGTAAGTGACCCAGCTTTCACATCCATATAGCAGTGTTGGAATGACAACTGCTCTGTAGACAGCCATTTTCGTTGACAAAGCAAGGTCGTGGTTGTCAAATACTCTCTCTCTAAGTCCCCAGAGTGCTCTAGATGCAGCGTTAATTCTACTGCGAATCTCGCTGTCCATGTTTGCTTTGTCATTAACAACGTTGCCTAAGTAATTGAACTGATCCACTACTTCAAGAGAATTTCCGTTAAGTGTAATGTCTATTTGGTTCACTTGATGAGGAGTTGACATAATCTTAGTCTTTCCAATGTTGATTTTAAGTCCCAAGGAATCATATCTCTGGGCATACACATCTAAAAGTTCTTGAAGCTTATAATAATAGGCTTTAATTAAAGACGTGTTTGCATAATTAATTCATATTTTGAATATTTTATTTTCTATATTTCGCAATTTTTAATAGATAAGTTTTTAAAATATTGTTTATAAGTTGTTATATATTATATGTATTTATTGTAGTCCTGAAGAAGCTTTAAAATAATCTCTAATGTTTTAAAATTCTCTCCTCTCCATACTATGTGTAACAATTACAACAAAAGCTGTGGACTGTTTGACATTTTTCACAGCTCAATCAATGATATTAAAAAACTATTTAACCCTACTTGAACCTTTATTTTTCCTTGGTTGGTAATTTCATTTTGTACTTTTTTCTATTTTGTATTGTGTATTTTTTTGTATTTTTTTCTCTATATGTATTTTTTTTTTGTTTGTTTTGTACCTGTTCCATACTGCTATGTAATGCTAAATTTGTGTATTTGTCCTGCTCTCTAAATGGGTTTACCTGTTGAGCAGTGTATGTAAATAAATAAATAAATAAATAAAAATAAAGCGAAACGTCGGCATAGTTTGAAATCCAATTCTCTTATTTTATCCTATACCGACGAGGAGAAATTTGATTGAATATCATTTAGGATACGATTTAAATAACAGTTAATTATTTTTAAAACAATTTTTTTCTTATTACTGTCGGACATATCATTTAAATTTTTAAGTGGAGGTGATTTTTTTTGCCCTGGGGCCCCATGACTACTAGTTACGCCTCTGAATAACAATACTTTCCGAAAGAGCTTTAATTTCACTCCGCTATTGGAACTATAGTTAAGATAATTACATTTTAATGACAATTTTAAATCAGTACATTTGTGGCTGCCACTCGCTGCCTGCATAAACAAAATAAAATAACACGTAAAACGTAAGTTTTTCATTTAGGTGTCCCTAATAAGGGATATAAGCCGTAGCTTCGTTTTAAATTTAATGAACTTCAACAGGAAGTTGATGTTCGTTTTAATTAGGGAACTGAATATGCGATGGGAATATATGAAAAAGTCTTCTTTCGCATACCTTTAAACTCGTGTCTAAATTTAGACGTTTAAATCGTACATTTTATTGGTTTTGGCGAGGTATACGCCATGCTATTTCGTCCACATTTGAAAAGAGAATGAAGGTGGGTAAAAAATTATAATTTTATGCAATCTATGTACGAGGATATGCATGGCCAAACGGGGATAATAATTATTATAATATATTAATAATGGATTATTGATTATATGAATGGAGTAGTATGAGTAGTGATGTCATCATTTGACACCTTAAAAAATGTTAAGTGGATTTTTGAAGAATTTGACATAAGAGCAAGTCTTAGTTTGTGATCGATTGTAAAATTAGTGGTGCATAATTTTAGTAACAAATTCATGTGGAGACATTTATTATGGTTTTTTTAAAAGCCTAGTGTGAAAGAAATTTCGATACATATCGTATCAGTGCTATTATTGGAAAAGAAAAATTTGTTGTCAGGTATGTTAACATCCCTGTTAAATCGTAAATTGTAAATATAAGCATTAATAACGCTAATAATTTAGTTTTTCGGTTTTTTTTTGTTAAGTAGGTATATTGTATAACTTATTTGCTTAAATATTCATTTAATATATGTATTCATAGATTTGGTATAAGCCAATATTGACAGAATATAATAGGTTAGGTAGTAGTAATTTCTATTTACTAATATTAATGGTTTTGTAAAAAATTAATTGCTGTGAAATTTATATTTTCCGACAATATTACTAATTCCCTGCCAAAAATGGCATATAGAAGCATGTCCAAAATGTATATTATTCTATGAACATGACGAAGATCTATGTAGATGGCGATAACAATTTTGCATATGAGTTTCTATGCCATTCTATTGCACAACGACTTCCCATCATATTGAGGAAGAATATCTCTTGGAATGTTTATGGTTATTGATATGACTGTATGTGGAATCGACTAATTTCGTTCAAAAACTGATATCGGTCTTATAGAACCTTATAGCTTTATTTTTATGTTTCTATGAGCATTTTTTGACAGGGTTGTACTTCAAGCTCAAAAGTTTCTAATGAGTTTGAATTTGTTACCATTTTAGAAACAGAATGTCGACGACGGCTGCTCAAACCAGACGACAAGTAGAGCTTGCAAGAATAGAAATACGTACTCGGCCCAGCAGCGTTCTGTAGAGATGATTTTTTCGAATCGAGAATAAAAAAATGCAAGAATATGTTCCAAACATTTTGTTATGGGTACCTAGGTATATGATAGATTTTACATGATTTATAACATAATATTGCAATGTTGACAGTGAATTTGCCTATTTAATCAAAATAGGATGCATAAATGTTCTTAAAATTTCACTTAAAGTGTAGATTGTTCTTAAGGTGATATGTAACGTTTTTTTTAGTACGCTTTACATATTATTTTAACATGTATTCTATTATATTGACTTGTGTAAAAAAGTATTGTTAATAACACAAATAAAACTGATTGAATATGTAGTTATATGGTTATTAATTACATTCTCCTCCAGTAACATGCGAATAGACATAGTTTTGGGTTGATAAATGAAGGTAGGTTTTAAGATAAAATCAGATTTTAAACTGAGTATACTAAACAATGCAAAATACATGGAAGAATGAAAAATAAAACCCTAACTTTTTGAAAAACTTCGTTGAATTTTCAATGTATCTGAACATTTTTAAATTCAGGAAGAAAAAACGATGAATATATTAAATGTAGATAGAGCCGCATAGAGCAAAATACTTTATTTTATAGCAATACATAGTGGTTTTGTTGTTTTTATTAACATGTTCTACATGTAAACTTAGGAAACATACATCTGTAGATACATTATATAAAACCATTAACTTCTTAAATATCATAACTGCATAATTTACAAATGTATAGATTACATAAAAATCTTTGTAAAATGCCAAAGCGCACTGCATACTCTAAGCATCTGGCCTTGTTTTTTAATACTACAGCCATATCCATGTTCTTCTTACTGAGTTCTATTCAATAAGCCAATACATCCGTCACAGACTTATCCTCAAACAACAATCCATGGCTAAACGGTACTTCTGGTAATCATTGAGAATGCCTAACCTAAAACAAAAATTACATGCATCCTTAATCTGTTTTAATAATGTATAAATGTTGAAAAGCAGTAATTTGTGATGACACATTACAGACATAAACAGTATACTTTCATAATAAACTTTGAATTTCATATTATTCATATAGAATCTACACTTACTTCACCAACGAGATATCGCTTGCTAATTTTTTTTGTATCCAGAAATTCTATCCATTTACAGGCAAGCAGGCATCTAACTTGGTCATCATGGTTGTAGGGCTCGTTCGAAATAACATATAATCCATCATCACAGTTTTAGAAATTTTTGGGATATCATTTAGCGATTCAGTTAAATCTTCTAATTTTATACTACCGTTAATGTACTCTAACTTAGAAATATAATTTGGTGACTCCTAAAATGAAGTGTATAGATGAAATTTCAACAAATTTAACATTTCTAATTGTTAAAATTAACCATTACGAAAATAAAAACCTTTCGACAGTACGGAAAAAACACGTCGGTTAAAAAACCAAATAAAACACAAAATTAAAGCCAGTGCAACAAATCACCAAACGTATTAGTAAAAGGGAACACTAATAATTAATGTTACACAAAAAAAAAGCTTTTCAAAAAGCTCTAAAATACCACCTTAAAACTTGGTAAATATCACAAAAACTTTTGAGTCCACTGAACTGAAGTTGCAGCTTGATTGTGACCAGCTGCTACTACTCCATTGACATGTTTTCCTTTTTCTTCATATTTTATTTCTCTTTCGAATGTAGGTAGTTTTGCAAGTTATCTATCCGATATATCGTTCTCAGTTAACTGTAGTAATTGTTTTGCAACAATTTATTGCACGAAAATGTCTTGACGTAAATAGTAGTGTTCCTCAAAGCGATTGGCATTGAATAACAGCTTAATCCAGATTATCGTGTTTATAACATGCATGTGTTCCAATAGTGCGCCAAAGTCCGATATTGGTCTTATTAGAAGACTGGTGAATTCAATAAATAAAAAAGATGAACTCTATAAAAAAGCAAAAAGATATCCAGAAAACATAAATATACAGAACGAATTTAAAAGATATAGAAATACTCTTTCGGAAATTGTAAAATCAGCTAAAGCTAACTATTTTAAAACACAAATTAGCAAAAATAAAAATGATTCTAAAAATATGTGGAACTGCATAAAAAACATTCAAAACTGTAAATCTACTGATTCAATAAAAAATTTAAAAATTAATGGAAATGTTAGCTCAAATCCTCAGGAAATATCAAATTCTTTTAGTACTATTGGAAGCACTTTAGCAAAAAAAATAACCACAGTCAAAACTAATTTTCCAAAGACCAGTATAAAAAATTCAATATGTTTGACACATACGTGCGAGCAGGAAGTTAGAAAAATAGTAGGGGAGCTTAAGCTTAAAAAGGCACCTGGTATGATAATATTCAGGCAGAAACGGTAAAAGAATGTATTGATTATCTTATACAACCTATGGTATATATCATAAACAGAGCCATTGATTCTGGTACATTTCCGAGAGCGTTTAAAATAGCCGTCATTAAGCCGTTACATAAATCTGGTGATAAACTCCTCAGGAAATATCAAATTCTTTTAGTACTATTGGAAGCACTTTAGCAAAAAAAATAACCACAGTCAAAACTAATTTTCCAAAGACCAGTATAAAAAATTCAATATGTTTGACACATACGTGCGAGCAGGAAGTTAGAAAAATAGTAGGGGAGCTTAAGCTTAAAAAGGCACCTGGTATGATAATATTCAGGCAGAAATGGTAAAAGAATGTATTGATTATCTTATACAACCTATGGTATATATCATAAACAGAGCCATTGATTCTGGTACATTTCCGAGAGCGTTTAAAATAGCCGTCATTAAGCCGTTACATAAATCTGGTGATAAACTTGATGTGTCAAATTATAGACCGATATCTCTCATGTCAACCTTATCAAAAATCTTCGAGAAAATCTTAAAACATAGAATAACAAGTTTTTTGACCAAGTTCAATTTAATCTCTGACAAACAGTATGGATTTAGGGAGACCAGATTAACGCAGGATGCAATAACCGATCTAACTGCAAAAATATATAGCTCGGTCGATATTTCTCAACCTGTCATATGTATCTTTGTTGATCTGGCCAAAGCATTTGATACTGTCAGTCATTCAAATTTGGAAAGAATTGACTTCAGGGGAACTTGTTACGATTTAATGAAGAGCTATCTGAGTGATAGGACGCAATATGTCAAGGTTGGAGATACAATGAGCAATATGGAACCAGTATCTTATGGGGTTCCGCAAGGCACTGTACTGGGGCCGATATTATTTACATTATATATTAATGACTTAGATAAGCTTCCCCTTACAGGAGAAGTCATCAGTTTTGCCGACGACACGGTTGCTATAAAGGAAAAAACGGGAATGTTATAAAATCTAACATCCAGAATGACTTTCCAGTAATAATAGACTTCTTCAGTAGTAAACTGTTGACAATAAATATGACCAAAACATATTATTTACGATTCACTAGTTACGTTCACAAACTTCTAGCTTCTCAGATATCAGCATTAAATATAATAATACCAACATGAAATTAACATCTGCCACATCGATAAAATACCTCGGAATCATGCTTGATTGCCATCTTAAATGGAATAAACATATTGATTTTTTAGTTAAGAAATTAAGATCACTTCTTTCTATTCTAAATTTAAATATATTAAAAGAATCTTTGATACAGACCAGCTAAAAACCATATATTTTGCACTAGTCCAACCACATTTATATTATGGCATCATTTCTTGGGGGAGGCGTAAAGTTATACTTACCCAAGTGATGATCTATATAAAGAATCTAAAATACTAGACATAAGACAGTGTTTTTTTTCAAAATTTGATCCTATATCAGTATAAAAACACAGAAGACATCATTGCTCATGGTTATGATACACGACATAGACAAAAATCTATTGCAGTACCTAAATGGTTAAGACGGTAGGACAACGCTGTCACATTTACTTGGCTCCTAAAATATATAATGAAGTACCGATATCTCTAAGGCTGCAGTCGGACTGAAACCACCCATTACCGTCGACTTTCATCAAGCAATCATTAAAAACATGTGCTGGGTCACACTGCACCTACCATCGTTGACCAAAAACTACTGTTTTGAATGACAGTAGGTACTTTCTTTACCTTAAAATTAAAGGTTTTAGACATGCTTTAACACGTTTCGAAGTGTTTCGACCACGTTCGCAGTCCAAACATAACCTATAAATGCATAATTTACTTTTCTATGACCACACAACTCGATCTGCGCATGTGTGCTACCACTAACAACAAAAAATTTCCAACATGCTGGAAATATAAACCGACTTAAATCAATTGATTGCGGTTGGTGGTAGCCGGTGGTTGCAGTGTGACCTAACGCACAGTTTACTCTATGTTAGAAAGTTGGTCGGTTGTTGGCGGTGGATCAGTCTGACTGCGGCCTAAAAAGTGTTAACTCATTTAAACTTTTTAAGAAAAAACTTAAATAATGGGTATTCGAAATTCCAAGATTGTCAGTTCACCTCATGATTGATGTAAAAAATAATCCTGCTCAGCCTTAAAAAAAAAGAAGTCTTTTAGAGATTTCATATAGGGTATATTATTACCTATTACTTATAAACTGTTGTATTTGTTGTATTAATGATTTACACTTATAGTGTTGTATTTACTGTGTTTATCATTCATATCGTGTTGCATATATTGTAGTTATTATTTATATGGCGTTGTATTTATTATAATTAATATCTGTATAGTGTATATTATTTTGTTAATACTCTTATATGCTTGTGATAGTAATATATTGTTGTTTAATGTAGTTTAGAAGCATCTTAAGAAAAGCAATAAGTATTATTTCACTTTACGCACCACCCTCAAATAAAATTAAATTGTAAAAATATGTAATTATCTATGTAGGTCAATGCACAGTTTTTGATCCACGTGCAGGTTCTCCTTTATGGATTTTTTTCTGTTTATTTACCCTATGTTTTCTTAAAAAAATGTTTTCTTAACCGCCTCTCAAGTTACCAAGGTAACCCCCTGGAAGATCTCAAGGATCTTGTGTTAGGTAAAGAGAGACGAGGCCCTACAGTTTAATGTGGACTCCGAACCACTCTTGGGGCAATTTTTTAAATGAAAAATTGTTTCGCCTTGCGGGAATCAAATCCTGACGCTTTAACACACTGAGCTACCGTCTGCTGCTATTGAGCGACAAATTGTTTAAACAATAGTTTTCCATATTTATGTTACACTTGTTCAAATTATTTTGATGAGTAAATATTATTATTATTATTATTATTATTATTTTATACTAGCGCTAATTCAGGGCATTTCAAAGTGAATTTTGTCAATTTTTTCAAATGGAACACTCTGTATTTTTGAATTGGCACGTTAATTCTCTACGATTTCTGTGAATAATATCCTATACCTAAAATCGACATTTCCAGAGATATTTTTACTTTTTCATTAAAAATCGTTAAATTATAATACTTTTCATTTTGAACTGATCTAATAGCCATGATTTTAACAAAGTACAATAAAATGTTAAAATTTTTATATTTGCTAGCACATATTTTTTTAATATCAGATATTTGTTTTATAGAATTCCAAATTAGTAATTCAAGAAGCTAGTTAAAATCAAAATTCAGTTTTGTAACATAGTACCATTTACAAGCGACCCATGCGAAGTAAAAATTGAATCATTAAATTTTATCCCTTTACAGTTTCAGTTTTCATAGTCGCATCTTTTATATTTCCGGTTTCAGAAGACTCGAGTTAATATTTGCCGACACAAAGCTTCTGGCGGTATGTGGGACGTACATCCAAAATAAGCAAATATTTTTTGCCGATGCCGGTCTTTTATTTATTTGTGGATTTGGGAGGGCTCCTGTATTATTTTTTCATAGTGTGGGACATCTCATTTTATTTGCCATGGAAGTTAATAAAACGAATGTGGACCAACCCACATTTGTATATTTAGTTAAGGCTACTTGAATTTAATAATGTCTCTTATGTCCCTAAAAGTTCGAAAGAAGAAAGATAGTAGATATAGGTCGGCTACTAAGACTCCTGTTACCCACATATAACAAGTAGTTTAATAGATCTTCTAATAAGTAGTGACTTTATATGTGTCTGTAGAAAAAAATTACTCAATAACCGACCATTCAATTGTACGAATTAAATTAAAGGAAACCGAACAA
Organism: Leptura quadrifasciata; assembly: GCA_963675555.1. Taxonomy (NCBI): domain Eukaryota; kingdom Metazoa; phylum Arthropoda; class Insecta; order Coleoptera; family Cerambycidae; genus Leptura; species Leptura quadrifasciata. The sequence continues at coordinate 13,606,306 of OY776676.1, forward strand.
AATTAAATTGTCACGAAAAACATTCAAGAAAAAAAAAATTATGATGAGATGACAAACACATTGATACAAAAAAGAATGGGACTATGATAGTAGTAATGTGGATGTTGTATCATCACGATTTATTAATATGGTTGAAGCTCTTAATACGGTTGTTCCACTTAAATAAATCAAAGTTAAAGAAAAAAGAAAGAAGAAATTTATGGATTAACAATGAATGTAAAGAGGCAATACAAAACAAAAATGCGGTTTATAGAAAATTTTATATACAGGGTTACTGGTAATTCGATACATTCCTTTGGAGATGTGATGGGGCATGAGATAAGGAGTAAATCTAGCCCTAACATACATTATGCAAAACTCAATAGTTTTTGAGATATTTCAATTTTTTTGGTTTTTCTCAAAAAAGTAGATCTTAATGTCTTAAAACTTAATTTCCGAAAAATCTACTTGACATTTTTAATTTTTTTTTTACTAGATTACTTGTCCAATATTATAGATATCCGTTTGGAATGAAAAATATCCGGAAACATTTCGATCATGCGAACATTTAAAATAAAAACTTGTAAAATTTTTTTTTTTAAATCAGTTATGAAATTTACCTATTAGGTTTCTTCAAAAAAAAATATTAATGTAGCACGCGTACAAATTATTATAAAAACTTCCTTATTTCAATAGCTATCTAACTAGGTAGAAATGTTTAATGTACCCTTGATAGTTCTAATAAAAAATTAGTAAAGATAATGCTGGTGGCGGAATTTATTAAACGACTAATCATTCATTTCCATTTAAGTCAGTTAGTCCTTGACTTTGACGTTTGTGCATATATGTCATTAACTGACATTCTTATCTTCGTGTCCCTTAAGTTTGTTGGTCTTGTTAAATTAATTATCGAGGATTTTGATTTTGCTCGTAGTTGTTGTTATTAGTTGTTGTTATTGTATTTTCTGTGCCATGGCCGCGTACGCCAACGCAGAATACGCTGATATCTTGTCTGTCTATGGATACTGTGGCGGCAACGCTGCTGAAGCTCGCCAAGAATATGGTCTTTGGTACCCTAACCGCCGCTTACCAAATGCACGTGTATTCAGTACGGCATATCGAAATATCGCTGAAACTGGCTTCGTGAAATGTAGAAGAAGTGACGCTTGTGCTCCTCCTTTATGAACCAGATGATGAGGAAGAAATATTGAGGTATTTTGAGGAAGACCCAACTATTTCAACTAATAAAGTCGCAAGACTAACCGGAGCGTCACAATGGAAAGTTTGGTCTACGATACGTAGAGTTGGATGTCATCCTTACCACTATACCCCTGTCCAAGGCTTGGAGGAAGGTGAGCTTGGAAGGAGAGTGGAATTCTGCCGCTTTATGTTAAATTCAGATACAGAAAGTGCAAATTTTTTAACAAGTATTTTATGAACGGACGAGTCGAAATTTAATCGCGAGGGTATAACAAATTTCCACAACTTACACTATTGGGCAGAGGAAAATCCCAAGTTAACACGTGAAACTAGTTTCCAAATGAAGTTTTCTATTAATGTGTGGATGGGAGTCATTGGCCACTATTTAATAGGGCACACTTTCTTCCTCAAAATTTAAACGGGGAAATCTATGAAAATTTTTTAAGAAATGATCTGGCGGTGATTTTAGAAGATGTTCCTCTCGCCGTCAGACAGCGAATGATGTTTCAGAACGACGGTTGTCCAGCACATTATCGGCTGACAGTACGACAGTTACTTGATCAACGTTTCCCTAACCGTTGGATTGGAAGAGCGGGCCCAATACCTTGGCCAGCACGAAGCCCTGACTTAACACCCCTTGATTATTACGTATGGGGTCATATGAAAGAGATGGTCTATGCCACATCAGTCAATACTATAGAAAACCTTAGACAAAGGATAGTCGATGCTGCCCAACACATAAGGCATAATCTGACAACCAGAGTAACAAGGACGGAAATAAGAAGACGCTGCCGTGTCTGTATACGGAATAGGGGCTCCCATTTTGAGCAAGACATATAAAAAATAAAGTACAACTTTGAAATTAATGAAGAATTAAACTCTACTTTTAAAATGTTTTTTACTGTTTATCTAAAAATAAAATTTGTACTACTTGTGTTATTTTTACTAGTATTTTCTTAGAACTATTAAGGGTACATTAAACATTTGTACCTTGTTAGATAGCTATTGAAATAAGGCAGTTTTTATAATAATTTATACGCGTGTTACGTAAATATTTTTTTGAAAAAACCTAATAGGTAAATTTCATAGCTGATTTAAAAAAAAATTTTAAAGTTTTTATTTCAGATGTTCACATGATCGAAATGTTTCCAGATATTTTTCATTCCAAACGGATATCTATAATATTGGACAAGTAATCCAGTAAAAACAAATTTAAAAATGTCAAATAGATTTTTCGAAAATTAACTTATAGAACATTAAGATCTACTTTTTGGGAAAAACAAAAAAAATTAAATATCTCAAAAACTATTGAGTTTTGCATAATATATGTTAGGGCTAAATTTACTTCTTAGATCATGCCCCATCACATCTCCAAAGGAATGTATCGAATTACCAGTAACCCTGTATAATATAATTTGGCGGTGAGAAAGAGAAAATAAATGTATATATCAAAAAAGCACAATAAATATATGAAAAGCGCTAATTAAACCATTGATGTTGAATTAATTTTATTTTTAATTTATGGCGAAAGGTTGCAATCCTATAATTTTTGAAACTATGATCTAGCCAATTGTAATGCTTAGTAGTATTATACGAGAAGGATTTCTCAAACATAAATCGCCCTAAAAAAATTTGTATGGTATATAACTGAAAATGAAAACAATCAGCTTTTTGTAAATAAAATGCAGATTTAGTAGAAACAAGTTACGAAATACAATTTTGGTGATTTTTATTTAGTGTTTCTTACGAAAATTGTATTTGCTGCATAAAAAGAGAATGGACGAACATTTGACTTGTAACTTTTTTCTGCTAAATCTGCGTTTTATTTACAATAAGCTGATTGTTTTCGTTTTCGGTTATAAACAATTACAAATTTTGTTTATAGCGATTCACAGTTGGATACCTGCTCAATTCGCCAAATTCCAAATTAGAAAGGTTTCGATTAAGCGTTGCCTCCTGGCATTGATATATGTAGACAAACATCATTTTGTTGTAAAAGGTAAAATAAAATAGATCCCACATCTAAACTACCTGACTTTTCTACCAATGGCGTTATAGCTTTTGACTGCGATAATTAACCACCTGTCGAGGTGAAAAATACCTGTCCCAATCAAACTTACCATCTGAAAATCGAAAGATTTCTAAAATGGCGATGTGCTATTTAAAAGCTAACAACGCTGGAAAGTGACTCTTTTATTTTCTTAGGCATCATAAATAAGTCGTTAAAGTAAATTTTATGTTTCTGCAATTCAAATATCCATTCAGCCGGTGGGGTCAATATTTCGAGGAATCATTCATAACCGTGACACTGAATAGTTTCTGACAAATAGATTTTGTTTGTGAGAGAAAGAATAATGACATTTACAGGCCTTCGATGATAGTTTTTAGTAGAAAAACACCCAGGGTGGCAACCCTTGGACTGTCTAGAGAATTTTATGCCTGCTTTTTCCATTACACAGAGTTTTTCTGTTGAGAATCTATAAAGTGATAAAATTTAATGGAGGTATCAGTTGTTACGGCAGTATAATTAACATTTTTATAGGTATATTCTAATAAAATAGGCACTGTGCTATAAGTAGCCGTGAGACTTATAAACCTAATTTTTAATATTTGACTTGAAATTATATTAATTTTATAAAAGGTTGTTAATATGGTGTATATCTTCTCAAATATGTTTACGTTTATTACATTTAATAAAATAAAATAAATAAAAATCTTTACTGTGCAAAAAAAAAGAAAGAAATGTGCAGCACAAAGGGTAGAAATTTGGCCAGGCCATTTTTTCATTGCACCCATATAAGAAAAAGAAAAGTTCAAATAATACACAATAAATAAGCAAAATCAATATAAATATCATATGCAAAAAGTACAATGTGATTGAGAAGAATAACTATTACATATTAGTAGACAATAAAGTCTGCTTTATAATATAGGCTGTCAGAAATAATGATGAGGTCGATTTTCGAGAAATTTTTTCTCCATCAGATTTTATTGGATAGAATGATATACTTAGGTATAAAAAACAAGAAAATCATAGTGCGTACGCACAATTTTGGCTGGAAGACATATTTAAATGCACTTTTATGCAAAAAGTGCATATTTTTTGCTATTTTTTCGGATTTTTCGATAGTTTTTCAAATATAATCGTTTAAAAATAATGAATGTTGACTAGAAACTTTTTATTTTATTATTACATAAACTTTATTGTACACATAGAGTCATTTTCGAACCTCCAGATGCAATTTTTAGCCCTTGATTGCATAAAAGTGCATTTTACGCACCCGTTTATTAAAGTATAGTAATGCAAAAAAAAGTTTTTTTGTTGAAATAGGCTTGAAATGTCATGAAACGTCGAGATTTTAAATTTGAGCAAAAAAAAATTTTCTGTCTGTCGGTCTGTCTGTCTGTAACTTTTTTGTGCGCACGTTTACTTTTTGCTCTGGAACCGTTTATGATATTGACTTGAAATTTGGTACACTTATGTATTATAACGAGATCTGGAACTAGATTATATTTTGATCTAATTCCGTTGAAGGGTTCGAGGGTAAATTGGGTAAATAAGGGTAAATAGGTAAAACAAGCAAGTAAGAGTCCATAAAATTGCCATTTAGGGCATGTACGAAAAGTTAAGGTCTCAAAACTTGTTTTGGCATCAGCCACCCCCCTTCCCACTATCACTCCCACTATCACTCCCAATACCACCCCCGCACTATTATGAAAGGGAGTAAAAAATTAAAATGTGATTTAGTGTGTATACAAGTACGAAACGTCGAAAAAATTTTTTTTTACGTTAGGTACCCCCTCTACCACACCTATTGCTACCCCTACCCTATTATTAAAGGGAGTAAAAATTAAATTGGGATTTAAACCAAGGGCCTATAAAATTTATTTTGGAATCAGTTACCCTTTCTACCACCCCCATTGCCACTCCCACCCTATTGTTTAAGGGAATAAAAAATAAATTGGGATTTAGTGTGTATACGAGAATCAAGGGCTTCTAAAATTTTTTTTACATTAGCCACCCCCTCTACCACCCCCACTCTATTATTAAAGGGAATAAAATATTACATTGAGATTTAGTGTGCATAAGACTTGGATACAAAATCTGGATGTGGAAGTAGTGATTCTTTAAGCAGCGGTTTTTTTAGGTTCCAATAAATAACAATTGTAATCAATTTTGATCTCCCTCCTTTGTTAGGAAGGTTTCTAATATTTTATAAATTGTGATATTTGTTTAATTCTACATTAAAATTTCTAGCAATATTATTAGCTTAGTTTAGACGTACGGGGTTTTTGATGGTTGCCAAGCGGACGCGCCACGCTTGCGAGTTAGTCCCGCGTGTGTACACCTGACTGTACAGATTGGAACCGCTTCTAACTTGTCAATTCCAGGAACGTTCGGGCCAGGCGTGTATAAGCGTTTTCACGCACAGACCAGTTCAGTAGTGAAGAAATGTAGGAAACTAAGATGGAGTCGGCTCTGGATTATCCTGCCATGCTAATACTTTAAAATTTTCCAACAGACTAGAGGCCCAGCCAGAAACGAAACCAGATCTGCGTCTCTAGACTGATGTAATATTTTGTAGCAAAAATCAACAGAATCATTACAGTTTTGCATTTCATGGTAGTTATCAAATGTTTAAACACACTAACACAATCATGTAATATCAAAGCTGAAGGCTGTAATTTTAGGGCCTATCGTATATTTAGGCTTGACTTTTTTTAGAGAATTTAAAACTGTTCAACTGCTCTCTGATATAGATTATTAATAATTTAAACTCTTCAGCTCCAAGAGGATCTTCTATGTTTCAATTTAACCCTTTTAATTATATTAGAATTATACTAAAGCAAGTAACTCGTCTTTGATTACTGTTTTGGGGACAATTGCAACTAGAGCGGCATTTATTCAATGGTACGTAATTATTTAAATGAAATTTTCCCATATAGATGGATTGATAGACGCAGATCAGTAGAATTACCAGCTAGATCTCCGAACCTAACCCCATTGGATTATTTTTATGGGGTTACCTTAAATCCAAAGTTTAATTTAAAAGATCTAACACTACTAATTATTAAATTGAAAGAAGTGATTAAAAATGTGCACTTCAAATGACATTTTAAAAAAATATATCGTGAACGTTATAACTTTAAAAAAAATATTTTTACAGAAGAAAATTGAAAATTCATTTTAAAATCGACGCATCGACGCAGTTTTTATCACTTTTAGACCGTCACTTAGTGACAGATTTAGGTGTCCCATTTTCGCCTCGAAGAGGGTTGAAAAGTACATCGATGTTGAGTAGACTGAAGGGAAATTAACGAGTGGCCCCTGGGGATAACATGTGGAAAATTCGACTAGTCCGATAGTCATGCCAATTTTATTATAATGTCTAACACATCAATAACATTCTATAGCTTCAAAGGCTTGAATGGAATAATAACTGAAAAAAAAAAAATTCTGACCCCAAAATGTACTTAGCCATTAGCGCCACTCAAGCCAATATGTGACGATGTACGTTTTCATACTTTCAATCGGCTTTTGTGGAAAAATCGGTCAAAATCTCGGGGTAAAATTGCAAACGATTATATCTACTTTAAACAGATTTAAAGATTTGAAGTGAAAACATTTTTTACAATTTTAAATTATTTTATTGGATAGTAGGTAGTTATTCATATTTATGCTAAGAAAAAATAAACAGAGATTAAAACTATCAAAAACTGAAAAATTTTAAATATACAGGCTGTCCATTTTATCAGAGCCCTCGAGAATATCTCACTTAATATCAGTCGTACAAAAAAAAATATTTTTACGAAAATTGTGCCGACTTATATAACCTACAAAATGGTTTAAATACATTTGAAATCCATAGCCTACTTTAAGAGTTATGGCGGAAAATATCGAAAATGCGGAAAAAGTCTAGGCCAAATATCTCCGTTATTTGAAAAGATATGAGAAAAATTCTAAGGCGAAATTTTTTTACAAAATAGAGTGTTTCAACGAGGTTTTATCTAATTGTTTTCGAAACCGCTGTATTTTGAGATTTACTCTTCAGGCTGCTAAAAAAAATATTTTGAAACGGGCAGGAAATGGCGCCATTAAATAGAGTACTTTCCTCACTTTTCAACGATATATCACATGCCATATTTATTCATTGGTACTACGTTAGTAATTATAAAAACATTTTTTTAAAACCAATACATTTTTCTTAACAAGCATTATACTTGCCGTGGAGAAGTATGATTAAATAAAACGATAAAATAATTCAATAAGTTGTTCAAATCTTTACTATAATAAAACGTTAACACAATTAAGAAGAATAAAGTAAATTCAGGTAACAAAAACAAATTAATAATAAAAAGAATATAGCAGACAGAACATTAATATTTATCTAATTCTCAAAATAATTGTTGAGATATCATATCAAGTGTTCAAAGTGTCCACTGCGATTTCTTATGCACAATCGAGCGCGGCGAGACACTGTATTTAAAACATTATTCAGCATTTCGGGGGTAACTGTAATACATGCCTGTTGAATTCGAGCTATTAGGTCCTCTACATTTTGCGGTGTCGTCGAAAACATCTTATCTTTAATATACTCCCATAGAAAAAAATCCATTGGGGTTATATCTGGAGAACGAGGGGGCCATCCAATAAATCCATTGGTACCTATCCAATATTGAGGCAAAATTTCGTCTAAATAATCTAGGAAAATCTGGGAATTGTGGAGAGGAGCTCCATCTTGTTGAAAACATTGAAAGTTGTGTCGATTCTCTAAAGGTAGGTCATCTAAGAATTAAATTTATTTCTCAAAAAGTTTAGGTACCTTTGACCACTGAGGTGACCATCATAAAAATAAGGACCTATTAAATTGGTGCCTAAAATACCTATTCACACATTTATTGAAAAACGATTTTGAAACTCAGTCGGTCTATGCCAGTGTGTATTTTCAGAAGTCCATTTGTAATAAATAGTGCTATTAAAAAATCCACTATTGGAAAAATTTGCCTCGTCGGACCAAAGTATTTTACTACATATTAATGGATCGGCACGCTTCTTTTCCAACAGCCACCTACAAAAATTCGTCGTCCTTGGTTTGTCCCCCGCTTGTAAATTGTGAACTTTTTGGCTTTATAACACCGGTAACCATTTTTCTTAAAAATTTTTCTAGCACTTGTTTTATTTATATGACAAGCAATTTGAATTTCTCTTAATGATGTTTCCAAATTTTCTGTATTTTATTTCTTACATAATTAATAACTCGGTTTACCTTATTGACATTATCAGTAACACTGTTCAACCTTGTATTCTTCTTTAAAAATGAACCATTATTTTTCAGTTCCGTAGCTAATTTTCTGAACAGAGTTTTATTCGGCTGTAGTGCTTGTGGAAATCTGTTTCTATAATCTACTTGAGCTAATCCAGAGTTAAAATTGCATTGGCAATATGTAACGAACATATTATAATGATCAATGTGAGTGAAAATCATTTTCGAAAATCCTAAATTCTTAAACGAATGTGATTGAGTGAGAGTTTAAGTATTAACTGAGATGATCTGTCAAAAAATTAAATTGTCAAGTTTGTTCATAGCGTAGGTGCGTCTTTACTATGTACATACTTCGGTATGCGATGTAAAGCAACGACAGGCGCGGTTAGTACTTGGATTGGTGACCATTCCAACGGAAACCGCGTTCTCGCCTCACACATCTTCCAGCGACTTGTATATCAGTGTATGCGCGGAAGCTATACAACCTTAGGCGAGGGTTGTATAGGAGATATACCATCCTTCGGAGGGGATGTAAAGCCGTCGGTCCCTTGTCTATTAAATGTTAGGCAAGTAAAAGATTCCTACTCTTCTTAAGGGAAGAGTTTCGGCAAAATTCCTGGTTGGGAGTAGCTCGTCTACAGGCGTCGGTGTTAGGCCTCAGTAGCGGAAATAGGCCGACGTTAAATAAATGTATAAAAAAAAATACTATTTTAAAATAATTGAAATAATAGTGAAATCATGAAATACAAACAAGTGGATATTATACTTAAATTAATTGGTACATTTTAACTTTCTGAGCAAGGAGTGACGCTTTTATGGAGGACCTCTATACATTGGCATAACTGCGGATACTCTTTCCATAATTGCTCCATGTTGTTTTCTTGATTATTATATTGTTTTTGTTACCTGAATTTACTTTATTCTTCTTAATTGTGTTAATGTTTTATTATAGTAAAGATTTGAACAACTTATTGAATTATTTTATTGTTTTATTTAATTATACTTCTCCACGGCAAGTATATTGCTTGTTAAAAAAAAATTTATTGGTTTAAAAAAAATGTTTTTATAATTACTAACGTAGTACTAATGAATAAATATGGCATGTGATATATCGTTGAAAAGGGAGGAAAGTACTCTATTTAATGGCGCCATTTCCCGCCCATTTTAAATTAATTTTTTTAACAGCCTGAAATACAGCGGTTTTGAAAAAAATTAGAAGCGCTCTGTTTTGCAAACAATTTTTGTAGGTTGTATAAATCGGCACAATTTTCGTAAAAATATTTTTTTTGTACGACCGATATTAAGTGAAGTGCCCTGATAAAATGTACAGCCTGTATATGAATACCTGTTTATAAACTACTCTATAAGTTGCCTAGCTATATACCTTATTTACATAAATTGAAATGGTAGTAACATTGTCTATCAATCTAATTTTAAAATAAAGTCAATTTTCAATTACACTCTTTCAATAGTTTTTAAGTTATTTATTCCATTTTCAATTATACCTGCTGATATGCGGCTGCAGAACATTCATATTCTACAAAAATGCATGGTTAATTTTAAAAATCTTCTATATATTAATTTTACCGTCACTGTAAACATCAACATAATATTTGACAATTTTAAGCCAAATTATAGTTAACTGTTTATGAATTTTATGAATAACGTTCCCTTTTTTGTTTTTGACTGAAATATATTAATAACTAAATATAATTTTGTCTATACTTTGTCAGAGTCAATACAAACTCCCGCGTTTTTGCAAAGCCAAATCTGTTAAAGTAAATAATTACGTCACCGCATCCCTATGAACGGGAATTCCACTACTAGGTAGTAGCAATGGACAAAGTAAGCACGAAACCAAAATTTGAGGATTTCCACTCAATTTGAATATTGAACAACCAGCATAAACAGGTTATAAAATTGATAATAGTAATCTCCTGATTATAAGGTGTAATAAGTCCCTTGACTGGTTTTGCCCGAGCTGTATTTAGTAAATCTATTTACCCCTAATAACTTTGTTGACTTATTTTTATCAGCTACCACTTGCTGTGAAGGCTTGCTTATGAATTTTCTAACTTTTGCACTATAGCAATGAATTTATGATATTTTAATGTATTGTGTTGATAACTGCCACGATTCCACATTTTTTTTACATTATGTTAAATCCTGATGCCGCATATTGATATCTAATATCATTATTACAACTGTTCACGTATAGTATTTTAATTAACACCTTTAAAAACAGTGGCGGTCCCAGAATTTCGACATGGGGGGGGGGGGCATACTTGGCATACATTTCTTCAAGGTTTAACAATTATAATGCAATGTCTTTAGGCACAACAATTTCATCCTTATTAATGTTGAATATTAGTGTTGATGAAATTGTTATGCATACAGATGTTGCATTATAACTAGGGTAACCTTATTTTTTCCAGAAAAAGACGTACAATGATGAAAGTAGCTTTTTATTAAAGTTGAGGCTGTAGAGGTCAAAATTGCGCCGTAGGCGAAAATTTTAGATTTTTCAAGGTCAAGCTGCCTTAAATTAAAAGTTAGAAGTTTTGTTTAAAATAACAATATTGTCTTCGAAATTTAGGTCTCGTGGGCGCAAGGCTTAAAAATATAAAATGCCAAATATATCCGTTTCAGGTAAAAAGACCAAGTATTTTATATTCTAATACAAAATATAACAAAATAACAAATATTCTCTTCTATTTGTCCTCGACGTTTAAAAATTTGACAATTGAGAGAGAGGTTATGTTCCCCAGAGGACGCGTTAGGTTATGTCGAAACAGGGCCCACTGGTGATTTTAGAACAGTTTGAATTTCCCGCGTTGCCAAAATTGCGTCCGCCGACCGGGGGCCCTAGTGCGGGGGCACGAAGGGGCACACGGTGCCCTTTGATAGTACGATGCCACGGAACGCTAAGGGGCCCTATCCCATTTTCTTGAAAGCACGGGGAGGGTATTTTTTGACAGCCCGGGGCCGGAGCCCTAACGCGGGAGCCCTGGAGTCCTAAGGGTCCCATTCTGGGGGCGGAGTTCCGGCTCAACTTGGGCCATTTCTTCTTTTTGCTAACCAAATTTTTGAAGCATTCCCTAGGCTCTCCTAATTAACGGATTTTAATATCTCCAAATGGATTTGAAAATTTGTGTGTTCTTTTATATATCAAAAAATTTTTAACTTTCTAAATGCTTTGGTTTAGCTCAGCAACATTTAGAAAATTTGCAAATTTTTTTGCGAAGTTTTAGATTGCAAAATTATTATGCAAAAACTAAAAGTCCGATCATGATGAAATTTGGTGGAAAGATTTATTATAACAAGAAGTTGCCTTTGGAAGGTCCTACTTATAATATAAGCATTTGAAAAAAAATCCACAAATAACCTACTATTTCAAATTTTTTCTTTGTGATTTTTACTATTTTTGCAATAGTAAAAATGAATTTTTGCATTTGCAACCAACTGCATCTTATTTATAGTTTAATTACAAAAGTTTTTCATTTTTAATAACTTTTCTCTAAAAGCAATAGTTACTGAAGTATATGAAAATAGAGGAAGAAAGAAACAAGATTTTTTTAGGAATTTTTTCACATTTTGTTTAATATAAAATGACGCTCATGTTTTCAAACTAGCGCATAGTGAAATTATCATTTCTTATGATTTTTAGGAGCGATTAAGGCAAAAATCTGCAATATTACCCGATTCACCCAACCCAAAACAAATACCGCCTGGGCTAATATAAGTAATAGGCCAGTCACTATAGAGTAAAAAAGGTATGAAAAATTGCGAACGTTTTAAAATTTTTAGACAACATTGGAGGAGGTAAAAAATAATAAATCATGGTTTTGTACCCCTTTCCACCCCTGGAACATTGTTAAATTTCTAAAATGATTTTCTCAAAATTTTGTTGTCTCAGCATAACACGTGGATTTTAAACATTCACTTCGTGTTATTAGAGGCTCACCCTGTGCATTCTGTGAGTCGGACAGAACCTCGAAAAATATGAATATTTTCTAACCTAACTAGACTATGTCTCCCCCCCGTTTTCAAGGATGCTGGTTAAATCTCGCTCCGACGTCACCCCACCCCGAAAGAGATAAACCGCGTATGCGTCGGCTCCTAGCCAAACCTGTATTGCCCCCGTTTTCGAGGATTTTGAGCATGATGGTGATGTTGAGACCCTTCCTCGACCCCCACCAACCCCCAAACGGTTAAAAACTACCCCCGAAAGGGGTAAATCGTGGATAAACCGTCTTCTCTCGGCTAAATCCATGTTATCCCCCGTTTTTGAAGATGCTGCGCACGATAGTGATGTCGAGACTCCTCCTCAACCCCCGCCAACCCCCCAGATGGCTAAAAGCCACCCCCGAAAGGGATAAGCCTCGTATCCGCCGTCTCCTACCAGCCAAACCTGTGTTACCCCCGTTTTCGAGGATGCTGAGCATGATGGTGATGCCGAGATCCGTCCTCGACCCCTGCTGAGCGAAGAGAGGTCGCGATATTTTTTTCATGGTCAGCATTCTAGAAAATGGGGTATCTCGGGTTTAGATGAGAGAAGACGGTGAGAGAAGACGGCCTATCTGCGGTTTACCCCTCTCAGGGGTGGTTTTTGGCCGTTTGAAGGGTTGGCGGAGGGTCGAGGAGGGGTCGCGACGTCACCATATTGCTCAGCATCCTCGAAAACTCGAAAACGTGGAGTAACATGGGTATAGCCCAGAGAAGACGGCCTATCTGCGGTTTACCCCCTTCGGGGGTGGTTTTTGGCCGTTTGGGGTGTTGGCGGAGACCGAGGAGGTTTCTCTACACCACCATCGTGCTCAGTATCCTCAAATACAGGGGGTAACACGGATTTAGCCGAGAGAAGAGGGCCTATCCGCAGTTTACCAATTTCGGGGGTAGTTTTTGGCCGTTTGGGGTGACCTCGGAGAGAGATTTAACCACCGCCATCGTGTTCATCATCCTCGAAAACGGGGGGGAGGGGGATATACAGTCTCGTTAGGTTAGAAAATATTCATATTCCTGTCCGACTCACAGAATGCACTAGTTAGAGGAACAAATGTTATGTCAATAAATGTTAAAAGGTGTGTTGTAAAATGTTTATACGATAAGGCAAGAATAATTTCATCTAATAATGAAATATTAAATAACGAGGAAAAATTTATCAAAGAGGTTCTAGTACAAAATCAATATCCTGAAGCCTTTGTTGATAGAGTTTTTTCATAAATGTTGAAAATAGGGACAATCAGGTACGACAAAAACTTGAACGTCATTATACAGCAATAATTCCTTATGTATACGGGCTATCGGAAAAGCTACGCCGTATAGGTGACAAATTTGATGTTAAGACGATATTTCAAACGGGGAACACTTTAAGATTTATTTTAACAAAAACAAAACCGATAAACAGGAAGCAGAATTCAAAAAACTGTATTTACAATATCCCGTGCGAATGTGATAAATGTCATGTGGGTGAGTCATCCAGTCCTTTCAGTGTGAGGTTGGATGAGCACAAGAATTACATTAGAAATATTGAAATTCAGAAATCAAAGATTTGTGAACATACTTGGGAAAACGGACATAGAATAAACTGGGACTCGGCAAAAATTTTAACAAAAGAAGCAGATACCAAAAAAAGAAAAATTAAAGAATCAGCAATAATCTTATTAAATGAAGATAAGTGCGTATCGAATTGTTCTGTAGAGATCTAAAAGAAAATATCATCAGTTCTGTGTTCTGTGTAAGTAGTAAGTATCTATGAAAATAACAAACAGAATCTTAAAGCTGTGTATTTGACATACACAGCAAAATAAGAGTTCTTCCAAAAAAGCTTTGAAAAAGGAAAGAGACTACTTTCCGAAACGTCAGCAAAATACATTATTTCTGTGTTTATTCCGATTTATATTATTTGCAAAACATAACCTCTGACTATTGCTTTGACGTAAACGACACGGGCGCAGAAACTTTTTTCCAATAATTCTATTATTTTATAGATTCGGTGATTTGTTTTTGAAGAGTATAATAATATATGTGGTAGGAAACCCAAATAATAGGAAAGAATATTTTCTGTAATTGAGTTGTTTTGACCTATTGGAAATGTAATAAATAAATAAATGACTAAAGAAACGAAGTCATTAATTTGAACAAAAATGTTGCAAAATTAGTTAAATTAGAGTAGTAGACCATATCAAAATAGCAGTACAATATGTGATAAAAATATTTATTATTGTAATTTGTTTTTTAACCGCCTACTTATACCAACTATCTAAAAATATTCTTCGTACCTGGCCATTTTCCGTTCCCACAGAAACGTACGTCAATGTGTGTACCAACTGTTCAAGCAACCAAGAAATATAACAATAATTTTTGGCACGATCCTGTAATAAAAAGATAGGACTTACCCACAATCAGGCAAATCCTGCGCCACAGATGTAAACAGAAATGTCTAACTGGGACCAAGAAATTGTTTTGAATTTGAAGGCTTGTTGCCGGCTCCCAGATGTCTTCCGTTAAAGGAATGTCCGTGGTCCGGTGCAACTGCATTAATTTTATATACATTTTAAGGTAACTACGTGACGATTTTTCTGAAAAGAAAACTGGATGACCCCCGAGAACATGTGTCGGTTGATTACTTTATTTCGGGGAGCTTGTAAATTTCAAATGATGGTAGTAACACCTTGGGACTGTGTCAAATAGCTTACCTATTGAATAAATAAATTTCGTGTGATAAGGGAAGCAACGAAGTTGTTTTAAATCTACGGTAATGTTTATGACACGGAAATAAATTATGAATAATAGTCTAAAGATGAGTTTTCTCAGGATTTTGTGTTGAAATAATATTTAAAGCAGTATATTTTTATAATTCACTGAATACAGGGTGCACACTGAAGTCCGAAAGTAACGAATACATTCATTTTATACTTAATTTACGATTTTCATGTAAAATTCCCACGCCAAAATAAATTTTAGAGGCCCTTGGATGTCGTACACATACCAAATCCCAATTTAATTTTTTACTCCATTTAATAATAGGGTGAGAGTGGCAACGGGGGTGGTAGAAGGGGCGGCTAATACCAGAAAAATGTTAGAGTCCACTGGTTCTCGTATACACATTAAATCCCAAATTTTTTTACTCCCTTTAATAACGGAGCGGGGTGGCAATGGGAGTGGTAGAGGGGGGTGACTAACGCCAAAAACATTTTTGAGATCTTGACTTTGTCTTGACATGTCCTAAATTGCAATTTTATGGACTCTTACCTGCTTGCTTTGCCTATTTACCTTTATTTATCCAGTTTACCTCCGAACCCTTCAACGGAATTAGATCAAAATATAATCTTGTTCCAGATCTCGTTGTAATACATAAGTTTACCAAATTTCAAGTCAATATCATAAACGGTTCCAGAGTAAACATGCGCACAAAAAAAAGTTACAGACAGACAGACCGACAGACGGGAAATTTTTTTCGCTCAAATTTAAAATCTCGACGTTTCACGACATTTTAAGCCTATTTCAATAAAAAAAATCGGCAGCTACTGGAAGCGGCTGGAACCTCCCCACTCGGTGGATCTTTGAAGCCGAAAAGAGCATTAAATTGTGTGACAAAACGGTACTAAACATAATCCGATCTCGTCCAAAACGTTTTCAGATCTTCTGGGGCACTAAAAATACCCTCAACTTAATGAATTTACAATCATCTATGCGAGTTATTACCTACATTATCGCTCGTTAATTAATATACTACTAGGATACTAACAACTTTAACATCACTTGAAGGACTAAGAAAGTTTAGTTATCCTAAATACTACAGATTTGTAAAGCAACAAACTGAAAATTGGTAAAGTGATAATCTATAATAAATTTACCAACGAAGGTACAGAAAGCATATGATATTGATATTGTTACATCTACCTTTAAAGTTTGTGACAATCCACTAAAAGTTACAAATATGCCCGAAATCTTATTAACATGACATTACACCAACGTTATCGGATGACAAACGATGACAATGACAATCGTCAAAAGTTGCTCATTGCAATCCGATCGTTCGCGGCTGTCTTTGTTAAATGAAACATTAGCATTTCAGTAATTTTACTAGATTTTAGAGGAGTATTTGTAGTTTAATTCTTCGATTTGTCTGTATATATATATATATATATATATAAAAAACGGCACTAAACGTAATCCGCTCTACTTCTAGAGCAGTGCAGAAACTCTCACACGTGAATTGACACGTGATGTGATGAGTTTCACGACGTAACGGCTACCCGCATCGATCATGTCATGCGAAATGCGATCTATGCTTCATATTTGCTTTGTTTTTAATTTTTTTCACGGAAACCAAATCGAAAGGGTGGAACTGTGATATATCGTTGAAATCAAAATTTTAACTGCTTTTCAATGGTTCCATTGCAAATTGAAAGTAATTATAAAATAAACAACTTGTTGCGCCAAAATGGCACTAGATGTAATCCGATCTCAGCCTTTTCAGTTCTTCTGGGGCACTAAAGGAACGCACATGCAAAGTTTCATTCAAATCCGTTCAGTAGTTTCAGCGCTATCGTGCTAACACACTAACACACATACACACACACAGACATTTTTCAAAAACCACTTTTTTGGATTCCTAGGACCTCAAAACGTAAAGATTTGATGTTATCTCAATTTTTGTTTTTGAACCAATTTTAGTAACCTCTCACAATTTTATTGTGGAGAGGTTAATAATAATATTTTCTTTTTGCCTTACTATACTTAAACTGGACGTAGAAGTAATTATTCTTGTTGTGAATGGTAGGTAATACACTCCTAATCAACATACTAAAAATATACGTCTGTACTGTTGCGCATCTGCGGTTTCTTTGGCCACCATCTTGAAAACATATGATATATTTTAAAAAATCATAAGAAACCATGTGTGGTATCAAGTTACAGGAAAATTCATGCTTAAAGGGAATATGGTATAGGTTTAAAAAATAAAAGGAAATAACAAAATGTTGGCCTAAAAACTGAAAGCCTTAGCAGTGTTGAAAAACATCGTTTTATTAATCTAAGCGGCTTAAGAATCCTAGGTAGCTTTCACTTCGCTCACAATTTTTTAAATAATGTTAATAAAAATTAAAATTTGATTATTTAAAGTTAAAATTTCATAGCTATTTTGAGCTATTTTAAGTACTGTTCATAACGATGTAGGTTTAGGTTGCTTGAGCCGATGTTACCACCATATAGTGACACAATCACTTTACAGCAGCATAAGATTATTATTTATTATTTTATGATACTCCTGAATTAATATTATATATACCTAGGCGCCGCTTCGCTTCGCTGGTCATTGGTCGTTCTTGGTTCACTTCACTGCTCATTCGTCGTGTTTGGTTGACCGTGACTTACTGCGGTGCTGGTACTTGGCAATATCAGTTTCCACGTGTTACTAAGTCGATACCCATCCTCTCTGTTAAAGTTGTTCACGTTTTTCAGAATGTCCAGTGATTCTCTAATGATTCGCGGATAATAGCGCGTATTCCTGTCTAATATATTGACGTCCTCGTAGTCTATTTTATGGTTCTCGTTATTATCGACATGCTCTGCTGCTATCGCCAACCTATCCGTGTATCCAAATCTGGTATTTCTCTGGTGTTCATTGATTCTGCACTGGATACTCCGTCCTATTTGTCCGATGTAGCTCTTACCACATGTGCACTTCAACTGGTAAACATCTTTTGATAACAGTTTGGGGACAGGGTCTTTGATTGAGGGAAGCATCTGCTGTATTTTCTTCACTGTTCGAAACCGTACACCTACTTTCTTTTTGAATAATGTAGGCATGCATACTTTGTTGGTTGTTGCTGTTCTTCTTCTGTAGTTCTCCTTTGGTTATTTATTATTCAGTGTATATTGCTTTGACTGTATCCGTTCTTCTCTAAAGCTTGTTGGACATTCTGTAGTTCCTCGGTTTTGTTATCGTCGTCGCATATTGTGTTGGCTCTACCAGATTTGGATACACGGATAGGTAGGCGATAGCAGATCATGTCCATAATAACGAGAACCATAAAATCGACAACGAGGACGTCAATATATTAAACAGGAATACGCGCTATTATCCGCAAATCATTAGAGAATCACTGGAAATTATGAAAAACGTGAACAACTTTAACAGAGGAGATGGGTATCGACTTAGTAACACGTGGAGACTGGTATTGTCAAGTATCAGCACCGTAGTAAGTCACGGTCAACCAAACACGACGAATGAGCAGCGAAACGGACCAGGCACGACCAATGACCAGAGAAGCGGCGCCTAGGTATATAACGAGGAGTGTAACACAACAAATTCAGTCTTTAGATTCCTACTATGGTCAAATAATGAAGAAGGTAGAGTGGATATTCCGTAATTGAAAAACTTCCTAGCATCATGAGCAATATTATCCAAGTAGAAACAAGCATCCTCTGTGGCAAAACACGCAAATCTACATGGCGAGTCTCTCCAGCAATAACAATTCCTTTTTTCAATACTTTCATGGTTACTGCTTGGCCTTATTTCAATAAAGTTTGCCGGTAAGTTTATCGTCAATGTTCACTATCCGTAATTCCATTGAAAATATTCCATGAATCATAAATCACTTGAAGAAGGAGTAAATGGATTGTGGTCTATAAAAAATTTTATTATCTTTTTCATATCTTCGAAATCTCTGGCCATCCTTGCATCAGTTAAATCAGTATGTTGTTCACTACCAATTCGTGAAACATTGGTCAGCAAACTCATTGCACATGTTACTTCATCTTTGTAAACATTTTACTTTTAAAAACCAATGTCATATTCTTTTTCAGCATGAAATTTCCTGTAATTTGATACTACACATGATTTTTTATGATTTTTGAAGGTTTTTCAACGTGGCGGCTAAACAAACGCATTTTGCGCGACAGTACGGATGTATATTTTTAGTATCTTGATTAGGAGTGTATTACCTACCATTTACAACAAAAATTTTGAAATTCCTCTATTTTTCTTTTTAGTGAAAAGTATTAGGTACATTTATTCTGTTGTGTTACTAAATTTTATTGTTAACAAAATTTTAACGTGAATCAGTTTAAATCACATGTTCAAACTGGGAGCCAGTTACTTCTTGACACCAACAGATATTGCTAAAATTCTTTCCGCATATTCTATATTGTTTCCCTGGAGATTTGATTGATTTCTGGCCTAGTCTATTTTTTAAATTTTCGACTTTATTTGGTCTGTTGGTTTGGTCCTTGATTTTAAATAATCCCATAAAAAATAATCAAGCGGATTCAAATCGGAAAAATTCTGACCACTCCTCTGTCTACTGATCCATTCGGAAAAAATTGATTGCGATAGGCTCTCTTTTCGAGTGAAAAATGTGATGTAATTTTCGTCCTACTGACGAAATGTTTCTGTCAATATCATTAGAGTTACTGGCTCGCTTGCAAAATTTAATACATAGTATATCGGCTTCATTAAATAACTGAAGAATATCTACAGAAATTCAATAATTTGAAAGTAACTTAGTACAGAAACAAGAAGTATTATACATCAAATGAAAGGTTAATGTTTTGAGCTTCAATTAATAAGTACAAAATTGGGTTTTTGTATCATAAATAATTTGTTAAAATTTCAAAATTTTATTCCCAAAAATCAAATTGGAACGCAACAAATTTCTCTATCGCCCTCTATAGTGACGGAAAATCGGTTCTTTTAGAATTAAAACTTTGAATTTGACTTTTGGATAAAAATGTCTCAACTCTATTCAAATCACATACTATACCCAATGCGGGACGATGTGAATTCTCAATTAGCTTTCTGATTTTTTTCGCTAAACAATTTGTGCTGCCAAGTACTAAGTCTAATTGTCTCCCATTGGTATTTGTAAAAAAGTTATACTGTTTTAAGTTGAGGAAATTTATTACATAAGAGGTCTATTTGCAGTCATCTGGGTGATTCTTCTTTTGAATCCAAACTTTGAAAATACAATGAAAATCTCGACAACTTGTTGACGACGCTACAAGACACAGATATTAAATTGAACGTTAACAAATGTCAACTGACTGGCTATTTCCTTAAATAGTATACAGGGTGTCTCATCAGGAATTGCATCGGTCGATATAGGGAAAAGTACGCAACAGAAAATTTTGGGAGCTACTAACGGCAGTGTGGCCAATCCAACTAAAATAATTACAAGCATCTGGCACTTCCGGTTATACCGAAAATCTATACCAACTTGCTTATTTTAAAAAGAATACTCTATATATTTTAGAGTTTTCGAAAAGATCATGAAATTCTAAGTCAAAAACATGTAGAATAGCTTATGCTTAAACCCAACCGTTTCAGAGATATTTGACATTTTAAACAAAATTTGACAGGTGTAATGAAGAAAGTTATAAAGGTTATTGTAACCTTTATAACTTTCTTCGTGTAAAATATACTCATTTGATTATTGGCATGTAGAAAGAACACGATGAGAGCTGCACTCTACAATTGAATTACATTCAATAATAGTATACCAAGTGTTCATTTCTGACGTTACATTTTGCAAACTTCAAACCGCGAAAACTTATTTAGGTCAAATGAAACAACCTATATTTTTTTACATCAAGTTAGGTAAAGTAAAATTCCTTTTTTTCTGTTATAGCAATGTGGGGTTTTAAGTTACAACTTTTTGAAATGTTTGCTGTAATATTTCGAAATTTTTATACGTGGACTGTATGTAATTTTTTGGTCGTTAATTCTTTTATACCTGGTTTCTAGTGAATTGCCCGTTTACACAGTCGCAAATTAGATAATTTAACAGTAAAAAAAGTGTGAATAATGGTCTTGCACTTACCAAAATTGTAGTAAAAAATCGGGAAATATCCCGACAAACTTTTTTGTAAGGTGTGTGAACTCCAGTGGCACAAAAACTAACCACCGGCCGGGGTATTTAATATAAAAAAATAGGTTTTATGCACCAAGCAGTAATTATAAAGCAGTAGAGTAGGTAAAAAATTGTAGCTTCTAGAAACAATATGTCTGCACTCGTCACTAGCTGCTAATAGACTCTTCTCTCTCTCTCCAGTTTTAGTGGGGACAAAAAAAATCAGAAGGAGAGGGGAGAAATGGATAAAAAGGGCAAGACCAAAATATAGCAAAAAAATATCTAATGAACTTCAGAAATGAGAAAGCACTCGTATCAAATGATACCTTAATGATCGTTGCATATTGTTCTTTCCCCCGAAGTATCCCTACGAAGATATTTGTCCTCGAAGTTGAAGGTTAAAAATCGATTTTAATCATTTTTGGATCAGTATCATATTATTTCAATCTAGTTAGGTCAGTGTATTAGAACCTTGGATAACATTCTTGGGGGCTCGGGGGCAGAACACCGATTGCCTTAATAAGTTGAAAAAAAATTTTAGCCTATTTTATTTTATTTCTAAGGTTATTTTCAAATTTTTGAGCCATTTTTAAGTAAAAAACGTATACTTGTTTGATGTCGGTAATATGAATCGTTTTCGAGATAAATGAACTAACAATGAAATTGCGATTTTCAATCGCACAAATAATAGTAACTTTTAAAAATAAATAAACAAAGACTATTTACTTAGTATTATTTTGTCATATTATGTATGAACTTCCCGTCGATTATTTGAAAAAAAAAAACACAAAAAAAAGGCGCCGCACATGATTGAACGTGTTAATATTAATTTTTTTAAATATTTAAAAAAACAGCTACATCGTCTTATCTAAGTAGATAAGACGATGTAGCTGTTTATGTACAAAATCAAACGAATAATAATGACAGTTTATGGTTGCCATGGATCAAAATATCAGATAATTGGAGTGACATAATTTTTCAGTATTAGCTTAATCCAACATTAACTAATTAATTGGTTGAAATTTGGCTTACACTAACAATGAATACGCAGGTATGCATTTAATGTATGGAATGGCTTCTTGTAATGCCTCGAAAGCACGAAGACTATACACTCGACGGTATCGCCATCGAAGGGCTCCTGATCGGCAAACTTCTGAACGTGTTGATCAACGGCTGAGGGAAACTGGTAAAAAATATTATAATTTTTTTGAAAACTAAAAATCTAAGAATTATGTCTCTACTTAGGTCGATTTGCGCCAAATGACGTAAACAGGGGTGCTCTACGGACAACACGTACTGTTGAAGTACAAGAGAACGTATTGGATGCAGTCGCTGCGAATTCATCTGTCAGTATCAGATCATTACCATTACAAATCAATGTCCCAAAATCGAGAGTTGGAAGAATTTTGAGAGAGCAACTGCTTCATCCGTACCATGACTCGAATTTTCCTAGCTATAATCTAAATAACTGTGATATAAACAATATAACTGAAAATGAAATATTAATAGCAATTAAATCACTAAAGCCTAAGGCAGCCATTGGTGTAGATGGCATACCTGCTTATTTTTTCAAAGCATATGGTGAACTGATCGCGAAACCACTTGCCATGTTATTTAATTTGTGTCTCAAAGAAAAAGTATTTCCCAATAAATTTAAAATGGGACGTATAACTCCTATTCACAAGAGCGGAAACACTAGCTTTATAAACAATTATAGACCCATAACAGTTCTACCATGCCCATCAAAAATACTTGAAAGGGTAATATATAACAGAATGTACTTGCATGTTAGCCCAGTCATAATCAACCATAGTAAATCAACAGTTACCAATTTGTATATATTTAGTGACTCAGTTGCCAACGAGATTAAACATGAATCACAACTTGATGTCATTTATACAGACTTGGCGAAGGCATTTGATAGGGTCAATCACCAAGTACTTATCCTAAAATTAGAATCATTTTCATTTAGCAGAAACACTTTGGACTTTCTTTACTCATATCTAACAGGAAGGACACAGTTTGTAAAATTTAATAGTGATAAATCATGTAACTTTAATCCCACATTAGGAGTCCCATAGGGGTCCATTCTGGGACCTTTGCTTTTTGTATTATTTGTTAATGACATAAACCTTTATATTAAACACTCTAAATTTTTACTGTATGCAGACGATCTAAAATTGTTCCTTAGAGTAGATACTTTGGAAGACTGTAATTTATTACAGAATGACCTAGATGTTCTTGTTGTCTACTGCAGCAAAAGTGACCTTACTCTCAACGAGTCCAAATGTAAAACAGTCAGTTTCACAAGAAAAAAAAATCCTATTATAAATGACTACAAGATCAATAACACGACGTTAGATCGTGTCTGTGAGATAAAAGATCTAGGTGTCAAGTTTACTAGTAACTTTAGCTTCAACAGTCATGTATTAGAATTAATATCCGAGTGTTACAGAAAGCTTAGTTTTATTACTAGATCTAGTAAAGAGTTTAACTATGATACCTGTATATTATTATTCAATTCATATGTCCGTTCTAAACTAGAGTATGGGGCTATAATATGGAATCCAAAAACTATTTTATATTCTGATATGCTAGAAAAAATCCAAAAAAGACTACTGAGAACCCTATTCTTTAGAAAACATAATTCATGGCCATTATTTATATCTTACACAACGCAACTACTAGATTTTAATATTAACTCACTTCAGAATAGAAGAAATAACTCTGAGATATTGTTTATATTTAACGTTTTTAATAAGATTAATGATCCTATATTTTTCCTCCATACTACTGTTTCTTAGTTTTAGCCTGTAGTATACACACTACTAAAACCCTGTACACCATGTAAGTGGAATATTGTATTCTGTATGATGTACAGTATAAATAAAGTTCTAATTAATTAATATACAGAAAGTACATGCCATTAGCCCAGATAACTTTCCCGCTAGGGTGCAATTTTCGCGGTGGCTTATACAGAAATATGAACAAAACCATGCCTTCATTCGATCGGTTTTGTATACGGATGAAGCGAGCTTTGGAAGAAATGGAATCATTAACTCCCACAACTTACACGTTTGGAGCGAGGAAAACCCACATGCCACAATTCAAACGCGCCATCAAAGGCAATTTCATATTAATGTTTGGGCGGGAATTATTGGCCGGTACTTGTTGGGCCCATTCGTATTACCAAATCGATTGAATAGGCAACTTTATCTTGAATTTCTCCAACAGCAGTTACCACAACTTTTAGAAGATCTTGACATTGCATCTCGAGAGAACATGTGGTTTATGCATGATGGGGCGCCCCCGCATTTTAGTCTTATGGTGAGGGGTCATTTGAATAGAGTATATCCAAACCGGTGGATAGGTCGGGATGGACCTGTTCCTTGGCCACCCCGATTACCCGATTTAAATCCCCTGTGGGAGCATTCAAAGAGTCTCGTATATGCTACACCAGTAGAGACAAGAGAAGAATTATACGAGAGAATTATGTACCATTCATATGCAATTAGAGAAAATGAAGGAATGTTGGGGCGAGTCCAGCAATCGTCAGTTCGTCGTGAACAAGTATGCATTAAAGAAGGAGGTGCTTATATTGAGCATTTGTTATGAAATTTCATAAATCTTCATTTTCCCATGTCCCTAATTAGTTTTCTACAGTAAGATTTCAAATTTTGTGTTTTGTGTGTTCAAGACTTTTTGTTTTTATAAGTTTAGGTAAGTACTTACTACCTCATAGAGAAATAAATGTGGTTTTGTACATAATCCTCGTGTTTATTTAGTTTTAAAAAATTACTATTATTTGTGCGATTGAAAATCGCAATTTTATCGTTAAGTGCATTTATCTCGAAAACGGTTCATATTACCGACATCAAACAAATATACGTTTTTTACGTAAAAATGGCTCAAAAATTTGAAAATAACCTTAGAAATAAAAGAAAATAGGCTGAATTTTTTTTTTAACTTATTAAAATAATGGGTGCTCTGCCCCTGAGCCCCCAACAATGTTATCCAAGGTTCTAATACACTGACCTAACTGGATTGAAATAATATGGTACTGGTCCAAAATGATTAAAATCGATTGAACAATAAAAAAGGTATCGCGAAATATCGATATTTAATCTTCAACTTCAAGAGCGAATATCTTCGTAGGGGTACCTCGGGGGAAAGAAAAATATATGAACTTGTGACCTTATTTTCACTAGTTCTACCTAAATCCGAGAGATTGCCCACCATTTTCGGGACACCATGTATAAAAGAAAAATGGGAATCGAACATTTGCAATTTTCTTAGAAATTCAAGAATTGTTAGTAAAATTTTTTATCAAATTAGCCATAATTAGAAACAATCAGTAATGTGAGCTATTCTCTTATCTCAAAAAATGCCAGAATGTGTGTTAAATTACACCCACGAAGACTTTTTAAATTTGTTTGTGCTATGTGCGTGCTTCTCCGTATATAGATCGATGCAGTTCCTGCTGATACACCCTGTATATACACACAAAACAAAATTATATTTTGCGATTTGTTTAGGGTAATTCTCGATTTGATATGATTACAATGTTATTATCACAAAAGTATTTTTTGAATACCAACAAATGAACCTTTCATTCACATTATGTGGAACACTTGGCATCGGTTACTAAGAAAACAGCTTTACATCGTTCTCTTTGATTTTATTATGTTTTGACGGAATTCTGTGTCACCTTTAGCGCAAAAGAGCCCCGTTGACATATTCTTTATTAGATCGTTGAAATAAGATTGTCACTGCATTTTAATATATGAACAACAAGTGTGTAATATTGGTCCTAGTGAGCATAATGACAGGATGTGCGCCTCCCAGAACTGCCACGATGAGACGGTCGGGATAAACCTCAGCTGTTCCGGCCTGTACGCACACCGTGCCTCGTCCATTCTGCTGCAAAATTCATCCATTATAAATCCCTTTGCGGCTTTACATGGCAGTTGGCCCTGACACCCTTGTGATTGTCGCATGTCTGACGTTAAACAGGTTGAGTTAAGTTTCATTCATGGGATTTACCCGTCATATTTGCTGGTCTTGTCTATTTTAGAGGGTGGCACTTGAATATTTGTAGGGATCCGACTCTTAGCTTTATATACATACACAGTGTCCCGAAAATAGCAGTAATTTCTACGACAAAAACTATGGACAAAATTCTCTATAAACATTGGTAAAAGAAAACCACCTAAGGGAGGTATGGCCTCATAAATGTGGCCTCCAAAAATTATTTTTATTAACTAGCTACCTTTCTCTCAAGAAGGTCAACGTGACATAATAAATATATTTTTTTTTGCAGATACCTAAAACTGTCTATATGAATTTTGGCAATTTTCAATAACGATTTTAAAAATCTTCTAATAATGTACATACCTACACTGTTTAGTTAGTTTTCTTGGCATATTTTTAATGTTTCGAGAATTGAGAGTTTCACAATGAATCCATTTGACAAATATTACATGGGCAACTTTAATTTTGCGTGAAAAGATTTGATTTTACTGTCTGTTGTTAGAATTTGTCACAGCGATAATATTATATAGTTTGCCAATAGTAAAAACGTCAAAATGCCGACAAACATTAAAGAACGAAATTGAAAGGAGGTGGGTTGCCTATCATCTGGTCGAAAAAAAAAATTTTCATATCTTATACTTTTTATTATAACAGAGAAACCATTTACAGGGCAACACTATATGAATATAGAATGAAAATACAAGTACAATACAAATATAAAATACAATGTAAGTATAAATAGGTCATACAAATATAAAACTAAACTAATATCTAAGTCTAAAGACTAAATCTTAGCTGAGTGAGAATATTCTCGAGCAGTTTTTAGCAAAAATGATAGAGTACAATTATTTATATCGCAATGGATTGATATATTATGAAACTAGGATGATAACAAGATTATTGGTGATTTATTTAATATATTCGTCTTAGGTACAGAGCATCTAAAAGTTTAGTTTTGCCTGGTATTAAGTCGAGGAATATGAACTGTTATTTGTGAAAATATAGTAGGACAATCAATGTTGTATGCAATAATTTAAACAGAAAACTTAGTTAATACAAAATTCTGCGATGTTTTAATGACTCCATATTAAACATACCTAGCAGCAACTCTTGACTAAAGCCTCTCTCAGGATACACCCTGTTGCACTTGAAATACAAAAACTTCAAGAATTTCCTTTGTACGGTTTCCAACATCATTGAGTGAGAATTATAAATGGGGCAAAAAAAATTAGACAACAATACTATAATTTTAATCGAACTAACGAGTAACATAATGTCTTTAAAGCTAATTCGTTGGTAAATGATCTATAATTCCGTATTATGAAACTTATAGTCTTAACTGAGTTTATCGTTACTGTATCGATATGTTCAACGAAGGATAGATCAAAGTTAAAAATAATTCCTAAGTCCTTAATTGACTCACATCTTTAAGTTCATCAATATTTACATTATAACCATATAGATAAGGGCATCTCTTGCGTGAGTAAGTTACGACTTTCCTCTTGGAAAATTTATTAACACTACACATTCTACTCTTTATTGAGCTGAAGCTGGAGTACCTGGCAGTCATCAGGTTCTGAAATGACGCTAAATATTTTTCAGGTCATCAGCATACAGCAGTTGATCACATTCGATTCATTGAGTCAGATCATTGATAAATATTTAAAAAAGCAGCGGTCCGGGATTTGGCCCTTGTGGTACTCCAGATGAACAACATACAGATTAGACTTGTGAGCATTATAAGCTACAAATTGCAGTCCATTTGTTAGATATGAGCTAAATAACGCCAACAGTGACGTACTGACATCAAAGATCTCAAGTATAGCAATGAGAATAGAATAGTCTATGCGGTCAAAAGCCTTCGAGAAATCTGTATATATCACATCAACTTGCTCCTGGCAATCTAATGTATTAGATATGAATTGAGTTACAATGAGTCATAGTAGATTTTTTGCTCATGAATCCATGTTGTGATACAGATATGCAGTTTCTTATTGAAGGATATATGTGGTCGTATATGCACATCTCGAAAACTTTCGCAAAATTAGAAATTATAAAATAGGCCTATAGTTATCTAAGAAGTTTATATTACCATTTTTTTTTAATTAACACAGGACAAACTCTAGTTAGTTTCCGACACCAACTCTAGAACTAAAAATCTCAGGATTTGATCATGGCCAGGTGTCATTTTATTTTTTTATTTATATATGGCTTCAATAACTTCATTCTTATTGAAAAAATCCATATCTCATGCAAGTATTTGATACACAATCACTACTGTCATTATTGTGAGCTGAGGGGTCACTCGGCAAATAAAACTACTAAAGTAATCCCGAACACTATTAACAATTGACTGCGGATCTTTGTAAGAATTATTTATCATTGAGAGATATTTTTCCGGAAATACGAGACGTTCCTTTTTTATTTCTTATATATAACCAAAAATATTTTGAAGCATTATTTACATTTTACTCGACTCTTTCTATGTATATTTTATAGGCATTATTTATTTGAGATTTAATTAAAGTTCGCAATCTCTTAAAGTCCTGAAAGTACTGTCCATTCTTATATTTATTATATTTGTTGCGATACTTCTCTTTTAACCTAATATTATTAATTATTTCTGACGTAACCAAACGGGAAATTTTGTCTTTTTATTAGTCTAACATGAATATCAATAATTGAGTATAACTTATCGTAAAAAAATTCATAGGCCGTGTTAACGTCAGTAACATTATATAATAAAGACCAATCTGTGTTGCTAAGGGCTTCATATAATGCAAGATAACTGGCTTTTTTAAAATTATATGTTCCCTTCAAAATATAGTTCGGAAAATTTGATGATATTTGTAGCGAGATATTTAATACAGGATGATGATGTGATGATGAAGTCTTCTTTTATTAAAGATACACCGTCGTGAAGTATTTTAACATTACAATTCGTTATGACTAAATCTAATAAGCGCCCATAAACATTTGAAATATTATTTAATTGTTCTGTCCCAGAAAAAGATATAAAATTATGCATCAATTGAGATTTTGCATCATGTATCTGTTCATTATTAAAACAATTAATGTGGAAATCTCCAAGAATTAATAGATTTGAACTTACGCTAACAGTTTGATCTAAAATGTCTAAAAATAGTTCAAAATCAGCATTGGAAAAATTTTGCGGAATGTAAACAACATATACATGTAAACAAAAAACCCATTTAAAGTGCACTTACAGCCGACAATGTCAACACCTGGCAAGTGTCTTCCAAGTGAGTCATATTAATTCTTTCCGCACAAACTTCACTTTTGACTGCTAGTAATGCTAGTAATGCTTTAATTGATTTAACCAAGGGCCTTTTCTTCATACGGCGAATGCCGGTTTTCTTAGTGTATTGCAAAGGATGATGCAGGGTGTCTAGGCAGGAGCGTGCCTTTGAGGGATATGCTCCTTGAGTAGCTTGAAAAAAGAAAACTATGACTCGTTGAAAAAAATAGGACACTTCATAAGTAATGCCTTTTATTTAAAAATGATCGAAAATTTGACACAAGTAATAACTAAATGTACTGCAGGAATTCAAAACTGCAAACCGCGACTTTAATAATGCAATGGAGCATGAGTAATTTACATATTCCTCAGTACATGAGGCTTATGACTAATTTCAATTGTATCATTAAAAATTCTCTATTATTGACTTTTTCTGCATGATCAAGAACTTTATGCCTCCCTGAAGGCAATGATCTAGGAGGGTTAATTCTGGTTACCGTGCTGACCAGGCCCCTTGGCAGATTCAGCGGTTTTCTTACCTCTTGAAAATATATTGCTCCTGGGTTTGTTGATGGAACATCTTTTAGAAGAATTAGTAAAACAGAAAACATATATCCAAAATTTCTACTGATGCCGCACCATACGTTTACAGAAAACCTACAAAACAAACAGTAACAAATTATGATAGTGTGTAGCAATCCTTTTGGTCAGCACTTTAAAGTTTAATCAAGTTTATTGGATAATTTGCAGGTGGTTAGCGGCCATTCTTTAGGTACGTTAAACATCGATCCTTTTAGATGAAATGATATTTTTAGAATAAGTAGAAATGTTTATTAAGATAGGAAGAGTGACTCCTAGCTGAAAAAATTCAAAACAGATTTTTCTTATTGCGAATCATGGCCAGGAAAACAGTATATTTTTAGTAGATGAAATTATAAATCGGAATAGAATCTTTTGTCACTTTAAATTTAAAAACTTTGATTTCTCAGATATTGGGTGAAACAAATGACTTCAATATACCACTCTGTATATAGTACTGATTTAGCTTTACCGTCATTACAATTAAATAAATATTACCCCTTTCTTGCCGAATGGAATTGATGAGTAAATTATATAGTTAGCTAGAATGGCAATTTACGGCAGATAAATAATTCAAAATAAATGATGTTACGACTGTCGACTATATTTTGCAAGCAAGTAAAATACATCCACTGCCTACAGTGTGGCCAATTTGTGTTGGAGTATCCCTGTAAAATCTTTATTTAGGGTGTGATTTTCACTGTTTTTTTTTGTAGAGTTTGTTAAACTACATTTTTGGAGTAAAAAGCGGCAGACTCCTACAAAATTCAAAGCCTACTACGTCAGCCTTTAGAAGTAAAGCTTTACTAATTCATATTAGCGATTTTTTTTTAGAAAAACTATGTACGCCACTGGGTTCACCACCACTCAGAATGGGCCTGTACTAAATTTTGTCGACATTTTTTAAATAATAACGTTTTTGTAGACATTATTAAAGACACACAATACATCATTTTCATAAATTTATTCTAAACGTTATCCATGAGAAAAAATGAAAAAAAAAAGGAAAAAAAAGCTTTTATTTAAATGCTCTGAAAAGTAGACAATAAACTATGAAGTAAATCAAACCCATCATTTTGTTACATTATATAATTTTTTTTATGATATAAAAACTTGTAGCGAAATTTTCCTGTGTAAAGGAGATTGCTCGCGACAAGCTTTCACATCGTACAAAAAATTATATAATATAACAAAATGATTGGTTTGAATTTTTCCATAGCATGCTACTGATCTCTGTTTTTCCAAAATGAAATGAATAAAAACATGTTATGCTATAAAATTGTGTTTTTCTGGTACTAATGAGGATAATATACTATATAATAATAATTTCAATAAAGAATTTACAATACAATACTTAATTCAGTTAAAATAATACAATAAACTAGATAGGGCTCCGTAAGAAAAAAATTTTTTTTTCTTGTGCGGAGTATGACAAGTCTTTAATAATAAATCTTAAAACTATGAAATGTGAAATAGAGGAATACAATTAAAATTATATCGTTTCGCAAGATCCGTAAGATAAATTCTTGAGCGGACAAACGATGATAAACAATGGGGTGCGGAGAAGTTGTAACAAAATAGATACATAAATAGTGAAATATTTGTTATGTATTCTTATAATTTAATATTATGGAAGAGATAAAATAAAATATTCAATACATTACAAATTACACGGACACAACCATGTATACATATATACACATATACACGTACACACATACATACATATACATACACATATATATATACACACATACACACACATATACATACACATGGGCGGCCATATAAATGCAAAGATACACAGAACAGAAATTGTATCATTTGGTATTGTTATGGGTACATGGTAAGAGTATAAGGTATAGCCCGCCACAGCGACATAGCGGGTGCAAAACCCGCCGTCATCCCTCATCTAGCGAGAAGGATAAAAGAGGCCGACAGCTCCCACACCCACCACATCGATGCGGAGAACCATAGATACACTTACTGCTCATATTATTTACACTCAATCAAATCACGAATTTTGTGGCGAGGTATAGAATGTGTGAAATTTTTAATTTGTTTTTTAAAAGCGTATTTAGATCTTATGTTTCGTATCTCATCTTGTAACTTGTTATATATTCGTGATCCTAAATAATCGAACCATTTTTGCCCAACAGCTTTGTAATAAATGGTGTTAAGTATGCTAAATTTTTTTTTCTAGTATCATATACATGCTCATTTAATGTTAGAGTCGCCTGCTTCAAATGCAGTCTAATACTTGCATGGACAAAGAACAGCTGTCGTGGATCCAGTATATGAGAATCTTTATATAGGGCATCTGAAGGATGAGTGGGTTTTTTTAAACATTATTTTTAGAAGCCTTTTTTGTACGATTATTAAATTATTCAAAACGTTTTTCCAACACCATCCCATCCTAATATACCATATATAATATGACACTCAGCTAAGGAATAATACAAAGTTTTTAGCTGTTTTATGTCCAGTATATCTTTTAATAGTTTGAACTTATATATTAAACATTGGATTTTCTTGATGACATAGTTTACATGAATGTCCCATTTAAGATGAGGGTCGATCATTATTCCCAAATATTTTACTTGTGTGGCCGCGTGTATTGTAAACATATTTGCAATGTTGAGATTTTCGAAATGTGGCAATGTTGTCTTACTGCATGTGATTAATAAGTACACTGTTTTGTCGAAGTTGATTGTAAGCAATTTATGATCGAACCAGTCTTTTTTATTTTTGATATTCCACTCTACTTTCATCTTTAAGGAATCCCAGTCGTTATCACTGCAGAATATCGCGGTATCATCAGCATAAGTGATTATAGTGCCACAACTTTGAATGGAGAATAAGCCATTTAGACATATATTAAATAATATGGGTCCTAATACTATTCCTTGTGGAACCCCATACTCGATATCTTTACTTTCACTGAATATATAGTTTATTTTGACGTATGGACTTCTGTTAGAGATATAACTTTTAAATAATTCCAGAGGTTTGCCTCGAATTCCTAGCTCTTCCAGAGATTCCACAAGCAAAGTATGATTTACCGTATCAAAGACCTTTGACAAGTCTATGCAGACACACAGGGATGGCTTACCAACGTCCAAAGCAGAGTACATTGATGATGTAAGGTGTAATATGGCATCTTGAGTTGATATGCCTTCTCGGAATCCATACTGTTTGTCAGATATTAGATTATATTTATTAATATACTCACATAATTTTTTTTTTATAATTTTTTCACAAATTTTGGTATAGTTGGTTATCAAAAATATAGGTCTGTAATTGCTCACGATCATACGATCTCCGCTTTTATGTATTGGATGAACAACAGATGTTTTAAATGCAGACGGGCAATAACTTATTTCCATACATTTATTTATTATGTACGCCAATGGTGCTGAAACTATCAAGAAAATATTCTTTAAAGTCTCTGCCTTCAATCCATCTATGCCTGGCGCCTTGTTATTTTTTAGTGAGAGAATTATTTCACTTACTTCTATAGCACTGGTGGTAGTTAAAAAAATTGAGTTCATTGTGTTTATTTTTTTTCGTTTATAATTAGGATTCAATTTAATTTTATTTGCTAGGTCAACGCTAGTTTTAATAAATTTGTTATTAAATATGTTAGATATATTTTTTATGTTTTCAATTCTTTCACCACCATCAGTGCTAATAGAACTGAAATTTATAGCCTTTTTTGTACTTGAGCAGATTTCCTTAACTGTAGACCATAAGTTTTTTGCATTGTTTTTGTTCTGATCAATTTTGTCTTTGTAATAACTGATTTTTACTTTTCTTATTAATGACGTAATCATATTTCTATACTTTTTATAATTTGTTTTCAGTATTTCGTTATTTGGATCCTTCAAAACCTTCTCATACATTTTGTCTCTTTTATTAATTGAATTAATGAGACCGTTGGTGATCCAATTTTTTCGTTTTTTGTTTTTAATTTTAACAATCGTGGTACACTTATTAATATGATCATTAATTATATCGTTAAAGGTATTTGTTGCAGATTCCGGATCATCCATTTGGTATATGCAGTTCCAGCCAACTAGATTCAAAAGATCTTTTAATTTGTCACAGTTAATAGTTTTCCTAACATTATTACTTTCATTACATTGTGATGTATTCGTACGTTTAAATACTATTTGTAATATAATTATGTAGTGGTCGGTTAAAGTGGTTTTAACTATGACAGGTAATAATAATTCTGGGTCTAGAACAGTTTTTATAAATATGTGATCTATGCAAGATCTACTAAGATCTCTGCATCTTGTGTAGTCATTGATTGTTGATATAAAGCCATATTCATACATGGTGTTAAGATATTCTAACGAGATATCAGTGTTTTTGAGGATATCAATATTGATATCTCCTACAAAGATAGAATAGTCGATACTGAATCAAAAAAGAGAATGTTAAGCAAAGATAAGATTAGAGTACGATTCAAATTTTAACTTATTGTTGTAACTATTGAACTCCATAGCGTGTTACAAATTTTATGGAAAAAACACGTCCAAAGTGTTACACCCTTAAATGTTTTCTTAAAATGTTTTCTTGACTGCCTCTTCAGTTACCGAAGTAACCCCCTGGAAGTTCTCAAGGATCCTGTACTAGGCAAAGAGAGACCCTACAGTTTAATGTGGACTCTGAACCACTCTTGGGGCAATTTTTTTAATGAAAAATTGTTTCGCCTTGTAGGAATCGAACCCACTTCGCTAGGAAACTCAGTTTGCTAGCCAGACGCTTTAGCAGACTGAGTTACCATCCCCTGCAATGAATAAAACAAAATTTCATTGAAAAACAATAGAACATTCACATTCTTGAATAAAAAAACTATCATACAAAAAAAATCATCAAAATTGGACCAGACGTCTAGACATAAATTAACTTCAAACTTTTGGTTATTTTTTGGTGGTGCGTTAATTTCTTGGAGAGGTGTATAATAGATATTTATTTTATGTTTTATTCAAAACTATTGTGTGCGAAAATTATGTCACTCAAAAAATTGCAATACGTTAGTACAAAAATTCGAAAATCTTGGCATTGTAGGAGTTTTTTGCGAATAACAAATTTTACGCTCCTCCGAGTTTATTGATTTTCTTGGCATGAAGATATTTTATTTTTAATTTTTTAACCTCTTCTCTCTCATTTAACACTAATATCTGGAAACTTTTTCAAACCTGATTAAAAGACAAATATTAAAGTGTAAATTTGTGTAATCGAAAAGATAAACATGCTTCAAGTCTCTTTCATTCCAGAATTCATCCCTAAATTATTCTGTGCTGATAAGGAGCGATTATTGCGAAACATAAGTTTTTAATTTCTGTACATAGCATGATTCCCAGTTTTGTTTTGACCTTAGTTGCAAAAACTAGTGGCGTATTTACGTTTTCTCTAGCCGTCTAGGGGCTCAACTGGGAAAAGATACAACCGACGATGGCGATTTAATTTAGTATACAGCAAATTAACTAAAAATAATCTTTATTATTTCAACATAAGATACCTATAAATAATTAAATTAGAATAAACTATACAATTTTAAAACTAAATATAAATTTAAAAACGTAAGGAGACGTTCAGGTTATAATTTAAAAATGCAACGTTAAAAATGAAGAACGAGTAAGAAACTAAACTAAAGAAGAAAATTCAAGCTTCAATGAACAAATATTAGATATGAATAGATACAGAAGATACAGTTCAACTGTTCCTGGAAAGATAATATTTTGTACAAATCTATAAATAACTCTATTTAATATAAGTTACTTAGAAAATTTTCAGGATAATGTATTCAGATCCAAAAATAAAGTATGAACTTTTCGCGGCTTTCTTATGTCCCACCTAAAATGTACGGTATATGGCTCAAACTGATTTATTTCTGTAGGACTACAAAAATTATACCTTTTCAAGCGGTATCATATGACCCCCTACAAATTTAACATGGGCTTGTGGTCTATTAAGAAATGATCATTGTTTATTATATGCATATCCGTATATCCCACACGCAGACGATATTAGTCACTTTATTAAGCTTTTTTCACAAAATTAGTAATCGCATGAAACGCGACACCGGTTGTTACTCATTGAACAAATAGTTTTTCAGGATATATTATTGACGTCAACAGTGGTCCGGAAACGTTTATATCCCGCGGGAACCCACCGCGTCGTCTCCGGCTACCGTTTCACAATTCTTTCAGCATTCAGCTGTCTCAGAAGTCAACTGGCGCCATTGTTGTGAGCTTCTAGACGGTCATTCATTTTGTTGTCAGTAACTTCATTCATTAAGAATTAAAAGCTGTTAAATTTATTTGAGTATATCAATAACAAGTACAAATCAAATCCAAATAAACAGTTTTTATTACAGTTTTCTTGTGGAGTAATGCGGTAACCGAGATTTGAATGAATTTATTTTAATTTTGATCCAGTATTCCCATGCATTAGCAGTAATATTTATAATACATTAGAAAAACTGATTCCTGTGAATTTATGATATCTACCTCATTTAATATTGAACGTTTTTTCTGCTGTGCTTAATTCACTTTGATTTCCATTAAAAACAGTACTATAATAAAACTTGCTTTTGAAGAGATATATAGTCATAGTAAATTAGCAATTAAAATGGCAAATAGGAGAAATAATTTATAAAGTTTTAAAAATTTGGGTGCAGACTCTTAATAGACATCCAAATACAGATCAAAAGAGTTCCCACCTCTCAGGAGGGTGCTTCATCCCTTTTTGCTTCAGAAACCACCCTCTAGTGTGACCTCGCGCTAGTTTTTTTAATTTTTCTCAAAAACTGTTACTCTAACGAGGAAAACGAATAGAACTTAAAATAGTTGTTATAAAATTATACATCATTTATGTCCTATATATTTTTTTCTTATATACAGCCCTAATCTCACAAATGACGGTTGAAATTGGTTAATGCTGGTAAAGATAAGACAAATGACCTATATGACATTTTTAACTGTATTACAGAACGTCCTATTACTCCCGGTGAACGTGCATCTAGTAGATGGGGGTAATTTAATTCATCGAGTGATTTGGCCGAAACAAGATACATTTGCAGACATACACCGCTTACATTAATTTCATTAAAAAACGGCGCGGCCAGAGAGTAATCGTAGTATTTGACGGTTATTCTGAAGATAAGGAGACTACAAAAGGAATTGAACGACAACAAAGACTTTTAAACCGAATATATGCTGAAATAATTTCCAACGAAAAGACGCCTGTTCCTGAGTCACAGAAAAATTTGCTGAACAATTTGGCGAATAAAGAACGTTTGATTAACCAACTGATGGAAAATTTGGAATATGCCGGTATCCAAGCTCTCTCTGCAACAGATGATGCCGATGTTCTAATTGTCCAAACTATTATTAAGGAAGCCTATAATAATCCCACGGTAGTTGCCGTGGAACAGGATGTTGACCTTTTCATTCTCATAATTGCTCTTTTTTGTCCTCTTGATAAAGACATTCGATTTTTAAGAGATATTCAAGGAAACATCAAGGAAAGGGCATATAGTTCTCTCGATTTGCAGAATTCGGAAGTCCTTCTTAACTGTAAAAGAAATATATTATTTGCTCACGCATTCAGTGGATGCGATACTACAACAGTATTTTTTGGCAAAGGAAAAGCACAAACTGTAAACTTCCGTCATCGTGTTCAGCATCCTCAAAAACGGGGGGAAGACATAGTCTCGTTAGGCTAGGAAAAATAAATATTCCTATCCGACTTACAGAATGCGCTAAAAAGGACATATTTCAAAACAAAAAATTTTAATATTAAAATCA
The DNA here is from genome assembly GCA_963675555.1 of Leptura quadrifasciata. Taxonomy (NCBI): domain Eukaryota; kingdom Metazoa; phylum Arthropoda; class Insecta; order Coleoptera; family Cerambycidae; genus Leptura; species Leptura quadrifasciata. Next base: position 13,644,296 of record OY776676.1, read on the forward strand.
GAGCCTTTAGTTGATTTCTTATTGCTTGGGATAATTTGTCTTGTAAGTGTAAAGATGGATTATTATAAACATACCCAGATAAATAAAGAAAATAAGAGCGAAAAATTTCATGTTTAGCCTTATTTTATGTAAAAGACTAGAAATGGCCTACGGCCATTTCTAGCTCTTGCAGAGGCATTCGCGCTTCGCGCTCATAGTGGCGCCTGCGGCGCCACGCGGGGATGCTCCCTCCGGTCGCATCCCCGCAGTTGAGGACGCATGAAAGTCGGAGATATGTTCAAAATTCTAGGATCGGTCCTCGGATTAGCCTCAAAATTCTAAGGAATTGTTCCTGAATGTGCCTCAATATTAATCATTATTATTATCAATATCAGAATTAAAATCAATATCAAAATCGACATGAAAGGATGTCGAAATGAACATGAAAGAATATCAAAATCAACATCAAATTCAGTATCAAAGTCAATATTAAAATCAATATCAAAGTCAATATTCAGTATTTCATTTTTCAGCATTTCATTTTTCAGGATTTCATTTTTCAGTTTTTTATTTTTCAGTTTTTCATTTTTCAGTACCTATTTCATTTTGCAGCATTTCATTTTTCAGTTTTTCATTTTTCAATATTAACCGAACATATATTTTAAGTTCGTATACGTTATAAAATATTGAAACGACATTCCCCGAATCGTTCGAGGCACGAATTCATGAAAGAAATATCGATCGATAAAATGTAATGAAAGATGAGGAAAATCTATTTAAATTTTTTTCTACTCCCTTGCGTAAATTTGCCGTTTGCCGAACAGTCTATAGAATGGATATGAAATCAGTCAATCACAGCTAATCTTCCGAAAAAACAGTATATCACTGAAAATATTTTTTAAATCATTATACAGACAAAATTTTAGATGTACGGCAAAAAAAAGGAGCTGTGGGTGAGGATGGAACCAATTACCAATTAAAAACTTTTTTTATTGTTTTATAAGTACAATTCATTCTATTTATATTGATTTTTCCCTGAGCTAACGTTTTTATAAACCTGCACAATGTGCATACAAAAACTAATTATCCTGTTCTAAAATAGGTAGTTCCTCATAGATTCAGCTTGGCTGGTGGTAGCCGAAATCAATATGCTTTAGATTTATTTATTGTTGTTTTAATTTATCATTTTATTGTGTAGGAAAATTTATTAAAACCTACTTAAATTAATCATTAGTTCTAAAAATAAATAAGGGTATTCTATCTGTTATATACATAATAAGGTTAAAAATTTAAAAGACAGAAATAAAGATGAATCTTCAATTAAGATAAAATGTACGGCAAAAAAAAAAAAGAAGCTGCTGTGGGTGAGGATGGAACCGCGGACCTGCCGCTTCCAAGCGTCGACTATAACCGTCCGACTACCGCGTCGCCTTTCCAAAATGTTTCACGTACATCATGAGATTCAGAAGGAATTATTTGACGGCAACAAAATATTCCGTTTTACTATAAAGTAGCATTTTCTAAAGACCACAACTTTCTTAATATTTATAGTAGAGAAATGAAATTCTGCATAGCGGTAGATAATTTATTTAGCTTTATTTTCGTTAGGTACGAACATTTTCGCCGAAAACGGCCTATTTGCCGAGATATTCGGCTTTTAACGAAAACGCTACGTATTTTGGCCACCCGACGTCGTTTCCTTCAAAACGCTCTAGCTCGAAAACGGTTCGTCGAAGGTGATATCTGAAAAATGGAAACGATTCCTCATTAAACATCCTTGTTCTTTGGGAGTTTTTATTTTTAAGAAATTTCCAGCGGTTTAGAAGTTATTCAAGGAAAACCGAAAGTGTGCGTATTTCGCCAGAATCGTGAAAAACCACCAAACACGCAATTTTTAAACGCTCATATCTGGCGAAAAACACCTCGCAGACGGCCGTACGATGTCGATACGGAAAGTACATGAATGGCAATGAAAGCAAATCGTAAATCCCACCGGCATAATCGAACTATAAGGCCGCCAGGAACGAAACAAAATCGGAAATTTTTGACGTTTACCAAAATAAGCGGGCGCCTACGTCATCAAAAAAGAGCGACGCAAATTCATTTTGTGGGTCGTAAAAGCGTGTAGGGAAAGAGATGGCCGACATTATTAGCCTAATTAAAAATATCAACCCCGAAAGGCACGCGTCGCCAATACGAACTTGGGACGTAGTTCGGCCTCCCGCTTCCGCTCGTCCCGCTCCCGACCTCGGGCTCTGCCGCAAACCGGAGAATATGCGCCAGCAAAATTGCAAAATGCAAGGGGCTCGCACCAACACGATTTTAATATATATTGATCATTTGTGTATCTCAAATTTCGATCTTGGATAACATTTTTCATGTGGATTTTTTCAAAAGGACGATTAGATTCTTGCGATGTAACTACATTGTTTAGCAAAGAGTTGAAATGTATAAAGCACCTTCCATTTAATTTTATCAATTTTAATGTACTGTGTAATAAGTTCGTAAATTGAACTTCTTGTAACAAACCTAATACAGATATTTTGAATTTTTTGGAATTTTTATTTTTCTCTGATAGATTCAAGCGGGACCCATAAACATAGTCACAATAGATGCAGGTGACAAAACAAGAATGTCTCGTAGACCTGAAATCTGTTTAAATGAGCAAAAGCATTTTCTACAAACTTCCGATATTAATGTGGAATAAGTTTTAATCAGTTATCAAAGGTCAACCCTAAACTTTTAACCTCCACCTGTTCAATGATTACATTTCCAATTGAAGGTTGCAAATTAGAAATAACTTAATTTAATTGAAGTACCCACGATGATATAATTACATTTATTTGGATTTAAAACGCGTGAATTTTGTAAAGTCCAGTTTCTTATTTCATTTGTATGACTGATGGTCGAGAGGTGAGCGCACTTGCGTCTCACCCAAAAGTTCCGGGTTCGATCCCCGATCGTGGCAGTGGAAAATACTGTGAGAAGGATTTTTCCACTATACACGGATATTAGGTGTGTGTCCCTTGTCTTTAAATGTGTAGCCCCCTCCCACACAAGGCCCTTCTAGAGCCTTCCGGGATAAAAGGCGTCGTCATTACCTGTGGTGTATTCATTTATTATTTATTTAAGTGATAATTTATCCTCGTTTATCCTCGATATCAGTGAACATAAGGACTATTTACACATTGTTTTCGCAAAGTATTTATTTTCGCAGTGAGTAATGCTGGTATATTTACTCAGGTGAGGCCACTAGTTAAACCAGCACTAATAAAACAAGTTCTTATCATTTTTTTAGAGAAGGTTAGTCGATATCAAATTGAATGTACGTCTTTTGTCAAGTAACGCAGGTTGGATCATTCAGGAGGTAATTACAATTTAAGAATAGGGCAAATTTGACCGATTTCGAATACATATTTTAAAAATCAGTGTCAGTTCAACCAAAGTGAATACATAATACGAAATCATCAGAACTTTTAAATATTATGTGATACTCCTTTACAGACAGAAGTTTTTGTATACATGGCGCTACCAGTAAGCTTAGTATCTCCTACCATAGATGCACTAGATAAGACGAGAATCACGGATTATGATTATGATAATAAAAATGATATATAGTATTCTTAAAACAAATACATAACCTACTTAATGTGAAAAAGGTAAACTTAAAAAAAATTAAAATATACATTTTCTCTTCACTTTTACGAATTCCAGATCAAGAAGGTCATCTTCTAGTGCCTCATATATGATCTGAGGACGATATCGTTGAGGATGATTTGCTCTACTTCCAAACAGGAGACTACCATGAAGAAATGAGTGGTGAACAAAATTCTACAAGATATAAAAAATGAAGACCATTATTTTTCCTAAAATTGTTTATTGTGTTTATTTGGACGTCTTGAATAACACTTGGTAGTTGCGCCACGATACACCTGGAGGATTTCGTGAATACCGCTCCGGAAGGTCGCGAAAACCGCGGATTCGCGATTAACTAAGTTTTTATGGCCCAAACGGAAACAACACCTATAATAAAAGTTGTAAATCTGTATATTCTCTACCTTAAAGGTCCTATACATTTTTTTCGTACTCCTAAACGTTTTGGAGGTACGACGCGGACTAAGTGAAAAATGCATTTAGTTCTTCCAACATCTTCAGCAGCTTAACAGCATTTGTGTAAAGTGTAAGTTCAAATATGGCTGGGAAAAGACATTGATTCTGAGCAGTGGGGCTGGATTAGGAATAATGATATTTTATAGCCAGTACCAACGCAGTTACCACCAGCATCAGACGTATGGTTAAATTCAATTTTTTGCAACTGTACGAAGGGTTGTGCAGGAAAATGTAGCTGTAGGAAAGTAGGACTAAATTGTGGACATTGCCACGGTCACTCCTGCTTGAATACTGCACCTATAATAGCTATGTATGGTGAAATGGACGACGTAGAATCTTATCAGAATGAAAGTAATGACAACGATTTGTCATTGGGCGATAACGTTTCAGATACCGAAGGAGTCGGAAATATTGATAAATTTAAGATCCGGCATGGATTAGGCCTCCTGGGGAAACCATGTAAAAAAAATCGCGCCCAGCATTCTGCCTTTAAGGTAGTGCGGAAATGAATGACTTATTCACTGCAAATAAATGCAAATAAGATGTACAAGACATTCTGGTAGATAATGAAGTTCACCGAGCTCTATAACAGCAATATATAGTTATCATTCTGAGACATAAAAAGAAAAATAATTGCAAAATATGTGGTGCGAAAGAGGTTTGGTGGAACTAAATGCGTCGTTTCTTCAAAACGTTTAGGCGTTCGAAAAAAATGTATAGGGCCCTTAAGGTAGTGAATTTACAGATGTACAACTTTTACAATAGGTGTTGTTCCAGTTTGGGCCATAAAAACTGCGTTAATCGCGAATCCGCGACATCTGACGCGGTTTTCACGAACCCCTCCAGGTATATCGTGGCGTAACTACCAAGTGTTATTCAAGACGTCCAAATAAACACAATATTCGTAGAGCATGAATTTGGCAGCAAAAGACTAAAACGCCTGGAATATTTGTATAGGTTAGTTTTTAAATTAAGCCACCAGTGGCGTGCAAATATAGAGTTACCCAAGTAATTGCATTGTAATCTCATTTAATAAATGTTATCCTTCTTACAAACTGCGAAAAAAATTTATTACACCGTTTGAAAATTATGTCACACCTTTATTCCACAATTGTTTCTTCTGTAAATCTCTTTAACAAAAAATATTGGCAGGGTATTCTTGCCATAAGAAGTTTTTTACTCAACCGACTCGGTAAATGTAATGCGCGATAAGAATAGTTATTTGTTTAAGAGTTGTTCGGAGTGTATTAGTCATCCATACTTCCAATTTTAATTGTAAATGACTTCACGTCAAAAAAGTGAGGCAGCCGAATGTACGGTGTGCTTGGAAAGAGAGAGATAGAGATGTAATAGAAAATGACATTGGATAAATTTATTATACCTAATCTTTAAATTTCTCGGTACACTTGAGGACATTAGGGCTAATTTTTTATTTTAGTTCTACAAAAGGGAAAATGTTTATTTTAATAATACCTATGTGGGATGATAAGTTTATTTTTGCAAATCGAAAATAGAAGAAGAAAAATTTTTTTATATATACTTTTTTTCTCTCATCATCCCATATTGTAACATGTTTTTAATGTCTTTTAGTGAAAGCCGTTTTTTAAAATAGTGATTTATATGAGAGTAAATTGAACCGTCTTTCCGGCTTATATCCGGCGCGCTCTTAACTAGGCACCAAAATAGTAGATTGACTGCCGCGGTTGATAATTCCTAGCCGAGCTAGGAACTCTGCCAAGGCAATCAACATATAATTGAACATATAATTTTTTCGTCAATTGTTTAAATATATTCTAAAATAATTAAATTATTACAAATCTCAATCTCTTTAGTTTTGTTGTAATAAATTCAATAAACATTCATTAAAAACCGCAGTTATTACAAGTTGGTTACCATGGAAACTAAGTGTCACTTTGCCTGCCTAGGCAGGGAAAGTGCCACTTTGCTGATTCACATTAGTCAGCAAAGTTAGTACTTTGCTGTCAATCGGCGAAAAAATATACTACGTTTTCTATGAATTGGTATATAGTTTTAAATGTTACTTATTTAAATAAACCGGCCAGTAGCGTGTACAAAAAAAACCAACATTTGTAATTGCATTGGTTAACATGTTCAGGTTAGTCAACAATAAGTTAACCAGCGATTATGAAACTGGATGTTTCATTATCAATATTTCATTTCGTAAAAAATAGCATCTGAAAAATGTTCCGTGCGTTGATATGTGCTACTCCATTATACGTTTGGTTATCGTATTTTTAAGTGAAATGAAAAGTCTCTTGAATATCGTATACAGTAAGCACTTCTGACCATAAAACTGACTGATGCAGGTGCATTAATCATACTTCCGCTTTTAACATTTTTTTTTGGGTTCAAAGAGACCCTTTTTAATTGATCTGGGATATGTATAACGAGTGATTTGATGGCTTTTTTTAGCAGCGGTGGTTTGTGTTGAAAGCACCCTCTCTGAGATTTTTTTTTAGTAAGTGTTATAGTAGATAAGATAGATTAGTCTTCGAGGGGACCGCTACGTCTCGAATGTGACAGCTGGGGAGGTTGGCGTAAGTTATAACGTTAGCTCTAGTTATTTTCTTACTTAATTCAGTTTCCTCGGAATATATCCGACAAAGAATAGTAACACAGGCAGGTTTTTAAAGTAATTGATGTACGAATTCATTGAGATTTTAGCAATATTTTCAGTTTTTGTAAATTACTTTGCCTAATTAGGTAAAAATATGCAGTAGAAATAAAAATACCCAACAGTTTTAAAGAAAACTACAGCAAATAAAAAATTCAATATATTTATATCACACAATATGTACGCAAAAAAATAATTCGATACGAATTTGCATAACCACTTACATATTTGATAAATATTTCTAAAAATAAGTGATATTTATTATGGAACAAATGAATTTGAGGTACAAAATTGAAATAGTTCATCTGGTTGGTGATAATACTCGTTCGATAAGAGAAGCAGCTGATGAATTTAATGTTAGACATCCCAATGGATCAAACGTCAGTGGTACCACTATATACAACATAAGTAAATAAAGTTTTCAATGACACAGGTGCCGTATAAAAACATATTATTAAAGGCAAAGTGCAAGTTTAGATTGAAATATTCTAAGACAGACTATTAGAGGATGTCTTGTAAAGAGCCATTTGAAGCCATACAAACCAAATTTTTTGAATACTTTAGAGCCCAGAGATGAAGATAGAAGACTGGAATTTTGTTTATTGGCTCAAGGAGAATATCTCAATAATTCTAATTTCATTAAAGACATATTATATACTGACCAAGCCACTTCCTCTACCAGCACGGTTTCATCCCAAAATTCTCGCTACTGGTCAGTAGAAAATCCAAACTGGGTTTACAATTGTAAAAGATAATATTCACTAAAAGTAAATGTTTGGTGCGGGATACTCCGTAATAAAATTATTAGTCCATTCTTTGAAGGAAATTCAAATAGATTCCAATCTTTGGTTTTTTTACAGATGCTATCTTCAAGACTTCAGGGAATTGACCACATCTAATGCTTATGTTAATGAGTTTAGTTAGAGGTACTTGTAGCATATTAGTTAGCACGCACTAATACCGCCCCATAGCCATCTTAAAGAAATGGAATTCGAGATGGTTGCCAGGAAGCAAAAAAATAATAAAATAATTAATATAAAAATATCAATTACCAAACACAAAAATTCAACTTGTGATAGTTTGAATAAATTAATTTTATTGTCTATCCCACATTGTTGATTTATTTTGTAGTCAACTGACTACAATTGGTGACCCCGACGTGATCGAAGTTTTCCTGCCGCCTGCTGCCTGCTGCCTGTCGCTTTCCTGCTGCTCCCGAATCGCCACCCTCCTTCGATTTCGGAACGTTTCTGCGTGGGTGAGTGCGTCTATCTTAATACCTACATATACATACTCCTTTCATTCATTCGACCAATTGATCAGTCCGATCCAGTCCGATTATTTGGCAACCGTCGGTAAATTTCGATCGATGGCCGTCCCGTCCCGCCTCCGACCGCGCCAATTGAGCTTGAAACTCAATTGACGATCCTAACTTCATTTATCAGGATCCCAAATGGGCGATAAAAAACCCTCAGATATTTATCGTTTCTTGTTGGGGATTGTCGGTGGCACCGACATGGTTAGTCAAGCTAGATTAATAAAATTGTGGAAACGTCGCTTACCTAAAACTATTTACATAGCAATCACAGCTTCAGGAAAAACAGATATTCATAATGTCATTGACATTGCTGATAAAATTTAGGAATCATGTCAGAGTACTGTTGTATCCTCTTTCCAATCTCACGTTTCCCCTGTTACTGTTTCCGATTCAGTTTCGTCCACATCATTGTCCGATTTATCAAACAAATTTAACGCGTTTTCCACACATTTTCAAATGACATTAAACCAGATTTTGCTAAAACAAATTTCTCTAGAAGCTCAAATATCTTCTTTACAAAGTACTAACCAATCATTACAAGCTGTTAATCGTCAGAGTCGTCCTTCTACCTCCTTAACTAATCATGATTGTACATGTGGTCACGCTAAATCCCGTACGCGTTCCACATCTTCCAGCAGCAGAAATAAGTTCAATCCAGCTAATAATACCATCTGCTACTATCACCAGGTATGGGGGGATAAGGCTTTTAAATGCGGTGGCCCTTGGTATACCTTTTATAGTAATAATGTAGCGTATTAATTAGCACGCACTAATATCGCCCCATAGCCATCTTAAAGAAATGGAGTTCGAGATGATTGCCAGGAAGCAAAAAGATAATAAAATAATTAATATAAAAATATCAATTACCAAACACAAAAATTCAACTTGTGATAGTTTGAATAAATTAATTTTATTGTCTATCCCACATTGTTGATTTATTTTGTAGTCAACTGATTACAGTACTGCTATTAAATGTTTAATACTTTTATTTAATGGAATCTTAATTTTTACTATTTTTGAGTTACTAATAATATCTCTAATTGGTTGTAACTTACTTCATTGAAGCTTTGGCCAGTATCAGGGACATTAATATGTGCGAGAAGGAAATCGATACCATCCAACACTTCCGGAATAAATCTTTTCACTCCAAATAAAAAATGAAATGAAATATGGGATTATAAAATTTTATAATTTCTTAAATCACACCGGCACCTAGCTAAAAATACCTAAATAGACGCCTTCCAGTCCTCCATCATTTATATAAATTTAATTAATCCTTTCAAAATATATATTGTTTTCATTGGCATAAAAGCAGAGCGGTGACACTATTTTCTAAATTTAAATCTTTGAAAGCGCAATTTGTCTTCATTCAATTAAATCTACCTCCAAGTGGAAATTTAGCAAAACTATTTATTTTACACGACCAATATAACTAGAATTAGCGCTGCAATTTGTTAAACATAATTCTATCAAAGAAAATTACTCGCTTGATTTACAACCAACTAATCTTTAGTTGCATTAGATGAAATACATGTAAAATGTTGATACCTTTTTGCCTTGATAATAATTTTCAAATATACTTAGATTAGATATGTAATACGTTCAAAGGCATACTTCCGCGTGACCGACTTCTCTTTAGAATATTGATTAAAAACGCACTTATTTTGTAAAAGAGTCTCATGTTATCCTTTTATTCTTTTTGTTTTTTTTTGCCACATATTTCTTTTATGAAAATTATCACAGAATCTACAAAAATAACAAAATTAAGCAAATGATCATGGGAAGCTGGATATCCAACATGATCTCGAAGAGAGCTATACAGATAAGTGTGGGAGATGCTTCTTTCTGTATGAGGAATGGTCGCGAGAGGCTGTCCGCAGGAAGGTGTAACAATGTCACAACTGCTATGGAACCTCGTTCTTGATAGCCTCTTGTGCCACCTCAATTCAGAAGGATTCCACACAATTGCCTAAGCAGATGATTTAACAATAATGCTTAGCGGAAAATTCGAAGGAGTCCTTTGTAAAAGAATGCAGGGGCCCTAAGAAAAATCGAAAAATGGTGCAGAGAATACTCCCTGTCTATCAATCCCAGGAAGACGGAGATAATAATAATAATAATATTTATTTGCAATTATATCGAGATGTAAACACAATTATACTAAAAACAATACACATACAAATAAACTAATATCAACAAAGCCTAGGCTGTCCGTGGAGAAAAACTTTACTTATATCTGGACAGTCATGTTTTTCTTTATATACTTAATACTAATTATTGGCTACCAATTTTTCATGATTTGTAAGGTGTAATTCAATGCAGGTCGGGGTATTTGCCCGCTGAGTAGTTGTTTCCTGCAAATCATGTATAATAACAGTATATAGGTTAAGTCCACCAAGGGCTGAAGGTCGCCGCTCTCGGTACTTGCAAAATGGCAAGTCGCTATGCACCATAGAGACATCTATGATGTCTGGTGTATAGTAGCATTAGACCACATGAGAGGATTCACTTACCTCTCACCACTACACCATATATATATATATATATATATATCACAAAATAAAGACTACAAATGATTAAAAACTACATACATACCTATTTCCAAATTTTCATTTCGACTATATCATGCAGCAATATCCTATTTGTTCCAATTATAAATTTTTTTAGTTCCACTTTAAATGTATTTAAATTTCGTAAATTTTGGATATTCTTTGGAATACGATTGTAAAATCTAAGAGCTAAATATAAACAACTTCTTTGACCTATAATAGACTTTAAAGAGAATGGTGTCCTATATGTTGTCGATTTCTGTCTTGTATAGTAATTATGATTAATTTCCGATAGACTGACTTTATTTTTAAATTAAAAGATTGTACTATGAAAAAAAATAACTGTCTCAGATCAAGTATTTTAGCTTCACAATATAGAGCGTCAGATGGGTAAGTATTTGGCTTATTTAACATTATCCTTAGAAACTTATTTTTGACAATTTCCAATTTATGAAGGTGTTCTTTTACAGAACTTCCCCAGGCAACGATGCCATACCGCAGTCTGGATTCTATTAAAGCGTAATATATAGTTTTTAACGTAGATATATCTAGTATTCGTTTTAAATACCTGAATCTGCACAATATACTTCTCAACGTGTTACATACATTTGCGATATGCTTATCCCATCTCAAGTTACGATCAATAGTAACGCCAAGATATTTTATGGATTCTGTTTGCATAATTACTGTGTCTGGTTCAATGGTAATGGAGGCAAATGAGGGTAGCGAGTTTTTATAGCAGCCAAATGATAGGTATTTAGTTTTTGTGTAGTTTTTAGTAAGTAACTTCTGATCAAACCACTCCTTAATTATTTTCATATCCTTCTCTGCAAGCGTTTTTAGACCATGCCAAGTTTCGGAGGTGTATAAAATTGCTGTATCGTCCACAAAACTTATCATAGTTCCCTTAGAGTTTTGTTTTAATATATTATTTAAGTAAATTAAAAACAGTAGAGGTCCTAATACGGTGCCTTGTGGGACCCCGTACAGTAAGTTCATTACTAATGGCTGCGTTTATTTTAACTACTTGTTTTCTTTCACTAATATAACTTTTTAACGGTTTAAATACAGGTCCTCTAAAGCCATTGTCTTCTAAGGTTTCCAATAACTGCGGGTGGCTGACTGAATCGAAAGCCTTGGTAAGATCCAAAGACACGCAGAGGCAGGGTTTACTTTCGCCTAGAGATTTGTGTATTTTGAGATGTTAGATACGAAATGGCGTCTTCTGTGCATTTATTTTCCTGAAACCCAAATTGACGATCAGAGATTATGTTATATTTTTTTATATAATTGTTCATTCTTGATTTCAGAATCTTTTCAAACACTTTTGCTAAATTTGATATTATAGAAATAGGACGGTAGTTGGTGACATCTGTTTTATCCCCACTTTTAAAAAGTGGTTTGATCACAGCAGTTTTAAAAGCAGAGAGACATATGCCGGTATCAAATATTTTATTATTTAAGAAAGTAAGATGTTCTGATATGTCATGGGCGATTATTTTGAGTGTTTCTGCTTTTATAGTATCTATTCCCTGCGCCTTATTGTTTTTCAATTCATTTATAGTTTTTTCAACCTCAGTTTTATTTGTTGGTAATAAAAAGAATGAAACAGTAGTTGATTGACGAGGTAGAAGATTTGCTGGTTTTAAATTTTCTTTGCTAATTTTTCGCCAATATTTGTAAACAAAATGTATAAATTCATTCGCTATCAATGCATCATCTGAAGTTAAAGCTCTTGTTTCAGTTTTAATTGTTTTTATATTTGTATCTTTGTTTTTAGTATTGCTGATTTCATTCACAATATTCCATAAGTGTTTACTATTTTTTTTGTTTTTATCTATTTCATTTTTGTGGTGGTTTTTTTTCGTAGTTTCTTAAGATCTTTTAAATTATTTCGATAACACAAAAATTGATTTTTTAAACATAAATTGTTAGGATCCTTTTGTAATCTTTTGTACAATGTATCTCTTTTATTTATTGAAGCAAGTAAACCTGAGGTTATCCACGGTGTGCGTTTGCGTTTCTTGTGAGATGGTTCTCTTCACAAGCAAAAGGAAACTAGGAGCACTGAAGGCACCTGCCCTCTTGGATACACCACTAAGGTTCGCATCAGGAGTGAAATACCTTGGGGCTACTTTCGATGCCAAACCAACATGGAATCTTCACATAGATAGAAGTGTAAAGAAGGCTTACATTTCTTATGAGCAGTGCCGCAGGACCGTGGGGAAAACCTGGGAAATGAAACCCAAATTGGTCATGTGGATATACACTGCCATCATAACCTATGGAGTTGTGGTTTGGTGGCCTAAGAGCAAACAAATTACAGCTAAGGTCAAGCTCAGCCAAGTGCAGATAGTTGCCTGCCTAAGCATAACCGGAGCTCTGCGAAAAGCCAACGAGAGCTATAGAGGTAATGTTGTGCCTGCCACCACTAGATATATATCTAGGGGAAGTGTCTCTGACAACAACAATGGTACTCAAATCCGTTGGCATACAACTAAATGTAGGTGGTGGAGAGGCCAGAAGTCGCCTGTGGAATGAGACTATCAGGAAGACGCCTTTTCTACAAACGTGCACAGATGGCATTTCTTCCCAGTTTGTCTTTGACAGATCTTACATAATACAGACGAACAATGAGAACGATTCTGCTGGCGAGGGTGTGATCAATATCTTCACAGACGGACCAAAAGAAGGATGGGGCAGGATGTGCAATATACTCCAGAAGCCTGCAAATCCAACATAAATGGGCTATGGATGGGCGGGCCAGCGTAGTAATGATGGAACTAGCAGGCATAACCATAGCTGCGAAAGAAATAGTTCGTAGACAAACTGCGGGCAAAACAATCAGGATCTACACAGGTTGTAGATAATCATGACTAGCCCTGGGAAGTTACAAAATTACCACAGGAACAGTATGGGAATACCACCAAGAACTTGTGGGTGCCTCCAGCATGAATATCATACTGGTATGCTGGATGAAAGGACATGCAGTTTAGTGGCAACAAAGCAGCCGATAGACTGGCCAAGAAGGTAGCAGGCGTAAAGAGAACACCCACACTGAATTCAAGAAGCTGCAAGATGAAACAAACAGGTGTCAGCTTGTTAGGGAACTACTAAAATATCCCAACAAGAATACAGCAATGGCAATATCCAGAATGAACCTACGTTTTATAGCGGGACCCCAGAAAACATCTATACAATATGAGATTAAGTGAAACGCCTCTCTGTACAGGTTCTCTATAAGAAGATGAGATGGTTCAACATGTACTCTGTGACTGTTCTGCTGTCTCATCAATCACTTTTAAGAGAACGTTGACCTACTTTGGCCGATGTAAGGGAGATGTCCCTAGGCAGCATCACCACCTATTTCGCAAAATTAGGTTGGTTGGAGGCCTATGCGAAGGTTTGCCTACAGGGAGAAAGTACAGGAAGCCCAATGGGGTTAAGTGCTGTGGTTCTATAATTTCCATTGACCACCCTCCCAACCAATTCCAAATTCCAAGCAGTTGCGTGGTCGATGTTAGTGGATTTTATTCAAGTCTTAATAAGGTATGTAACGAGCTATTATCATTGCTTGCCGATTTCCATAGTCCAGTTCTCGGAGCATTTTTAACAGACCCGATATTGTTGAATTTTTTATAACTTTGTTTACTACAAAATTTATCGACAGATTTTGATTTCTCTGATTAAATAAGTTACATACCTCTTCTTGTGTTCTTCTTCAAAGCCGATCATTAATAGTTGCAGTTGACAGCAACACACGAAAATAAATACTCAAGGAGTTAGCATCAATGAACGCAACCTCTAAAATCTCGATCATTCTGTTTGATTCTCTTTCGGTTCTCTAAGGAATTCAAAATACATCTTTAGTTATAAAGTCAATCCATACAAAATAAAACAATATTTCAAATTACATCAACTGGGAAGAACGTTTACTTTGTTTGGATGAAGGCTCATGTTAGACTTGAGCATAGCGAACAAGTTGACCGCTTGGCTAAGGAAAGTTGCAATTTGGAATATCCTTTGGATGACAAGCTATGTATAAGTGACATAATCAACGTGATAAAATTAGAATCAAGAAATAAATGGTCTGGTTTATGGAAACTACTTTGTTTCACAAATCCCTCAAGGTACACTTCCATTCATAGCGAAATCCCGACATTTTTTTTTTCACGATGAACTTCCTGCCCCAAGAAAATATATAACTACACTAATATGCTTACAGTTTGGCCACGCTTGCTACCCTACACATTTGGTTAAAATTGGAATTGTTACTTCGGATAAGTGCGAACACTGTAATGTCATAGGAGACCTAAAGCACGTGTTTTTTGGCTGTGTTAAGTATAAAGATGCATCTACGAAATTTGTCCAAAATATTATTGAAAATTGTGATATCATAGCTCCATATAATTTACTTAGCCTGTTGGTGATAGGATCGAATAAGATATACAACTGCATTGTAGACTTTATAAAAGAAACTAAAGTTAAGTTATAGGTTAAATTCGTACACCCTATGTTTTTCCCTGTGTTGGTTATCCCTACTTACCGAGGTCCCCAGTCTTGTCTAAGTTACAATAATGTCCAGATCGACACCTGCACGAGAAACGTGTGACCCTGTCTTTTTCTGTCGTTTTTAACTATTATTTAGGTACAATTTTTGTTGTTGTTGTTTTTCTCTTTTTTCTTGTTCTTCCTTATTGCATACTTAATTTGTTATTGGCTGCATGGTTTACGACCCAAAGCCATTAAAAAAGTAACGAAGAAACTTTGATAAAAAGATAAGGTTTTTTGGATTATTGGTAGACCGATAAAATGTGTGATACACCTGATTACAGTTTTTGTATTAAACTCATTTATTGTACATATTGCTTTATTAAAAACATGAAATCATAAAACAGCCAAATTCAAAAAAACATTGCGATATAATTGTATCCTATTGTACAATAGCCTTCCTGAAGATATCAGAAATCCTCATTTGCAGAAATATAAAACAAAAGTTAAAAAACTGCTTGCATATTATAGCATTCATGAATCTGTCTGTAAACCATAATAATATAGTGTACATTATGTATACATTATTTCTGTTTACCGTGTATATATCTATTGTTTCAATGATATATATTTATGTTCGTAGATATATATATGAAGTGTTGTTGTACTTCCGGGTGCTCTCCCGCGTCGACGGTCGATTCCTCCAGGAGTCACAGTTGTCTAATCGACTTTTCGGCAGAATCTCATTTGCATCTTCAGGTTCTTACTGAAACCTGCCTACTGCTGCTTGGACTGAACTGACGTTCCCCGCGTTGTGCGGCTCCTTATATATGCTGCAGTCTAGGGCGCGACTGAGCGTTTGGCTACATGTTACCGGTCCCCCACCACCTGTGGTAGGCGTAGCGGACGTCTGAGCCAACCCGACAAGTGGCCTCGCTGAAACGTCACGCTTCACGTGACTTCTCGCTGATGGTCGGGCATCCTCGTGTCCAATCGGTGCCGCAGAATTCCGTAGTTCTCATTGATTGGTCAGCGCTCGGCTCTGACTCCTCGTGATATGTCCATTTCGGGCAGGTTGCTGTTTTTCTTCACTATGTGTCAATACTTGAACATGCCTCCTCGTGATTGGTTCGTCCACGGTGGATCGTCGTGTGTTTTCGGTTACGTATCTTCCAACGGGCTTCCAAGAACTGGGCAATCTCTGCGTATCATCTCGTTTATTAAGATTTTGTGGTCTTTATTCGATCTCTATGGCCCCTCTGGTAATCCGTGACCTATAATGCTCGATATTATCTACTGTTCTGGCGTTGTCGAAGTCTATTTTGTGTCCTGTGGATTTTACATGCTGTGCTAGGGACGATGTTTTCTCCTCTTTTCGTACTGCATTCATATGTTCTTCCTTTCTTACACTAATCTATCGGTCTGTCCTATGTATGATTTGTTGCAATCTTGGCACGGGACTTCGTATACTCCTTGATTTTCTAGGGTAGTTTTTGATTTTGGATTACGGAGGACTGCTTTGATTTTTCGGTCTGTTTTAAATATTGTTTCTATGTTATATAGAAGTTTGCTAATTTTATCTATCGTCCCTTTCACGTAAGGTAGATATGCTTTTGCCACTGGTTTCTCGGATTCCTCCTGGGTTTTTTGTCTGTATGGCCCTTGCGACTTCTGTATTGTGGACCTCGAAAATCCATTTTTCATTAGTGCTTTCTGAAGTGACGTCCGTGATTTGGTCAACGTCTACCAACCTCTGAGAATGTGTCACTAGAGTCTTTACTACTGAATTTAATTATGCTAGATGGTGATGCGATGCCGCATTTAGATATCTGTCCGTGTGAGTGGGTTTTCTGTATACTGTGTGACCTAGTGTCCTGTCTTCCTTCTTTTTCAGTAATACGTCTAAAAATGGAAGCTTGCTTTCTATTTCTACCTCCATGATGAATTTGATCTTATCGTGAATGCTATTCAGGTGGTCTAAGAAACTATTTATTTTTTCTCTTCAATGTGTCCAGATTACGAATGTGTCGTCCACATTTCTCAACCAAAGTTTTGGTTTGAGTGATGCCGTTTGTATTGCACGAACTTCTAGGTCCTCCATGAAGAGATTAGCGATGACTGAAGATAACGGTGAACCCATCGGTGCTCCTTCTGTTTGCTTGTAGCGCTGGTCATTGTATATAAAGTATGTGTTGTTTAAACAGTGTTTAATTAGGCTAAGAATATGCTCCTCTGGATGATACTTTCGTTTGATCAATTCGAGTGACTCCTCTGTTGGTACGTTAGTGAATAGTGACACTACATCGAAGCTTACTAGAATATCTTCAGGTTGGACAGTCTCGTGGTTAGTAACTCGTTTGATTTAGGAATTTTTAAAGTTTTCTCAGTCTGAGTTTAAAATTTTGAACTGTTATTAATCCAGTTGCAACCATCGACTTTATTGTTAACGGCGACTTTCTTTCAAATAATGGTGAAGTAGTTTTGTGGAGTGCATTACGGAATAATAGAGCATATTTTTATGAAATCGATAATAGAGTAGAGACAACTGTGCCTTTTGTTCCGAAAATACCATTGCTACCAATAGTTCATCAAGGTCGAGATAGTTCAAGAGTTACAAATAAATTAAAATTTTCATCCCTCTACTTTAAGGGCCCGTAATTTAGTAGCGAAGGTTCGCAGGAAAAAAATTAATGAAATACCGGTATTACATTGACCCTCAACCGCCCTTCCCTGAGTTCTTGCCCCTAAATTCTAAGACACCCTGTATAGTTGAACTTCCACTCCATCAATTTTTGACTATCAATTATTTATTTGTTTTAGTACTTATTTTTTATTATTTGGTATGCAGCTAAAAAAAATTAAAAGTTAATCAGAAGCTATTAACAGTCAAAAGAACACTTTCTTTGTTAACACTCAGTAAATATTTTAAAGCCGCCTGTAATTTAAATTCAATAATTGCAATTTTATTTTCATAGATTTTAATATGAAAATACTGAAAAAGAATGATTTTAGGCGCAATTTTTAAACAAACGATAAATGAAACGAGCTGAATTTATTTTTGTTTAAAAATTGAGGTAGCTGAAGATTTCACAGATAGACTTAATTAACTTTAAAGTATATTAGTAAAATACCATTAACGTTAAATAATTCCCGATTTATTTCGAAAATTAGCAGTGAAAGAAAGCCAATGAATAAAAGAGAAACGTCTAGACTTTACAAAACATCAATGAAATGAAAAGAGACATAAAATAATACAAAAAGAGCCTTTGGGATGATACTAGATGCAAATGACAGAGCGAGACAGTAAAGGGCTTCGCACAGATTAACCAGAGATAGACACAAGTTCATCTCCTGAGTAGGGATGCTGCTGATCGTTTATTGGCCGGGAATACATATAAGCAATCTTAAGTTTTTGGGAGAATATCGGAAAGAAACAGTCACAGTAGCGCATCTCTTGTTACAGCAAACGTGTCTCTTTGAAATTTTTGTGTTGATTGATAAAGTGAAGTGCCTTGTTTTAAAAATAAATACTGAGTAACATGTTCGAGACCCGAAATGATTCGACGTCGCCGGTGTACAGACATTTAGCATCCCCCAATTCTTCCTCCGAATATGAACAATACACACCCACCAAGTTAATGGATTTAACAAATTCTAGTGAGAAATACCTGCCGACTACTTTACCGCATGCAGACAATCAAAGTGCCTTTAATATATACTCATATCATCCACAGAAAGACATTACTTCCACGTACCAAAATGACAGCATGAGATACTACGAGGATTATGATAAACATTACAGCGATGACAGACGGTTACCATCTTCTCAGTACCCGGTACCTCAGTTCGATTATAATGAGCCTTATATTAAAGTAGAACCTGTGGAGGAGGAGCCGGTGAAAACGCGAACAATAGGAAGGAAACGCAAGAGCTTGGACTCAGACGACGAAAACTCCTTCATCTCCAAATCGAAATCAAGAAGAAAATCTCCGCAAAGCTTTGAGGACATCCAAACCCAACGTATTATGGCTAATGTGAGGGAGAGACAAAGGACACAGAGCCTAAACGAGGCCTTTGCCAGTTTGAGGAAAAGTATACCTACTTTGCCGTCGGACAAGTTGTCAAAAATTCAAACTTTAAAGCTAGCCGCAAGGTACATAGACTTTTTATATCATGTTCTATCTACTTCGTCGCCAGAAAATCCGGGCGATAGTGACGTTTTAGGTAACGTATGTTCATATACGGCACATGAGAAGCTGTCACGCGCTTTCTCCATGTGGCGAATGGAGGGCGATTGGAATACGCAGTTATGAGGACAAAAATTACGTGATACCTACAACAGACTTGTACAAATTTAAGTTTAAGAAGATTGCAATTTTTGGAAGTAGATAGAAATAGCACAGGACAAAGAGTTTATTTTTAAATATTTGTGATTCTCACCTAAGCCTTTTTGTAAGTTTCTCTATCGTATTAAGGATACTTAAATCTTAGTAGGGGGTATATTTTTTGCCCACCAGTTGTGATCTGTATGTATAAACTGACTTCTGAAAAAAAAGCCATTTCGTGAAGCGCCATAAAAAGTGTTAATATGATATGATGAGAACGACTATACTTGCAGCTGTTATTATTTTTTCTAATTCGAAGTTTGACGTAAAAAACAATTTATGGGCGACTTCTTGTATTTAGGTATGGGAGCTTCTCCCGTTTCTCGCAACTGTTTAAATGGTTTCATATTCCAATTAGAGATACCAAATGTTTAGTTTTAGGGTTATTTAGGTGTATATATTATACATACTATTTTATACTATTCTTATTACGAATTGGAAATGTATTTATTTTTGTTGAAATAAAATATTTTTTATAATGCGGTTCTTTTTCTTCAAATCACGATTTGATACAGTGACTTTTAAACTCAAATAGGATGCAAAATTTTGAGATAAAGATTATATATTTGTAAATCTTATGAACGGGTATCTAAGGGCGGATCTTTCCCAAAGAAGTTTATATTTTATTGCAGATAAGATGCTATTGTAGGCATAATGTAAGATGCTATTGTAGACATGCTCAAACAACCACTTTCAGTAGTAACAATTGTGATAATTATAATCATTTGGAAATACCCAAGTGTTATAAGGCCGTAAAAGAAAATTTCCCAACAATATAACACTTTAAGCGTTACGAATATTTCAGTATTTATTATTTTCAATTTTATATATATATATATTTCGCAAATCATTAATATTTAGTTTGAAGGTATTAATAAATGTTATTTGTCACCAGCATTTAATAGTTGTTTGTTTAGTAAAATATGTACATTTTTAAACCTTTATTAATAAGAAAATATTCTAATAAAATATAATTCAGTATATCATATTCTAAAATTCAAAAATATAAAAGAAATTTTTTTGACAGTGATTTGAGTCATAATATGCTTTTGGTATGACGAGAATATTACAAATTCTGGATTAAAACTGACATTTACATAAAAAAATGTTAATTTGATTACAAAGTCGAGCAATTTTTTAATTTTCGCGGATTTTAACAATTATATATGTTAGAAGAAGAAGATTATTTGCCATTAGCATCCGAATAAAGCTAGAACATTAAAAATAATTTGGGACAATTCAGTTTGTATATAAGTAAGTATTATTAAATATTGCTAAATATATTAAGGTGGGTATATCCAAGAGAGGGAGAGATCCGATATGCAAATATTTATTATTTTTGACCGTAACTTTTTTTAATACATGCCGTCTGTCTTTATTACGAGAGCCACACACTGAGGGAAATATGAGGCTTGAAATAAGTAAGAAGCCTTAGTCTTTTTCAATTTAGTAAATATTTGTTATCCTTTATTATATTTAATATAGACAAATAATTATTTTTAAAGATTTTGTTCCGACAAGAATATACCAAATATTCAATTAGTTGACAAAACTAAATGATTCATTTCCGCCGTATTTGTTATTCTTAAGTAAATTACTGTACGAAAATGATAGATTTAGTTGAGAGAAAGATATTTGCTTCTCCCAAATCTATTGCAATATTACATTTATTTCCTAGAAATAAATATATCAGCAAAGAGTTAATCATAATACGTGAAGTAAATATTTAGTTCTGTATAGTAATATTTACTACTCATTAATAAATTTACTTATGAAAACTAAATGTTCAAATGTCGCCCTCTGCCGTCGAAAAATTATACTGTGTACTTTATCGTTTTCGTTATAGACGTCATTAAGTGATCCCAGTTTTCTTCTCGATTCGTGGTGTTTTTAATCAGTTTACGGTGTTTATTTTTGAGAATCGATAATAGTGATTAAATTGAGTGAATTTCATGTAATCTTGAGGCCTTGGATGCATCCAGCAAATCTTTAAAGGTATGAACTAGTCTAGCTCGACTATTTGTGAGGTCGCCATTGTATTCACTCTACTATTAGTAAAAGTAAAGTTATCATGCACGTGCATTATTAAATTTTCTATATTATATGTGCATATCATATCTGATTGTCCTAGAATGCGAATATGCATAATTTTATTTATGATGATAAGTACGTTTACGAAAATCGGCCTACCTTGGTAAATTCTATCGCAGTTTTGGGACACAATGGAGTACTAAAAAAGTTAAAAGTTAATAAGTACTATGTGTCCGTGTACATTTTAGGTAACCTCAGTCTACTTATGTGATTATAAATTTTCTTGTTCTGTAATTTTTTAAATGCAGATATTTTGCAATAAAACATTGTAATATAGTATATTGTTTTATTTGTTCGTTTAATGCTTTATTTTAGTATTATTAAATCCAAAAATTTACTCGGTACTTATTATATATTAATTGCACTTTCTAACGTCATGCTATATTTAATTGATTTAAATAAACAGTGAAAGTCATCCTGATAGAGTATAATGCATTAAAATACAGGTATTACATTTATTAAAATTAGAAGCATATAGAGAGGGTGAAAAATAAAGAATATATAAAAAAATGTATAAACCTTTTTTAAGGTCAAACACGTTATGATACTCAAATTAATAGATTCATATTTTCTTCCAATTGATTTAAATATTTGTAAAAAAAAGTGATTTAAATATTTCAAGATGAACTTTTATATACATCAAGTATGTAGAAATGTAAATCCTTATTTTTAAGGTAGCAATATTTGTTTATCGCATATATAGTGTGTTCTCGGTTTGTGCGTCGAAGAGAAAGATTGTTTTATTTGTTTGAAAAAAATGACAGTGCGGAAGAAATGGTTATATTTATTGAAAGGTAAAGGATCGCATAATGAAAAGCAGAATTTAATCCTAATTTATTGATTGTTTGAAAATGTACATATCCAAAAAAAATTAAGAAATGTCTAGCTAGATTACACTATACCAGCCGAAAGACTGATCCTACTTAAAGGAGCTCTGGTGTTTGTTGCAATCGAAGCATTAGCGTTTTGATGGTAATATGCAATTATTACACTTAACGCGCCAGGCTTGTAACTTGTAATTCATCGCTCGACGGGGCACATAGCCCGGAGAGTAGCTGTTGGTTGCAGTCTGGTTACGTTCCTTATAGTAAAGTAAGGATTTTATAGAGGAGTTTACGACTAAAAATAATATGTTTTAATATGACAGATGTAGTGATATGAATTTTTACTCAATCACTCAATAATTTTGCGATCAAAGTAATAAACCTAAACCTAGTAAACAGCGAAGGGGACCACTTAAATTTTCATTAACAAATTAGTTTTATTTAGGCAATATGAAGTTTAATATATTGGATTTGATGTGAAAGTTTTCAAAATTAAGCTTGTCTCAGGATAAAAATCTCCTAAACTATGGATTTGCACCTAATATTTTTCCCAGCTATGTTTTTATTTTAATTGATAGGGAGTGTGATCAGATATTGTTTTTTTTGCATTGATCGGGTATTACAGAGTTCAGTTATAGAGTGGCTTTAGTAAAATTACAAACAATTGAAAAATTTAAATATTTGTACACAATTTTAAAGCTAAAATCATGTATTAATTCAGCTCTAACGCTTATTTTTACAGAACAATACGATTAGAAGGTATCAGATAGATTCGAAAAAACCGACAATATCAGCATCCAAATTTGGTAGACATCACCAAGATATAACTTTCACAGTCAAATTTTGCACTAATTTTTTTCAAAAATTTACACAAATGCACATGTGCATAAAATGTGTCCATGGCAAGGTGGTATAATAGGTGTAAATGACAACTTTTTTCGGATTACAAACACAATTTTTTGTATTCTGCTCTCGCGTCAACCAAAAACTAGTTTTAGTACGTTAAACTTTAAAAATATTATAGATGGCGCTGGTAACAGCTTAAAAATAAAAATCGCATCAGGTAAAGTGCCTTTTCTGTGCGAAAAATTGAAAAATTCTATTAGAAAAACTTGCTCAGAATTAAAAAATATGACGTACCAAATTATAGAACTAAATACATTTTTTTTATTTTTAAAATTTTAATTTTTTTAAATATTATAAATGTAATGATAATTTAAATTTATTTATACTACCCATGTTCCTCCATTTTCAGCGCACATCTCAACTCTGTTTTTAAATTATTTGCAGCTATTTTGAATGGCTTGAAAGTTAATTGAATTATATGGCATATTTTTCTTAAAACTGACCTTTTTTAAAATTCGCGTGTGCGAAACGAAAAACTGGGTATGAACTTTCAGGCAATCGCAATTGTATTCGGTTGCCACGTGATCATTCTTTTTTTTAAACCCCTACTCCAATCTCAACCCCTATCCATTTAGGGCCGAATCGGGTAGTGCAGCAGGGTTCTGAATCAATTCAGGGGCCATATTTTCGAGCTCAATCGATATTTACCGCATGCGAAATACTAGGCACCCGGCTCGTTTAAAAAATTTCGCTTATATTTCTGAGGTGGTATTTTCGAACACCATCCGAGATTTGTTTTTCGGACACGTGAAAATGTCGTATGGCAAATGTGGCAAAGCTGTTTTGTACAATCAAATGGACTTGAAACCCCTCGAAAGCACTAATGTCACTAATCAGCTGTTATGTGTTGACTGAATTACAAGACTGAATATTTATATATGAATATGAATATCAGCGGATAAGAGGGTGGGATGTATTAGTGTAGTCCAGAAAAAGGAAATGGTGGATTTTCTTGGAGCTCACCCGGAGTGATAAATTTACCTGAAATTTCACATTCAAAAATGGCCAAGCTAGTCCATTTAAAGAATCGGGATTTATGACGAAATTACCATGTTTGCGCCTCGGACTAGACAATTCCCCCCACGTTTCGAGAGTGCTGAATCGATTCCCGAGGTCAAACCAATTTTTCCATATCAGCAACTCCCTCAAGTTGGCCAAAAACCACCCCTAAATTGCCCTTTTCCATGAACCTTTTCCCCAGTTTTTCGACTAATCGTTGTTCCCTCGAGTAGAACGGAAGGTCCTTCGAGAGATTTGATCTCAGCCACCCCTGCCTTAGGCTACCAAGACTTGTAAGGGGTGGAAAATTGATATTTGTATTTGTGAGAACAAAATTTAGATTTTATAGGTGTTTCTTTGAGGAAGGTGACCAGGGTTGTGTAACCACCCCCGGGGGATATTTTCACCCTTCAAAGGGGTAGAAAATATTGTTTTTCTGGGTAAAAAATTTAATATATTGTAAGGGGCGTTTCTTTGAAAAAAATGGTAGGCTACCAGGGTTGTGTAACCGGCCCCGTGGGTTGTTTTCATCCTCCAAATGGGTGGAAAATCAATATATAAAAACACTTTAATAAACGTATTTTTTATACTATTTTTCAATAATAGCTGAAAAAAATGTCCATCCCCTCGAAGGGTGAAAACAACCCCTGGGGGTGGTTACACAATCCCCGTCACCTTCCTCAAAGAAACGCCTCATACAAAATATTAATTTTTTTCTCACAAAAATAAATTTCAATTTTCCACCTCCTGCAAAGGTTGGAAGCCTGGAATAGGGGCGGCTAAGGTCAAATCCCTCGAGGGACCTTCCGTTCTACTCGAGGGAACAACAATTAGTCGAAAAACTGGGAAAAATAACCGGATTCGCGGAAAAGGGGGCTTTGGGTGTGGTTTTTGACCAATTTGAGGAATTTGCCGATGTGGAAAAATTGGTTTGACCCTGCGTGTCGATTCAGCATCATTGAAACCATGGGGGGGCATTATCTGGTCCGAGACGTAAACATTCGGTAGTTCGTCCGTTCGTCCTTCAATGGACTAAGCCCTCTAGGCACAATTATCCCTGAAACTAAACACCCTCCCAGAAGCAGTGGTCAACTAATCCTTCTGTTATTGGTTTTGCCAAACGATACAGTTTGACAAATTTGTCAACCCTTAAATCTTTAAATGGATTATCATAAGCATAGAATTGCCTTCCATGATTGCTTTCTGCCTGTTTCAAGGCGTCGGCGTCGATAGCAGCAAAATGTATTAAGTAATCTGCTGCCATTGTCCATTTTCATTCACCAAAATTTGTTCAAATAAGTCTACTTTAAAGTCCCTAAATAATAAACAAACCACGGCAAAAACCTAAAAACCTAACTTGGAACAGAGGTTTTGTGGCACGAAATAAAACAAACCAAAACGATCACTTTGAATACATTCGTACACGAAATCGCTTTATCGTGTATTAAACCCCCATCCGTTGTATCTCGCCCGAAATCAGCCGCATGCGGAAAGTTCGCATACGAGTTCATAATGCTCGAAAATACGAAACGTATATTTTCATGCGACAATCTCATGTTTTCGTGCGCGACATCGCCTCGGTCAAACTCGAAAATACGGCCCCAGGACCCCAAATGCCAAGAGCCATCCGGTTGCCTCTCGAGGGCTACATCTACGCGCCATTGCTTTGACTATATCTCCGCAACCAACCATCTGTAAAATTATAATTTTATGCATTTCATTTAAATAAATCATATACAGAAATTGCAGTTAGCAAAACTCAAATAACACGTAAAACACTGACAACTATTTATTACTGTCTATTGCTACAGCGCCGGCGTTTTCAATAAAACTGACAATGCCAGCTGTGAAGAATTTTGACGTTTTTATGTCTTCCTTTTATTTGACAATGTTGAAAAAAACACTGAAATTGTTTTTGCAAGCCTGCAAGAACAAAACGCTGTAAGTTTTTATGTTCTTCGTTTGTTGTAGCGAATTTCGTCAAGCAGAGCGTTAACTTTTGCAATAAATATTAAAACCATAACATTTTTGAATGGACAATGAGACATCACAAGCCCCTACTTCCTATTTAAAAATTTAGGTGTTGCAGCTACCCTTGAAAGAGGTTGAATTTAGGGGTGAAATTTGTACGTTGCAGGATGTCATTTCAGAATCCAAAATCGGCTTGTCTCGGGATTTTTTATAAATATCCACAATAATTGAGTTACTGAATTTATGCAATTTGGCTATTCAACACTGTATACAGTCCTTAAATCGTTGAAAATTAAATTCGTCAAAAGCAACTGTTTTCCATTTTTCATTTTACTGATTTTGAAACGCCAATAGTTTAAACAGTATTTTTACTAAATTTGGCACACTTATTTGATAATTTTGGATATATATTTTGTCTTAAATTTGAAGAGGTTCACATGAAACTAAGGATATCAAATCTCGTTTTGCACAAACAACACTCGTTTATTAACAAATTAACAAAGATAGGTGGGAAGCTAAACCTAACGTCGAACTCCTTGTATTTTTATGCTCTTCAAAATGACGGAAGTTACAAGAATTCATAATATGTAATAAGAGCTTATGTATTAGACACTATAATTCTAATTCAAATGTGCTTTTATAGGGCGAAATATTAAAACATAATATTTTTAATCGCAAACTCCTCTATAAAATCCTTATTTTACTATAAGGAACGTAACCAGACTGCAACCAACAGCTACCCTCCGGGCTATGTGCCCCTCCGAGCGCTGAATTACAAGTTACAAGCCTGGCGCGTTAAGTGTAATAATTGCTTATTACCAACAAGACGCTAATGTTTCGATTGCAACAAACACCAGCCGAAAGACTGATACTACTTAAAGGAGCTCTCGTGCCAGTCATCATGTGAACGATCCATGCTTTGATGGAAGTCTGAAGGACGTATTTTCTGCTCGAAAAAATTAAAAAAAAAATAGGAAAAAGAAAAAATTAATTTTCTTTTTCCTCAACCTTTTCTTAATTCTAAAACGTTCACAAAATTTTTAGGGTTCAACACGACTGTTTCAAACGGAGAATAATATAATAAATCATACTTACTGTCGTTTATGCTTAACTGCTGCTCTGATGGTATCAATTGGAAGACGTCGTAACACTATAAATCTAACACTGTCTGTATCACACTCTCTTAAAATTAAACCTGAAAGGGAATTTTGTTAGAAAACACAACTAAAAGACAATATAAAGTTCAAAATATGTATATTAAATCTTTTAAAAAATTTATGTTTTTACAACAACTTCTTCAAGAGAAAATGTTAACAAACAATGGTCTGACCCGTGTACAACACATGGTGAGGAACGGGACGATTCATACGGTACCAACTACCATCCAATATGCAGTTTGATAAGCTAACGATGCACAAAAAGATTCAAGAAAAGTTTCATGTAACTGAAATTTTGGTGGGCTTTTGCTTGCCTGTCTTATAAACGTATTTATTAATTCACATAAATTTTGGTCGCTCCTCGGAGCTTAAAATTGCTTGAAGCGTCTCTACTTCGTTTGTACTATGCAATAACAAATTTTACGTTCAGGCAAGGCAGATCCCATGCACGTGTGAGTACATGGTATAGATACTTTTTTGACTCCGAATCACTGAGGAACCGGTTTAGGGCAAACCCCGTCAAAACACATCATTTCCCCGTCAAACCCGACTGCTAGGAAATGATGGGGGTCCCATGTCGCTAAGGGCTATTTTCGCTATAACTTCCGATATACTTTGAATAGTCGTTGGACTAACTTGTCCTCATATTCAATACCTCGTAAGAGTTGCAGTGCTTGACAACGTGGATTCGTAAAAGGGTTTTTAATCTTGGAAATTTGGAAGTTCCAATTTTAGTATACTTTCTAAAATTGGGTGGTCGGGGCGACATTACGTCCCTGTGCAGCGACATTTACTACACTTTCTAAATTAACGCTCCTTGAAGAGTTAGCGATAATTTGGCATAAAAAATGCTCCGAAGAGCAAAAATATATTTCCAAGAATTAAAAACCTCCTCCACGGCGTTTTTACGTGAAGCACGCTTTTCTTACGAAGTATTTCCTAAGTCGGATTTTGTTACAACGTCGAAAAGTATATCGGGGTTATAGCGTTCTTTAACAATCACATACCACTTGCAGACTGCAGTTTCGAGCTGTTGGCTCTCGTCAGTGCAAGGTAGGCATGTGACGACCGACACGAGAATCACTTGACTATTTAGTACATTTCGGTATCTTTGGGATAGCGACATGTAAAATAGCCAGCAGGCGCCATCTAGCGGTCCAGTGTCTGTTGCAATCGAAAAATAAATAGCCTGACTGGACTTAGCATAGTTCAAATGTGCTTTTAGAGGGCGAAATATTAAAACATAATAGTTTTAGTCGCCAACTCCTCTATAAAATCTTTATTTTACTATAAGGAACGTAACCAGACTCTTTATAGTAAAATATATGTCGACATTATTTCATCTGTAAATAATGTCATGCGAACTATGAAATTTCCACCAAAGTACATCGAAAAGATTGTTGAAAAATGGCACTAGTGAAAATGTGTATTATTTTTTCTGCAATTTATTTGATAGCTCTTACCTAATATTTGAAAATTTTTCATTTTTAAAAGTAACAGTATTTTAGACAAAAACATGATAATGCTGTGAATCAGAAGAATCACGCATTTCTGAAACGTCTAAATAATTAAATTATAGATATATTCATACCGAATTGAATTCTGAAGGGAATTAATATATTTCAAAACAACATATTTTAAGCCGTCGAAAGTATATTTTAAATACATTTTAAATATATTTTACATAATTATTAATCTCATTTTGATTTGGCAGAATTCCAATCATAAGATTTTATTTCGTTACTATTGGATACAGGAACAACGTCATAGACAAAACTACGATTTGTTATAAATATACAATTATAGTAATTGATGACATGATTGGCAACTTAAACTTATAATTTTGTTTAATACGACCAATGAAAAATTTTCATCAGCTTTCAACTCGTATGTTGTTGAGGCAAGAATCGCAGACCATCTTGCGTTTGCTTGGATAAGTTATTATTGGAAATACAAAGATGAAGGATATACTATCTTTTTACCGACAATGATTGTGTAGAAATAGGGATGGGGTATCCCAGCACATTTTTGAATATATTGTCTTTTGAACATATTGTCTTTTTATAATTGTCTTTTTACCCCCTCTTTAGAACCTTTTTTATTTAAATTTATTATATCTATGTTTATGTATGTGTGAATGTGTATATATTTGTGTATATATTATATTATTTTGTACCTAATCCTGTAACTGGGCTTTGCCTGTTGGATTTTGTAATTAAATGAATAAATAATAACATTCATATAGAGCCATTTGTTACATTAATGTTCATTTGTTATTGATGGCCTAACTTGCCTTTTACTGATTTTATGAGCTGCACTGCACAATATTTGAAACTGTATTAAAATTGCAAATGACTAAACACTTGGAAGAAAATAATTTTTTTTATCAATATCAGTATGGTTTTCGAACGAAAAAATCCACCAATGAGGCTATACTACAACTGATAGATCTTATAGTGGAAGGTCAGGAAAATGGTCAGTTTGTGGGGGTTACTTTCTGTGACCTACAGAAGGCATTCGATTGCCTATCACACCAGGTACTTCTTGAGAAATTACAACATTTTAACTTCAGTAAAGTCAGCGTGCAGATTATAAATTCCTTCTTAAGTAACAGGAATCAGTACACATGCTTAAATGGTGCTGTTTCAGATATAAAAATTATCAACAGGGATCAGTATTAGGCCCTTTACTGTTTTTAATTTATATTAATGATATAAAGATGGGAATACCTGAAACTGAGGTTCTCCTTTTTGCCGATGACACCAGCATTGTAACAGCTCACGAAAAACTGAATGACATCAAGAGGCTCATGGTGGAAGGGCAGTCAAATGCCCAAAACTGGTTCCTAATCAACAAATTATGCATGAATAAAACTAAGACCATCAACGTGATTTTTTCCCACAGAAACATAGACACAGTCGATAATCCAGAGATGGCAAAATTCATGGGTATCTATCTAGACCCTACACTTAACTGGGGTCCACACATCGACAGCCTTGCGAACAAGCTATCAAAGAATATTTTTGTCATCCGAACATTAGACAAATTAGTTCCTCATAGTGTCATAGCCCTGTTTGTGTCTCAAATATCTTAAGGTTTGATGGGCTGGGGTCATGCATCTAAAGCAGCCAGAATATTTGGATTGCAAAGGAGAGTAGTCCGCATCATCACTAATACGGGTTACCGCGAAAATGTAAGGCAAAAATTTATTGATATGCAGATATTTACATTACCGTCGTTATATATCTACATCTGCATTCTATATGTAAAACAAAACATAGAGTAATATACAGCTCAAACTTGTTATCACGACCACAGTACTCGTGGTGGGGAAAACATAAGAACTGATTATTTCAGACTTCGAGTAGAAACGGTAAAAATTACTATGGGCCTAAATTTTACAATAAGTTACCGCAACACATCAATAATCTCCCTCTTGGCAAATTTAAAGCGATTGTAAAAACATATCTACTCCAAAATGCGTTTTACAGCATTAATGATTTAGTAACCTTCGATATAACATCTATGTGATGTATTTATGTGTATGTGTATATATGTATGTATGTATGTGTGTATATGCATATGTATGTATGTATGTATATATGTATGCATGTGTCTATACATATATAGCCTTTAATGTCAAATATATAAATGGTTTTTAAGTTTTAAAATATTGTGTGTTTCGACAGTTTATCTTGACCATTGCTAATATGTTAATTTTCCGTTTTTATTATTATTATTGTAGTTTGTAGTAAGTATTGTGTTTGTATTTTACTTATTTTATGTTATGTATTTCCGTTATTTATTATTCTATGTTATTTATTGTTATATGTCAGTTATTTTTGTATACCATTTATTTAACTATCTATTGTATGTTATAAATATATTTTTTGTATTTCATGTACCTGACGTTTGTAAAACATTTTATATGTTAAACGCAAATAAATATATTCTGATTCTGATTCTGCACTGTATTTTTGCTTTTTAGCGCTTACCTTTTGCAATGTTTATAATTAAATTTTACGCATTAATAACACCCGAGTAACATACAAGTAAGAATCTACACAAGAGGACAATCTTCTGATATCGCAATAACAAGTCCTTCCAAATCGAGTTAGCTTCTTCGATAGGGTTAAGTTTTGACATGCGAGAAAACCATATAATTTTTGCGATTTTCTGTTCATCTGTTGGATAATTTTGTGGTCTTGTATTAACCCTCAACATAACTGAGTCCTATTTAATTCGCAAAAGTATAAAATATGCGTGAAAATGTGACTGAGGTGCCCATCAGGATTAACAACTTTATGTGCAAAAACTGATAGCTCATAATAAATAACGAATACAAAATTTCTTTTTTACATATCGCTATTAGTCCAGGGTACAGCCCAATTTTTTTAAAGTGAAGACTAATAGGCTTCGTTTTGACGACTCTTCCAACTTTTCTCTCTGTGAAAATTCTCGGTGGAGGAATGCAAAGTTGTATGCAGCCGCTAAATATGTTAATCTAGCGATTTTAAAATTTCATACCTAAAACTCGCCATACACGCTCACGTATGCTCGGCTAGAAGAAATCACCTCGAACCAAGCATGCTCGGAAGCTTCCACACATACACGCACCGAACTTATCAACTAAAATTTAAAACCGCGAGCCTCACTGCTGTGAAGAAAAATAACAACCGAATACGAGAAATTGATGCACAGCTCTCACACAGTGGGTTAGTGCATCTAGCTATCACTCAGAGCATACCTAGCGAAGTGGGTTCGAGCCCCATCTACCGCAAAGTAATTTTCAAATATAAATTATCCCCAATAAGTAGTTCGGATTCCACTATCCTGTACTCACACAAATCTAGATTTCCTAGACTTAAAAAGGTTATTCAGATGACCTGGAAAGCGGTTAAAAAACATTTGAAATAAAACAAAAAAAACCTCTCACATAACTACCAGAAACGATTACTTAATCACCAACATGTTCGCGAAATCATCATACATGTACCAACATGTTCGATGCTCGGTTCCCGTTGGTGGGGATCTGCAAGCCGCACAATGAGCAGAACTTTCCAACCGACAACTACGTTCGTCGTTCTCACACACGTTTAAGCATGGCGGGTGGTAATTAGGTGGCGAGGATTTGGGAGCGGGACGTAAGAGGGCGGGGCCTAGTAGTGGTGATGGGGGGCAATTGTAGTAGTGGGAGGCAATTGAAGCGGTGAGAGGCAATTAGAAAGTAATTAACAGTAATTTAAGTACAAATAAGGGTAATTAAGAATAATTAAAGGTAATTGCGGTAACAATAAGGGTATTTAAGGGTAAAGTAAGAATAAGGATAATTGCAGTAAAAAATAATGGTGATTAAAGTAATTATGTCTGACCATCCATCTGTCCGTTTACCCACCTATTCGTCTGTCTGTCCATCTGCTCATCTGTCCAACAGTCTGTCCGCCTGTTCGTCTATCCGTTCGTACACAGACAGTTAAATAATTCTATTTACTATTAGATATTGTCTCTCCTATTGCACAATTATATAGTATCCGTGTATTTTTTTTAAAATGACACAACAAACATTCATTCTTGATTATATACCTAAAGTTACAAAATTAATTTACCTACCTTACCGTTAGGAATATCTTACGATAATGACACTTTCCTGTCTACCTGTCTTATCTGCAATGTGTTTTTAAGTACCTTTTTTCATTATTTGCCTTATGGCCTTGCCTCTTTAACGGCTTTAGACACAAAAGCATCCTGACGCCACAAGTGAGGTGGGTGTGAAATGCTACAAAGCCTACTGTTCTTTGACTTGGTGTTATATTGCCAATATTATATCACATATATAATTGACCTAAATTCCCGTTCTAAATAAGTGTGTTTTTTAGTTATGTAATCAAGAATAGGTAATAAAACGAATGTATTACGTTAATTTTTCCACATGCAATATTCATGTCATTGAATTTTTTTGATAAGTGTAGACGCCTAGGTAATAATCATGTAATGATGCAATATTCCCTGATTAATAAACATATTAAAGAATTCTTCAGGGATTTGTAAGAGGATATAATGATTGACGCGTATATATTGTATGTAATGAAATAAATATGTGGTACATTAAACTGGGCTATATTTAATTTACTACACAGGGCAATGTCTCATTATGGGTATTGTTATTAGAAGCTGATCCTATATCGAAAAATATCAAAAAGAAAAGTTTCCTTAGACCAGAAATGTCTAAACTGTATGTACAGTGTGTTTCCCAACCCACATCAGTCTTCCAAGTAGCCCACGGCCGAATGGTAAGGATAACCAATGGTAATTTAAGTAAAAATAAGGGTAATTAAGCCAAGAAATTAGCATAATGAAGGGTAATTTTGGTAAAACTGAGGATAATTAAGGGTAATTAAGGATGCTAAGTGTCGGAATATCTTTATTTTTTACTTAGAAGAAAGAAATGCGCTAGAAGATGGTATATATTATGATACCTTATTTGTTCTCTTCCATATTTTCGAATACAAATTTCTTTCAAAAATCTGAGAAAATTGGAAATTTTGTTTCTTCTCTTCTCAACTTTGATTTTCAGCTTGATTAAATCAATTAATAATCACTAAAAGCATTTCTTATTAAAAACACTATTAATAATAATATGTAATTATCTGAAATATAATGTAATGATGAAAACTAATTGTCATGGTACCTATTTAGTTACTTGATAAAAGTAATTTCTAATTTTTGAATAAAAATATAAATTTTATATTACAATTACTACATGAAGGAAGATAACGGCATTATCATTATTTAAAAAAAAAGTAATTAAATTATTAATTTAATTATTGGGTAATTAATTACTGTCCAGCTCTGGTTGCTATTTAAAAGTATGATAATATTTGGAAAATTATTATTTGTTTGAACGTTAGAACCTTACTTGTTGCGGAATAAATCTCAAACTTACAGAACAACGCAAAACACACGAATCGTATAGCATGCTGCCCCACTGTACATCCAACATTGAAGGTATCCTTTTTAAAATCCTTATTTTACTATAAGAAACGTAACCAGACTGCAATCAACAGTTACTCTCCGGGCTATGTGCCCCGCCGAGCGCTGAATTACAAGTTACAAGTCTGGCGCGTTAAGTGTAATAATTGCATATTACCATCAATATGCTAATGCTTCGATTGCAACAAACACCAGCCGAAAGACAGATCCTACTTAAAGGAGTTCTCTTGCCAGCCGTCACACACCACTTGCAGACAGCTGCAAGGTAGGCATGTGACGACCGGCACGAGGATCCTTTGACTATTTGGTACATTCCGGTACACACCACTTGCAGACAGTAGTTTCGAGCTGTTGGCTCTCGACGGCTGTGACGGCTGGCAAGAGAACTCCTTTAAGTAGGATCTGTCTTTCGGTTGGTGTTTGTTGCAATCGAAGCATTAGCGTTTGGATGGTAATATGCAATTATTGCACTTAACGCGCCAGACTTGTAACTTGTAATTCAGTGCTCGGCGGGACACATAGCCCGGAGAGTAGCTGTTGGTTGCAGTCTGGTTACGTTCCTTATAGTAAAATAAGAATTTTATAGAGGAGTTTGCGACTAAAAATATTATGTTTAATATTCCGCCCTCTAAAAGCACATTTGAACCAGCATCCTTTAACGCGTGTCAAATTTACCGACAAAACTTCGATCCTCTTCCAATGCCAGCGTTGGACACTTGGCGCTTGCCCTTTGTTATATGTAGACCAGCCACACGACGTGTCAAACTACCATGCGTCCAACGTTTGATAGCATTGGACGTATCGTGTAGGACCGGCTTTACCAACATGCTGGTCCAACATGTTCGTGTGTGTATGGGGGGTTTAAGGCCGATCGCCCACCAGCACTACGAGGCGGCGAGGATACCGCTACGCGAGGTATTTTTGATGTCGCGGCAATTTGTTTTAAATAGATACCGGTCTAGCAAGATTGAACATGCCAGTCTCCTTCCGACCTATTTATGCTTTTTATTAAAATGAGAAAAATACTATTAACTTGTACAGGTAATTGGAAGGTATCACTGCATATCTAATTATAATTTAGCGGAGTATTCTAGAAAGGATGTGACTGGAAAGGCATGGACAAAAATTGCGACTAGCTTCATAAATGTCACAAGAGAACAAGTATTAACGGCTGGCGTAGTGGTAGCGTAGCCATGGTGTGCGAATTCGCCGACAGGTCGCTATCATAAAAATATCGTAGCGGTATCGTCGCCGTCCCGTAGTGCTAGCGGGCGATCGGCCTTAAAGAATCTCATCGATTTACGAGTTGCAAGAACTTTTTATGTTTAGTGATGTCAGCTGACGAACAGAAGCTATATAAGAGGGTTCAAAATTTGACTGCGCATGCTTTAACAGTCAAGTTAGTTTTAAGGACCGTTATTTATTTTTCAAGTCACTGGACTAAATTCTGATGAAACTGACCAGAAACTCCCACTTCTTAAGCTCACCAACTACCACAAGAAGCCTTCAACTCTGAAGATAAACCAGCAACTCATGTCTATGTTTGTTCCGTGGGCACTTAAGTATTGGCGGCATGTTGTCCCATTTTTTCTTTGATTATCTACTACACATACAATTATATAACAAGTATTGTCTGAAAGTTATCTGTGGCATTCTACGAATATTCTTTCCTATTATTTGGGTTTTCTACCACATGTATTATTATCGTCTTCAAAAACAAATCACCGAATCTACAAAATGATAGAATTATTGGAAAAAAGCCTCTGCGCCCGTGACGTTTACGTCAAAGGAATAGTCAGAGGTTATGTTTTGCAAATAATATAAATCGGAATAAACACAGAAATAATGTATTTTGCTGACGTTTCGGAAAGAAAGCTTTTCTTGGAATAACTCTTATTTTGCTGTGTATATCAAATACACAGCTTTAAGATTCTGTTTATGTTATTTCCATAGATACTTACTACTTACACAGAACTGATGATATTTTCTTTTAGATAATGTTGAGTTTATTAAGTTCTTCTTTTAACATTGGTAGCCAGGTTGTACAAATATCTACAGAACAATTCAATACGCACTTATCTTCATTTAATAAGATTATTGCTGATTCTTTAATTTTTCTTTTTTTGGTATCTGCTTCTTTTGTTAAAATTTTTGCCGAGTCCCAGTTTATTCTATGTCCGTTTTCCCAAGGATGTTCACAAATCTTTGATTTCTGAATTTCATTCTTTCTTATGTAATTCTTATGCTCATCCAACCTCACACTGAAAGATCTGGATGACTCACCCATATAACATTTCTCACATTCGCACAGGATATTGTAAATACAGTTTTTTGAATTCTGCTCCCTATTTATCGGTTTTGTTTTTGTTAAAATAGATCTTAAAGCGTTCCCCGTTTGAAATATCGTCCTAACATCAAATTTGTCACCTATACGGCGTAGCTTCTCCGATAGTCCCTATACATAAGGAATTATTGCTGTATAATGACTTTCAGGTTTTTGTCGTACCTGATTGTCCCTATTTTCAACATTTATGAAAACTCTATCAACAAAGGCTTTAGGATATTGATTTTGTACTAGAACCTCTTTGATAAATTTTTTCTCGTCATTCAATATTTCATTATTAGATGAACTTATTTTGGCCCTATCGTATAAACATTTTACAACACCCCTTTTAACATTTATTGACTGGTTTGAGTCAAAAATTTAGATATCTATTAGTACTTGTTGGTTTTCTATAAACGCTTGTTTCAGTTGTATTATTTACCCTTCTAATTAAAACATCTAAAAACGGTAATTCTTCCTACTTTCTACTTCTAATGTGAATTTAATAGACGGTTCCTTATTATTTATATTTTCCAAAAAACTATCTAGTAAATCGGCACCGTGAGGCCAAATTACAAAGATGTCATCAACATATCTCCAACAGACAACCGGTTTGTTTATACAATTTTGAACATGTGTGTTCTGAAAGTTCTCCATAAATATGTTGCTTAAAATTGGTGACAATGCAGACCCCATAGCCATACCAAAATCCTGCTGATAGAACTCATTGTCCAATTGAAAATAGGTTGTTTTTAATACACATTGTTAAGAATTCCATTATGCTATTTACACTTAATTTAGTTCTAGTTTCCAAATTATTATCATTTAGCAACCTGTCTTTAACTATGTTTAAGGTTTCATCTACCGGAACATTGGTAAAAAGACTAACTACATCAAAACTAACCATCAGGTGTGATTCATGAATATCGTTTTCATAAATTTTTTCTATAAAATGTTTACTATTTTTAATATATGAATCGGTATTTCCAGATAATGGATCAATAATTTCAAGTAAAAATTTTGCCAAATTATGACATGGTGAATTAATAGAACTAACAATTGGTCTTAAAGGAATATTTTGTTTGTGTCGTTGGTAAGCCATAAAAATGAGGAGGCTTACTATGATGTGGTGTAAGGTTCCTTCGTTCAAAATCATTAAATTCATGTTTGTATTTAAACAAAGTTCTGTAAATTTTGCTCTCTATTGATTTTGTTGGATCTTTGTTTAGTTTTGAGTAGGGTCCCTCATTTACAAGAGTCATGATTTTTGTGTTATCTTTATCTATAATGACTGTGGCATTACCTTTGTCTGCTGGCAATATTTTTATACTTTCATCGCGTTTTAAAGAATTTATCGATAACTTTTCTTATGGAGTTAAATTATCTTTAATATTGTATTGCTTCTCTAAAGCAATTTTTGCCCGTATGCGATATTCATTCCCATTATCTGTTGGTAAATTTTGAGCAGTTTTTTCTATTGCCGCTACTATATCAAATTTTGGAACAGATTTCAGGTTTATTGCAAAATTTAAACCTTTTGATAAGACAAGCCTGTCTGAAATGGATAAAAATCTTTTTGACATATTAATGACAGTCCTGTCAATTAAAGGATTATTATTTATATTTTGTAATTGCCTAATCTGTTTTTCCCTTATTAAGTTTCTAAATTTATGTAAATGCGTACAAGTATTCTGGTAACAGTAGTTCTTAGATTATAAGAATACAAGTTACAATATAAGGTTTCTTTTGGCACACATTTAAATGATTTATATTTATCTACCTATGTACAAATATATAAATGCAAAAAAATAACGTTTTTAAATTTTAAATGACTGACAACAAATGATGCATAAAGGATAAGTTTGCGTGGCGATTTCTAATAGCTGTCTAATATAATATTCAATAGATACTGTTATATTTGCTAATAATTGGCCTGTTTCCTGCCATTTAATTACAGTTGTCGGAAAAGAGGATAACAGTTGTGAGATTATGTATTTATAATCCACATAGATTTGTACCTAGCCACACAAACGAAATTTACAACTTGCTAGCTCTTTGAGAATGATGGAAGACAGTTACCCTGAGAACTTTTTTCGTGCAAACGAAATCATACACAATTTAGCAGGCTTGTGGCTATATAACACAAAGGGAATATCCCAGATACAAAAATGTTTTCAATATTTGTGGACATTTTTAGTGTATTCGATTGCCGTTTGGTTTCTTATATTAGAGTTCATGATTTTTAGCGAAACTCTCAAAGATTTCAACAAATTCTTCAGTCAGCTGGGGCTTGTTTTATGTCACACGTTGGGCATGTTGAAAGTAGGAATTCTGGTGCTTCGACGTGGGAAACTCAAAAGAATTGTAGATACTTTAGAGGACAAGCACTATCAATATGAACCACTGGGTGATTTCAAACCCGGTAAAATGTTACTTGACGCAAAGGAAATTAGCCAACGTTTTTCTATTGTGGTATGTAGTAGATTATAACTTATTAATGTGATATAAAAAAATAGTTGGTAGTGTAACTGAATTTGTGTATCCTAAACAGTGTATCAATTGGTAGTCAATTATTAGGTAGTTTCCACAGCGTTGAAACACTGACACGCATTTCGTCTATAAAATAGACATCATCTGGAGATGATACAAATATTTAATTAGCCTTAAATGATGCAACTTGACATTAAAATATGTACGAAGTCATCTCTGGGCACGAATGAATGTTGCGTTTGAAATTGAAAAACGTTTATGTAACTATAATATATCAAAATTATAGTTGACATAAACATTAGTTAGCCTTGTTAGTTGATAAACATTTTTTTATGAAATAAATACCTCCCTTGTATGCGTTTTTTAATTAAAAGTATATTACGTTTTCTTCCTTGGAAATTCGACTATTATATTCTAAATACTGTTTTCGTTCGTTGCTTCTTAATTATTTTTTTAACGCGAGACTATATAATAATAATTTTATTAAATTCAGAAAACTCTATTAATGTAGGTTTAAAAAATTTTTTCCATAGAAATAATAAATATACATACAAGAAAATTGTTTCTTAAAGACTAGTTTTAAAAATGATAATTGCATTTAAAATTCTTTTGAAGGCCTTAAGTACTAAATATATATACATGTAAAATCATAGTATACAGGGTGTTGCATCATGAGAGGGACATAGCTTAATAGGAGGTAGAGAACATCAGTGGTAACCGGAACCTCCCATAGAAATGTCTCATTGGGCCTTCATTGCGAAGTTACAGGGTGTTAAATAATTTTTGGCCAAACCTGTTTTTTGTCATAACTTTGACAGGGAATGAAATAACGGATCCATATTTGGTACAGCTAATGTACTAACGAGCCCCAAGAGGTACATATATAAAAAAAATATCCAGGTCCGGACTCACTATAATTTATGTTTCTTCTTTGCATCAATAAAACATCACCCTGTATATATTTTTTTGAAATTTCGATACGATATTCGAAAAGAGCAAGAAAAAACAAACAAAATGGCCTATTTCATTTTTTTGTTACACCTTCGTGGTTATTTAAATACGTTGTTAAATGTACAAGAAAATGGATTACAGAACCCTATTAAATGAGAGGCACGTGAAATAAATAATTTTATAACTAAAATTTGCAAAAATTCTATTGAGCCTAGGTGGTCTGGGTGAATCCTAATTCCGGCACGTTTTAAAGGTCCATTTTGGTAAAAAACTGTGGTCCTAATAAGTAATCGGGTATGAAATAACAAAATTTTTAATCAATCACAGTAGGCTTGTTCAAAGAATAAAAGTGACAGATAATTTAAACCATTTAGGCCTAAGCAACCAGTTACTTTGATCAAGAAAATCATCAACATTTTATACTTAATAAAAATTGGAAAAGAGAACAAACTAAAATCTAAATAAATAAAATATTTTCCATTCAATTAACAATAAATAACAAAACAATAACTAAATGTGTTTAAAAATAAAACGTAATCGACACTAAAGTAAATTTTCAAAATGTCCTCTCCCACATTCTGTGCATTTTCTTGCGGGTTTAGAAAGGTCACCAATTGCTCGACGTATCATTTCTCTGGATTATTCCGTATTTCGTCGCAGGTTGTAACGATCCGCTGGATTAAATGTTGTCTACTTTCAATTTCAATGCTATAAACCTCGTTTTTTAAGTGGCCCCATAAAAAGTAATCACAAGGGCTACAATCAGGAGATCTTGGTGGCTATTCATGTGGACCCCCGTGTCCAATCCATCTATTAGGATACACATTGTTTAAGTGTTCTCTTACTTGAAGGTTAAAATGTGGTGGGGCCCCATCATGCTGAAACAACATGCCTCTTATACCGATATTTTCTAACATATTCGGTAAAATGTTTTGAAGAAAATCAAAGTAAATTTCACCATTCAATCTTTCTTCAAAAAAATGTGGCCCTATCAAATGTCTATTCACAAGTCCGACCCAAACATTTACAGAAAACCTGTGTTGCGAACGGCGTTGGCGTACCGCATGTGGGTTTTCCTGTGGCCATTTATGATTATTTCGTGAATTGTTTACTCCATCCCTTGTAAATTGTGCCTCATCCGTAAATAA
The DNA here is from genome assembly GCA_963675555.1 of Leptura quadrifasciata. Classification (NCBI taxonomy): domain Eukaryota; kingdom Metazoa; phylum Arthropoda; class Insecta; order Coleoptera; family Cerambycidae; genus Leptura; species Leptura quadrifasciata. The sequence goes on from OY776676.1 coordinate 13,685,613, forward strand.
GGTTCTGTAAATGACTGGGCGATGGTTAGACAACCAATGACAAAATGCCAGGCGGGGGATATCGTCGCCTTGTTAAAGACGCTGTACCTGCTGGATATGATATGGATGGTAACGTTCTCTTTTTAGGGTTCTCCATACTCGCCAATGAGGAATACCAGTTGCCAAACTGATTCGTCTAGTGCTCATATTTGGGTTTTCTTGAACTACGTTTATAATATTGTTTTGTTCCTGCACACCTTGTTGTAAAACACGCTCCACAACTGCAGAATTAGGAAACTTTCCGTGTTGTCTTGCATACTGGAACACCGTAATAAAGGTTTTATGATTAGGGCATCGACGACCAGGAAAACGCAGCCGATATTCTCTTTCCGCCGACCTACCATTTCCATTACAGAAACCATAGATGAATATTATGTCAGCATATTCCACGTTTGTAAATTTTACTGGCATAGTTAAAATATTTTCACAAGTTTTCACTAACTAAATGCGGATTATTGACACATTAAATTACTAACAAACAATTATTCAACTGTTTAGGAGATTTCTTTTTATTATCTGTCACTTTAAACAAGCCTACTGTGATTGATTAAAAATTTTGTTATTTCATACCCGATTACTTATTAGGACCACAGTTTTTTACCAAAATGGACCTTTAAAACGTGCCGGAATTAGGATTCACCCAGACCACCTAGGCTCAATAGAATTTTTGCAAATTTTAGTTATAAAACTATTTATTTCACGTGCCTCTTATTTAATAGGGTTCTGTAATCCATTTTCTTGCACATTTAACAACGTATTTAAATAACCACGAAGGTGTAACAAAAAAATGAAATAGGCCATTTTGTTTGTTTTTTCTTTCTCTTTTCGAATATCGTATCGAAATTTCAAAAAAATACATACAGGGTGATGTTTTATTGATGCAAAGAAGAAACATAAATTATAGTGAGTCCGGACCTGGATATATTTTTTTTTATACATGTACCTCTTGGGGCTCGTTAGTACATTAGCCGTACCAAATATGAATCCGTTATTTCATTCCCTGTCAAAGTTATGACAAAAAACAGGTTTGGCCAAAAATTATTTAACACCCTGTAACTTCGTAATGAAGGCCCAATGAGACATTTCTATGGGAGGTTCCGGTTACCACTGATGTTCTCTACCTCCTATTGAGCTATGTCCCTCTCATGATGCAACACCCTGTATAAAAAATAAAATTTACAATATTTCAATTAGGCATGACTTGCAATACTATAAAAAGATCCACATATGTTTTAAGTAGTAGATAAAAAATCATCAATAGTGTAGTAATTTTTATTTGATAATAACAACGATTTTACTGCAGTTTCGAACTTGTGCATTGTTGGTCAACATTTAATATTTTCAGGTAAGCATTAAAAAAATTACATCCATTAAAAAAGAAAGATTTTTTTTATTCAACGCTGTTTCGTGTTGGTATAAAGCGATCCTTATGCGCATCAGGTGATTGGTCCCAATCAGCAATGGCATATTTGATGCCAGACTGAAATGAAGCAAAATACAGTTGCCTTATAATTGATAAGCTGCGCTGTTTGAATTTTAAAGCTAATGCATAGCATACTTTAGACAATTTAGTACATACATCCTGTATATGACTAGATTATTTCAGATGACAATCAATCCTTAATCCTAGCATTTTTAAGTGCTTAGAGTACTCAATTTTTGTCTTTGCTATCTAAAACTGGACTACTATTTACATTATTGCTAGTCTGTGATGTGTTAAAAACGACGACCATTGTATTTTCGTGGTTTATTGTGTTTCAGCCCAATAGATGATTTTTTATACATTAAAATGGCATAATTCTCCGCATCAGATAAGTTCTTACACTTAATAAAAATATTAGTTCTATCTGCATATGATACAATTGGCCACAATGGATGTTCTAAATAATTTAGCATATCGTTAATAAAAATAACGAAAAACATTGGATTCAATATGGATCTTTGCGGAACTCCAGTATTAATAGCTGCCAAGATGGAAAGAGAATCTGTAATTTTTACCTATTAAAGGCGATTTTACAAACAGAAGTTGAACCATTCATGAGCAATACCCCTAACCCTATATTTTTCCAACTTTTTCAATAGAAGAGAATAATCGACAAAGTCAAGTTCAGAGAAATCTACAAATAGTCCCATAGTCATTTCTGATTTGTCCAGTGCACTTACTACCCCATTTGCAAACTCGCTTAGTGCTGAATCTATACATTTCTGTTTTGTGAATCCATGCTGATTTTGGTAGAGCTTATTATTAATTGTAAGAAATTCTACAAACTGAATATCAATTGCAGATTCAAAGATTTTTGATACACTGGGCGATAGTCTGATTTCTCTATAGTTGATAACTAAGTTTGGGTCACTTTTTTTACAAAGAGGTATTACGTTTGATATTTTTAATTTGTCGGGGTAATATACATTGTTTTAATGATAAATTGATTATATAAGTAAGATGACGAATTATATACACACCAATAATTTTTAATAATGTTTCAAATACAAAACAAAATTTCTTTGTGAAAGTCTGGATAGAGGCGGTCAAGTTGATATTATCTACACGGACTTCTCCAAGGCTTTTGACAAGCTAGATCATAGTACCTTGATTAGTAAACTGGACACCTTCGGTCTTTATTATTCGTTGTTACAATCTTATCTACAGGATCGATATCAATTTGATCAATACCGAGGTTATTAATCTGGCAGTTTCTTACAAAAATTCGGTGTGCCACAGGGGTTGATACTTGGTCCGCTAATTAATTAATTAATAAGTAAATTAGGAATCTCATCAATGCCAGACGAATTTGAATTTTTCAACTTGTTTATTAAATCTAAAACATCCTCCTCTGTTAGGGCTCTAAGAAACAATGAATTAATACAGGGCTTTAAACATAATCCTAGAAATTACTATTAGGTATGTTTGCTGATACATTTTTGGAGGCAGATATAAAAAAATGATTAAATGCCTCAGTACATTCTGTAGGATTTAGAATTTTTCCATTATACTCTATATCAGTCTGCAAGTTATTCTTATTGGACTTGTCTAAACGGCAATATATTATGTTCCACATGGCTTTACTTTTGTTCCTCGCATTTGCCACTAACTAATCGTTTTTATTTATTTTATTTTATGTATTTATGTATGTTGATGATAATAATTGTCGATATACATTGTTAACAACTTTAAATTATTCATTGAACTGGGAATATTTCCTATTAAGATCAGAAAAAAGTTGTACTCTTTCTGGCGGCATTATTTTAGGGCTGTTTTTGATTGCATGTGTTTTACTATTATTATCTTTGTCAAGATTTCCAGATTTATTAGAAGGCATCATTACTAGGGGTTTGTGGTTTCAGCACGATGGTGTTGGACCTCATTTTTCTGTACCGGTCGAGTCCATCTGAACCAACATATGGATTGGTCGCGGAGGTCCGGTAAACTGGCTACCTACGTCTCCTGATCTTACACCTTTAAATTATTTTTTATGGGGCCATCTCAAGTCAGAGGTGTTCAATATACGAGAGCAACCTCTAGAAAAAAATATTACTGTATGCGATAACATTAGAAATATCCGGAAGTGATTGATGGGTCAGTGAAAAACATATTAAAACGTTCTCGAAAATGTATTGACGCTGGGGGCATTCATTTTGAAAACCTATTATAGTTTTAATTATTTGCACCGTTTTCAATTTTTTTTTCAATTATTTAAAGTTCTGAATAAATTTATGAAAGAAATGGAATGTGTATTATTTTGATTGAAATTAAACTAAAAAAAGCTTGAAACGGTGAATGTCAAAACAAAAACAAATAACAACCTCTTCTGCTGGATATTTAGGTAAAATTAATAAAATAGTGATGTTAACAACTGAATTGTGTTATCTGTAGAATGTCAAATTGGGCCTTTCAATATTTTTTAAAATTTATTGAAGAATAACGATAAACATGCCACCAAATATTATGACATTATTTCACAAACTGGTCCATAGGCTTTTAAAAAATTTACTAACAGTTACCAAAAAATTATATACAGTGTGATGTTAACGACCCAAAGAGCCATATTTAAAAAAATGGAAGTCGGTCCTTGAATTCTTCCAAAATCACTTAAGCTATGTATTAACCTAAAAGAGTAAAATATGTATACAAAATTTTATTTAAATATGTGCAGTCATTTAAAAATATGGCAGACTAAAATTCTGGTCAAAAACCATAAAACACCCAGTATCTCAAAAACGGTTCACATTCAACGGTAAGTATAATACTTCTTTTGAACTCAGCTGAGTGTGCTCTACCTTCCACTAGAGTATGGTCGTTTAAATCTGGGACACCCTGAATAGAGCCTTGTTCATGATTTTTCGTAAAATATTCAAAGAGTCTTGGCTATATTAGAACAGTACATCATGCTTACAATATTTTAAATTTTTTAGCTATTTTGCATCTATTCTTCCGTGCCAGTGTCAGCCCATATATCTTCTGAGATTATGATAAATAGTGAAGTAAAAGGAAATTCTTTTGAAGGAAATAAAACTTGTTACGATTACACGTCTTTCTATTTTCTTATGCCATTCCAAGTAGATACGAAAACAAAATGTGAATATGCTTTCATTTTTATGGATTATGGCCTTGTTGTATATGCTTGGGTTATTGGATGTGAGTAGCTCTTATTAAATATTTAGTAAGTAGTAAGTAGAAACAAATAAATATATAAATCACACACATTGATTTAGCAAGTACGTACGTACTACCAAAAAAAAATTGGCAGTTGGAATCGAAAATTCATAATCTTAATAATAGTTCCACTATATTTTAGATTAAATAAAATAAATATTTCTTTATTTTCCAATGACATGAGCTCCTAATCTGAGTATGCAATACTGTTTGCATGAAATAATAATTATTTTATGTTTATACTCAAATAGTATAAATAGTAATAGTAGTAATTGTCAGGTCGATAGCAGCGTGGGTTAAGGCACGAGGTAGCAATCGCGACTAATCACACGACTGTCGCGCCGCCGGGTTCGAACCCTGGCTCCAGCACTGGCACTGTCGGTGGAAATGGTTGTATGTCCGCGTTTTTTCAATGTGTAATCCCCTTCCGCACGAGCCTCTGGCTTCTAGAATTGGGGGTTGTCTAATTTCTGTGGTGTTTTTTGGTAAGAAATAATCGAGTAAAGAATTGTATCTCTTCAAACGAGTTTCAATCATCAGGTATGTTGAAAAATAGTTGCTTAGCCATTATGTCTTAAAAATAGCTATAAGAAATAGGATCAGCTTTGGTTGGGATTATTTGATTACTGTCATAATTGCACACGTGATATTTAGCTTTAAGTCAAAGTGGAACTTCTAGGGGCAAGTCCAGCTCTGTTTTTATGCGAATCATATTTAAATCTTTCCTGTCTCTCTCTCTTGCTACTGATTGTTAGTGAAATCGGTGTCATAGGGACGGCTTAAGGGAGTACTTAGATATGGCTTTTCGTCGAACCAGAAAATATTTTAAATAAAAATTATAGAGGTCGAAAAGTTGGATGGAAATGGCATCTTGCAAATTTCTTGCCAGGGGCCATATTTTCGAGCTTAATCGATATTTGTCGCATGCGAAATACTAGGCACCCGACTCGTTTAAAAAATTTCGCTTATAGGCCTAAGATGGTATTTTCGAACACCATCCGAGATTTGTTTTTCGCTCACGTGAAATTGTCGTATGGCAAATGTGGCAACGCTGTTATATGTGTATAATTCGGCGATATTTTCAGGTTATATATTGTATGTTGTTATTGAATTTTATAGATTTTGGGTTGATTGAATTACAAGACTGAATATTATAATGCAGCATATATAATAGGCATGGAATTGTCTTCCATGATCGTTTTCTGCCTGTTCCAAGGCGTCGATGGCAGTTAAATGTGTTAAGTCATCTAACGCTGCTATTGTCCATTTTCGCTCAACAAAATTTGTTCAAATAAGTCTACTTTAAAGTCCCTAAATAATAAACCAACCAATGCAAAAACCTAAACTTGAAATATTGAGTTTATGTGGAACGAAATGAAACAAACCAAAACTTTGACTACATTCGCACACGAAATCGCTTTATCGTGTATTAAACCCCCATCCGTTGCATCTCGTCCAAAATCAGTCGCATGCGGAAAGTTCGTATACGAGTTCATAATGCTCGAAAATTAGTCCTTTCAATGAGCCGGACGAAGTAACAAATTTTTGCTATTCGGGCTAGCCAATGTCCTCCCCCCCCCCCCCCGTTTTAGAGGATACTGAATCGATTCCCGGGGTTAAATCAGTTATTCCACCTGGGTAATTCCCTCAAATTGGTCAAAAACCATCCCCAAAGTGCCCTTTTCTGTGAACCCGTTTATTTTCCCCAGTTTTTCGACTATCTGTTATTCCCTCGAGTAGAACGGAAGGTTCCTTGAGGGATTTGACCTCAGCCACCCCTACACCAGGAAAATTGATATTTTTTTTTGTGAAAAAAATGATATTTTACAGGAGGTGTTTGTTTCTGTGAGGAAGGTGGCAGGTGACCAGGGTTGTATAACCATCCCCGGGGGTTGTTTTCACCTTTCAAAAGGGTTGCCAAAAAGTATAACAACCATCTTCCTCAATGAAACGCCTACTACAAAATACTATTTTTTCTCCACCCACTTGAAGCGTGAAAACAACCACCCTGGCCACCTGCCACCTTCCTTAAAGAAATACCTCCTACACAATAATAATTTCGTTTCCAAAAAAGAACCAAATATCCACCACTCCTTTGAAGGGTGATAACAGAAACACCTCCTGTAAAATATCAATTTTTTTTCACAAAAAAATATCAATTTTCCAACCCCCAAAAGAGGTGGAAGCCTGGTGTAGGGGTGGCTGAGGTCAAATTCCTCGAAGGATCTTCCGTTCTACTCGAGGGAATAATAGTTAGTCGAAAAACTGGAGAAAATAAACGGGTTCAGGGAAAAGGGCACTTTGGGTGTGGTTTTTGGCCAATTTGCGGGGGTTACCGAGGAGGAAAAATTGGTTTGACCCCGAGAATCGATCTTGCACCATCGAAAACGGGGTGGGGGGCATTGTCTAATTTTGAGGTATGGCTTGTAAAAACTGGACAATTTCCTCATTTTGTATAATCAAGAACTACTTTTAAACAGAACTTTAGAGAAAAGTACCGAAGTTAAAAACAGGTTTATTAAAATACAATAATTGGTACCTTTAATTTTGTTAGTTTAGTTTTTTCATTAATTTTTGTTACGATATTGTCATATATTTTGTTATTGAAAGTTAGAAGTTTCAAAAAAATCTTATACAATTATTCGGCCTAAATAAACATTTCTTACTCTTGCTTCAATAGTTTGAGGGTAAAACTTTTTGGATCGTCTAAGATAATGGAAATTATCAAATTTTGACAGACTCTATATCAAAGACTGTTAACTTTTGCAAGTCTTTTACTCATGGTCATTTTTAATTAGGAAATCTGTAATAATCAAATCAAAAATTCAGCTAAAGTAACTGAAGAAATGTACGTAGTCCTTTAGCATTAGATTAAACATTGGCGACGGAAAATTGAATTTAGTTTAATTTTTCGCTCTACCAAAACAGTTTAAGGAAAATTTGTTCAGATCATGGAATTCGATGTCTATATCCGATACTGATTTATTCCATAATAATTATATTTAACCATACCTTTTTAGGCTATGATTTATTTTTTGCTGCTCTACTAAACTGTTTAAAAACTCAGTTGATAATACTGGGCGAGGCTATGAGAACAATTAGACAGAGAGTTTTGAAGAGATTAGATTTACCCTATAATCTTCATATTCTTCATGATGAAGATTTTCCTGTACTTGAGGAAGAATTATATTGGGAACTCACTCATTCAATTAAACACCTAATCACGTTGTTAGGGTAGGTATGTGGTGAAACAAATATCTCACCAGATAGAATTAGATCAAATAGTGGAAAAAAATCCATTTAATGATGTGACTGCTGTAAACTTTCACGACTATATGCTGTTTAGTCCATGAAAAAGCACCAAAACTTCTGTGACCGGGATGAAACCTGGGTACCCCTCGTTTTCGAGGGCGTTGAACACGATGGTGATTTTCCCACCCCTCAGCAACTGCTCTTAAACTCGAATAACCACCCCTATTTCGCGTTTTTCCCATCGTAGGCCCGTGGATCGACTTTTTGGGCAGGATTCGGGTAGGCCGTATGGAATTTAATCATAAAATATCTTATTCACCCCCGGGGTTGAAACAATCCATTCCCCTAATGCTAAAATATCTCAAAAAAATCAAAATGCATGAAAATTTGCTTATCCCCTTTTTTGAGGGTGCTCAACATGATGGTAATATTCATTTATCCTCTACCCTCCACCAACCACCCCTAAAACCACCCCTTTTCATATTTCTTGATACTGAGCGTTTGGGGACTCGCTGGATCGGGTTTCTAATGTTTACAATATCGAAATCTCCTTAAAAATTCTGATCCAACGAGTTCCCACATGTCCAGTATCAAGAAATATGAAAAGGGGTGGTTTTAGGAGTGGTTGGTGGAGAGTGGGGGATAAATGAATATTAGCATCGTGTTGAGCACCCTAAAAAACAGGTGTAAACAAATTATCATGCATTTTCATTTTTTGGGGGATATTTTAGTGTTAGGGGTGGGGGTAATTTCAACCCCGCGGGTGGATAAGATGTAAGATTAAATTTCATACGGTCTACCCGAATCCTGCCCAAAAAACCAATCCGCATGTCTACGATGAAAAAAAAAAAACCGAAATAGCGGTGGTTTTTCAAGTTTACGGGTAGTTGCTGAGGGGTGGGAAAAATATTGCCATCGTGTTCAACGCCCTCGATAACGGAAGGGTATCCATGTTTCATCCCTGTCACAGAGCTTTTGTGTTTTAAGCCTTTTCCTGCAATTTTTTCATGGAGCAGTTCTTGTAACGGATATTAACACACTGAAACTCATTTCATTTTGTTTATAAGACTTACAAATAGAGACGGGAGTGCTTACAAATATTGGTAATGTACGATGTGATATATGAATATGAAAGGAGTTAATAGATGTAGATATAAAATCGTAGAATAAGAAGTTATCTCATAAAAATATGGTGTTGTTAAAGTCAGTTTATTCTAGGGCTGCAAAACAACTTGAAACAATTTTCAATTTTGTTACCCTGGGTCAGACACTTGCTTCATTGATAATTTTTGCGTCTTGTTTGTTTGTTGCTGCCACCGTAAGTATAAAGTGAAAATTAGGAAGTACCTTTCTAATCACATTCTAGTGTAAATTGAATTGTGACATTTCCATAAACATATGAAGAAAGTTATCATCCGTGACCGTACATGAAGAAAATAGTTTTTAACACGCTTTTATTAGCTTCACCTGTATGTTTGTTTGTTTGATTGTTTGCTTGTAATGGAATATTTGAACGTTATTCTCGCCCACTTCAAAACGTCAGATTAAACTGTAACTTTGCACACTTATCAAGGACGATGACAAGACAATAATTTGACAACTTTGTCCTAATGTCCTCACCAGGATAAAATAAAATAAAAAAGACGAACGTATTGTCGAGATTTTGGCGGATGCGCCGCTGTTAATAATATATTCTAACTAATAATAAAAGCGTGTTAAGTAAATGATTTTTAGAAAAACACGCTTTAAAAACTGAACTAAAAAGTAAGAAATAATAATGTTTAAATATTAAGATTTTGTTTAACAGCGATAGATTGTAAAAAGCGTTGGATGCTTGATATCAATTGTTATAAATATTTTATTGGTTGCTATTGATAAAAGTTGAATTATAAAAATATAATAAAGAGCAACCCACGCCCCACGCTTTTTACAATCTATCGCTGTTAAACAAAATCTTAATATTTAAACATTATTATTTTTTACTTTTTAGTTCGGTTTTTAAAGCGTATTATTTTAGTTTTTTAAACTATAATTTTTTCGGTACCTAACTTCCAATTTCCCCAGTGCCTTTCATCTCATTCGGCTACATCATCAGATGTTTAAGTGCTTAACACTTATTTAATAATTATTGTTGATTTCGTAGTAGTTCAAATATTTTAGAGAAAATTTTTTTAAAAATTATTTACCACTTCTTTCTACATTTGAGTTAAGACTGAAATTTGAAAATAAACAATTTCATTTATTTATTTTTAAATAATTAACCCCATTTAAAAATAAGAAGAATAATATTATTTACAGGTCCCTGTTACTTCTTCTGAATTTATTACCCACTTGCAATACTTTATCTGTATGTTCATGCAACTAGGGTTGTTCTGTTGGTACGGAAGTGGAATTACCAGAGCGGTAAGCAGTAAAGAACATTAGTTTCTAATAATAGGAAGGATCATTTTCAGAGTGAAGAAATTATGTTTGCTTTATACGACTCTGACTGGCTCAGTGCCAGCAGAAGATACAAATCTTCGTTGTTATTAACAATGCGTCGCATGCAACGACCTATTTACTTGAGTATTGGAAAATTTTATCCTTTGACTCTGGATACTATCGTTACGGTAAGATATGTAGTTAAAAGGGTAAGGGAGAGTCCTTTGTGCATATTTGACACAGTCAAATAATGTGTATAACAACTATACCATACTATGTAAAAAAATACAAGTAGACAAAATTAAAAATACTGGTAAACACAAATTTATTAATTTAGTAAGGAAATGACATTACAGAATGCTCCGTCTAGTAATATTCCCTTGATTTGAACTTTATGAAAATAACAATGCACTGTGATTTTTCAAATAATGTAGAATTTTGAGACAGTATAGCAAGCCACTGTTTTTCTGGACATAGTTATAATGAAATGAGTAGATATATGTCACTTCTGGACCACCAAGTAAAGAAATTTCAGATGCTGATAATTCAACACATGAGTCAGACACTAAGTCGTGTGTATATCTGTTTAAGATCCGTTTATATCTCTGTAGCGTACTTTCCCACAATTAAGCACGAAAATACCATAATCGTAAAACTAACAAAAGTCATACCTCTAAGGCAAAAATGCCGACAGGCTGGAGGAAGTATTGGCCAACTACAATAGCCAACCGTAATTTGGAAATTACGCTCATTTACCCATCCCTCGAGAGGTATACGAGAGACCGCCGAAATACAGGCAAAAGAGGTCAGTCGTATTTCTGTTCTCAAACCATTCACTTCGTATATTTAAACTTAAGATTCGTAACTTTTTGTTAAAGTTTTGTTTAATAAATAACTCCCTCTGAAGAACATTTAATTAGTTGTACCCACACAACATCTGTTTAAAATCTGTTTATATCTGTTGAAGACCTGTTTATAGCTGTTTTAAGACCTGTTTTGAATTTATAATGTTCTTTTTATATCTTCTATCTATCTTTTTAACAATTTGCAAATGTTGTGTGTAAATAACCTCTGGAAGATGACAGTGTAGTGTTTAGGAGTGGTTAACATATATTTAAGACTTAAGTTGGTGTTATATGCATCTTTACGAAAGCTTATTTTCTGGTACAAGTAAAATGGAGATTTATATTTAATAATTTTATTATATAACGAATGCAAAATACATCGTTTTTCCATATTCAACCCCCCAACTTTACAAATTTTCTTGAATATGCCTGATTGTCTTTTCTTATAACACAAACAAACCAGATGCATGAATTATGCATCAATTGCATTCGATTTGCATTATATATTTTTAGACAAGGTCCGTATACAACATCACCATAATTAAAATGTGACAGCACCTACGAGGTCACATAAATGCTGCTTAAGTTTAGGACTAAGAAGAGAGCGATGGCTCTACAGTGACTTTAAGTTTTAAAAAGCCTTTTTTTATAGAAGAGTTGATGTATTCAGTAAGGCTCAAATCTGTATCGATAACTATTCCAAGGTTTATATTATTTATTGTTACATTTAGAAGGTTTTCACATTTTAATTTAGATACTTTTCTAACAAAGATAATTATTTTCCACTTATCTGAATTTGTGGTCAAACAATGATCCTCTGAAGATTTCAATAAAGCATCCAGGTCACGATTAATATTATCATTGGCTATGTTGGTTTGAATGACAAGTCAATTTGTGTATCATCAGCATAAATATGAGTTGAGCGGTTGTATACAATATAAAAAATAAAGGTCCTAGGATGGATCCCTGAGGAACTCCACAGGAGATATTTTTTTATTCTAAAAATTTGTCCTTCAGTTTAACAATTTTGTTTCTATCATTGAGAGTTTCTTATTAGATTTATAGAATTTATATCAATGCAAATGCCTTAGAGTAATCCAACAGAGCCAGTACTGCTATCTCATTGTTATCCACTGAAGAAAATATGTTGTCTGTAACTTTTAGTAAGGCTGTGGTACAACTACTATAGTTACGTCTAAACTCAGACTGTATATCAGGAAGTCTTCAATATTGATCTAAGTGTGCTGTAATTTGCATATGTAATATTTTTTTCTGATACTTTTGATAGTGTTGGTAATATACTAATAGATCTTAAGTCCTTATAATATGTAGCCTCACTATTTTGGAAATAAGAATAACATGGATTATTTTTCATAAAAATATATTTTTACTTAATATGACAATGACACTGACAGTAAAATAATAACATTGTGATTGATGCGGTGTCACTGAATAGAACCATAATTTGATTGGATCTGAAATAATTGAACTTATATACAGCAGTTATTCTTAAGACTAATCTTCAAATGTTCAAATTTAAAATTAATCTTATGCATTACATATTATGCACATTTTAGGAATATGTGGTACATTTTCCACAAAATAATAATTACTTTTTTCGCAATATCTAGATCTTAATATGGTTCCTAATTGTTGTAGGTTACCAAAGGTTCCTTCTCTTACTTCACCGTCTTCAGGAGGGTTAATGAATAAATTTAAAGGTTGCTTATTTTAAAGGATACTGGCTTAGAATAAATGTGCAATTACACAAAGCAGAAAGCAAATAAATCACACTCTACAGTATATATTGGCACTGCGCTAACGATCTTTCTCAGTAACGACCAAATATACAGGGCGGACGTACCACAACGTTTCGTCAAAAACAATATGAAAACAATTTATCATAGTTGCAGGTCCTGCGGCGCCCTCTATGATCTGACGTGATGTAATACATACATTATTGATTCTTAGAATAAAAAAAGTTCCTCTAGCAAATTTTGCGAAGATCAGTCAAGAGGCTGTTGAGTTATTGCAAAAAAAACAAAGAAATAATTTAAACTTTGATACCCTGTATCTTTTTCCACAGCAACCTTTTATTAAAGCATATTTGGTCATATCCTCATATTTTGGCCCAAAGAATCTGTCCCTGAACTGTGGCCTATATAGATTATAGAATAACAATTATTGATCACATTGAGTTCATAACGACAACAAATATGATATTTGGCGTGTATCTGAAGTTAAAATTGCTCGCCGGAATGTCGATATTTAAATAATTTATCACGTATATTTGCGACAATTTTCACGTCGGATTTGATTGTTGGTGATGAATTTATCCATTGGTAGCAGTATACTTTTTTGGTATGATGAAGGATCAGATGATTTTTCTTTAGATAAAAAAACACTTTTCAAGAAGCTCTAATACGCACGGAGAAAACAAACATACCAAAATATCAGTCAAAAGAAAAACAAATGAACAAATAGAATTCAACATAATATTTTTAGTCGCAAACTCCTCTGTAAATCCTTATTTTACTATAAGGAAAATAACCAGACTGCAACCAAAGTTACAAGTCTGGCGCGTTAAGTGTAATAATTTCATATTACCATCAAAACGCTAATGCTTCGATTGCAACAAACACCAGCCGAAAGACTGATCCTACTTAAAGGAGCTCTCTTGCCAGTCGTCACACACCACTTGCAGACTGCAGTTTCGAGCTGTTGGCTCTCGTCAGTGCAAGGTAAGCATGCGACGACCGGCACGAGAATGCTTTGACTACTTAGTACATCCCGCTATTTCTACAATAGCGACATGTAAAATAGCCAGCAGGCGTCACCTAGCGGTCCAGTGTCTGTTGCAATCGAAAAATAAATAGCCTGACTTGGCTTAGCATAGTTCAACTGTGCTTTTAGAGGGCGGAATATTAAACATAATATTTTTAGTCGCAAACTCCTCTATAAATCCTTATTTTACTATAAGGAAAATAACCAGACTGCAACCAAAGTTACAAGTCTGGCGCGTTAAGTGTAATAATTGCATATTACCATCAAAACGCTAATGCTTCGATTGCAACAAACACCAGCCGAAAGACTGATCCTACTTAAAAGGAGCTCTCTTGCCAGTCGTCACACACCACTTGCAGACTGCAGTTTCGAGCTGTTGGCTCTCGTCAGTGCAAGGTAGGCATGCGACGACCGGCACGAGAATCCTTTGACTACTTAGTACATCCCGCTATTTCTACAATAGCGACATGTAAAATAGCCAGCAGGCGCGATCTAGCGGTCCAGTGTCTGTTGCAACCGAAAAATAAATAGCCTGACTTGGCTTAGCATAGTTCAACTGTGCTTTTAGAGGGCGGAATATTAAACATAATATTTTTAGTCGCAAACTCCTCTATAAATCCTTATTTTACTATAAGGAAAATAACCAGACTGCAACCAAAGTTACAAGTCTGGCGCGTTAAGTGTAATAATTTCATATTACCATCAAAACGCTAATGCTTCGATTGCAACAAACACCAGCCGAAAGACTGATCCTACTTAAAGGAGCTCTCTTGCCAGTCGTCACACACCACTTGCAGACTGCAGTTTCGAGCTGTTGGCTCTCGTCAGTGCAAGGTAGGTATGCGACGACCGGCACGAGAATCCTTTGACTACTTAGTACATCCCGCTATTTCTACAATAGCGACATGTAAAATAGCCAGCAGGCGCCATCTAGCGGTCCAGTGTCTGTTGCAATCGAAAAATAAGTAGCCCTCTAAAAGCACATCTGAACTATGCTAAGCCAAGTCAGGCTATTTATTTTTCGGTTGCAACAGACACTGGACCGCTAGATGGCGCCTGCTGGCTATTTTACATGTCGCTATTGTAGAAATAGCGGGATGTACTAAGTAGTCAAAGGATTCTCGTGCCGGTCGTCGCATGCCTACCTTGCACTGACGAGAGCCAACAGCTCGAAACTGCAGTCTGCAAGTGGTGTGTGGCGACTGGCAAGAGAGCTCCTTTAAGTAGGATCAGTCTTTCGGCTGGTGTTTGTTGCAATCGAAGCATTAGCGTTTTGATGGTAATATGCAATTATTACACTTAACGCGCCAGACTTGTAACTTTGGTTGCAGTCTGGTTATTTTTCTTATAGTAAAATAAGGATTTATAGAGGAGTTTGCGACTAAAAATATTATGTTTAATATTTCGCCCTCTAAAAGCACATTTGAAATAGAATTCAGTTCCAGTGAGGGAATATTGCAAAAAGTTTCTTAGAACAGAATTTTTAGTGATTAAATATTGCAGTGGATTCAACTTAGGATACTATCCCAATCCCTGTTTTCTGCTGCTAGTGAATATATTATGTAAAAATTAAGTACAAATATCTTATTTGAAATGATGTAGGAATTTAAACATTTCACTGAACTTCGCACCGTCTGCACTAGCTATAAACCTTATTAATATTATGACTGTAATAAAAATTTAACTGTAGTATCTTATTAGCCAGGAAAATTCTTGCGAAGCTGGAAATTTTATTTGGTGCTCCTAGCATCATATGCAAAGTCCCATACCCTCCCGTGTCAACTGTCTGAAATTCCGAGCACTTGAACTTCTGGACCTTTGGACGTATCTAGGACGTTGTGTGCTATCTGGGTTGCAGGATCGTGGGACCAACAGCTTTTCAAAATATAGATTTCAGTGCTGCCGGACACTTGTTCAGAGGTCAAGGAGTTCAAGCGGTTGGAGTTAGTTGTTCCTTTTCAGCTTTACCAATATTTTCTCCCAGTTATGGCTGTTAATTGAATGTTTCCTGGCTAATATGCCCTTTTCACGTATGGCACAAATAAATTGCTTCAGAAATCTGATTGTGTTTTATTCATTCATTCAGATAAACAGTAGAAACACAGAAAAAAAAGAAAATAATTAAAAAATCTGCCGTCCCTGCGGCTTCGATGACTGTCCTCGTAATTCAAACAAACGCTGTTCTCAATAAAACAGATATTCTTTATTTCGCATTTCCGTTAAAAAATCAAGTTGGTTCGGATTTTATTTTGAAAGTATTTTTGTCACCTTTCATTAGAACGCCTACTTCGATTCTTGTTCCAGTTTTATTTATTTCTTCCTGTCGCCTTTATAACGGTAGCATATTAGCTGTCAAATGATTTTTCTTAAATTCCGCTGGCGCTTTTCGTTATTACTACACTATTTTGTTCTCGTTTTTCATTAAATTATTAGCCTGGTGTATAAATTAAGTGGAAAATTAATAAAAGCTCTGTTATTTTTGTTGCAACGGAACGATATAAATCTGATGTTTTTTTATTTGGATATAGAAATAAATGGGTTTTGATCTAGCAACGTCTAAAAGTCGGCCGAATCGAAAGGGAAAAATGTTAACTGCCAGTAGCGCATTAATAATTCCGACTCTATTTTTAGTTTTAAATTATTTTCTGTTAAAATATAAATTTCACGGGCTGGCGATATGTTCGTAAGGCATAATTATTTCTAAATATTAGGTAATTACAACAGTCGAGGCAGGAAGTGTAAAGCAAGCCTGTTTTCATTAGATACACATTTAATTTGTAATAAAATGTATAGTGAAGTGATCTCTGTCGAATGGGACAATTTGTAATTTAATGAAATTTCAATGAGCGTAGAAAAGTAGAAGAGTCTAGACATTTTTAATAGTTGAAACTAAAGTGAAGCCAAAAAGACTACATAATATAGAAGAAAATCAGCGGCATTCTCGTCAAAGGATATAGCTGTCATTTAGTACTACAGTATTAAAATATATTAAATTTTATCCGTTTTTGCCTCCTACCAGACATGAAAACCGCGACTAGGACATTCTGTGTAATGGAGTACTTTCCTATTATCAATTTTTTTAGAGAAAAAAAAGTTAAAATAATTGACGCGAAAAGTGTTTTAAATGGGTGACGTAAGTAATCTGCCGATGATATAGGTGGCCTGTATTTATTTGTTGATAGAATGGTTGTGTGCAAAATAGCGTGGTGTTGCCAAGTTGAAATTTCTTCCCTAATTCTACTAAAGATAATTGGAGAAGACAGAAACGTAAAACCTGTTTATTAAATTGGTTTTGACATATTTATTTTTTGACTAAGAAATAGTAGTAGTTGTGAGTTATTAAATATTTTATAGTTATTTAAGACACAAGTGTAAAAAGCCATTCTTTATTGCACGAATGGCTGTTTTAAAAGCCATGAGTGCAATAAAGAGGTGTTTTACAAGTGTGTCTTACAACGGTTTATCTTCGTTTGTTCCAATTATTGTAAGAAATGGATCATTTTTCATGAATATTTGTAAAACTGTATCACTGTGACGGTTAGTATTATTCGAGTTGTAGTTGAAGTCTCCATTCTAATTATTTTACTTTATGGTCGTGACTGAAAATCTGTGATGATAATAACTAAGGAAACGATATTATAAATAAACTGGCGTAGTTTTTAAATTTTATCTACGCTCATGTAAAAAGTAACAGTTTTTCTCATTCAATTCTAGTGCAAAAATGGCCTTTTATAAGAAACTGTGCAATACAAATTTTTATTGCACGCTTTTATTGCACGATTTCTAAAAAATGAAAAAACTACGCCAGTTTATTTATAATATCGTTTCCTTAGTTACTATCATCACAGATTCTCAATCACGGCCAAGATGTAAAAGTTGATACATTTTTACAAATATTCATGAAAAATTGCCCATTTCTTACAATAATTGGAATGATCGAAGATAAAACGTTGTAAGACACACTTGTAGAAAGCCTCTTTATTGCACTCATGTCTTTTAAAAACACTCGCTTCGCTCGTATTTTTAATCTAGCCATTGTGCAATAAAGAATGGCTTTTTATACTTGTATCTTAAATAACTATTTTAGAAATCGTGCAATAAAAGCGTGCAATAAATTTTTTTATTGCAGTTCTTTATAAAAGGCCATTTCTTACATTGGAAATGATGTAAAAAAACTGTTACTTTCTACACGATCGTAGATAAAATAATTATTAATGTCGATTAGATTTTTAAACACATATTTAGCAATATATGGCAACAATGTCCACGGCTCATCAAATCTCAAATAGTCCATGAAAAAGTTGAAAAAACCCCAAAAGTTCTGTAACAAGGATGAAACATGGAAACACCCCGTTTTCGAGAGCGCTGAACACGATGGTGATATTTTTAAGGCTCCCTCCCCTCAGCAACTACCCCTAAACTCGAGAAACCACCCCTATTTCGCGTTTTTTTCCATCGTAGACATGCGGACCTGTTCTTTGTGCAGGATTCGGGTAGGCCGTATGAAATTTAACTGTACATCTTATCCACCTCCGGGGGTTGAAACTACCCCCTCCCCTACTAAAAAATCCAAATGCATAAGAATTTGTTTATCCCCGTTTTTGAGGATGCTCAATATGATGGTAATATTCATTTCTCCCTCACCCTCCACCAACCACCGTTAAAACCACCCCTTTATCATATTTCTTGATATTGGGCATATAGGACTACAATATGCCCAGTTCCATGATAAAATCTGATCGAACAAGTGCTCGCATGCCCAGTACCTCTAAATGTGAAAGGGGGATGGTTTTGAGGGTGGTTGATGGAGAGCGAGGGGTGAAATAGTACTGAAATCGTGTCTAACGCCCTCGAAAACGGGGAGGAAACATTTTCTACTATTTTGTATTTTTCGGTTAATTTCAATGTTAGGGGTGGTGGTAGTTTCAACCCCGAGGTTGATGGCAAGCCTCGTCACTAAACTCCCTTTACAATGTCGAAATCTCCTTAAAAACCCCGATGCAACAAGTCCCCACATGCCCAATATCAAGAAATGAAAAGGGGTTGGTTTAGGGGTGGTTGGTAGAGGGTGGGGGAGACCATAGTGTTTAGCGCCTTCGAAAACGGGGAGAAAATATTTTCCACTATTTCGTATTTTTTCGGTGGATTTCAATGTTAGGGGTGGTGACAGTTTCAGCTCCGGGGGTGGATAAGATGTATGATTAAATTTCATACAGCTTACCCGAATCCTGCTCAAAAAACTGATACGCATGCCTATGATGGAAAAAACGCAAAATAGGGGCGGTTTCTCAAGTTTAGGGGTAGTTGCTGAGTGGTGGGAACCTTAAAAATATCACCATCGTGTTCAGCGCCTTCTAAAACGAAGGGTATCCATATTTCATCCCTGTTACAGAACTTTTGTGTTTTAACCCATTTTTTGCAACTTTTTCATGGAGTAAAATGACATATGTGTTCTAACCTTGTGTAAATTTTGAAGCATTTCAATTTCTCTTATCGAGGTATTTGCTGCAATTTACAAAAATAATGTCATTTAAATGATGTTTTATAAAAAGTTGTGGAAACACAAACAGAAATGCCCCGGTAAAAATGTATTTTATATTAGAAGAACTTGGTGGCAAGCCTCCAATATTTCTGATGCCGTCCCTTCAGGGGCGTCCATATTTTGTTGTGAAGATCATTTTGAAGTATTGCAGATTTTTGTTCTAACAACATATATTTTAGCTAAAAAATTACACTGCAAACAGGTAGTATTATAAAACAATGGGACAAAAAATAATCTTAGGACCTGGAGTTGTACCATATAAAAATTTAATCTGTGTACATAAACCAACGGACTTTGAATCACAATTAAGTCCAGCATCAAGAAAAGTAAAATAGAGGTACTAGTAGAAAGTCGGGGAGGGTACGTAGAAAATTGTATTCTGAAACTGAACCAAGTACTGTCGTGAGCAGAAAAAAAAATAGGAGAACTTTTTTTTTCTAATGTAAATCTGTCTCTATTTGAATATGTAATGAGTAGCCGAAATAAAACAGATATCACTTTTAATTTATTTTTTATTTTAATGCTGTAGTTATTGCTATAGTAAATGATGGATGGTTAATGAGACAAATTGCATTGCGTTATAACATTAACAAAAATTTGGTGTGTAACATTTTAAGAAAGTGGAGAATAAACGGTACGATTAGTAGAAATCCTGGATCAAAGACAAAGGATATCTTACTTAACAAAAAACTAACTATTAATATTTCGTTATCGCACCATTTCTATTTATAGCTTCTATAAGTTTGTTTAGCATAGAATTAAATAACCTTATACAGTAATCATTAGTAATAATATTTTCCCGTGCATTATTTACTATTTCCAGTAATTCTTCGATTCCGTGGTCTCACATTTCGTTTTTGGATACTTCTTACGAGTAATCCCCATACTTCTTCCACAGGGTTAAGATCTGGACTACGACTGGGCCAGTTAAGAACATTGATCTTGTTATCTTGAAACCAGTTAGTTACGGTATGAGCAGTATGAACGAAACAATTGTCTTGTTGAAATATGAACTCATTATTAGGAAATAATTGTGACACAGAAGGGAGCATAATATTGTCTAAAATTCTAATATTCGTTTCCAATCCAAGCCTATATATTGACGGAAAATCTACCACTTTTATCATTGTTAGATATATATTTCTCATCGAATCGAGTATTCGGAGGGCGGTAAACACGAATACGACCGCCGCGTGTTGACTGGAAAGTTTTTTCGTCTGTAAAGATTAATTACATTGTTCCAAAAATTTACATCATGCGCTAAAAATTCAAGCGCAAATCCTACTCGAGCTTCTTTATGTTCAACTTTAAGTAAGTATTTCTGTGCTGCTGCATGATAGCGTAGCTCCGATTCTCTTACTCACAGGCGACCTGTACTACTCGATCCAGGAAAATTCGTTTCTTCAGCAGCCTGAATAACTGAGTAAAATAGATTTTCTACTAAAGCATTCACCAATTGCATCTCTTGTTGTTGAGTTGATATCCTTCGTCGCCCTGATCCAGGATTTCTACTAATCGTACCGTTTATTCTCCACTTTTTAAAAATGTTCTTCATTCGCATTGGAGAAAACTGTTGCCGTTTTATATTAGGCTTTATTAAAATAAAATTAAAGGTTTATTAAATCTTATATAAATACATATATTTTAACATATCTTATGTATATGAGATTGGCACTGGAAGTTCTTAAATATTTTTTTCAACCGAGAAATCTGCTCTGAAATCTTCAAAGTTTTAGCATTATATTTTATAATCTTTTTGAACAAGGTAATAAGGATCAAATTTCAATGTTACTCAGTGAGTTAGCTACAGAGCTTTTAAGTTGAGATCAACGATATAATGGATTTTTCGAAGTGTTTTTGGTTGTAGCAAAACTCCTAACATATAGAGGTAAAACTGATGCCATACTCAGTTTCAATGGAAGAAAATAATAAGAATCCAATGCAATGGTCTAATCTACAGCGCAAACAATTTGTTTTATGGGCTTGGGAATTTATGTTTACTTGGTTCAATTGAGATTAAATACACAGCCAACGATTTTTTATTTTTATTATTCAAGTAGACGTTTCCTGTCGGTAACGTCCTAAAAGGGTCATGATTGCTTAAACGACGTTTCGGCAGAATTACTTATACCATCTTCGGGTTTTTGCTGATAACAATTGCTACTGTTTATTGTTCGAATTAAACTAATCTACTTAATTAAATTAAATAGATACAATGATTTTATAAAAACACTTGTCCGAGATGCAATTTACTGCTTTTTATGACTTTGGATGGTTCTAGCGATAAGAGCAGTAGCAACTGCTATATTTTAACACCCGGTCTATAATCTATAGAAATCTTTACGACAAAGTAGACTTATATACAAACTGTATCAGAATTCGAGCCAAGTAATTTAATTTATTGTATAAAAATCGTTTCTTTTTCGTTGTCATTTCGGCATATCTTCAAAGATTATTCGTAATTACCGACAAAGTAAATAAATAATATCTTTAGTCTGTTTTGACAAAATTAAGAGTGAACCGAGTTTTTTTGGTCATTTAAATTATTAAGTTGTTATTAATGTGGCTATAAATTACAAAAATGTAGGAATTTATTCATATATTTCAAGAAATTAGAACGTCGTTATATTGATGGTGTATTTTTATCTAATGTCTAGTTATTTAGTTGTGCAATGCTTCATTATGACTTCAAAGATATTCATTAGGGTTTTTTCCTGTCAATGAACCCACCATAATCAACCTATAAACATACAATGATATATAAATGTTTTTGTATGTTGGTTCTAACATCGGCATAGTCCTGTAGAACTTTGTGAAATTGTTAGAATAAAAATCGTTTTATATAACCGAATATACTTGTTGGTACGGGACAAGCACAAGTGTTCCAGCACGACTTAAGCAGAAATCGGCTATGAAACTTAACAACATTCACTCAATTTATATGTGAAGTCATAGATATTCAGGGACAGTTGGATGTAATACACACTGACTTCGCAAAAACGTTTGACAAGGCTGACCATTGTGTTCTGTTAAATAAACTAGACTAGACAGTTTTGGTTTTACTATTTCATCACAAACATGTCTTAGTTTTTACTTGAACCGTCTCATATAATGACTATAACCCTTCCACTCATATAGCAACATCTGGAGTACAGCAAGGGTCTAATTTTCGAGCGTTACCATTTCTCCTTTTAATTAGTGATTTAAGCGAAATTCTTATGTGCCATAAACTCTTCTCTGGCTTAAAACTGTTTACTGATATTAACTATACTGATTTGCCTCTCACCCAAAAGTTTCGGGTCCGATCCCCGGTGGTCGTGGCAGTGGAAAATACTGCGAGAGGGATTTTTCCACTATACACGGATATTGGGTGTGTGTCCCTTGTCTTTAAATGTGTAGCCCCCTCCCACACAAGGCTCTTCTAGAGCCTTCCGGGATAAAGTGGGTCGTAATTACCTGTGGTGTTACCTGTGGTGTTATACTGAGAATTGCGTTGCTTTGCAATCTGATCTTGATCGCTTAGAAGTTTGGTGTACTACCAACAAATTGCATTTAAATACGCCTAAATGCCAGATTATCTCATTTAATAGGAAACAATTGTTGTACCGCTATGATTATACAATCGGTAATTCAGTTCTCGTTCGTTTTGATACTTCTAAAGACCTTGGTATTCTTTTTTATTACAAACTTACTTCTGGTTAAATAACGGTTTTCTCTACTAAAACACCATTTAGTAATGCACATTTTTTTATTCTTGTTCTATTGTTAATTACTACTCTGCGGAAATCAGCTGGTGTAACCTCCTGACAAGCTTGGGTTATTCTGTCACAAAGTTCTTCTCAACTTTGTGGTCTAGTTTTGTACACTTTAGCTTTAATGGTTTGCAATAAATAAAAATCTGACGGGGTAGGTCTAGAGAGCTAGGTGGCCATAAAATTAAAGGATTATTTCTCTCTATCTGTTTTTGTGGATACTTTTGATCCTGTCATTGTCTAACTGTGGCTGCGTTATGGATAGATGCTCCATCAAGTTGAAATTATATATTTAGTAGACTTGAGTTCATTGTTTAGGAACTCTAAAAGTCGTGCAGCATTCAAAGTATGGTGGTAAAATAAGGTGGTCCTATTTTTATATCACCTAATTCTAAGCCATACATTAATTTTCTGTGAATATTACTTCTTATATTAATAATTCAGTGTGGATTCCCTTCAGACCAGTAGCGACAATTTTGTGATGACACCATACAATTTGTTGTGAAGGTAGTTTTGTCTGTGTATAGAATATTCTTCAGAAAATTCCTCTCATTCAAATATTCACCCCGAATCCACAAACAATATTCCAACCTTCTAACAGTGTCACCTTGTTGTAACTAACAAAGTAACATGGCTTTAAATGGAATTTTCTAATCACGACGAAAGCGGCGCCAGATCTTCGTGGAAAATAAATTTAAATTACGTGATATTGTTCTAATACTTGTTTTAAGGTTATCATTCATTAAATTTGAATTAGTCTGATCGTCTGGATATCTTTGAACGGCTTTCTATTTGGTTACATTTCCAGTATTATTGAGAATTTGGTTAATTTTAAAGACCTGTCTTATTTGTTATAAGGCAACCAGGACCCTCACATTAAATTCACTGGCAGCTTCTCTTGTGGAACGCGCATACCAACAAGTTAACAGCCTTTCTGCAGCTATGAACAAGCAATACAAAACAAGAATACCACAAAAAATTTCTATATACAAAAATGGAACAGCCCTCGCCTCACACATCTTCCAGCGGCTTGTATATCAGTGTAGGCGAGGGTTGTACAGGGAAAGCATCATAGACAAATGTGGGCAAACTTAAAGGAATTAATAGGTAATATTTAAAAAAGCCCAGCCTCGTTAAATATCTTAAATTGTAGTGGAGTTGAATATAATGTTATAGACGAATTTACTAATACACTTAACACTTATTATGTAGGCAGCATAGAGGATGTGGTCGTTAGCATTGGTGTCAATAATATTGACGAGGAGAGTGTGTTAGAAACAATACCTAACATGAACTGCACCATGTCTTCTTTTGATTTAATTTCATTGACAAATCTAAATAACATAGTAAGTAAGCAAGAAAATGCAGTACACACGAGATAGGGAAGGAATTAATAAAAGAAAACACTTTTCATGTAATTGATTTTCCTCTACTAAATGTTATCAACTTAAGTGTTGAAAAAGGTATTTTTCCGGAATGTTTTAAGACGTCCACAATAGAATATCGAAAGTTCCAAATACTAACTAAACAGAGTATTTGAGACCCATAAATATGCTTCCCTTTTGCGAATTATTATTGTACAATCAAGTGATCCAATATATAAATTAAAAAAACATATTGTGTACTTATCAATTGGGCTTTCGAAGTAAACATTCCTGTCAAACAGCCTCACAGTTCATAATATCTGAATGGAAACAACAACTAAGTAAACTAGGAACAGGAATATGTATAGTATTTATAGAGCCTAAAAGGTCTTTCGAAACGATTGATGGGCAAATACTATTATTAAAATTAAAAGCATATGGCTTTTCAAATACGGTGGTGCATTGGTTTGAGAGTTATCTTTCAAATCGTAAACAAATGATTAAAATCAAAAATAATAGATCCAGGCCTATTGTGAATAACGTTGGGGTGACTCAAGAAATCGTCCTTGGGCCACTGCTGTTTATACTTTATATCAATGACCTCGGAAATGTCTTGGAAAAATGTAAAATTCGCCTTTTTACAGATGATACGGTGATATATTAAGCTGACAATGATTTAATGAATCAGTTGATGGTGACAGTAAACCTGGAATTAAGCAACGTCTCAAATAAATTCCAAGAAAACATGTTAAAAGTAAATGAAATGAAATCAAAATGAATGTTATTGGTTTAAATTGTTTATAAAACTCTTTTAAAGAACTAAACATAAATATCGTTGTAAATAATGAAAAAGTGGAACATGTAAAAAGTATGAAATACTTAAAACTTTTTATTTTTTTTTATTCATCCTTTCGATCACAATATGGTGAAATAGGACATGTCAACAAATTATGTAAAATACAAAACATGAAATAGATACATTACAAGCACATAGATACAGATTAATAAAAGTAACGTGATAGAGAACTAAAACTAAATGATCACGTTGACTATGTGTCGAAGAAGATAGGCAAAAATTTGGTTTCTTTAGTAGAGTCAGTCAGTTTTTATCAGTTGCAAGTAAAATGACCGTATATAATTTTCTAATTCGGCCACACTTTACATACTACAAAAAACTTCAAAATAAAGCAATGCGAATTATTTTAGAATGTAACCAAACAACTGTGAAAAGCGATGGTAATGGTTCCGAGTTCTGAAACTTTCGCGTACCACCCCTATCAAGGAAAAACCACCCGAATTTCCGGCTTCTCAGTTTTGAGCTTGCGAGTGATCGTCGAATCGGGTTTTTTTAAATAAATCCAGTTAATTTACATTAGAGTACCATGGAGCGAGCGACCCCAGAGATTGAACCTACCCCCTCGCGTAATAGCAGTATCTCCAAAAAATAAGAAAATACGGACTCGATAAAGTTTCTTATAGGTTTTCGAGGGCAGGGATCACGATGGCGGTGTTATTTTTCACTCTACTCTCCCGCAGTTACCACCACCGTGTAAAAATCACTCCCTCTTCCATGCTGTCGGTACTAGGTATGCGAGGATTCATCGGATCGGGGTTTTTATGGGAATATCAGGGAAACTAGCCATTGCTAAACTACAGTAGATCCAAGCAACCCCCAATGTGAAAAGTACGCATCAGAAAATTTTGAAAATTTAGATAATTACTATTGTCGGTGTAGCTAATCCAACTAAAATAATTACAAGTAGCTGGCACTTCCGCTTATACTGGAAGTCGATACTAACTTGTTTATTTCAAATAGAACACCCTATACATTTTAGGGTTTTCGAGAAGATCATAAAATTCTGAGTCGAAAATATGTAGCATATCCTATACCTAAACCTAACCGTTTCAGAGATATTTGATATTTTATAGAAAATTTGACAGGTGCAACGGTTTGCAAGAACCGTTATAACTTTCTTCATGTAAAAGATCCTCATTTCCTTCTTATCACATAAAAAGAACACAAGAAGAACTACGTTCTATAACTGAAATAAATTCAATAATATTATACCAAGTGTTCCGTTGTACACCTTGTATTATTTTACGTCAAGTTGTGTAAAATTGAATTCCCTTTTTTTCCGATATTGACATTGTGGGGGTTAAAGTTACAACTTTTTGAAATATTTGCGATTTTATTAGAAATTCATGAATTGTTGTAATCATTTCATCATAGCCATGATTAGAAACAATCAGTCATTATCTTGTGTCAAAAAATGCCAGCACGTTTAAATTATACTAACGAAATTTTTTTAAATTTCTTTATTATTTATGGAGAATGTGATAAATTAATATCAAGAACTTGCAGCACACTTGTTACTCGATATCCACAAAAACGCAAAATAACACTAACACTGTAACATGCGTATTAATCGAATTGAAGATATGGCATGAACTAAAATAGCAGAGATAAGATCAATTTAAAATATGATTTCTTTTTAATTTAATAATTGCTCAAAATTCCGCCCTCGAACCTCGACACATTTTTCGCACCTTCGGATTAGTTCCTCATGGGTGGCTCTTCTAATTGAATCCTGTGATATGTTTTGAAATGCATTTCTTACTCTTTGCATACAATCTTCAATGGTTGTTAATGGGCTCTCATAAACTTTATTTTTAATAGTTCCCCAAATGAAATAATCCAGAACTGATAAATCGGGCGAGCGAGGAGGCCATAAGAAAGGTCCATTATTGGCAATCCATTGATCATAAAAAGTTTCTTGTAAATGATTATTAATTAAATATGCGTTATGTGGGGGAGCACCGTCGTGCTGATAAAAAATGTTTCTATGTTCGGCGATAGGTAAATTTTCTAAATAATTATTATTCAAATTTTGTAAGATATTCAGATATCTTTCACCTAAAAAAAAAAAAAAATTTACCTATACATATTAGCAGAAGAGAAAATTTAATTTACCGTTTAAATTTTCCTGATAAAATTGTAATGCCACCACTCGTCTCTTATGGCACAGTAAACATTGAACTGCCAACTTTCCTGAAAGTTTCGCTCTCTGAACATATGAGGATTTGAGTCACTCCAATAATACGAATTGTGTCTATTAAAAAGTCCATTTTTAATAAATTTTGCTTCATCTGTCCATATAATATTTCCAAAATAAGAATCGTGACCCTCAGATCTTATTAGAATAAACTCACAAAAATTCTGTCTTCTTAGGAAATCTATTTCTTTTAATTCTTGAACCATATGGAATGAAAACTTATGTTTTAATAAGATTCTGTGAATTGAATCCTTGCATAGTCCCGATTCCAGAGCAGCATGTCTTAATGACATCCTTGGAAATGCACGAAAATATCCCAGAATGACTATTTCAATGTTTTCGTCATCAACAATAAGTTTTCTTCTTTGCATTTTTGCCTTGACAGAGCCATCATTTTGAAATTTTCCAGTATGCGTTTTACAATGTTTGGTGACGGTTACCGTTTTTCTGGATATCGAGTAGCAAATGTGCTGCAAGTTCTTGATATTACTTTATCACATTCACCATAAATAATAAACAAATCTAAAAAGTTTTCGTTGGTATAATTTAACGTGCTGACATTTTTTGACATAAGATAATGACTGATTGTTAGTAGAGGAAGTTAGCCGTAGGTCGGTCTCCCCCCACCACTGACCTTGACCTTGACCGTGCACCTGTGGTCCGTTCCTTCAAGGCCACGGTGGCATCGTAGGTTCGCATAGCATATACCGTGACCTTGACCTTGGACGGCCGCAGTGCGTTTCGACTTCAAAGGCGCAGTGTTGCTGTTACCCAGAACGATCACTTGCGGTGACCTTGGCCTTGGCTAACACTATTAGAGAATGCAAGGACGGAGCTTCCTCCTTGCCACGCAACTCGTAATGTGCCGTGGTTTGATATTTTGTGACGTAGTATATCTTTTCTATAAAAGAGTGAAAGGAGTTAATATGGGATCATTCTTAACGTCAATTTCCTAGAGTAAAGAAGCAAATATGTATTCGTGCAGTTTTTGTGGTGCAAGCTTCACTCGCAGTGACAATATGCGACGTCATCAGAGGGAGGCGTGTAACAGTTTAAATGGTAATGGACCGCCAGCAAAGAAAGTGAAATTGGATTCGAATCCATCAACATCGGTAATTATGCAGACGTGTTATAGCTGTAATGTGACTTTAACAACTAACCAAATGAAGTCTCATAAAAGAACACTACAACACAGAACAAATTCATGTGTACGTTTGATGGATGGTACAGAAATTGTTCGCAGTGCTTTCAAATATAGAATCATAACATACCGAGTGCATAGTGATAATGAGAAACTGGACTATATAATATTTTTCAACGAAATTCGACATAAAATATTGAATTTACTAGAAGAAATATTATTACTTCATAAAACTGTGAAAGTAAACATGGAGACATTTGCCAGCTATATATTACAAGCACAAGAAATAGCTGAAATTAAATCGTTTAATACGTGTAATAAAATATTGGATCAAGGTGTGGATTTAAACATTGCACTCGACACTTTTATAGACATGATGGTTGCGCAAACTACTGAGTTCCAAGAGCGTGATTCTGGTATGTAAATATCTTCTGGTATGTGGAATAACAATTGACATTTTTTTTTTTATTTTTAGGGTGGGCCCTCGAACAAATAAAATTTGTTGAAATTAATATAAACAAGTACAGTCCAATGGGTGGTTCATCATATATCAAGTTACCAAAGTTCATCGCAAATAAGAAGGCCGTAGTGAATATAGAAAACCAGGACCAATACTGTTTTGCTTGGGCAGTCACTTCAGCATTGTATCCTGCAAATGGTGGTACATCTCAAATGTCATCTTATCCACATTATTCAAGAGTTCTAAATTTGACAGGTATGAATTTTCCAATGAAATTGAGAGACATTTCAAAATTTGAGGAATTGAATAATATATCTATTAATGTGTATGGGTTAGAAAAGAAATTCGAGAATAATAAAGTAAAATATGATGTTGTCGGACCTTTGCGTTATTCTCAGAAGAAACTACGTATTCATGTTAACTTATTATTAATTTCCGCGGAATGTGATCAGAATCATCATTGTAAATCGGATTGTGCTAAAACTCACTATTGTTGGATAAAAAATTTATCTGGATTAGTATCAAATCAAATATCCGCTCACGGACATAGAAAATATTTTTGTGATGGGTGTTTGCTGTATTTCTGTAACGAACGTCAGCTAATGTCTCACCAAACAAATGATTGTAATCATATTTACACTACAACACCATCGACACAATTTCGGGTTGATAAATATGGGAAACGTGTACCGGAAAATATATTAAAATTTGAGAATTTTGACAGACAAATGCAAGTACCATTTGTAGTATATGCAGACTTTGAATCCATTTTGAAACCGATAAATACTTGCGAGCCAAATCCTGAACGCTCTTATACCAACAAAACGTTTATTCATGAACCTTACTCTTTCGCGTATTACATAAAATGTTCCTTTGATAATAGCATTTCTAAATTTGAACTATATCGCGGATCTGATGCAGCAAAAGTATTTGTATCATGTATAGAGGCTGATTTAAGGGAAATTTATAATAGATATATGAAAGATGTAATCCCCATGTCCCCGCTTACAGCGATAGAAAGAGAAAATTTTGACAATGCAACCATCTGTGGTATATGTGAGAAGCCTTTTGCAGAAGGTGATATAAAGGTGAAAGATCATTGCCACTTAACTGGTAAGATACGATTCGGTGCCGCGCACTCGATCTGTAATTTAAATTATAAACTACCAAATTTTGTACCTATCATATTTCACAACATGAGTGGATACGATATTCACTTATTTGTAAAAGAGTTATGCGCTCATAAAGATAAAGTTGACGTAATACCACAAAACAAAGAAAAATATATATCTTTTACAAAACATCTTTACATGCATGATTACGTTACTGACAAGGGGGAAACAAAAAATAAATATTTGCGGTTACGTTTCATCGATAGTTTTAAATTTATGTCAGCATCACTACAAAATTTAGGGGAAAATTTAAATGAAGGTCAAATGGTTACAATGAAGAACTTTTTTACCGATAATGCAAAATTTATTTTAATGCGACGGAAGGGTGTATTTCCATATAGTTTCGTAGATAACTTAGAGAAATTAAATAATCGTGTTCTACCCACCAAGCAGGAATTCTATGACAGCCTAAATGAAACACATATATCAGATGACGATTATGAAAGGGCTAAAAATGTGTGGGAATTGTTTGAGTGCCAGAGTTTGGGTGACTATTCAGACCTGTATTTAAAATCAGATGTCCTTCTTTTGTGTGACGTATTTGAAAATTTTCGTAAAATTTGCGTGAATAAATATAAATTGGATCCAGCTCAATATTACACAGCTCCAGGTTTATCTTGGGACGCTATGTTGAAACTAACAGCGGTAGAACTTGAATTGTTAACAGATATCGATATGATACATTTTTTTAAAAAAGCTATACGCGGTGGTGTCAGCCAGTGTACAGAAAGGAAGCATATCGCAAATAATAAGTTTGTACCCAATTATGATCCCTCAGAACCGTCGTCATTTATCACATATCTTGATGCTACGAACTTATACGGTCATAGTATGTCCCAAGCATTACCAACAGGGGGATTTGAGTGGCTGTCCGAAAGAGAAATTATCGACTTAGATGTTACTAATATTTCAGACGAGAGTCCACACGGGTATGTTTTTGAAGTAGACATACATTATCCGCAAGAGTTACACGATTTACATTCAGATCTCCCTTTCTTAGTAGAAAATATTATACCCCCCCAATCAAAATCAAAATCACCAAAATTAATCCCAAATTTGAATGATAAGAGACGATATGTTGTGCATTATAGAAACTTGAAACAAGCCATTAAAAATGGTTTAATGGTGTTAAAAACCCATAGAGTACTTAAGTTCAAGCAGTCGCCCTGGTTAAAAAAATACATCGATTTAAATACGCAAATGAGAAATTCAGCGACCAATAAATTTGAAAAAGACCAATATAAATTAATGAATAATGCAGTATTTGGTAAAACCATGGAAAATGTTGATAATAGAAGAGATATAAAGTTGATTACTCATTGGGAAAATGTTAGAAGAACTATAGGTGCAAACGCATTAATCGCTCGTCCAAATTTCAAATCTTGCACAATTTTTTCTGAGGATTTTGTAGCGATTGAAATGAGCAAATTGCAAGTAGTCTATAACAAACCAATTTACGTAGGATTTTGTATTCTTGAATTATCGAAGACGGTACTGTATAATTTTTTTTATGGTGTTATTAAACGTCAATTCGGTGCTAATGCTTCTTTGTTGTACACCGACACCGATTCCTTAATTATGAAAGTTTATACAGATAACTTCTATGACTTTATTGTACAAAATCCAGAAAAATTTGATACTTCTAATTACAGGGAGGGAAATAAATTTAATATTCCAAAAGGCTCGTCTGTGCTTGGGAATATGAAAGACGAATTCCCCGAAGATCCTATTATCAGCTTTTATGGTACTGGAGCGAAAGCGTACTACGTGCAATCGGTCGGTAATGAGTTGAAAAAAGCCAAGGGAGTAAAGAAATCTGTGATTGAAAAACAACTTACAATAGATGACTACAGAAAAATTGTTGAGCAGGGCGGGTTAATATTTCGTAAAATGAATACTTTCAGAAGTCACTTGCATGATATCTATACAGAGATGCGGAATAAAGTTGCTCTTTCTTATTATGACGATAAACGTTTTGTGATTCCCAATACCACTAAAACTCTACCCTGGGGTCACTCAGACATAACATTTTTTCAGAGTGAACCAGAGCAGAATTTAAAGTGGTTAATATCAGCCTTAAATAGTGTCGTTGAACGAAATGTTTTAAAGGATGATGATAAACTAGATGTGTTACTCAAAGCAATGAATGAGTTGAGTGATTAATTGTTAATAATGTTTCTACTTGTTAACGCAAAGGTCGACAATTATAATATTCAATTGAAAAATTCATTGTGATATTTCATGTTATGTGTAAGTCGAAGTAAGAGATATTTGTATGAAATAAAATGTTAATTTATAAATAAAGATTTAAATTACTAAATGGTATTTTTATTGTATGAGTACTGTAGGCAATAAGATAGAGAGAGACGATAGGAAGAGTGGGGTGGGAAGTAGGGGGTTAGTTAGAGTGTGTAGGGAAATAATTTGAACCAATAGGAACAAGAGTGGTAGGGAGTGGAGGGGTTAGTTCAGCGTTATGGGCTTCAGAGATGCTACAAAGATTCTTTCCGTCTCCAGCTCTCGAGTTGTAAGGAAGTGTGCAAAATAGTGCTGTCTGCTCTATTCCTAGCATTCTTTGTGTTCTGTGTTTTGTGTTTCGTGCCCGTTTCTCGTGTCCGTTTTGTGTTTGTTGTGACAATGGTAGGACAAAAAAAGATTGGTGTTTCTGGTGGTAGCGGTAAGGGAGGCGCTTTGTTGAGTGCTGTGGCTGCATACTTAATTAATTATATGCCAGGGCAAGACGACAATGGCGACGCTTGTCCGGGTAATGGTGTGGCGAACAATGGCGACGCTTGTCCGGGTAATGGTGTGGCGAACAACCAGACGAGCCCTGGCGTGGGTGACAATGGCGACGCTTGTCCGGGTAATGGTGTGGCGAACAACCAGACGAGTCCTGGCGTGGGTTTACTACCGGATATTGAAATCCCGACGGATTTGACCGATTTGAACGATGATTTGCTGGGTGATTTCGATTTCTCCGAATTCGACGCGCAGGCTTTGGCTTCAGATGAAGCCAGAGCTAGTACATCTAATGGAGAGGCCTACCCGAACGCCGCGTGGTCTAGCGGAAAATTGTTATTTAATTTTATAATTATAATTTTATAACTCTATAATTTTATAATTATAATTTTATAATTCTATAATTTTATAATTCTATAATTTTATAATTTTATAATTTACGTGTTGAAAAAAATCCCTGCAAGTGCTAGGGATTGAACTACCAAACCTTCGTTCACAAAGTTTACAAAGCAAGCCACGTTACCACTGGGCTACCTTGGTCCTAGGAAACTCTTATACTTTACTCTTATACTTACCTATAACGCGAGTTTATATATATATTTCATGGAATTTTTGGTAAATTGTGTATTTAAGTATATAATTAGATTAGAACTGTTGTATTCATCGTAGATGAAATAAAAAATAAATTTTAATACATTTATTTATACACAAATATTGGACAAAAAAAAATATATATATATATAAACAACTGAAAAACTTCCAAAGTACACTCAGACACGCGTAAGGGGTCATTTTCGACTAAACTGACCACTGGGAATCGATTCCGATAATTTCCGAATCGATCCGAACACTACCGAACGCGTTATTCACTGTTTTGTCAAGGATTGGGGGAATAAAAAAATCAAAACACGTTTCAGGGGAGTTCACACATGCAAAGGCTGCAATTTTAAGCGAAAAGCCGAACTCATGCCGAACACTCCCGAAGTTTCCCGAAGCCACCCGAAGACGCCCGAGGACACGCGAGGTATCGTTTTCGACTAAATCGATCACTGGGAAGCGATTGCAACCACTTTCGGAGCGATACGACTAGCCGTTCCGGGAAAAAGTCTGCTGCGGCAAAACTAAAGGTCGGAAGTGAGTAGAAACGGTACTGGAGGACAACTGTGACCTCGATACACCTTTTGCAACACTTTTGACCGACAGTCCAAATACGAATAACCAATTTACTTAAATAAGTACCCCGTTATTTCTTATATTAAAGCAATTTTTTATTCTTTACTTTACTACTGTTATTTATTGTATATGAAATGAAATAAAAAAAGAATAACTCTTAATACATTTATTTATAAATAACAAAAATATATATACATAAAATAAAACAGAATTATCCGTCCGAATCATGCTCCACCAGAATGACTGCATCCTCATCTTCATCGGCAGATTCCTCCACCAGAATGGCTGCATCCTCATCTTCATCGGTAGATTCCTCCACCAGAATGGCTGCATCATCTTCCGAGTCAGACGATTCCGCTGTGTCCGTCGATGATTCCTCCAGAATTACTCCATCCATCTCGTCTTCGGAATCATCATTGGGCACAGTGTCCATCGACCATGTGGACGGAGACCTCTCCAATGGTTGGTATTCTTCTGGTGAGGTGGTGCTATCTGCTACACCACCCCTTGTCGCCTCTCTAACGCGCTGCAGGTAGGCACGATACCTTTCGCACAAAACGAACATGGTTGAAGTGGAAGATACAGTATTGTCTTGTACTTCAGACATGTTGGAGCGTAGAAAGTAAACTGAGGATGGTGAGGGCTTTCTTATGTATATATAGCCCCTACCACCACCCCCACCTCATCACTCCCCACCTCACTACTCACACAAATAAGAGTAGAAAGTGTCCTAATACTCATATTTTTAACACCATCAATATCAATAGCACTGTCAACATAAGCAATAATCGAAGTGAAACACAGATTTCTCTAGTAACATTGTGTTACTTACATTTAAATATTTAGTAAATAAAACAAAAAATAAGATTCAATTTAACGTTTATTTAACACTTAAACTAGTTATATAATATTTACAATAAACTAAAAATTAAATATATACATTTATTTATCACTAAAACTAATTACATAATTATTTACAATAAACTAAGAGATATATACATATTTACAAAAAAAAACTACAAATTATCTGTCCATATTGCAAATATTGCAGATTTCCACTCGCCTAATCTGATAGAGTGGATCTCTGCAAGATTTGCAATATCCCCGCCTGCCTCTCATTATCCTTGTAGTGGCATGGTAGTCCACATGACGATGTCTCCCAGGATCCACCCTAGACTGGTATCCCAGAAAACATCCGTGGCAAAGATTGTATTCCATACCACCCACTACTTGGACCGCAACAAAGGTCATGGTGGTGCAGAAGATGCCATCCATCGGGTTCACCCTTGCTAAATATTCTGATGTTATCCACCGCTGCCCTCTTTGATGGGGAACATCTACGACGATACCCTCATCATCACTTGAATCGTCTGCACCCTCTTCAGCGTCAAAAAATTCCTCATCGTCTTCCTCGTCGCTTTCCTCATCGCCTTCCTCATCGTCTTCAACTTCTACCTCGTCGTCTTCGGGAGCAGCCAAGTCGTCCTCTACCTCTTCAAGGTACCATATATTGTTGAGGACATCTAGGGATGCTAACCAGTCCAGGAATCTGAGGTTAGCCCAACCAGCAGGTACAGCAGCCATATTAATACTTGGAAACGAATATATAAGACAGTAGACGGAATGATCAACGTTGAAGTTTGCAAAGCAACTGATCTAACGTGGAGTTACACCTCCTCTTTTAAACATGTTGCTGGTGACGTCACATCATCTCTAACGACATACCATGGCTCTAATATCGGCAATTCCAGCGACTACTTAAACAAACAAGGCCATGAGGAGGAACTCAGTTATTATTCAGCTGTCATACCGTACACTTGTTTTTAAAACAGCAATGTCTTGTCCAAGAGAGTGGCAATCGAAACCAACAATCGCCGTATATCCATATAGTATGGATGGTGCAATTCTGTGCTATAATTGTTCCCAATTCTGGGCAAAGCAGCAAATTAATCCATGTACTGGACTATGTTCAAATTGTATAAAAGAAAATCCAGTGCCAGTGAATACCGTCCGAAAAGCAGCATCACGTGAGCGTCTGGAGCAAGAGTGCTACAAGTGTCTACAACCCACGACTCGTACAAATTTTGGAATTATCCGAGATGTTTGTGAGACATGCAAGGTGGAGCACCCATTGAGGCAGCGGTGTCTGGTTTGCAACAAGTACACTGGTGATTGTTGGAACAATATTTGCAGCAAATGCAGAGACGAGAAGACATACAGTGTTTTACTTTGTGAATATGTTGGACATATTTATGGAGGTGTGATGAAACACAACAGAGAATGTTTCTGTCAGGAAGCGTTACTGTCGAGACGGGGGGATTTCATCTGATTAATTCCATAAATATGTATTTGTATTTTTTCTGTATTATATACGTTTTAAATAAATATATTTAATCTATAATTCGTTGTAAATATTTTCTTCTCAATAAAATTTATTAAAATGATTTTCTTGATTTCATCTAATAATTTTTAGGAGTAAAAATTAATTCAAAAATTTTAACAAATTTGCATTTGTATATATTTTTTCGTTAATGTGTATATAATTACTAAGGCTTTGGAGTCTTATATGGGGAAAATAAATAAAACAAATATTAATGGAATACACACATTTTATTATGAAATTTCTAAACATAAGTAAAATATTAGTTGTTATAAATATACACATTTTATATAAAGAATGTGACAATATTAAATAAGAGCTGCTTCGTTAATCCAAGAGTTGTGGTCATTAGAGAATCCGAGCCACTTCACAAAAACCTTGTTCCCTCTCCTTCTTAAAACCTTTTCCACCAAGTAGACATCAGGGTATTTAGCTTTTTGTAGCTCCATTTCATAAAAGCACCCCTTTATTGGTTGGCCATGAATGTCCTGGAGTGTATATGTTGTGGGATTTGTTACATTTATTTTAACGATCTTGAAAAGTTCAGTTGAAAAATTTGGTGTGAACCCCTTTTCAAATATACCTTTATATTTACTGATTCGAACTATATCGCCAATACGAAATTTAGGTTTCAAAGCAATTTTAATGTGATTATAAGCATTTAAACGTGTAGTTGGTTTAACATCAGCAGGTTTCATACCAGTCGTACGATGTATTTTATTATTGTACAATTTTGTAATGTCGGATAGAATGTCAACCCATTTGTATTTACCTCTAGCTGAGAATTCTTTATATAACCAGGTTTTTAATGTTCGTATTACTCTTTCTGCAATTGCTGCTTTTTTCGTACTATACGTGGAGTAATGATTAATGATGTACTGTTTCATTAAAGCAGAAAAGTTTTTGTTGTAAAATTCCGTACCCTGATCGCTTTGTAGATTTTTAGGAGAATAATTTGATTCTTGTAAAATACTTCTCATAGCCTTAGTAATTTCAACACCAGTTTTATTTTTTAGAGGTTTAGTCCACAAATATTTTGAGTAACAGTCGATCACTACGAGAATGTATCGATAACCATTGTTTTCATCAGCGTATGGTTGCATTTCAGCTAAATCCATTTGCCATAAATCACCATAACCTTTGATTATTGTTCTTCTTCTACGGAAATTTCTCCTACAAGCTTTATGCAATTCGTTAACAACTTGTAATTTCTCATTACTAATCACCATAATTGAAGTTTAAGTCAGGCGTTTATATAGATAATTTAGGTCTGTTTTTTCACTTTTTTCCTAATGTAGCAGCGTTGTCCGTGACTTCAGCCACTATTTCATCTATCACTTGTTGATTACGATCGTTCCTCCCAGCTTGTGCCACAATATTTCCAAGTGATTTCTGTCGCACTGTCATACCTTTCAGACGGGATTCATCGAGAATGTGGTGCACTTTGCTTATTGCATCATATAAAATAGTATAATTGTCCTCGGTTAATTTCTTAACTCCAGAAATTTCTTTATTAATGTGTTGCAGAGCGTCATTAATCATCTCGGTAATTTTGCTGTGTACAAACTTACTATATTCAGTCCACTGATTCTCCATAAAAGCAATGTGTGACTTTTTAATGTCTTTCATACATTTATCGATATTTTCGTCTACATAGTTACGAGTTACACCATCTTTTTGATTTATTGGTTCACCAATGTTCAGTAAACGCTTATTTTGCATATCAAATTGATTATCTGCGGTAAGTTTAAAACCAATACCTGGAGGTCCATGTACGATAATCGATTTATTATTATTACTTCTTCGTCTACCGAACTTGTCAATTGTGTTGTTTACAACAGCCATTTCTGTTTACGTCTGACCCCGTTTAAGCATTTCACAATATTTTATACTAATTAAATAAGTGTGAAATGAATTTTAACTTCACTAATAGATTATCCTTTCTTCCCTCATTTCTTCCAATAAACTGACTATTTCGTTATTGACACCATTGTTACCAACCATTTTTGAGCTATAGAGCAGGCGTAGGCGGTCCACCAGTTCTTTCGGTTTATTCCAATATACATAGTCAACACCTCTATTATTGTATAATTTATTAATAGGAACACCTAAGCCAGTTTTAGATCTCGTCACAACTGTAGAAGATACCAATGGTTCTATAATATTAGTGAATTTCTTCCATTTAGCTTTATTCAAACCCTGTTTCATATCATAATTTTTATATGGTGCTTTTGTCTGTTTTAAAATCCCCCCATATAATTGACACTCTTTGTCGCCAATAATAGCCTCATTACTACGCGAAATTTGTGGTTGTTTCATAAATATCATATCATATAACTTAGGACTGCCAGAATACGTCCCCACCTTCTTAGTTCCACGCCACAATGTGATATTTCCATTAGAAAAGCGTATTTCAGCATTACCCATTTGTAGTTTTTCTGTATGGGGGTCTAAACGTACACCGTATATAGTATCATACCTAGCATTGTCGAATTTCAGATTTTCTAAATGTGTTTGCACTATATCACATTTTCCTTCTGCGCCACTAATAGAACTTTCTGAACATGGAGTGCTCATTAACGACGATCCCGGTGGTGTTTCCAAAAAATATTGTTGACTTGCATTTTTGTCACCATCTTCATCACTAGTTTCAGGTGTTGCTTTAAATGTACTAGTACTAGCTCTTGCACTTTCTATCGGTTGTGTTGGTTTCTGAGGTTGTGTTAGCGATTGGTTATGTGAAGCAGATGATATAACCTTTAATGGTTTTGTTATGGGTTCATAAATTTTTTCGAGTGTTAACTGATTCTCAACGTTTCTTCTCTTCACAGAGTTGAATTTTTTGCGCACTGAATCGGTGGCCTCAATCAATTCACGTTTCAGTCTTATTTCTTCTCTCATGTTTCTACCTATAGCACTACTGAGTTTATTCTCACCATTGTCATTCATGTCTAACAAATGCAGCCTCACTGCTGAAGTTATCCCGATGCTATCTGTAGACCAATTAAAATTTTAATTACAATACTTCATGGATATATGAAACTATCAAGTTCTTTGCGATATCTCCCTTCATTTACTTCTCTATCCTTGTCAATTACAAGAAACCCATATTTGTCTTTCCAGCACTCTGCACACATTTCTTGAAATTCTTTATAAGTCACATCCGGTGAGACATGGTCTGAGAAAATGTGGTGTAAATTCATATCATCCTGCTTAAAAATTGCTATGAAATTACTATTATCCCTTACCAACTGTTTAGGGACGCGGGAATACGTTTGTGCCAAATAGAAACAATCTACATGTTTATGACGCCCCATTGAGAAGTATGCTCGAATAACATCTTGCTTTTCACATATAACATCATCAAATATAAATATAGACTCAGGCTCAGCGTCGGATGGTTGCACTATTTCCGCGTTGTTACTGAAGGTGTAATATCCTAGCCCCGTAATCGGTGCTAATATATCGCGTAAATATTCATACTTGGGTTGATGTAAGGACTTTGAATATAAGTAAATGTTTGAAAAACGTAGCCCAAGTGGATGAGTAAGCAAAGTTATTAGTAAATTTGTTTTGCCACAACCACTTGGACCTATTAAGAGTCCGCGAATAGTTGAGGGAAGTAGCGGGCCATGGCGTGATTCGACTTGTAGTCCACACCCTACTTTTTCATCTAAATTATCTACAGCAAGTTTCTGTTTCTGCTTCACAATGCGCATCGTAGCACGGATGGATACTATATAAATAGATGTACGTATTGTGATTGTTATTTAAATGGTGTCAACCGAGAAGCACACACGTGAAAATCGTCGTGGTTTAAAGATTGGTAAGGGGGTAGTCAATTCTCTAATAAATAAGCTCCCATTTGAACTACACTTACCGGGAGGTTACCAGTATTGTGGTCCAGGCACCAAATTACAAAAAAGATTAGCCCGAGGTGATCCAGGCATAAACAAACTCGATGCTGCATGCAAGCAGCACGATATTGCATACGATCAAAACACCAGTAATTTAGCAGCCCGACACAAAGCAGACTATCAACTTGAACAAGCTGCCTGGAAACGAGTTAAATCAAAAGACGTAAGTTTCAAAGAAAAGGCCGCCGCGTGGTTAGTTACAACTATAATGAAGGGAAAGCAACGTCTTGGTATGGGTTGTACGTCAACAACACCCCGTACTACAAAGAAACGTATAATTAAAAAGAAAAACAAGAAAAAAACTAGAAATATAGCTTTTGGTGCTGGAATAGTACGTAAAGTACGTGATGACATACGTAAAGCCGGTGGTAAACGAAAAATCGCTAAGGACACAAAAAAAGTTACGCAAATTGCGCTTCAAGCAGCACGACGACACATGAGAGCAGCTGGTGGAAAACGTAATATTCGTACACCTAGGATAATACCAATACCGAAAGTGGGTGGAATTCTACCATTAATACCCATTTTTGCTGGATTATCAGCTTTGGGTAGTTTAGCTGGCACTGCTGCTGGTATAGCTAAAGCTGTAAATGATGTTAAAACGAGTAGAGAGGAATTAGCTGAAAAAAATCGCCATAATAGGCAGATGGAGGCGATTTCTATAGGAAAAAGTGGTAAAGGGCTATATTTAAAACCATATCGCAAAGGACTAGGACTTTATCTAAAACCACAAAGTTCAAAAAACTTCTAGATGCTCTACCCCGAAAACCTCTCACTAATATCGATCTTAAATATTATGCAGAGAAGGTGAAAGTGCCCTATTTTCGGGGGATATTTATGCGGGACACTCTACCATATTCTGGACCACGTCATAATGAGTCGGCCATCATAAATCTAGACAGTATAAATGGCCCTGGAACACACTGGGTTGTATTTAAAAAACGTGGTAGTTTAGTCACATATTTCGATAGTTTTGGTGATTTACCCCCACCGACAGAATTAGTTTTATATCTGCGCAGAGGTTCAAAGTCGACCGACAAAATTTACTATAACTATGAACGCCAACAAAATTTTAACACAGTGTGGTGTGGTCATTTGTGTTTGAAGTTTCTCACTACAAAATAACTACAAACGCTTGTGAAATAACATCTGCAGACCTTGAAATGGATCGGGAAAGCATCAAGCAGATGGGTCAATCACTAATCGCATTCTCCCGTTTACGCAGTCTATTGAAGATGAGCAAACAACAACTGGCAAATATGCCTAAAGAAGTAATGATTGGATGTGCTGCACATGAAATTGCATTAGTATGGGACAAACTACCCCAGCATCTCCAGAATGATATTGATATTTTAAAATATCAATACTGTCAGGAACATTATCATGATGATGATGATGATGGCGGTGGTAGCAGTGTTGATGTTAATGATGGGCCGCCGCCTCGAAGAATATTTTGCTGCTACTGTAAAGTGCGCGATGTCAATGTTGCATCAAATAATGAGATACAAACGTCTCCGTCATCCAGCAAAAAACGAAAATTACACCACGATTATTGCTGTAGTTCACAATAAATTCATGAGAGAACACTAAATATCATCAGTCATGTCGTATACGTTCACTCTATCAAACCGATCTAGTGTGCTCAGTGCTGAGTTTTATCCTCCCATTGAATTAGATACTAATAGTCGATATGGGTTAGGATTAACAGGCTTCTATTCTTACAATTCTATATTCAATGTGGACGAAACCAACAATCGTTTTTGCTATCGAATTGGACCAAAAGTAGCCCCCACACTTATCCACATACCTTGCGGAGCCTATGAAATTGAAGAGATATATCGTGCAATACTGAAAGCTATGCCCGGTGATAAGAAAGAGGAAAAAGAAAAACTATTTCGACTGCGAGCGAACAACAATACGCTAAAGTGTGAGATTTGGTCAAAATATGGAATTGACTTTACACAAGCAAACTCTATTGGTAATTTATTGGGATTTGAATCGACTTATTTGCATCCAAACACTAATCATGAATCAACATTACCTGTTGATATTATGAAAGTAAGGATGATACGTGTAGATTGCAACATTATCTCTGGAGCATATCTGAATACCCTTAAATCCCATACCCTTTTCGAGTTCGACATAGACGTTGAACCAGGTTACAAACTTACCAGAGAGCCAGCGAACATCATATATTTGCCTGTTAGACCTGAAGGACGTCAGTTTATCGACAACATTACACTACGCATATTGGATGATAATGGAGATTTAATCAATTTTCGTGGTGAGAAGATTATCGTAAAGCTAGAATTGAAACAGTTTTAAAATCGCAAACACAATGGGTTTCCGATATAATCAACAACGATTAGCACACAATCGTTTCAATGTGATTGACGATAAAAAGACTAATGACTGCGGAAATCGACTCATTCAACGTGTAGAGCTTAAACGGTTAAGACATAACCTGCCAGCTAAAGATCGTGCATTTCTTCGATCCATCGGATTGAAACTGAGAGAAAAATAGTTAATAATGGTGACTTTTACATCTAGTGAAAAACTTGAGGTGTTCGAGGAACCTGTATTCGATCAGTCACTCGTTAGCTTACATGAGCATACATATAAACCACACGGTTCACCATATTATAGAAACTCTGATGAAGTACGCATTCCTGTCAATTTTCAGGACTTAATACTTGACATTACAGAGAGTTACATTTATATAGAAGGAAAATTTACCCCTAGTGATGTTACCAAGAAGTGTTATCTATCTAACAATGCGCTAGCTTTTCTCTTCGAAGAAATAAGATATGAAATGGGTGGTGAACAGGTCGCTGTCGTTAGGAAGCCTGGCATCACTACTACAATGAAAACTAGGGTGTCATATGGACAAACATCCCTCCCATCGCTACTAACTATAGGTTGGGGTCTCACCGAGAAAAAACAGGATATTTTAGATACTACCAGCCACATTTTCAGC
Source organism: Leptura quadrifasciata (assembly GCA_963675555.1). NCBI lineage: Eukaryota > Metazoa > Arthropoda > Insecta > Coleoptera > Cerambycidae > Leptura > Leptura quadrifasciata. The sequence goes on from OY776676.1 coordinate 13,729,278, forward strand.
GGTAAACTCCCTCTTAAGTACCTCATGGGTTTTGCAGAAGATTATACCAAAGGTATTTTAAATACAAAACAGGAATTAATTTTAATTATAGCACGTTCCTTTAAAGACTCTTACATTGGAGAAGTTGATGCACAGTTAGAAATTAACAAAATCGAATGGAAGATAAGACATATTGTGCCTGAAGTTAGACAAAAGGTTAAACTATTAAAGAAAATTGATACGAGCAGTAATAATGCTAAAGTTAAAATGGCTTACCGTATGTGGGATCTCTATGAGCTACCCACTCTACGTGATACTGCTTCTGATATATGGGCTGTTAAAACCACTAACAGTCTTGAGAGACCTCGATACATCATTATCGGATTTCAAAACAATGGCAACTCTAGTGACAGAACCAAGGACGCCGCAAGTTTTATACATGCAGATATAAATAATATTCGGCTATATTTAAATGCCGAAGTATTTCCATATGAACGTTGGAATTTAAATTTCGATAAGAAACTCGACTCTGCAGCCTACTACGCCTATGAAAATTTCCAACGTAGTTATTACGATAAAGATATGAGTGAACCTATGATGGACCTTGGCGAATTCAGAAAAAATCCATTGTTTGTTATTGATTGCTCACACCAACCAGATGCAATGAAATCATCCACCGTCGATATAAAAATTGAATTTGAGACACGGAAGACGAAGTTTCCCGAACAAACTCGAGTATATGCACTTATACTTCACGATGCGTATTTAAGTTATAGCGCATTAGATGGTTCAGTTCAGTGTGGCATTGCTGGTGCTAAGTAACGAATACCTATTACCATGACGTCATTAGGTAGCCAATTTCCTACTTTGATAGTTGACTTGCAGGGGTTTCAATATAAAACAAATGATTTTACCGTTAAAGAATTAGCTGTTCTATGTTGTAACACTAATCAGCAAGCACACTATTTCTTCAAACCACCAAATCCTTTCTCATCACTAACCCAAGGCGAACAGACTCACTACCGATGGTTAGAAAACAACTACCATGGGGGCATAAAATGGAGTGATGGATATATTCAACTGTCAGAATTCCCACTAATACTTCATCGACTTTGTCAAAACGCTGTTAATAATTTTCGACGCAACGTATTGTCAGAGGATGTTATAATTGTATGCAAAGGCAAATTAAAGAAAAATGTTCTACAGCATCATCTAAAATGGAATAGAGTTATAGATCTAGATGACTTCTCACCCTGCATACCCAATCTAAAATCGTTAAAGGTACCAAGATGTATGGAACACACCCAACCAAAATATAGTCACTGCTCTCTTGCAAACGTTCACTTTCTTAACAAATGTATTATAGATTTAAATATAGAGTTAAAATAAATATCTTTAAATATGTTTATATTTAGGATTAATAATTAATATTTTTTAATGTATGTCACCAAAAATAATTATAAATAAATTAATGTATAATCTAATAATGTGTTTCATTTATTTCAATTTTAATTTTAAAAATAAAAACAACTATATTTCCATAATAATAATTTTATTACACCATTTACATATTAATATTATTAACAGAAGAATTACAATAAGTGATTAACTACTAATTGAGTTGTCTTCATCCTGTTCTTCATCAGATTGGTCGAGTTGATACTTTTCAATAATTTTCTTAGGTAAGTATTTTTCTATGTCACATAGGAAATGTTTTAAATTTATTTCCACTAGTTGCTCACAGAATTCTTCTAAATTCACAATACCACGAGAGAATTTACCACATAGTTGTGCACCTCTGTAATACCTCTCAGAATCCTCATTAAGCTGTTTAACTTTTTCAGCATCGAAGCAGTAATTCAGATCATAATTTATTGCATGGAGTCTATCCATACTTAAGTCGCCTAGTACAGAAGATAGTCTTTCAATTGCCGAATTAATGTCTTCTGCCCTTACCCAACGTTCTGCTGAATATTGCATCCACATTCTTGCCAGTTATAGTGAGGCTAGAAATTACATAAATAAAATTAGAACAAGTTATCAAATATATGATAAAACTACTTACATCTCTACTACTATTGTAGTGTATTTATAATATTTCAGTCTAAGTTATACTTTCACTATACCTTATTTATTGGTCTGATAATTTAAAGTATACAAATATTTTAAATAGTTTAAATCACGCAATAATTTCGAATTTTATTAGTGACCTTGATTTAGCACCGGTATAAATGGGTGAATTCTCTCCTAAATAAATCAACGCATATTTACCACTAGACGAATTTATTTCTTCTATAAAAGTTATATTTAATAGTTCAGCAATACGTTTAGGCAAAAATGATTTAAAGGTAGTACTTGTACTTTCATCAAATAAATGTACTAATATCGATTTTCCAAAACGTGTATTAAGCATTAACATTTTTTTAATGGCGTAAACCTTATTTAAAATTAACGATGAAATAGGTTTTTGGTCTAAAACTTCAGTATCTTTAATAATAAGTTCATTAAGGGCTAATAAATCGATATTGGTAGTCATATTTAAGTAGTTGAGTACAGTGAAAGAATTACTAACCAAGAAATATTACAGAACTTTGCTTACTTAAAATATTTCAGATCACAACACTATGCTCACTTATTAACTGTAGGTGAACCAGACTAAATATGATTTTGTTCTAATAGTCCGTGCTTTTTTTATAGAAAAAGTATACTACGTCACAAAATATAGAACCCCACCACATTTTACTGTGTACGTATTGAACTAATGTAATTTTAGAGGTCAAGTTGCGTGGCAAGGAGGAAGCTCCGTCCTTGCATTCTCTAATAGTGTTAGCCAAGGCCAAGGTCACCGCAAGTGATCGTTCTGGGTAACAGCAACACTGCGCCCTTGAAGTCGAAACGCACTGCGGCCGTCCAAGGTCAAGGTCACGGTATATGCTATGCGAACCTACGATGCCACCGTGGCCTTGAAGGAACGGACCACAGGTGCACGGTCAAGGTCAAGGTCAGTGGTGGGGGGAGACCGACCTACGGCTAACTTCCTCTACTATTGTTTCTAATCATGGCTATTTTGATGAAAAAAGGGAATTCAATTTTACACAACTTGACGTAAAAAATACAGGGTGTTCCATTTGACCTAAACAAGTTTTCGCGGTTGGAAGTTGACAAAATGTAAAGCGAAAAACGGAACACTTGGTATGATATTATTGAGTTTATTTCAGTTTTGGAACGTAGTTCTCCTTATCTTCTTTTTAGTCAAGAAGCAAATGAGGATCTTTTACAGGAAGAAAGTTAGAACGGTTCTTGCAAACCGTTGCATCTGTCAAATTTTCTATAAAATGTCAAATATCTCTGAAATCGCTAGGTTTAGGTATAGGATATGCTACATATTTTCGATTCAGAATTTTATGCTCTTTTCGAAAACCTTAAGATATATAGGGTGTTCCATTTGAAATAAGAAAGTTGGTATCGACTTCCGGTATAAGCGGAAGTGCCAGCTGATTGTAATTATTTTAGTTGGATTGGCCACACCGACATTAGTAATTATCTAAATTTTTAAAATTCTCTGATGCGTACTTTTCTCTATATCGATCGATTCAGTTCCCGATGAGATACCCTGTATACTATATACTGTTTATGAAGATGATAAGACAAGTTGGTGATGCATAAACACACATACTTGCTGTGGCATAATCAAGTTTCTAAAAAGATATTTGAAGTGTAGTTTTATTTGAGACACACTATGTAATAGAAAATTTATTGTTTAATTCTCCCCATTTTTTTAAATCAACAATTAAACAGTCAAAATGTAAGAAATAATATGATATTTATCATGACGTTATGCACTTTTTTCGAATGAGCTACCCACTCGACTACATTCTTTCAGTGACTTTATAATTTCCCGCAGCATTTAATTGGGCCACTACACACGAATTTAGAATCACATAAACACTACATAATTGGGCTGTTTGTGTGTCAAAGGAGACATTTACGGGTTTGCTTTGACAATCATCTCAAAATATATTCATTGCTCTCTCTATTTTACGAAGCCATGTTCCTCTAAATTCTAATTAATTAGATACACCAAAGAAAGTGGAGCCAGGGTCTTTTCGAGTTCTTGTTCTTCTTGTTTTATAATTTGTATGGAATGGAAACGTAAATAACGTGGGCGAAATGTAGTTCACTTTAGTTAATTGATATTAAATTAATTGATATATGCTAGACTAGTCCTACGTTTTTATTTTTATTTCTTACATAACTGTTTTCTGAATAGAAGTAAAGTATATCAAGTAACTCTTGAGCATTCGAATCGGCTGTTATTTGATAGCTTCGAGATGCTTAACTAATTGCCTATTTTCCGCGTTTATCTGAAAAAAAGAAACTTATCTGGGAAGCTTTTACTATTTCGGTAGTTCATTGTCAAGAAAATGAATTAAGGTGGCCATATATATGTGCCAAGTTCTAGATATACTCACTTTTCCTAAACTAGTCTATAACGTATATACAGGGTGTTCCACTTAAAACTCCCAACGCCAATTACTCGAAACTGAAAGAGGTAATAAATTTCTGTAAATAGTAGATAATTGGTGTGATCAAATGCTATATTTTGACTTATAACAGATGCCGGCGCCTTTGACGGTTTAGGCGTCGCGACGCCCGGAACAAAATTTTCGATAGCAGGAGTTTGGAAAATAAAAGATACCAATAGTACTTTTAATTCTGAAATTTTTTTAATATTAGCATTTTTTAAATTTTTTCGTTCCTTTCGGAGTTATTTGACTTTGAAAGTGTAAATATGCTTTATTAAAATTTGCCAATTTAATAAATTGTCTGCATCTAATAGGCTGTGACTATTCTGTTAAGATTAATTTTAACTGCCAAAACAGTTGTCATTAGTTGAAAACAGTGTTAATTTTTTATTTTGGTGTTTGTTTTCAAGTAGTTTTTTAATATCTGATTAACTTTTTGGGGAAATGGGTCAATACATGAAAAGCTAGACATGGTGTTGGCTTACGGTGAGTGTAAGCGAAATGCATGGCAAGCGAAAAGTGTTTACGCACAGCGTTATCCTAATAGAAGAAAGCCAGATCATAAAACAATATTGAATTTATGTAGAAAGTTAGTGAATTTCGGTGCATTTGAAAAGCCAAAATGGGAACGATCAAAACCAGCAACAAATGATTTTAATGTTGCATTGGTTCTCCAGATTAATGGTAATCCGAAGATGTCTTTGAGAGAAATTAATATCTCAATAAATTCAACAAGAAGAATTCTTAAGCAAAATAAATACCATCCTTACAAAATGAAACTTGTACATAAGTTAGGCCCCGGTAGGCGCATTAATTTTCTAGTAATATTTGATTATTTACTTTACCGTGATGAAAATATCTTCAAAAAACTACTTTGGAGCGATGAAAGTAGATTTCACAACAATGGAGTTACGAATAGACATAATTGCCGTTACTGGGCACAAAACAACCCTCGTGGATTACTGAAAAAGGTAACCAGCGCGTTTTTGGTATAAATGTATGGTGTGGCATACTCAATGGTTATTTAATAGGACCTCACTTTTACGAAGGTACTTTCAATGGTGATCGTTATCGGAGTTTTCTTCAAAAAATATTACCTCAACTGTTAGAAGATGTCCCGATTGAAACTAGGAGGAACATTAGTTTTCAACAAGATGGGACCCCACCTCACATTGCCCAAATTGTAACAGATTATTTGAATGTACTGTACCCCAATCGTTGGATTGGGACATACGATCCACTACAATGACCAGCCCGGTCACCGGATTTGGCCCTCTCGACTTTTTCTTTGGGGTCAGTTGAAAGACACTGTATATGTAGAGCCTATTGAGGATATGGCGGATCTCCAAAATAAAATAATTGCATCTTGTGCTGCTATAAATAGAAGAATTCTGTTAAGAACTGCAGAATTTGAGTTAAGACGCCGGTATGACTGCTACGTTCGGGCAAGTGGAGAAAGTTTTGAACAAATTGCTATACAATATTTTATTTACTTTAGATTTTAGATAGAAAAGACTATGTTTAAAACGCTTATATTTTTTTTGTTTGAATATTTCAACGGTACTGTTCTACTTATGTAAATAAAAGTGATATTCACTACCTGTCTTTTAATCTGCCTGTTTTGATAGTTAAAATTTAGGTTAACAGAATAGTATCAGGTGCAGACAATTTATTAAATTGGCAAATTTTAATAAAGGGTATTTACACTTTCCATGTCAAATAACTCCGAAATGAACAAAAAAATAAAAAATACTACTGGTATCTTTTGTTTTCCAAGCTCCTGCTATCGAAAATTTTGTTCCGGTCGTCGCGACGCCTAAACCGTCAAAGGCGGCTCCATCTATTATAAGTCGAAATGTAGCTCTTGATCAGACCAATTATCTGCCATTTACAGAAATTTACTACCTCTTTCAGTTTTCGAGTAATTGGCGTTGGGAGTTTTAAGTGGAACACCCTGTATATAAAATATGCCTGAAATACGAAAAATTAAGTACAATCATGCTACCCTAATAGCATTGAATATTTTAAAAATATTTTTAAAACACTTAATATTCAAAAAATATTTTTAATATTTTTCCAATACTTTAATAAAATTTTAAAAAACATTATCCAAAAAATTGTTTTACAAACGATTTTAAAATATTTAAAAATACGATGCTTTGTAAAATACCCCTTTCACTATTCACATAAACTCATTTTAAGTAATCTATATTAGGATTGCATTTGACTTTAATAACTGTGTTGCTGTAAAACTTAAAACCTTGCTTTAAAAGCCTTTAAAACTTAATGTTATACAGGGTGTCCCAGATTTAAACGGACATACTTTAGTAGAAGGTAGAGTATATTCAGCTGAATTCAAAATACCCCTATACCTGCCGTTGAATGTGAACCGTTTTATGGTTTTTGACCAGAATTTCAGTCCGCCATATTTTTGAAATGGCTGCACATATTTAGATAAAATTTGGTATACATCTTATACTCTTTTAGGTTAATAATAAGCTTAAGTGATTTTGGAAAAATTCTAGAACCGACCTCCATTTTTTTAATGTGGCTCTTTGGGTCGTTAACATCACACCGTATACTATTTTTTAGTAAATGTTAGTAAACTTTTAAAAAGCCTATGGACCAGTTTATGAAATAATGTCATAATATTTGGTGGCACGTTTATGGTTATTCTTCAATAAATTTTCAAAAGTATTGAAAGACCAAATTTGACATTCTACAAATAACACAATCCAGTTGCTAACATCATTATTTTATTAATTTTTATCTAAATACTCCGCAGAAGAGGTTGTTATTTGTTTTTGTTTTGACATTCAGTGTTTCTAAACTTTTTTAGTTTAACTTCATCCAAAATAATACACATTCCATTTCTTCCATAAATTTATTTAGAACTTTAAATAATTGAAAAAAAAAGTTAAAAACGGTGCAAATAATTAAATCTATAACAGGTTTTCAAAATGAATGCGCCCAGCGTCAATACATTTTCGAGAACGTTTTAATATGTTATTCACTGACCTATCAATCACTTCCGGGTTATTTCTAATGTTATCACATACAGTAATATTTTTGTCTAGAAGCTGCTCTCGTGTATTGAACTCTTCATTGTACACCTCTGACTTGAGATGACCCCCCATAAAAAATAATCTAGAGGTGTAAGATCAGGAGACGTAGGTGGCCAGTTTACCGGACCTTCGCGACCAATCCATCTGTTGGTGTAATGCTGGTTCAGATGATCCCAGACCGGTACAGAAAAATGGGGTCCAGCACCATCGTGCTAAAACAACAAACTCCTATTATTTATGCCTTCTAATAAATCTGGCAAGATATCTCTAAGAAAGTTTAAATAAATCTCACCAGTTAGTCTTCCTTCAAAAATGTGACGCCTTATTAGATGATTATTGTAAATACTACACCACACATCAATGTTAAATCTGTATTAGGAATATTTCTGAATCACTGCGTGTAGATTTCGGTTGCCCAAACATGCTGATTTCTACAGTTGCTAATTCCGTCACGTGTGAATTGGGCTTCATCCGTGAATAGAACTCTCGATATTTTTCTTCTGTGAGCCAAAATCCACCTACAAAATGTTAAGTGGGGAACGTCGTCGCCGTCTTCTAGATGTTGAACTGTTTCAATTTTTTAAATTTTGTGTTATAAATTCATGCAGGCATTTTTAAAAGTTTCTTGGATTTCTTTTATTTCTCATATCCGGTGGTATTTGTTTGTAATAGATGTCTTCGGTTTTTGAATTTCTCGAACGTCTTGTAACATTTCATTTATTGGATCGGTCAAAGCATGATTTATTTCTTGTTGTGCAGGCTCAACTCTTGCATGGGGTAATCTTTTTAAAATCTGATTTGGACCCAAGGGTAAACCTAATGTTATTATTTTCACATTCTTGTATCACTTTAACAGATAAGTGAGTTGAGATATTGTGTCCTATCATCACTTTTGATCCTGGCAATCTTCTGAAATATGGCAAAGCCACGTAGAGGAACCAAACCCTCAAATAAAATACCATCAAACCATCCTCTCTTACTTATAGCATATCTACAATTTTTTTATCAATTGCTAGTCCAATTCTCATGCAAATTTTCACTCTTATAAATGATATAAGGAGAGAACAGTTAGCCTGCAGCCGTTGCAGCAAACATAACGGATGTAGCTGCATTACATGGAACGAGTATTTTTTCCGCATGCCTTTACTGATCATTTAACGATCACCTTCTTTCTGCCCTGATTGTCAACGAAATTTGTTTCGTCGTCATTGATTATATTGGCGGGCTAAACTTCCAACAAGTTATCTCTTAAATTGTCAAAATAGTCATTGATTGTTTCTGGTCCAATGACAGTTCGTGCCCTTTTTATGTTTTCGGCCATTCGAACAATTAATTTAGGGTGTCGTGGGAGAAAAAGAGATATCCACCCTTCACCAGGTAAGTTATTCACAAACTTTGTCGATTTTTGGCCCAGTCGATCGTGATCTCCATTTACGAGATATTTTATATCCATGCCTTCTAAAGGGTATCCCCAATGCGCTGCACATAAGATAATATCCTTAATACCATTTTCTTCTATAGAGGTGAGTTGCTGCTGCCCTCCAACAGTTTTCAAATTTCTTCCAACTTTTAGAAGTCTATGAAGGTTGGATTTGGGAATCCCATATACTTCAGCGCCTTCACTTTCGTCTATTTCGCAAAGGTCACAGTATAGTGCTTCACTTAAACACCGTGGATCATAGATGTGATTTTTTCGTAGGCCCTTGAAAAGGGGGAAAAAATAGAACTCCAAATATAACTCCTAGATATAATAGTATATACGAAAAAAAATATTTTTACATTCTGAAGCTACAATAAATACCTTACCCAGTACAGAATAGTTTAATAAATATCTACTCTTTTCACCTCAAAACTTTAGCGCAAAATTGCATACCAACATGACAGGTGGTTGTCGTTATACTAACAATAATTTATAATGCCGACATCTCTCTATAAATGCCGGTACTCAGTTTACCTCAGGAACTTATTGTACTGATGTAAGAGCGATAAATTTCAACCAATACAAAGCTATTTTGAATCAACCCCCAATTTCTAATCGCCCCATTTATCGGTACTTCACTAACTATTTTCGTATGGTTCGTGGTAGTGCAAGCATAATTGCCCCATTGTCAAAATTCCCTCATTAACATGAAATTCGCAAGCGAGTATCTTTCTCTACAATGTTTATTCACATCCGTGTTTTGAATAATATCGAACAATGTGAGAGCCCATCTTGTGCGTATTTCACCACAGTCTCCGCACGTCGCCGTCGCACTAAACGATTACGCGATCGAGTGCGCGTTATTGTTTTCTAATGTAAAATAATTAATTTTTTTATCAGAATAATCAGATTAGAAAAAATATTTCTCTAACATTAAATTTTAACTTTCCATTTCAATATTATAATTAAGCGAAGGCACAAATTTATTGCAACAACATAAGTAAAAATGGACACAGATATACTTACGGTCTAACCATTCTGGAGCCAACCCCGGCGCGTCCACCTCATATCACGTAATTAAGTGAATACTTTGTAAAAACAAGATGGTAAAAATCAAGGCACAAGTTCATTTCAGTAACATGAATAAAAATAGAACTGATATACTTACCGTTTAACCTTCTGGGAGCCAATCCCCCAGAAAAAAGTTGGACCAGGCACTATACACCAAAAACTTTCTTCTTTCAATTTCAAAACGCAACTGACCGTTACTTTACGAAATCCTTCCCAATCGTTACCTTACACTCGCTAAACGATTTTTTCAATTTAGTATTTCCACTTAGTCACCTAGTTGTTAAATTACTTGAGTGCGCGTACTTGCTGGCTGGGTGTGTACTTGGTGCAAGTTAAAATAATATTCTCCCGTCTGGGGGTGAACACAAACTCGGATCGCTTTGCGCTCTCCAGAAATTAATGCAGTAGAAAGTTTGATATAACAAGAACCTAACTTTAAAAGTATGTCCAAAAGTTAGTTATATATACCCATGTAATTATATAAAATTAATATAATAAGAGCAAGAGTTTGCATTTAAAAAAGTAAAGAATAAAAGCTTTGTTGTGATTCTTACGAACCTCGCCATTAGTTTCCAGATGTTAGAGAATGTAAGTCTTTTGTTGTGGTAAAAATAGTTCTAGCTGGCATGTAGTTATTAAATAAGAGGCATTAAAATATGTTGACAGATAGAACGTCTCGGTAACAGATTGACATAAAAAATAAACTTCTAATAACGTGTTCCAGAGTTTTCAATGATTTCTTAATTATTGTATTTATTGGCCAACTTAATCAAATACGCATATTGTATTTTTTCATTTTTCCATTTTCTTTGTACTTACTCTTAATATCTTTTAACTAAATAATATGTTTTTATTTAGCAAATATTACTATTTTTTACTATATCGTAGTATTATCTAATCAGTTTTAATTAACTTATTTATTTATTTTTTATTGTTATTATATTAAATTATTCATTGTCGTGCAATCTATTAAATTATTATCATATTAACAAACAGCATGTATATTGTGTATGTCCAAATTTATAAAAGTATGTAAAAAAATGTTCAATAAATACCTTCTATTTTTTCTGTTTTGGGTATTTCTACATAATTCTACAAAAAATTACAAAATTAACCAGTATATTGTAAAAATTCTACGTCTGTGACGTTTGTGACAAAAGAACATTCAGATTTTGTAATAATTTTCAGAAGGTACACGTAGTTGAAAATCCAAAGTGAAAAAGACGAAGAAGAAGATGAAGAAGAAAATATGGAGAGATTATCACAGTTGACGTATAGACAATATTCAGTAAATGCCTCTTCATTTAATCCTACTGATCCATATACAATTTGAGGTTCCTGCGGTACAAGAAATAAATGCGAATAATCAATAAATGTAAATATAAATAAATGTGGAAGTAACTTTTTTGCTAGAGATTGCGGTAGGTATCTTGGGAATGGTAACGACATTTGACAAAATTCCCATTGCAGTGCTTCTCTTATTTTCCAACGATTTTTCTATATATCTCTCCGCCACCACCATACTAGACTTCTACACTCTATTTTGTTTAATAGTTGTAAGGTTTGCACCAGCATCAGCAAGCAAGCTGGCTGAAGAGCAACGAAGACAGTGTCTTTAAGCGAGGATCTAGAAATTTAAAAAATTCAGCAATATTTGCAGACATTTTTCCGAACGTGTTTATTCCAGCTGGATTCCTCATACACATTTCCACAAAGCAATTGTCAAGCATAGAGTAGATCGCATTTCGAGTGACATGGTCGATGCGCGTAGCTGTTGCGTCGCCAAGTGTCACGCGCATTGGACGACTATACAGCTGGGGCGAGCGTAGGTGCGTTTTTACTATGTACATACTTCGATATGCGATGTAAAGCAACGTTAGTAGTTAGGTTAGTAGTTGGTTGGGTGACCCTTCCAAAGAAGACCGCGTCCTCGCCTCACACATCTTCCAGCGGCTTGTATATCAGTGTATGCGCGGAAGCTATGCAACCTTAGGCGAGGGTTGTATAGGGGATATACCGTCCTTCAGAGGGGATGTAAAGCTGTCGGTCCCTTGTCTATTAAATGTTAGGCAAGTAAAAGATCCTACTCTTCTTAAGGGAAGAGGTTCGGCAAAATTCCTGGTTGGGGGTAGCTCGTCTACAGACGTCGGTGTTAGGCCTCACTAGCGGAAATAGTCCGACGTTAAATAAATGTATAAAAAAAAACTATACAGCTTTACTGTCGCATTTAATTTAAAATGTTTTGAATTGGAGAAATTTGGATAAAATTTTGCATGAGGGTTTCTTCAGTGTTCTAGAAGATCTGAAAGACAAATCGAAGAATTAACTACAAATATTCCTCTAAACTCTAGCAAAATTACTTCAATGCTAACTATTGTTTAATTTAACAAAGACAGCCCTGGGCGATCGGTTTGCAATGAACAAATCTCGACGATTGTTTCTCTCGTGCCATGTTTTATAACAGTTTGTCATTCGATAACGTTGGTGTCATGTCATGTTAATAAGATTTTGTCATATTTGTAACTTTTAGTGACTGCGCACCAGTTGATAGTCACAAACTTTAAAGGTAGGTGTAACAATAGCAATATCATATGCTATCACCATACCATTTCATACCAATTTTCAGTTTGTTACTTTACGAATCTGTAATGTTTAGGGTAACTAGACTTTCTTAGTTGTTCAAGTGATGTTAAACTTGTTAATATGACAATAGTATATTATTCAATGAGCGACAATGTAGGTAATGACTCGCGCATATGAAATTTGCAGCACGAGCCGCAGGCGAGTGTTGTAAGTTCATCAAGTTGAGAGTTTCTTTAGTGCTCCAGAAGATCTGAAAAGGTTTTGTTTGAGATCGGACTACGTTTAGTGGCATTTTGGCACACAATCTAATGCTCTTTTCGACTTCAAAGATCCACCGAGTGGGGAGGTTCCAGCCTGGAATGAGTTTCAACTAAATATATTACAAATTCACATGAAATTCCAGGAGATGAGGTAGATAGTATCCACCCTGGGCTCCAGGTACCTCGGAGGTCGTTGCCGCCGTGATATTCGTATCAGCAACCCCGAAAACCTCCAGAGTAACGAATTTGGACTCATTTCAATCAATTTTTACCGAGTTGCAAATCAATTGTTCTAAATGCACTTTGAACAATGCATTTTTACAATGCAAATATGCAATTTTTCATTTGCTATTCATCAGATTAGTTCACAAAATTTCCTGATGCTCTCACGAACCGAATGCAAAAAACTGCATTAAAATTCGTCTTGCTGCGGAAATATCGGAGGTTGAGCCGTTTTTAGTGCTTTATTTCCTCGACTACTTGGAACCATCTCAATAAAAGTTTGTTTAATGTCCTATTCAGATCATTTTTTTAAATATAGATCTTGGAAAAGTCGTCTTTGTGCTGTATTAAATTTTACAGAATATAAAAGCGAGGCCTACTAGGATTTTCTTTCGGGGCAAAAAATGATGAAATCTTAATAGCGATTTTTCTATTTCAAATCTAAGTACATCACTGGATTTGGCAAGCCCTCAAATATGTTTGTACCAAATTTCGTAAAAAAAATCGCATTTTTAGATTTTTCCAGAGAGAAATAAAAATTCAGAAAATGTAATTTTGATAATTTGGTTTATTAATAAAATCCAAAATATACTTTTCTGATTATTTGTCTTTGCATCTAAACAATATGAGTTTAAATTTTTAGTCCACAAATATACTACTTCCTTTTCTGTGATGGCAACCAGCAACTGACGCAAATCAGTTTTTAAAACTATGACACACCGGATATTTGTTGTATTCATTTCTGCGGAGAACAGAGATGCGTTCTTAACAAATTTTAATTGCCACTGAATATATCAATAACCAATAAATCATCATACATGCTGTTTAATTCCGTCCATAATTCTGACTGTTGTGCACAAGGATTTCAAGATAAAAGGTTGTTTTTATGTAGTTTTTAAAGAGGCTGATAGAGGCTTACTTTATGGACTATATAATAGAATTAGTTATAAGTTAGAGAACTGTTAAAGTCAGTGGGTCGATTTATATCTTCCTCGTGTCTGCCAACTTTATGAGCACAGACATAGCTTCTATTATCTGTCTTCACCAACTTCAAACGGTAAAGCGCTCTTCATGTAACGTGTTCAACCTTGCACGAAATATCTCTAATGCAGTGGAATGGATAGATAATTATTATTTTACCCCACATTCATCTTGATATAGTTATATGTAAAATATGAATGCGGGCAATTTTCATCCTTGTGGGCGAAATTAATACATTGTAGTTTCAAACTGTCTAAATTTAGTAACATTTATACAAGGCGTCGTACAAGTCATACATCAAAGGATATAGAATAGTTTTGAAGTGAAACATTTGAGTATGTTATAATAATTTTTCACTTAGGTTTGGAATGATAAAAGGTAGAATATAATTAGAAACGTAAGAAATAATTAATTCAAAAATAATACTAAAAAGAGTGTACATATAAATTCATAATATTTTTAGTCGCAAACTCCTCTATCAAATCCTTATTTCACTATAAGGAACGTAACCAGACTGCAACCAACAGCTACTCTCCGGGCTATGTGCCCCGCCGAGCGCTGAATTACAAATTACAAGCCTGGCGTGTTAAGTGTAATAAGGATTCGATAGAGGAGTTTGCGACTAAAAATATTATGTTTTAATATTTCGCCCTCTAAAAGCACATTTGAACTATATAAATTCAGGTCTGGATGACCCATAATGTCACAGGAAGCTGATAATAGTATATTCTGTAATAAGTTTGGAATGAAGCATATTCTGTGCGAGCGGAAGTTTGTCACCCGAGCGAAGCGAGGGGGATGGTCCGCGAGCGCAGAATATGCCATTCCAAACGAATTACAGACTATACTTTTTCTACGTCTATAAATTAGGTTTATTTGTGTCTATATGTCTATTTGTTTTACCACTGCAACGGTGAAACGTGAAAGGTTCACTGTTAATAGAAACATCAACTGTCAATAGAAACGCAAACAGTATTACTACTACTGGATGGCGCCACCTAAGCTTGTTACATTCTAGAGGCATGTAATAAATATTTCCACGGGAATATAGGTCATTCCTTATTTAAAATCGACATCATAATGCTCATATTACATAATAGGCGTAGAGAAATTAATTATAAGCCAGTGTTCAGCTCCATAAAATTCATTGCAGATACTTTTTTGTGGATGTAAAAAGTGTGCATAGAAATAGTAGGGAAGTCCTCAGCCAGGATTTTCAACCTCATCGCGACATGAAGATTTCAATGGTTTTTCAATAGTTACATCTCTCCGAAGAAAAAGTTCCATTACCACTGACATTTCTGATGTTGTTAAAGTTATTGAACATATAAATATAAATGAAGCATATTTTTTATCGCGGCAGGTCAGCTTCCTTGTTTTTCTATTCAAGGAAAGGTTAGTTAATGTAGGGAAAATAATAACTGACATTTTCTGCCTCGCCCGCGTTCCTAGTGGGAGGAAATTGCAAATAATATGACACTTGGGAAACATTTTCATCACGGCACGTCAGTTTCTCGTATAATTACATGTTTTTGATGACGGAGAACCAAGCAAAAAATATCAACTGATAATTTGGCTATTGACTGCGAAAAGGTTTGGAATTTTTGATTGTTAAATTTTTAAGCACTCTCGAGTTATAGCGACACTTCTGCTTCCTACTTCATATGATTGATAATGCTCGAAAAGACGTAGGAAAAATAGTCACTTAAATTTTCGGCCCTGCAGGCGGCATAGATGTCGTTTTCTTTGTTTATAAACAGAAAATTCCGAAATTTATTAGTATGACTCTGCTTTTATACAATAAATATAAATATGTCGGGCTCAGTTTTTACAGTCATTAAAAGATACCAATAAAATATGCAGTAGACGGTTGTATATGAAATGATAACACTCAAATTTGAAAATTTCATCGATAAACAGGATATGCGTTCTTATGCTTACTTGTATATTTATTTATTTGGATACTACCACCCAATAGGTAACCATTTACAGGGTGGGAACATTACAATGAAAACTATGTAAACATTACAATAAACAGGTATTACAATATAAAAACACAAATTACAATAATAAAAAAAAAGAAATAAAGTAACATAAAAAACACATTAAAACAGAACTACAGCAGACTAGTATAGAGAGCGAAATTTATAAATTATAAATCAAGTTGTTTAATTGAACGAATGCTACAGCTGAATATATCAAGCTGATCTTGCAGTAGATTATAATTTCTACACATAAAATATAGAGGGGAAAATTTTAATAAATTAGTTCGAGATGTAGGAAGGTAAAATGTTTCACAATTTCGACTTGCTGTACGAGGTATATGAAAATTCAGTTGCTCCAAAATGAGAGGGCAATCAAACATGTTATGCATAATTTTGTAAAGAAAAATTATTGAATGTACTATTCTTCTATTTTCCAAATTAGACATGTGAAATCGTTCCAACATAACATTTTGCGGATATCCAATTATTGGATAAGTATTATCTTCAATAAAGCACAAATATTTAACAAAACGGCGCTGAATATTCTCAACACTATTTATGTAAATAGCATATCCTGGGGACCATATCAACGAGCAGTATTCCAATTTTGAGCGTACAAATGAATAGTATAGCAGCTTCATAATATCAGTATTACTGAACCCTTTGCAATTTCTAATTATAAAACTTAGACTCTTTAGAGCCGATGCGATGGTGAAATTAATATGTTCCTTAAAACTTAGACACTTATCAAATATAACTCCAAGATCCTTTACTGTATCCGGTCTCTGCAAAATTTGATCGTTTATATGATAATCGTAATTGATAGGGTTACGCATTTTAGACAAGGTAAATGAGTTGCATTTAGATATATTAAGAGGCAGATTATTAGATTGGCACCAGTCATTTACCAAGTTTAGGTTATTCTAAGATTTTCACAATCTTGTTCGTTTTCTATTACACATTATATTTTCAAATCATCGGCATATAAGAGACTCTCTATATTAAGATTATCTGCAATATCATTTATAAAAACAACAAACATAAGCGGGCCTAGTACAAAACCCTGGGGTACACCGGAGGTGGCTAACGACTTGTAACCGCGGTATCCAACATATTGATGCCTATTCTCTAGATATGAAGAGAAGAATTCTAACTGCATCCCTGACAATCCAAACTTACCCAATTTTTCTAATAGAGTACAGTGATCTAGGCGATCAAAGGCCTTGGAGAAATCAGTGTAGATAATATCGACTTGCCCGTTTGCATCCAATTCCTTAGAAATGAATTGAGTGATACATTCAAGGTTAGTTTCAGTAGATCTACCGGGAACAAATCCATGTTGGTTACAACTAATTTGGCCGTGTACCTGACTGGATAATGACATATGCAAAGTGATCTCAAAGACTTTAGCGAAATTGCAGATAATTGTAATGGGTCTATAATTTTCGGCCATACACTTGTTGTCTTTTTTAAAAACGGGACATAAGCGCGAATATTTCCACACATCTGGAAATGTACGCGTTTTTAGTGATAAATTGAATATCGTTGTGAGAGGACTGGCGAAGATAGTTGCGCAGTCTTTGACGATATATGCAGGAATGTTATCAGGTCCTTTAGTAAGCTTAGGCTTGATTTTCTTCAATGACTTAAATACTTCTGTTTCAGAAAAAGAAGTTAGAGACAAATTGATGCTATTACTACTGGCGTTTTCGTAGGAGTGATATTTGTCTTCATTATTGTTAGGTTTTAAATATGCAGTTTGAAAAAAGGTAGCGAAGGCATTAACAATATCCTGGGGATTCGTACATTGAGTATCATTATATGTAATATTATCGGGAATGGAACTGCTACCTCTTTTACCGTTAATGTAAGACCAGAATTTTTGCGGATCGCTTTTTATGTTTTCTTGTATTTTCAGCAGATAGTTTTCATGCGCTTGTCTTAACTCATCCTTTATCTTTTTTCTTATGCCATTAAACTCCATGTAGATATTGGTGTTCTTTGTTTGTTTATATTTTTTCCAGAGAATACGTTTTTTCCTTATGTCTCGTACTATGTTATGTGTGTGTTTTGAATAAAATCTCGTACAGTTGAGGAAAATCTGCCTTTTAAAAATTGTAGCTTTCTGTTGAGTTACATGGGAAATTTTCAGACTGAGAAGTGTTTATTGTTATTGATATATCCAAAGGTGGATGGTATAAATCTTCAGTCAGTAAACACTCTAGAGATCTCGTAACACGGCAGTCTTTGTTTGACAATACTAGATCTAGTATAACATTATTGCCATTTGTAACAGTGTTAAATTGCGTAATGTCAAGATATTGAGAAAACTGCCGCAGAGATATAAATTAGACAAAATATTGAATTTCATATTTAATTTCATTACATATCAAATGGATGCAAACAACTATATTCTTAATTATATCTATATCTTAAATGTATATATTCAAGTCTGAACATCATCGTCATCAGTATCTTCATCGAAATCGGCTTCAGTATCGGTATCGTCTCGTACCTCGATTTTATCTATCTCCTCATCTTCCTCCATATCCCTGTCTGAAATAAATACCAAAAATCCAAATCAATTAGTATAGAAATTGATAATATTGAAACTTCAGTTTTATATGCTGTGATAAATATATTGTGGGGTATATAAACAGTTAATAACATGTATTTTGCCGAATAATATAAATTACATTTTATTAAAAAAGCAAAAAAATATAGAATATTCAGAATTATGAAAAATAATTCAATCTTTGTCACTTTTCATCAGTGTCATCATCGTGATTTCACGTTGACCTAGATCGACATCATTACTTTTCAATGAGTAAATTTGGCATACATACTCTTCGATGACACGAAACACATTATTTGATGGAATCATTTCAGAAGGAGAAATGTTAAGAAGATCGATGAATGCAATTTGAAATTTTGATTGTTTTTTTTTAAATATCAAAAGGCCTCTTCTTTCCTTTTCTACAGAAAGCTGGATTATAATCTTTGCCAGTAAATATGCGACAGATAGTTACAGCTCGTGATAATTGTTCCCCAAGGTTTTTATAAATTTCATTGATATTTAAAATTTTTTTTTTTTTTGCTACTGCTCATGTCAATCACAATTTCCACTTCCGATTTGAGGTACTTCATATTCGATAACATAATTAGGTATATCTGAGTCAGTAGAGCGGACTTTCATTCTGTAATTAGTATTTAATTGGCATATGTGGTTGGTAATTTTAGTATCAGCCTCTTCGTGGGTACAAGAAGAATTATAATCAATAGTCCTTTTCATCTGATTATTCGCAACTTCATAAACGTAACAAAAGGCATAGTTTAGTTTCATAGTTTTACCTTCACATAAAATTTTAAATTCGTTATTCATCCAATCTTCAATAAGAAATTCTACAAACTTTTCCTTGAAATTTCTGCTTCGTAAAAATTTACCAAAATCTCCTGGGCGTTTATTTTCTCTTCTAATATCACAGTGAATTTCAGTTTCTTCTTCTCTCAACTTATGTTCTTAATCTTTTATAGGTGGAGTGTTACATTTGTCAAAAACAATGTGGGCTTGTTTTCTTTCGAAAACTAAAAATTTTAAAATATGCTTAGAAATTGCAGCATATTTCTCTGGGAGCCTTGTCAAGGTGCCCAGCAAATAAAAGCCGTCAAATATGGTAATATCAGGTATAGGTGGAACAATATTTGAACTTTGATGAGTTTTTAACTCTATAAGAATTACAGATTTCTGTTTTACAAATTACCCCATTAACGTGACACAGAGAAAATGGCACATGTGTCAAAGAGTAACTTAACATTTTCTCAATATGTACTGGTTTTCATACATAAAATAAGAATCCATGTAGTACGGTCGTGAGCAAAAAAAATAGGACAAGTCTTATAACGGTATTTTACTAAAATCTAGTTGTGTACGTCTAACTTTAATTTTTGTGACATTGTCAGTTAGTTGTCATAATTTATTGCAAGTGTGCAAAAAACTAATATGCCTCATATAAGCGATTTAGTTAAATCTAAGGTTATTGCTAAAGCAGAAGATGAATGGCCAATGAGACAAATTGTACTGCGTTATAATACTGACAAAAACTCGGTGTGCAACATTTTAAGAAAGTGGAGAATAAACGGTACGATTAGTAGAAATCCTGGATCAGGGCGACGAAGGATATCAACTCAACAACAAGATTTGCAATTGGTAAATGCTTTAGTAGAAAATCCATTTTACTCAGTTATTCAGGCTGCTGAAGAAACGAATTTTCCTGGATCGAGTGGTACTGGTCGCCGGCGAGTAAGAGAATCGAAGCTACGCTGTCATGCAGCAGCACAGAAATATTTACTTAAAGCTGAACATAAAGAAGCTCGAGTAGGATTTGCGCTTGAATTTTTAGCGCATGATCTAAATTTTTGGAAGAATGTAATCTTTACAGACGAAAAAACTTTCCAGTCAACACGCGGTCGTATTCGTGTTTACCGCCCTCCGAATACTCGATTCGATGAGAAATATATATCTAACAATGATAAAAGTGGTAGATTTTCCCTCAATATATGGCTTGGATATCGGCACAAGGTTCTGGTGTTTTGTGGCATATTGAGGAACGATTTAATAGTGAATCGTATATTAGGATTTTTTTTGTTGTTTTTTTTTTGTTATACATTTATTTAACGTCGGCCTATTTCCGCTACTGAGGCCTAACAGCAACGCCTGTAGACGAGCTACCCCTAACCAAGAATTTTGCCGAACCTCTTCCCTTAAGAAGAGTAGGGATCTTTTACTTGCCTAACATTTAATAGACAAGGGACCGGCGGCTTTACATCCCCTCCGAAGGATGGTATATCTCCTATACAACCCTCGTCTAAGGTTGTATAGCTTATGTAAATGACATAGCTGAATTTGTCAGAGGCAAAACAGTAGGATATGCAGATGATATCACCCTATTATCAACCAACAAAAAAATTGACATCCTTACTAATTTAAATGAAGAAACACAATTGCAAGCCAAAGATTATTATAATAATATACAGCTATGCTTAAATAATGAAAAAACTCAAACTATAATTTTTAGTCTTAATAATCTTGTCAATATCACAAATAATAACCCAGCGAAATGTTTGGGTGTTACATTAGACAGTAAGCTATCTTGGGAGCCACACATAAACTCTCTGTCTAAAAAATTATCAAGCTGTGTGTACCTTCTAAAAAACTTAAAGATATCAATAAAAGAAGATGTCATTTTAATGGCTTATCATGCCTTATTTCACAGTGTTCTGGAATATTACTCTGGGGAGGCTCTGCGCACGCAATGAAGATCTTACGTATTCAAAAACGTGCTATCCGAGTAATCACAAACTCAAATAATAGAGATTCTTGTAGACCCCTCTTTAAAAGCCTAGGAATTCTGACATCCACAAATCAATATATTTACGAAAGCATAATGTATGCCAAAATATATACTTCCAACTATCAAAATGAAAATAAATATGAAACCAGACACAAACCTTTGATTGTCCCATATTTTCGGCTTTCGAGAAATATCTCCTCATTTAGATATATTTCTATCAAACTATATAACCGACTACCTCATGAATGGAAAAATCTTAGTAAATTTAAATTTCAAAAAAAAATTAAGAGTTTTCTGAAAGAACATGTCTATTATGAATTACAGGAATTCTTTGATAATTTTAGATCTTAAATTTTAATATCTGTACGTATTGTTTTTGTAACTTTTAATCATATGTAATTTCAAATAATTTTAGTTCTATATAATTGTAATCTCTGCTCGCATTGGGCTGTAAATGTTTTTAAGTTGTGATTGTAAACATTTTATTTTGTATAATTTATATTTTATTGTATCGTGCTCTATGGAGCACAATGACGTGTGTATACAAATGTCTCACATGAATAAAATTCTCTCTCTCTCTCTCTCTCTTTCATACACTGATATACAAGCCGCTGGAAGATGTGTGAGGTGAGAACGCGGTTTCCGTTGGAATGGTCACCATCCAAGTACTAACTGCGCCTGTCGTTGCTTTACATCACATACCAAAGTATGTACATAGTAAAGACGCACCTACGCTCGCCCCCCATATTAGGATTTTAGGATTTTAGACAACATTGTGCTCCCTTTAGTGTCACAATTATTTCCTAATAATGAGTTCATATTTCAACAAGACAATTGTTCCGTTCATATTGCTCATACCGTAACTAACTGGTTTCAAGATAACAACATCAATGTTCTTAACTGGCCCAGTCATAGTCCAGATTTTAACCCTGTGGAAGAAGTATGAGGACTACTCGTAATAAGTATTCAAAAACGAAATGTGAGACCACGGAATGCCGAAGAATTACTGAAAACAGTAAATAATGCATGGGAAAATATTATTACTAATGATTTATTGTATAATGTTATTTAATTCTAAGCCAAACAGACTTATAGAAGTTATAAATAGAAATGGTGCAATAATAAAATATTAATAGTTAGTTTCTTTTAAGTAGGATATCTTTTGTCCTTTGATCCATGATTTCTACTAATCGTACCGTTTATTCTCCACTTTCTTAAAATGTTACACACCAAATTTTTGTTAATGTTATAACGCAGTGCAATTTGTCTCATTAACCATCCATTATTTACTATAGCAATAATTACAGCATTAAAATAAAAAAAATTAAAAGTGATATCTGTTCTATTTCGGCTACTCATTACATATCCAAGTAGAGACAGATTTACATTAGAAAAAAAAAGTTGTCCTATTTTTTTCTGCTCACGGCAGTACCTCCTTATTTGCAAGACAATGTAAAAATATTTGAAGATTTGCATGATTGTAACACAAGAGGTAGAAATAATTTTGTCCTAGAACGTGTAAATACAACCTCTGCCCAAAGATCAATCTTCGCCAAAGGACTAAACACATGCAATAACCTCAGTAAAGAAGCTAAGGAGGGTCGTAACATAACTTCTTTCAAAACTACTACTCATTACATATCCAAGTAGAGACAGATTTACATTAGAAAAAAAAAGTTGTCCTATTTTTTTCTGCTCACGGCAGCACCTCCTTATTTGCAAGACAATGTAAAAATATTTGAAGATTTGCATGATTGTAACACAAGAGGTAGAAATAATTTTGTCCTAGAACTTGTAAATACAACCTCTGCCCAAAGATCAATCTTCG
The DNA here is from genome assembly GCA_963675555.1 of Leptura quadrifasciata. NCBI lineage: Eukaryota > Metazoa > Arthropoda > Insecta > Coleoptera > Cerambycidae > Leptura > Leptura quadrifasciata. Next base: position 13,752,549 of record OY776676.1, read on the forward strand.
CCAAAGGACTAAACACATGCAATAACCTCAGTAAGGAAGCTAAGGAGGGTCGTAACATAACTTCTTTCAAAAGAATAATTAGAAATATGTACATACAAAAGAGTAATAAGAAAGTGTGTTAGTTATTTTAAGTATAAATTAGGATATGTAAATTTATTTGGTATAGTATTTTGTAAAATATATTGTATAGCGAAGTGCTAAATAAAGGATTATTATTATTACTGTTACTGTTATAAATAAGCTATCAAAAATGCAAATCTTCAATGCCTATAGGATTTTCTGTTACTACAAAATATAAAGTAACATATCTTGCACATGCGTTTGAGCTTTGACAATGTAAGCTATATGCAAATATACAAAATTAGTACCTATATATTAAAACACATTAAAATGATAAATGTCACACAACTTTCTTGCAGGCAATAAAGTGCAGAATTTCTTTAAACTTTAATTGATTTAGGACTAAAGCTAAAATTTATCGTCCCATAAAGTTAAATGCGCTTTTACTATTCTGCAGTTAGATAAATTAGTGTAATTTACGAATTAGCTAAAAATTATTGTGAAACGGGACTAGCCGGAAGCCGTATTTATTTTCTTTTAATTTTCGAAAAAGCAATAATAACGAAAAAATGTCGTTCTCGTAAAAATGTTTGTATATGTTCCAGCAGAGCCAGGCGACATAGACAAGACACTGGGTTGGGTGTTAGAATATTAAGATAAATAAACATATTTTTTTTGGTACATATTCCGACCTGTATATTAAATGACGGTACTGGAAATCTACATAACGTAAACAAATAGATTGTAATGTGTAACGCGACACTGCTTTTAACAAGGAAAACAAACAGTTAAGCCGACGTCAAATTTATTAACTAGACGGGATTATTTTAGACGTACACTTTTGTGCCGATTGTAAATGGATCATTATTTTTTACTGGGAGCTTTGCATTATTTACTGATGTACAGGAAATTGATCGTTAGGTATACAAACAACATTCAAAATGTTTGAATTAATATACATACATCGCCTAATTACCTACCTTTTAATTAATCTTATTTTTAATTTTTGTTTACTTATGTTATTTTTACGAATAATTTCAATCTATAGTTATGTTTCTTTCCTGTTTGATTTGCCAAATACATTCTAGTACTGGCGTAAGTATTAGCTGACGAGCGTATATTCTATTTAAATTCAATAATGGTAATATCATTCGCAATATAAAGGCAAAATCAAAACACTGGCGCAACTTTAAAGGAATGGTAACGCAGGTGAATTGAATCAATTTAAAATTCTAAGAGCAATCATAAAAATCGATATTGATGATGCGCACAAAGAATATCTTATCAATATTGAAAACCAAATTAAGTCCAATCCAAGTCACTTCTGGTCATATGTAAACAGTAGCAAAAATATATCCAAAACATAATATTTTTAGTCGCAAACTCCTCTATAAAATCCTTATTTTACTATAAGGAACGTAACCAGACTGCAACCAACAGCTACTCTCCGGGCTATGTGCCCCGCCGAGCGCTGAATTACAAGTTACAAGTCTGGCGCGTTAAGTGTAATAATTGCATATTACCATCAAAACGCTAATGCTTCGATTGCAACAAACACCAGCCGAAAGACTGATCCTACTTAAAGGAGCTCTCTTGCCAGCCGTCACACACCACTTGCAGACTGCAGTTTCAAGCTGTTGGCTCTCGTCAGTGCAAGGTAGGCATGTGACGACCGGCACGAGGATCCTTTGACCATTTGGTACATCCCGGTATTTTTACAATAGCGACATGTAAAATAGTCAGCAGATGCCATCTAGCGGTCCAGTGTCTGTTGCAATCGAAAAATAAATAGCCTGACTGGGCTTAGCATAGTTCAAATGTGCTTTTAGAGGGCGGAATATTAAACATAGTATTTTTAGTCGCAAACTCCTCTATAAAATCCTTATTTTATTATAACGAACGTAACCAGACTACAACCAACAGCTACTCTCCAGGATATGTGCCCCGCCGAGCGCTGAATTACAAGTTACAAGTCAAGAGAGCTCCTTTAAGTAGGATCAGTCTTTCGGCTGGTGTTTGTTGCAATCGAAGCTTTAGTGTTTTGATGGTAATATGCAATTATTACACTTACCGCGCCAGACTCGTAACTTGTAATTCAGCGCTCGGCGGGGCACATAGCCCGGAGAGTAGCTGTTGGTTGCAGTCTGGTTACGTTCCTTATAGTAAAATAAGGATTTTATAGAGGAGTTTGCGACTAAAAATATTATGTTTAATATTCCGCCCTCTAAAAGCACATTTGAACTAAAAATATATCCAGTATTCTTAGCGTTATGACTTATAATGGCCCCATATTAAACGAACCACAAAGTATTTGGATAGTGTCAAGATACAAATAATTTAAAGAAAATAGTATAAAAGTATAATGCATATATTTATACTATCTAAAAAATATTAAAAAGAAACCGCTTATTGAGGTTAGTTATATAAAAATGTATAAACTGAGTTATACAGGGTGTTGCATCATGAGAGGGACATAGCTTAAGGTAGAGAACATCAGTGGTAACCGGAACCTCCCATAGAAATGTCTCATTGGGCCTTCACTACGAAGTTACAGGGCGTTTTATAATTTTTGGCCAAACCTGTTTTTTGTCATAACTTTGACAGGGAATGAAATAACGGATTCATATTTGGTACGGCTAATGTACTAACGAGCCCCAAGAAGTACATGTATAAAAAAATATATATCCAGGTCCGGACTCACTATAATTTATGTTTCTTCTTTTCATTTTTTTGTTACACCTTCGTGGTTATTTAAATACGTTGTTAAATGTGCAAGAAAATGGATTACAGGACCCTATTAAATGAGAGGCACGTGAAATAAATAGTTTTATAACTAAAATTTGCAAAAATTCTATTGAGCCTAGGTGGTCTGGGTGAATCCTAATTCCGGCACATTTTAAAGGTCCATTTTGGTAAAAAACTGTGGTCCTAATAAGTAATCGGGTATGAAATAACAAAATTTTTAATCAATCACAGTAGGCTTGTTCAAAGTGACAGATAATAAAAAGAAATCTCCTAAACAGTTGAATAATTGTTTGTTAGTAATTTAATGTGTCAATAATCCGCATTTAGTTAGTGAAAACTTGTGAAAATATTTTAACTATGCCAGTAAAATTTACAAACGTGGAATATGCTGACATAATATTCATCTATGGTTTCTGTAATGGAAATGGTAGGTCGGCGGAAAGAGAATATCGGCTGCGTTTTCCTGGTCGTCGATGCCCGAATCATAAAACCTTTAGTACGGTGTTCCAGTATGCAAGACAACACGGAAAGTTTCCTAATTCTGCAGTTGTAGAGCGTGTTTTACAACAAGGTGTGCAGGAACAAAACAATATTATAAACGTAGTTCAAGAAAACCCAAATATGAGCACTAGATGAATCAGTTTGGCAACTGGTATTCCTCATTGGCGAGTATGGAGAACCCTAAAAAGAGAACGTTACCATCCATATCATATCTAGCAGGTACAGCGTCTTCAACAAGGCGACGATATCCCCGGCCTGGCATTTTGTCATTGGTTGTCTAACCATCGCCCAGTCATTTACAGAACCTTATTTACGAATGAGGCATAATTTACAAGGGATGGAGTAAACAATTCACGAAATAATCATAAATGGGCACAGGAAAACCCACATGCGGTACGCCAACGCCGTTCGCAACACAGGTTTTCTGTAAATGTTTGGGTCGGACTTGTGAATAGACATTTGATAGGGCCACATTTTTTTGAAGAAAGATTGAATGGTGAAATTTACTTTGATTTTCTTCAAAACATTTTACCGAATATGTTAGAAAATATCGGTATAAGAGGCATGTTGTTTCAGCATGATGGGGCCCCACCACATTTTAACCTTCAAGTAAGAGAACACTTAAACAATGTGTATCCTAATAGATGGATTGGACGCGGGGGTCCACATGAATGGCCACCAAGATCTCCTGATTGTAACCCTTGTGATTACTTTTTATGGGGCCATTTAAAAAACGAGGTTTATAGCATTGAAATTGAAAGTAGACAACATTTAATCCAGCGCATCGTTACAACCTGCGACGAAATACTGAATAATCCAGAAATGATACGTCGAGCAATTGGTGACCTTTCTAAACGCGTAAGAAAATGCACAGAATGTGGGGGGAGGACATTTTGAAAATTTACTTTAGTGTCAATTACGTTTTATTTTTAAACACATTTAGTTATTGTTTTGTTATTTATTGTTAATTGAATGGAAAATATTTTATTTATTTAGATTTTAGTTTGTTCTCTTTTCCAATTTTTATTAAGTATAAAATGTTGATGATTTTCTTGATCAAAGTAACTGGTTGTTTAGACCTAAATAGTTTAAATTATCTGTCACTTTTATTCTTTGAACAAGCCTACTGTGATTGATTAAAAATTTTGTTATTTCATACCCGATTACTTATTAGGACCACAGTTTTTTACCAAAATGGACCTTTAAAACGTGCCGGAATTAGGATTCACCCAGACCACCTAGGCTCAATAGAATTTTTGCAAATTTTAGTTATAAAACTATTTATTTCACGTGCCTCTCATTTAATAGGGTTCTGTAATCCATTTTCTTGCACATTTAACAACGTATTTAAATAACCACGAAGGTGTAACAAAAAAATGAAATAGGCCATTTTGTTTGTTTTTTCTTGCTCTTTTCGAATATCGTATCGAAATTTCAAAAGAATATATACAGGGTGATGTTTTATTGATGCAAAGAAGAAACATAAATTATAGTGAGTCCGGACCTGGATATATTTTTTTTTATACATGTACCTCTTGGGGCTCGTTAGTACATTAGCCGTACCAAATATGAATCCGTTATTTCATTCCCTGTCAAAGTTATGACAAAAAACAGGTTTGGCCAAAAATTATAAAACGCCCTGTAACTTCGTAGTGAAGGCCCAATGAGACATTTCTATGGGAGGTTCCGGTTACCACTGATGTTCTCTACCTCCTATTAAGCTATGTCCCTCTCATGATGCAACACCCTGTATTATTCCTCAAATTTTTTGAGACTATAAAATCATTTAAATTACTCTTACTTCGTGTTGGGTACATAGGTACTGTTGTGAGCAGAAAAAAATAGGACAACTTTTTTTTCTGATGGAAGTCTGTCTGTATTTGAATATGTAATGAGTGGCCGAAATAAAACAGATCACTTTTAATTTATTTTTTATTTTAATGCTGTAGTTATTGCTATAGTAAATGATGGATGGTTAATGAGACAAATTGCACTGCGTTATAACATTAACAAAAATTTGGTGTGTAACATTTTAAGAAAGTGGAGAATAAACGGTACGATTAGTAGAAAGGACAAAGGATGATATCCTATTTAACAAGAAACTATTAATATTTCATTATTGCACCATTTCTATTTATAACTCCTATAAGTAATAATAATTTCAAATGCATTATTTACTATTTCCAGTAATTCATCGGCATTTCGTGGTCTCACATTTCGTTTTTGGATACTTCTTACGAGTAGTCCCCATACTTCCTCCACACGGTTAAGATCTGAACTATGACTGGGCCAATTAAGAACATTGATGTTGTTACCTTGAAACCAGTTAGTTACAGTATGAGCAGTATGAACGGAACAATCGTCTTGTTGAAATATGAACTCATTATTAGGAAATAATTGTGACACAGAAGGGAGCATAATATTGTCTAAAATCCTAAGATACGTTGCACTATTAAATAGTTCCTCAATATGCCACAAAACACCAGGACCACGTTTCGATATCCAAGCCCACATATTGACGGAAAATCTACCACTTTTATCATTGTTAGATTGTTGTTCTCATCGAATCGAGTATTCGGAGGGCGGTAAACACGAATACGACTGCTGTGTGTTGAAAAAATTAAAGATAGATGTACACAACTAGATGTTAGCAAAATACCGTTATAAGACTTGTCCTATTTTTTTGCTCAAGACCGTACTTGTGGTTTTTTGCTAAAGAATGTATTTCCCTACTTACTTTTCTTACACAAGGTATAGTTCAAGTAGTTGGATGGGTGACCGTTCCAACGCAGACCGCATCCTCGCCTCACACATCTTCCTGCGGCTTGTATATCAGTGTATGCGCGGAAGCTATACAACCTTAGGCGAGGGTTGTGTAGGGGATATACCATCCTTCGGAGGGGATGCAACGCCGTCGGTCCCTTGTCTATTAAATGTAAGGCAAGTAAAAGATCCCTACTCTTCTTGAGGTTCGGCAAAATTCCTGGTTGGGGGTAGCTCGTCTACAGGCGCCGGTGTTAGGCCTCAGTAGCGGAAATAGGCCGACTTTAAATAAATGTATTTAAAAAAATAGTAGGAATAAATTGAGATAGATAAAACCTTACAAGAACTTTACGACATAATTATTATCGCCGCGGGCCATGGCGCTAAGTTGAAGTAAATAGATCCCAGTAAATAAAAAAAGCAACAGAAACTTTACAACATAATTATATCGCCGCGGGCCATGGCGCCAAGCCTGACATCAAATAACGACCCGAGACCCGACGCACATTAAAAACCTATAAAGGTAACCGAGTTAATTTGCGAACAGCACTAAAAAAGGGTACCTGTATTTTAATGAGGTCGTAAAGTTTTTGTTGGGTTTCTTATGTCTCAGGATTTTCCTACTTGAATTATAAGTTCTTTCTCAAATGAGTCTGTTATAGTAGGATTCTTGTATTGCAGAAGTGGAAGAACATTTTGCAACATTCACAAAGCTCTAGGAATTATTTTGTATTCTCAAATCTATATACACACGTCTGTCTGGCATGAACTTAATGAACCGTTTTATTTATTTTAAAGTAGGACATGTTATGTTGCAATAAAACTATATTTTTGGAGGTACAAACTAAAATCTTCATATTTGATTTGTAATAATGTAGAACATATACAACTCCAACTTTTCCAACTGCTTTTACACGAAATGTTACGGCGATACGCTCTGCAGATAAGAGCTAAAAGCGGCCATTCTGCTCACCACAAAATTTAATATATGCGCTTACGTCCCCTAATAATAAAAGTTATGAGTTGGGAATGTGTAAAAATAACTTTGACTGGCACATATCTACCTATATCGTACTATTTGAGTTTGTAAATCAAACTTAAAATATAACCTGTCAGTCTGGGTATCACTTTCGCTGTCTCGTTGTCTTGTCAAATCAATGTAAATAGTACATAAAAATTAAAGTTATTTTAAACTTATTACTTTGTAACATCTCACTGTTTTCTATTTGGCTGCACGTCATTATTTTGGACACATGACACTCCCTGGCTTGGCACCTGCTAAAAAAGATCACCGCCTTTGTTCATCTCCACGAGAAATGCAGATAAATAATGGAAATTCTATGTTTACTGCATTTAAAAAAATATTTTTTAATATACTTCACGTTGTTATTAATCTTATTTATTTAAATATTTCTTTATTAATTAAGCAGGTTTTGAGTCTCCTGATATTTTCCAGTGATATGAAATTCCCATTTATATATAATTAATTTCTAAACAGTGTTTCTATTAAGTGAAAAAAAATTGTTAATTAATATAATGATAATAAACCTCAATTTCATGTCACCGTTTTTATGAAGTGTTAGAAACGTGTTTGTTTACATTATCTATAATAATAAATAAATTGCTGAAATACTACAACATACTGTTCTATTCCACATATTAACTGGGATAAAGAAATAAAGCTCTATTAAATTTCTTATTTTAAAAACGTAGCGCCATCTTCTCGTGAATAGTGTAATGATTTCGCGAATGGAATAATAATATGTCTCACGACAGTCCGTTTTACAAAGCACAAACTTTTCATAAAGGGAAAAGAATCACATTGTTTAGAATGGTCAAGAAACCCAAGAATATCCGAATTTTAAGTGAAGGCGAATATTGTATAATGTATAAAAATAAGAAAATGCTTGTATCGTCTCCATTTTATACCATTTCGACAACTAATTTAGATTAGGCCTAGACCTTTTACCAGTGTTACTGGAAAAACGGTGGTAGCAGATTTAAAAACAATAAAAATTAACGAATAATGGTTGCGTTCATCACGGTGAGCGATTAGGTAGCACTCACTAATCTCGTGCTTAAACTATGCTTCTTGCACTGTCCTCATTGGCTTCTTGTGATCAAATGACGTAATGATATGTGATCGCTCAGTTAGCGCTACCGCGTGATGAACGTGACCAATTACATATTTGAACACATACGTCGATAAAAAGTCTTGAAATTGAATGAAAATGTAGAAGTGTGGCCTCATCGCATACTAGCACAGCCACCACAGTAGAGAATAGACCAGTAGTTTCACTCCTCGGCGGTCCTTTTGATGCTTGTTGTACTCGATTTTATTTTTTTTATTCCACTGCGCATCAACTATTTCCATCCCACGCGCATTTGCATGTGCACTACTGGAGTAAACAATAAACATCAACCCAATAACATCACTGCTGTCCACTGCGCATCAGATAATTTAAGCCCAGGAGCATGCTTGCGCACTGAAAATCTTATCCCATTGTTCCGGCCGAGTGGGAATACTGGTCTATTCTCTATTGTGCAGCCACGCCAGGGTCGGACATTGTTGGAGGCCAAACCGCAAACCGAAACAATGTAGTAATGCTTGTTTACATTTTTTTTTTTAGAAAACTGGAACTAATTTTCTAGAAGTAAAAAGTTAACTCTTAGGTTTTGCATAATTATTTCTTCTCAAGGAAAATACCACAAACATGCATAAATATATCTGAAAATGCATATTTGGGCTCACAACACTGTCAATCAATCAATCAATAAGACTTTATTTCTTATTTTAATATAAAAAGTACCTCCCCAGAACCAACACCGGATCCGACCGTGCAACCACCGCGCTAATGTGGTGGCAGATTGCATGGTCGGGCGGAGTGGGACTGGTTCGGCTAAAAAAAAATTAAAACAACTAAACCCACGCTCCTTCCGTCGCAGACGGATTATAAAAGGTGTTAGAATTAGGAACATGTTTAAAGAATAAACTTAACAAAACTGAGTAAAAACTACATACTAAATTAAAACACTTGCCCACTGATTTTAATTATCGGTAACGTCTGGTACGGTAAAGGGTGTTTAAACCGAAATGGGGCATTATGCTGTCTAATTTGTGTTATGTGTCTCGTTAGCGGACTATCGCCCAGCTTGAAGGAGTAGAAGTTTTGGGAGATCTGCTGGACGTAATCCGCTATCGGGGTTATGTCGTTGCAACGTGCGTATAGGTCTCTGAGGGAGGTGTACCTTCCAGAATTAGAAATGACGCTCATAAATTTGTGCTCGAGCATTTTTAATTTTTTCATTGTCGCGGCTGGTATGCTGCACCACACCGGCGCCGCGTATGTGATGGACGGCCTGATCACCATTGTGTACAACAATTTTTATTTTGTCTGTTGAGTCTGCTACCCCTGACCATAAGCGGATACATACTCCTGGACAGGGAATAGACCGTCCGTACAGTTTCATTTATGTGGGTGTTAAACATCAGTCGTTGGTCCAGTCTAATCCCCAAGTACTTCACGCATCTTTTAGTTGGAATTTTGTTTCCCCTGATCGAAATGGGTGTTATGATTTTATTTTTTGTAAACCGACGCGTGAAGACTATCGCCTCAGATTTCTCAGCGTTCACCCGAATCTTCCACTGATCGTAATAAGCCGTGGCACGAGCCATGTGCGCCTTCAGCAGCATATTCGCTGCTTGGGCGTTGTGTGAATGAGCGTACATGGCTGTGTCATCGGCGTACTTGGCCAGCTTCGTATTCGGGAACTCTGGAAAATCGGAGACGTACAGGTTGTACAGCTTTGGTGACAGGCACGATCCTTGCGGGACTCTTTTTTTACCACGAAGCTTTAACTTCATGAGGGCCTGCACGCGCGCGTGATACATTAATAAAAAATTGACGAGCAGAGTGGGACGTGAATTTGAGACAGAAAAGTATAAGCGCTAGGCTCCTCCCCCGGCATCTCGCTGCACGGCTGCTGAATTGCCGCACTCGTTTTTATAAATGTATCACGCGCGCGTGCAGGCCCTAATGGAGTTAGAGTTTCGGAGTAAAAAATCTTGAAAGAGAATTGATTGTCCTTGAAAATGGGCCCGCCCCAGTCCGAAGTTCCTAACCCTTTCCCTTGCCCTGCTACAAGGCAAAAATTTTGCAAAAAGTTCGACCGGAAAATTTTCCGGATGATAGAGGGGGTCCGAGTTCATAACATCACAAAGAATAGAATGAGTACGTTTCAAGCCATTTTTAATGCCAGATCGACCTCACTAATAGTTCATATTTTAAGATTATCGACGATCTAAAAACACCTAATCTATAATAAAAAAAAAACCGGAGACTTTGGGAATATGAAAGTTGCATACATTGCATACAGCGTATAATTACGTTTATATTGTACTGTATACTGTACAAGAAACATTATCTATTACAAAAGCTACATATCTAATATGTCCCGTGATTTTAAAAAGTTAATGACAAAAAAATTTTAACTTAACCGTAAATATTTACATATTTTTCTTTTTTATAATTTATTATACAGTTTTTATGACTTACAATTGGATGTCAAGAATTACTCTTTTTAACGTAATTAATGATTAAAAATTATGTTAGTATTAGAATTTCTTTAATGAGATCACTCGTGACGTGCATCGCTTGAATTGTTGCCTCGACTTTAAACAACAATTGTTAAATTATATTTATACCTTCATTTATATGTTTCGTTTTAGTCTCCTGAAGAAGTTAATAAATTTAAAGAAACGTCGACAAGTTAAAAAAAGGAAATTTTGTTCATTTTTATGATCCTAAAATCCACCTAAAAATACATTATTATAATTATCACTTAAATTGAACGCTAGGAATTTCCACACACCCTGTAATAGATAATTACAAGTTCATCCGTTATTACTTACAATGGCTCTTGCGGATTTTCGTCAAAGATAAGTTCTACAAATATAATTTGTATCCTTCAACAAAATTCGCACCTGCTGTGTTTTCTTCCGCGTGGGTAATTTAAATTTCATTGGTAGTTATGCAATTGTTGATAAATAACTTATCTTTTCTACCTTCGTGCATTTAGTACCACCCTCTAAGTAATTTCTATAATTTCTTTACCCACAAGTCACCTGCTTGTTCGCTAATAATGATGTAACCAGTTGAAATTTGGGTTCTTCCTCTTCTCGCTGCATTTCTTTCTTGGCGGCTACTGCTTTCACCTTTCGCGATCGCTAAGTATTATTCAGTTGGCTATGTCCACTTTATGTTTATAATTTTCAGTTTAGTGTTTAGCGTAGTTGCGCGGCGTGACTCGTTTGTTATTTATTATTTTGTCATATTTTGTAACAATAAACAAAGAGAGTTGTTTCAAAAGTTCGGTTAACTTTATGGTGTGATGATTGTGTTTTTTTAATTATAAATTATACATTATTTTTTAAACGTTACAAATCGTTGCCTGATTAATTGATGGCATAAAACCGTGAAAATAACTAATTGACTTAATGTGCTTAATTTCAATTGTGTTTTATTGTTTAATACTGGAATATTCGTGATCATAAGGTGAGGTTATTTTTTTATTTTTTTATAAGGTGAGGTTACACAGAGGTTTTTATAAAGTAACGTCTGTTAGGTTAACGACATTTTTCATCGTACGATTTAAAATTTCACATTTTTCCAAAGATGTTAAGTACTACGTAACGGAACTTAAATTAGTAATAATTAATGGTAATACTAAAGGAGAACGGAAACATCGAATTTTTGTGTGATTTTTTCGGGATACCCTATTTTGGGGTCGTAGAACACGAATCCAAAATTAGTTTTGCGTGCATACGAGCCGTTTCTCCAAAAAAAATTTTTGAAAATTTTTCTTATGACACGCACTTTTTCATGCACTAATTTATACATCTACAGCACTTGTATATCGTCTTTTTCCTTATTAAGATCACACTATGGCCTTTATAGAACAATAAACCCTTCACTTATGGCAGAAAACTCATTTTCTTTTACATAAAAATAAAAAGATAGTTTGTAAAACATCACAAAACAGCTACTCAAAACTATACCCGATGATCATGCATTTACAAAGTTGTATCTAAAGTACCGACACCGACCAATATCATTAGGCAATTTTTCACGTTTTCAATGTTAAATTAACATTCCTTGTGAAAGCGGTATGGATCATTCTATAGAACACCCCCGTCTTCTGCCGAAAAAATAGAAATACTAAACGACGCGGATTTCGAAGCGTCGACCGGCCGCGAACGTGTCTTGATTTATGTTTATAAATAATGCTTTAACGCCATCTACCCCAGATTTAATAAGGTGCTAAAGTACTATTATATATCCCTTGCCCTTCAAGACACGTTCGCGCCCGTCTACGCTTCGAAAGTGTCTTGAAGGGCAAGGGATATATAACAGTACATAGCATCTTATTAAATCTGGGGCAGACGGCGTTAAGTATTATTTATAAACATACATATCCCTTGCCCTTCAAGTCGCTAATGTGTGTACTTAGCGCCCTCTGCCCCAGATTTAATAAGGTGCTAAGTACTATTATATATCCCTTGCCCTTCAAGACACTTTCGAAGCGTCGACGGGCGCAAACGTGTCTTAAAGGGCAAGGGATATGTATGTTTATAAATAATACTTAGTGCCGTCTGCCCCAGATTTAATAAGGTGCTAAGTACTATTATATATCCCTTGCCCTTCAAGACACGTTCGCGCCCGTCGATGCTTCGAAAGTGTCTTGAAGGGCAAGGGATATATAATAGTATTTAGTACCTTATTAAATCTGGGGCAGACGGCGTCGAGTATTATTTATAAACATATATATCCCTTTCTAAGCGTCGACCGGTCGCGAATGTGTCTGGAAAAGTAACGTTGCATATGCCTTTCAATAATAAAAATGGATTAGTTCAACTCAGTAACTTTCAATTCTTTGTGCCTTTAGACACCAAACCTTACACATGCGCAAACAACACATGCAAATATATGTAATCAAATGACAGATGGAGGTTCATCTAATACAGTTTCTGTGAATAAAATTCTGATTTTTATACAAAAGAAAGTGAGTTTTCTGCCATAAGTGAAGGGTTTATTATTCTATAAAGGACATAGTGTGATCGTATGCACGCAAAACTAATTTCAGATTCGACCCCAAAATAGGGTATCCTGAAAAAATCACGCAAAAATTCGAGGTTTCCGTTCTCCTTTAGTATTACCTAATTAATGAGTAAATTCAATTTTTGCCATAGTTTGATCAAGTTTTCTACATATTCATATGTTTTGTTCTACAGTGTTTGCCTTGTATAAGGTTAAACTGAATTAACATTTAATCTAGGACAAAAAATATGTTTTAGTATATTTAGTATAAACATCTATACCAATTCAGTCATATGCCTATTGTCTAATATAGTTAGTAGAGGTGTATAGTCGAGGCAAGAATTCAAGCGATGTACGTCACAAATCGATTCTATAAATAAGACAATACTGCTAAGAATCATGAAGCCTAAAGTATTGTCTTCTTTATAGAATCGATCTGTGACGTGCATCGCTTGAATTCTTGCCTCGACTATACCTGTTTCTAGCCCTATGTTAATTCTAATTTTCTCATCGCTTACTATTTTTTAAAAGTCATTCTAGCTTGACTGCTAACAATGATGAAGATATTTTCATAACAACTATCGGCTTTATATTCTCATAATATTATGTTACTGAAAATAGATAGGTATCGAGTGCCTAATCAAGAGCAATCTTGATGTTACTAAGAAAATGCCAATTTCGATGATAAAATTGATGAAAAATTGAATTTCTGAGCCCTTATTTGCTTCACCTTCAACATTTCCTCGAGCTCTGGAGGGTCTGTCGTTTTTACAACTGACTTATCTGTGTATATTAAAGTTCATCTTGGAATATTTAAACCACTTTATTTACGTCAATCATCAATAATTGGAAGAAAATATGAATCTGTTGATTTGAGCACCAGAACGTTTTTGATCTTAAAAAAGTTTTATATGTTTGTTTTCTTGTTTCCTAAAAGGTTTTCTCAACCGCCTCTCAAGTTACCGAAGTAACTCCCTGGAAGATCTCAAGGATCTTGTGCTAGGCAAAGAGAGACGAGGCCCTACAGTTTAATGTGGACTCCGAACCACTCTTGGGGCAATTTTTTTAAATGAAAAATTGTTTCGCCTCGCGGGAATCGAACCCACTTCGCTAGGCAACTCAGTTTGCTAGTCAGTCGCTTTAATACACTGAGCTAGCATTCCCCATATGTTTTTTAGTTTTCATCGTCTCTATATGCTTCTAATATTATCAATGCAATATCTGTATTTTAATACACTATACACTGTCAGGATAACTTTCACCAATAAATGCCGAGTAAATTTTTTGATTTAATAGTATTTATAATATAGAGCATTAAATAAAAAAATAAAACAATATACTATATTAAGTAATGGTAGCTCAGTGTGTTAAGCGACTGGCTAGCAAACTGAGTTGCCTAGCGAAGTGGGTTCGATTCCCGCAAGGCGAAACAATTTTTCATTAAAAAAAAATTGCCCCAAGAGTGGTTCGGAGTCCACATTAAACTGTAGGGCCTCGTCTCTCTTTGCCTAGCACAAGATCTTTGAGATCTTCCAGGGGGTTACTTCGGTAACTTGAGAGGTGGTTAAGAAAACATTTTAAGAAAACATTTTTTTAAGTACAATGTTTTACAGAATAAGGAAATTTATAATCACATATGTAGGCTAAAATGTACATGCAGACAAAGTACTGATTAACTTTAAACTTTTTTAAAATCCCCCATTTTGTCCCAAAACTGCGATAGAATTTACCAAAGTAGGCCGATTTTCGTAAACATACCTATCATAAACCAAATTATCCATATTCGTATTCTAGGATAATCAGATATGATACAATATAAATAATGTAGAAAATCTAATAATGCACGTGCATGATAACTCTGCTAATAGTACCTAGAATGAATACAATGGCGATCTCACAAATAGTCGGGCTAGACTAGTCCATACCTTTAATGATTTGCTGGAGGCATCCAAGGCCCCAATATTGCATTAAATTGTCACTATTATTCATTTTCAAAAGTAAACACTGTAAACAAACTAAAAACACAACGAATTGGGAAGAAAACTGGGATCACTTAATGGCGTCTACAACGAAAACAATAAGGTACGCAGTATAATTTTCCGCCGGTAGGGGGCGACCTTTGAAAATTTAGTTACCAGAAGTAAGTTTATTAATGGGTAGTAAATATTATTTCACAGAACTAAATATTTACCTCATGTATTATAGTTAACTCTTTGCTAACATATTTATTTCTCCTATTTCCCTCAGTGTGGCAAGACGTTTTGTTTTTTTCCACCCTCAAACTCCTAGATTAACATCGTTAACTAACTCCATTTGTACTTGGTGGTATGTTTGATAACCATGGTAGACTACAGAGGTTAATAGACGTGATACCGCTGCAAATGTCACTAGTTTCTTTGCTATCTATTTGTCAATAGGTGCAGGGGGCGGGGTGAAGTACGGCTGATAGCTGAGGGCGATCGGAGCGGTCATTCAAATTGAAATTGATCAAATTTAGCACACACAATGCAATTCATAATCGCAAAATATATTTATCATTATTTTTAAATACCAGGATATATATTATTATAGCCCAATAAAATGGGACGGAATTTGTCGATTTAGATGAAATAATTCAGAACCGGCTGAAATCTTGGGAACTGTCTCATTTTGTGGCACTTTTAATATATAAAGAGTTCTCATCCGTAGGCGTTGGCGGAGGAGTGGGGGGACGTGGAACAATAGGTAAAAAAAATCGGTTTTTCGCAAAAAGACCTCAGAAAGTATCAGTTTTACTGTAAAATATGTACACATGAAAATTATATGTAATAAAAATCCGCATAATTTCTTTAGAAGGTAGATTTTTTGAAAATTTGATAGTTTTACGCGTGTTTTTCGCTAAAATCTCTAAAATAGTCAATCGGATCGTAAAATATTTCAAATGAAAGTTGTAGAGAATTCGATTACGTACAATTTCCGTTTATTTTTCATTTCCATTCGATCAAAATTGGCAGTTACGAATTTTTTGAATGTGCAATCAGTGATACTTAGATGAGTTATAAATAGTGGTGAAAAATAATAATAACTGAAAATGGATAGCATGCACCAGATATGGAATAAAAATATGAAGGCATTAACAAATTATTAAAATGTTATTAATTTAATCCTTTCTCTCACAATATGTTTAGAACTAACAATTTGCCATCTTCTTGTTCTTCTTCTTCTTCATTTTCTTCAATGTCGTCATTATCACTCTCCGTATCTTGCATCCACATGTTGAGACAACCGGTCTTGATGCAATTATCACAAAGATCTAAGCATTTCAAACCGGCTTTTTTCCACCCACACGATGCCCCGCAATTGGTTCGACAATTTCATGCTACTAATTTCATCAACTCGTTCGATGCAGGACTTTTGTGAATAATTATTTCACATTCGCAATTTTTTACGTATACGAAAATGCAGAGTATGACTGAGTCACAACGTCCAACGGTCGCCTGGGCCTCTGCTGCGCCACATTCCAACGGACCCTTCTTCTTTGTGTGTAAATAGTACTACACCGAGTACTACACGTCCTATAAATATAGATCCAGTATGAAACGACTCAGAAATGCCCACAGAATAACTTCTGATACTTCAAAAAGTCAAAAAATAATTATTAAATGCACTTTTTTGTATTTCAAACGTGACGAAAGTTGCCTGTTTGCTAAAAATTAAAAGTCAACCGCATTTTCATTCGTCAGTTCCTTGTCGCTATTTATTGAAAATTATACACGAAAAAGTGTTTTTTTGTAGGAAACGATATGCTATTGCATTGTTTTTACATGTATATAAACTAATAAAAATATGTCAAAATCAATTTTTAAAAAGTTGTTATATACAGTTCTTCCAGGAAAATCTTAATTTATAATAAAAAAGAAATTTTTGCTCATAGCTTTAAACAGCTGTAACTCGTGAACCATTCATCGTATGAAGGTCACTAAGGTCACTTGGAGCTTATTTTACAGATAATTTAATTCTCTTCAAAAAACCTTCATTGCGTCATTATTGCCTAAAACCAATGAAAAAATAGCTATTTGTCAAAATGCACTTGAAAATGACAATTTTTCAAGTTCTTTCCTTTTATCTCTATTCACTCGTTATCAAAACGATATTGTACATACACCAGCATATTCAAAATTTGATTCTCTTTAACTTTCATTAGATACACTATATGCGTACGATCTAACATTTTCGAATTTTTATCAATTTTATCATGCAAGAAGTGTTCTGATAATGAAAAATAAAAGAAAATTGTTCGGAATCGAATTCTCTACAACTTTCATTTGAAACATTTTGCGATCCAAATTACCAATTTCGAGATTTTAACGAAAAAACGCGCGTCGCAAAACTGTGAAAATTTCAAAGCCCTCTCTGACTTATTTCGTCCAAGTTTTCCCATTTTACTGAGCTATTAGTCCAACCCATTCCTAAAAGGGAAAGTTTGTCGGATTTTGGTGGTGAATTGGTGTGTGAATCTTCAAATATATTTGCTTGAATTATTTTTCTATTTATACCAATACTAACAATTATGGCAAGAAATCTGAGGTCGTTAAAAAGATTTTTCCAAATGTATTGCAATGTATTGAAAAAAGTTATGCTAAAAAATAATAAACATGTCCTCACCGTTTCTCCCTTTCTTCATTGTAGCGTTGTTAATATCATTTTGACTACAAATATACTTGGTTTAAGTGCTTACATCATACTTTATGGCACGGTGCAAAAAGTAGGAATTAAAAGAATAAATCCATTGTTCCCATCAATTGGGACACCATTGTTAACATTCCCTTTCTAACGAGATTTCTTACTTCCCATCTACCAAGGGTATCTTAAGTCTTATATTCGATTCAATCTCCAATAGTTTTTTACTTCTTTGTAAATCAGGTACTGTTTTTAATCCAGAATGAATATGGTGTAATGTACTAACGTCAGAAGGTTATACAGTTACCGCAAATGCAAAGTGAAATACCTTTCTTGGCTATTTATTTATTCGTAATTTTGCAATGTCTAGTTACGCTAAGTTAAACATTCTATGTAATTTAATTAATATGCTTTTTAAAGGGATCCAGTACCCACACCCCACGTGACAACTTAAATATAAAATGAACGAAAACAATTCGAAATTAGCCAAACAGATTAATAGTGGAGTAGATCTGGCATTTGAAATGCGTGTTTTTTCTTAAAAAAATTTTTTCCCATTTAATAGAGGACGACTTCCTCCACTTTTCTGACACTTTCACATCGTCCAGGCGGGGGGTGGGGGGCAGTTTAACATATGAAAAATCGGTTTGCGTGCGATAGGGGAACCGGACAAAAAATGTTTGGAATAAAAAAGAGATGTCTCTTCGAGGTGCGTAAACTGGTTTTTGGTTTTTTAAAATCAGCCAATTAGGGCCGGAGATATGGCCGTTTGAAGGGATTGATCAGGGTAGGAAAACTAGGAAAAGGGATCGGACAGGGGTGTTTAAGAGATAAGGGATGGAGTTAGGAGGGTCATTTATTTCTCTGTTGTGGGTAGTCATAGGAAGAGGCGAAGCCGCGGGGGAGCTCTCTAGGGCAATTACGGAATGGTTGGGAGGGGGGAACGCGCAAAACGGGAAAATGACCATATCTCCGAATCTGATCGTGCAATTTTAAAAAATAAAGACAAGATTTCTTTGTCTTTATGGCAGCTACAACTTCCATTTGGTCCGAATTGATTTTTGACAAAAATTCAAAAATGGTAAGCAAAAGAAAGAATTTGTTTCAAATTCGTTTTTTTCACTGAAGGGGGAAGGATAGGAGATAAAATGCTCCTCAAAAGACAGAGATTTTCATCCCCTTCAAAATGAAAAAAAAAAGTTTTCAAATTCCTTAATTAAGAGAGTCAGGACGTTAACTTTTAGTTTAAGCCCTGTAGAAGGGCAAGGAAAAGTCCTACGCTCTTCTGTCGGGGCTCATTTTCAAGAGAAAAATTTTCTCTTTTTGCTAAAAAAAAATTAATTAAATCCGACGGTAACTTGCGCTACGCGCGCGAGTTACATTTATAAATTTATTTCTTTTCAATCAACAGCTGCAGCGGCGTGAGGGTAGGCGTGGCCTCTACCGACTCTACTCTCTCGCCGCTGTCACTCACACAAATAGAAATTCTTTGTGACCGTGTGAGCCGTAGCGCGCGACGTTTTAAAATATTTAAACTCCCTCAATTCTCAACCGTTTTTAATAATTTTTTTTTATTTCCCGTGAATTTACGCAGCAAATCAGCTCGCCGACGCCTCTTGTGCATGAGGAAGTTTCTTGTCGACGTGAGGGTGAGCGGGGAATAAAACGGAAGAGAGTGAAAGAGGCAGATAGCGGCCGTATATCACGAAACCCCCCCGGTGCTTATTTCATTATCTTATACACGCATGCGTATGCGGCGCGCATCGATAAAGTCAGACGCGCGGACGTTGACATGATCACGCGCGTATGACATCTCCACAACCAGCCGGTATATTCCACTTTACAGAGCCTCTGTTCAGTAGACGACATTACATGGAAAATATATGACGAGACCACGGACACACACGTGATAATTGAGGCCCTGCACGGCCGACTTGACCGGCGTATGCCGTGTATAAGATAATGAAATAAGAATCGGAAGGTTTCGTGATACACGGCCGCTATCTGCCTCTTTCACTCTTTTTCGTTTTATTCCCGGAGAAATAAAAAAAAATCTGTTGAGAATTGAGGGGTTTAAATATTTGAAAACGTCGCGCACGACGGCTCACACGGAAACAACGAATTTCTCTTTGTGTGAGTGAGAGCGAGAGAGTAGAGACGGTAGAGGCCACGCCTATTTTCGCGCCGCTTTAGTTGATGATTGGAAATAAATAAATTTACAAATGTAACTCGCGCGCGTAGCACTTCTCTTTTTTATCCCAAACATTTTTTGTTTCCCCGATTGCACGCAAACTGAAAAAAAAATGATTTTCCAAATGTTCAACTGCCCCCCCCCCCCTCCCTCACCACCTGTCTGGACGATGTGAAAGTGTCAGGGAGGTGGGGGAAGTCATCCTCTATAAGATGGGAAAACAATTTGAAAAAAAAACACTTGCATTTGACACCCTTTTTTCAGCCAGATCTACTCTCCACTATAAAGTCAGCTGTAATAATTCTAACAGCCTTTTGTGAATCCATAATAAAATAATGTTTTACCTTCGATTTCCGCACCTAACTCCATGGTTCGTTTTTCGTTGACATTTACAAACAGAGCCCTGTCCAAAATGTATCTAAGCATAAAGCGAATGATTCTACGTACTTCTTGGCTGGCAGGAAGTACTAACCTTGTTAATCCAAACTAATCATCGGTTATTTAATAAATTATATACTTCCAGTGTCTAACTCTGGTTCTATTAATTCCATTTACGTACTTGGTGCCATAATTATGTAAAGAGTAAGCATACACTAGGAATTATAAATATAATAAACGTAAATGTAAAAACATAAATTGGTTTAAGTGCCGGTATACATATTGTAATATTTATAATGAATATGCAAATTTTGTTAATTTATTCTGTTTCCATTACTACAACCTGTTCCTTTAACATATCGTATTTTTTGTTAATTTTAAACGGAGCTAGTCAACTGAAATTTACTGGAATATGCACTATACAAAGAAATGAAGTAGGGTTCTATTATAATTATTATTTTACAATACAAGCTGATCTAACCGGAAATGTTACATATAGCGCATGCTAAATAACGTTTCAGATGGACCGTCACTAGAAGAATCCAAAGATCGAAAAAACTACATTTTCCTGGTATACTGAATCGGAAGTAAAAAAAAAATGACAAAATATCAAGCGCTGAAAGATTTGGCTAGATTTGCCTCTAATGAAATAAATATCAACAAAATACATTAAAACAATAGTAAAAGTCCTGAAAAAGAGCCGAATAACCATTATCTACTGCATTAAACTAATAAGATCCATAAATAAAAACAGACAGGGAGGGGAGGTAGAGAAAGGGAGTGGAAGGCAAGGAGATGGAGGGAGAGAAAAAGAAAAAGAGGGAGTAGGAAAGAGGAGGGGATGAGGGAGGGGGGAGAAAGAGGTCATAAGCTTGTCGTAATCAGATACGTAAGTTTAAAATTTTTTTTCTTGATCTGTATCGTTTTTTCTTGGGACATAATTCCAAATGCAATTTACCTTTAGTAACACTTTTTTTTAAATACTCTTAACGAATTACGCTTTTTCCGCTTACGTATGATATTTTCCACAAAAAATGTAACCCTTTCGCTTGAAAGGATAAAATTAATATTTTCAATTTTGTAATTATTTTCTGTTACAAAAATTATACAGTGAGGTTCATAAGTAACGGACAAATTCATTATCAGCTGTAATTTACCAAGGGCACTGATAATCACGTGATAATTTTTTTCTAATAATGAACCGAAAACTTGTTGCTTAGTAATTACTCGACGCCGTAGGCGGAGGGTAATTACTTAAAGCAACAAGCTTGAGGGTCATTATTAGAAAAAATTATAAGGATTTATCAGTGCACGAGGAAAATTCGGTGAGATAATTTCTTGAAATTCTAATAATATGTCAAGTCGTGAATGTGACGTTTTAAATAAATTATAAAACTGTCAAATATTTTTTCGTTGCATAGCAACGTAATGACCTAAGTGATAATCTACCATGGGATGTTTTTAGTGTAATCCTTTAATAATTGGATGAAGTTTGACATGTGACTAAATGGACGAATTTTATTGGATTTTTATTTTGTCAAAAAATTATCTATGTAATTAACGAATTACAAGACGATTTATGAGTAAAATCCTAAAACACTTCAATTTTTTATTCTAAAATTCAACCCCCTTGGAATGACGGCAACTACCCCTTTAAAATTTTTGTTGGGAACGAGGGTATGTGTAATAGCTCATCTGAAACAGTTCTTAATTCTCTATCCAGCAATATAAAGTTTTTGAATTTTGTATATTCCTCATCAAGAAATTTAAATTTTAAGATTTTAAAATGTATTTGAAATGTATACAATCAAATGTATTCTAAACAATTTTATGTACCAACTATATATGTGGCCTGCTCGTTCTCCCGATTTGACCCCACTTTACTATTTCTTATGGTGTTACTTAAAATCGAGAGTCTACTTCAACAATCCAAATAACGTCGATGATTTTAAAGACAGTATAAGGCAAGAAATTAATCAAATCACCCCGGAAACGATACAAAATGTTTTAGAAGAATTTCAGCAACGCCTCCATAATTGTCAAGAAGCTACGGGCGCCCAGTTTGAAAATGTAATATTTTTCAATAAAAAAATTGAAGGGGCAGTTGTCACTCCAAGGGGGTTGAAGGAGGAGGTAATGAATGTATCCGTTACTTATGGACCTCACTGCATTCGCAAAGCATGTAATCTTTCATATAGAATTACTGAACCTTCCATTATCAAAATTTGGTGAAAGGCACCCCTTATCCATATTTAAGGGGTGGGAAACGTATATTTTTTAATTTGTGAATATTTTTCAACAAAAGTAAATGATAAGTTACTGACTTTTCTGAAAAAAAAATTACTTTTTCCTATGTGAAAAATCATTATTTTTTAATTTCTTTTTTAACGTTTTATTTACGTGAAAACCCTAGCGAAGCTTAGCCAAACCACACATCTAGCACATAAGTGTACACAGATAATTACACAATAATCATGTCCTGTGGCATTGCTAACTGCCGGATTTGAGGCTCGAACTCAGCACAGAAAAGCAACTAACCGTATTGTCTCCCACAGATTCTCGGTCTCGAGCTGGGTCTAGACCATTGCTATATTACCTCAGCAACAGTTGGTTGGTTGAGTTGGTAATTTGAAGGAGATTCGTGACTTAGATGATTACGGACTTTATGACAGGGTCTATGACAGATTATGTAGCGTGGTAAAAGCGCAAGCAGAAGCATTTTTGAAGCAATTTTTTTACTTACTCCTGTACGCAGGATTATTGACACGGCAAATTAAATACCAACCTTCATACAATGGGTGTTGTAGACAATCTCAAATGTAGAGTGTAATATATAAGGCGAGACTGCCGAGTATGTGCTGTGTCACTGTCCTGCTCTCTTAACAAAAAGAGGAATCATGCTGGGAGATTTCTGGTCCAGTGTGGCCAATATAGGTGGTACCCCGCCAGGTCACTTCCTCAACTTCACTACAAGTATTGGTTGGTTCCCTGCGGGAATGCCACAATGCATGAGTGTATGTGAGGGCAAGCTTTCACCATCGTCCTTTAAGGGTGCGAATTGAGCATGTATCCAACATAAAACTGTAGGTATATCGCTTTTAAAAAATTTGTATGGTTTACAACTAAAAACGAAAACAATCAGCTTATTGCAAATAAAATGCAGATTTAGTAGGAAAAAGTTGCAAGTCAAACGTTTGTCCATTTTCTTTTTATGTACGAAATAGAATTTTGGTGATTTTTATTTAATGTTCTTCATCAAAATTGTCACTTGTCACTGTCACCACTTCATTCTGGGATTACCACAAATTTTAATATCGTGATAATAGTCTTCGCATATTATAGTGAAGTGCCGTTAAAACGTAAAACCGATAACCCTCGAAATCCGGTTCCAATGAATATATTTTTATAAAAAATCTTCGTAGTTGTTCAATTGAAACCCCATATAAAAAAGTTATCTATTAAAAATTGCCGCTCTTTGATTTTTTAAATTATTTCCATGACCTTTTGGAATGTGTGTTCTGTATATTATATAACTTAAAAACAGCCGTTTTTTACTCGGGGGTGGTAAAAAATTTAAAAAACATTCACTGAATCTAATAGAGAATCAAATTTTAGGATAAAAACTGGTATTTGTATTTCATGTTTTAGTTTTTCGTGGTGATTATTCCAGGTCTAACCATATATATACATAAACACACATCTTATAATAGACAATCCCCAAATTCAAAACCAAGTGTATCCGGAAGGGAGTTTCACCTTTGAAAAACGTAAACATCATCCATTTCCCACCGATATAGCTAGTACCAGTGTTGGGGATCGTATCCAGAACTCAGGAAGGTCTGAACAAGCGTCATCGCTACAAAACGTGCTCTAGCGGACTGAGCCACCTTAAATCATTCAGTACATAATACATTTATTGGTCTTTGTAATTGGGTATTTAACAGGACCGTTAGTCAAAAGAATAGCTTTGAGAAATGGGAACTTGGTTGGTTCTTATTTCAACAAAAAGTTAACTAGACTAAATAGAAGTAAATGTACTTGTAATAATAATCACTATTTATTTAACATTTCTATTTATATTTAACTCAATTTTGCGAACATTTGCATAAATTATATTTGCTTTCATTTTAGTCATATTCGACTAAACACATCAAATTCCAAATATATATGTTAAAAGTAAATAAATGCCTAAAATTGGGCAAGGAATATTTGTGAGAAAAAACTGACAGGGGACTATGTTCAAAACTCATTAACATAATGTGTGTCAGAATGCATTTATTCTGTGCATTTTTTCACTTATCGCTGTTTTTTGACTTACGTTTGAAACAATGCAAAACCATTTTAACTATTCTTGCTTTTTTCTAGAGAAACGTAGAATGTGAAATGTACGATGTTCAAATTGGCAACTGAAGTATGTAGGTATGTGTTACGGGTTAAGCTTACCGTCTCCTCGGTTATAAAACTGGTTTTTCACGTTGATGGCAAATCGATCACATCTTAATATATAAATCTTTTGTTTTGTTTTTGTGCTGTTATACTTTTGCTCGCGCCCTTTTGTAACGGTCCGAGGTGAATCATGAATGAAATTACATTTATAATTATTATTTGAATGTTCTCCATAAAAAAATAATATTTAATAACTAATTCTAATACTAGTTTTAAAATTTATGTATAGTATTTAACTGGATACAATGTTGCAGAGAGTTATCAGGTATGCAACGTCAGTACCGGTATAACCCCAAGGCAATGGGCATTGCCTCGGGGCCCCCACCAAAATGGGACCCCCATCAAATTGCCTTGAAAATTTATTTTATTAAAAATTAAGAAAACTAATGATTTCTGATTTCTTTTGAAATTTGGAATAATAAATCAAACTTCCGCCCCTCAGTTAAGCACGAGGTTCCTAATTTATCGACCATACGTAATATACTAACACGTTGTGAAGATGATGAACAAAAAAAAAGTTGGCTATGAAGTTCTCTTGTATCAGCTGCTGGTAGATAGAAATTTAGAAGATACGTTTCCAATGTGGAGATGCTATTAAAAATGTATGTTGTAATAATGACCACAAATTGTACTGATGAGGGATCATTTTCAAAACTAAAATTGGCGAAAAATGGATTAAAGTCAGAGTATCAATAGTGATATCTTATGAGCGTTGGACATTTCCGCTATTATTGAAGAATTCTCTAATCAATAATTTCGAAAGGTTAATGTAGTGTAGGATGTATATCGAGACATTCCCTTATAAGTTTAATGTAAAATGTTAAACATTTCTGGGTTTGGTACTCTGCAATCACCAAAAATTATAAATATAAAACTATATGGTATACGTATGACTGTTGGTCGAGAGGTGAGCGCACTTGCCTCTCACCCAGAAGTTCCGGGTTCGATCCCCAGTTGTGGCAGTAGAAAATACTGGGAGGGGAATTTTTCCACTATACACGAATATTGAGTGTGTATCCCTTGTCTCTAAATATGTAGCCTCCTCCCACACAAGGCTCTTTTAGAGCTTTCCATGATAAAGGGGGTCGTAATTACCTGTGGTGTTATTTATTCATTATATATTAAAAACGTTACTAAACAATATGTAAATATAAAGGTTCTCGTGATTTACACTCCAGATTCCAGTCGGTCTTGAGCAAGTCTCCACCCCGTTGCCTACAGGTCCCCATCCATGTTCGTCATAACACCCATTTCGATCAGGGGAAACAAAATCCCAACCAAGAGATGCGTGAAGTACTTGGGGGTAAGACTTGACCAAAGACTGACGTTCAATACCCATATAAACGAGACAATACGGACGGTCTACTCCCTGTCCAGAAGTCTGTATCCGCTTATGGTCAGGGGTAGCAGACTTAACCGACAAAATAAAAAATTGTTGTACACAATGGTGGTCAGGCCTTCCATCACATATGCGGCACCGGTGTGGTGCAGCATACCGGTCACAACAATGAAAAAACTTCAAGTGTTTGAGCACAAATTTGTGTGCCTCATATCTAATTCTGGAAGGTACACCTCCCTCAGAGACTTATACGCACGTTGTAACGACATAACTCCGATAGCGGACTATGTTCAACATATCTCTCAAAACTTCTATTCGTTCAAGTTGGGCGATAGTCCGCTAACAAGACACATAACACAAATTAGACAGCATAATGCCCCATTTCGGATTAAACACCCCTTACCATACCAGACGTTACCGATTTTCCGGCAACCTCTGTAGCCAAGCTTCAACAACTATAACTTTCGCTTACCCTATCCACCTTTACTAATATTTCATATCTTTGCCTATCTTTAAATCTTTTCTGTCCCCCTCTTCCTTTCTGTTTGTATCCTTTTTGTCGCGTTTATTATTCTTGTTTCTTTTTGTGCATTTTTGTCTCTAAATTCACTTCTTGTCACGAATCTCTAGCAAATTAAAACATTATGAAATCAAAATTCTTAAAGCTAAAAGTTTAGGCCAGCCTTGCGCAGCCCGGCGTTCATGCGTTTCGCGGAAGGTATCTCGTTTAAATTGAGGTATCTGCGTAAATTGCAAAATTTTTTAAAAAAGTGTTACAGTGAACAAGTTGTTTAAATTATGTGTAATATTGAGTTTTTTAAAATCTTTTATATTTGATGTTTTTAATGTTATTACCTATTTTTATTTGCTTTGCTAAAAGGTGTTTAGGTTAAGTCTTAAAATTTGTTTTTAACCAAGCCAGATCCGGTCCGCCCGGCTTTGCAATCAGTGCGGTGGTTGCACGGCCGGTCCCCGGACGGGTTCTGGGGCGGTATTATTGCATTAGAATTTTTAATAAATCTGTTTTCATTGATTGATTGATCCATGTTCGTCCGGCCGCCGAAAGTGACATTAACTTTCGATTTTTAAATGGAACGACCTGTATATTCTTGCATTTTTGAATTCTGCATAATTTTCTGAATCCAACGATCCCAAATAAGTGACATTTCAAACATCATTATTTTTATAATATAATTTTTAATTTTCCATTTAAGTGTGCCATGACGGTTCCGATTTATTCTAAATAACACGTGTAATGCTACAAAAATCGAAATCCCGTTAAAAACACAAAATTACGTGATTTATGGGCAAATAAAATTCACCAAAATTGTTTTTGGGGAAAAACTCAATTTTTTCATTCGGAACCATATCGGTACCGTGGTACCATTTATTAGTACTGTTAATAAGGGATTTATTTATATGTCGTATTAAAATGTGCGATAAATACAAATAAAATTGCAGCTAAAAGAAAATACTATTTTGTTCTAACTAAATGTTAAGAAGTAACTAAGGTGGCCTTGAAAACAATGAAATATTTAGTTTGTCAAACATTTGTTGGTTTAACGGTGTTTTTATTGTGTCTTTAAAAATTGTTTAAAATTCTTGTTGTGTTCAATAATAGAAATATGATCTGGTCTATAAAAAATCGCGAAGACATGAGCAGTGCCTATTGTACTTTTATAAAATACTAGAACATTTGAACATCACACACTACACTCGCGTGTTTCGCTAATTATGTTAGCATCGTCAGGAGGTGATTAAAAGTGAAAAGCAGTCTTATTCGTGTTCCGTATTTTTGTTGAAATTTGACATTGCTGTATATTATAGGCCCTCAAAACTAATTTCTAAAAATGGAACTTTCGATACTTCTGCAAAAGACCAAGGACTTCGTTATGGGCAGTCTGTAATATTCTACTATATTGGGCTTAATATGAAACTAAATAAAATCGCTTTACAAATAATTTGATGTAATTCATAATTATGTAATTAATTAGATATCGCTGCCTACCTATCCGTGAAATTAGGTAATTGTTATTTATTATTTTATAACATATTACAACAGTGAGTTTATACCTGTGCTATCGTTTACAAATATTCAGTAACTAGTTAGTTGTCAATGATTTTTAAATTGGGAGCATGGAAATATCAATCCTGAGTAAATAATAATAAGAACTGTTAGAAGTTCATTGGTTTTACGCTCTGCTTCTTTTAACTACTTGTTATTTCACGGGTAGTATAACAGCAATAATATGCAGAATCTACGTGAAAAAGTGCTTCAATTAAATGTGAATATTAATAAATGAAATATTGTCTATGTTGATTGATATGTTCCGAATATTGACTACTATCAAAATGGGTATTGTAATCAAACAATCCGAATTGAAGGGATCGATTTGAGATGTAAAATTTTCTCATAATCAACACCCATATTTATTTAGGAGCTCTTTCGTTGAGACGTCAAAACTTTACTTATTCATAAAAAATATATTACCAATCGACCGCTTCCACATAATGTTCTATCCTGAATACATCTGAGTTAATAAATGACTTTGGAGAAACAAAAATTCTCCTCCTCTATGTATAACTTTTCGAGATTCCAGACATATCCTACTGCGATTGGACAGCTATAACACACCAATACAGTGATCACCCAAATATTAGTATGAACTTCTTGAATACAATTCTGGAAAAGTAGAATAATCTTGGCTATTCTCAGATGTTTCCAAATCTCCCTAAGTACCGATTGTGTATGTTACATATCTTCTTCCACCAATAATGTTATAAAAGTCAAGCCATCACACTGCTCTATCTTTACGGCAGAAGCAAGAGCTATAGACAAGGCTCTGGAATTTGTTTACTCACATAGTCCAGACACCGCCGTAATTTTATTAGATTCCTTATCGATCCGGACCTCATCAGGAAACAGTATTTCGTTCAATATCAAAACCAACCCTTTCGTATTGAAAATCGAGAAGTTGTTACATAGTGTATTACGAATGGGAAAAGAGGTTCATTTTGTATGGGGAAAACCATACATTGGCATAAAATGTAATGAAATTGCCGATTATTTAGTCAAGGAAATCATCAACTCTGGATTTTCATCAGTAACAAAAATATGTCTGTCTGATTCTTTTAACATTTTACAATTCAGATTGTGTAATAGATGGGTAGGGTTAAGGCGAGAGATCTGCAATTCCAATCCTACGAGATATACACTTACTTATTCTGATCTTCCATCTAAATTTTGTCACGAAAATTATGACTGTCCAAGAAAATATATAACAACTGTATTATACCTCAAGTTTGGAATTTTTTTAGTAAAATAAGTATTTTATTACAAAAAGCCATCAATATAGTGGAGTCTTTAAAACAAATATTTTCCTAGAAATGAAATATTTTTATTTAGAAGTCTCCAATTGGGGCGAGCGTAGGTGCGTCTTTACTATGTACGTGCTTCGGTATGCGATGTAAAGCAACGACAGGCGCAGTTAGTCTTGGATGGTGACCATTCCAACGGAAACCGCGTTCTCGCCTCACACATCTTCCAGCGGCTTGTATATCAGTGTATGCGCGGAAGCTATACAACCTTAAGCGAGGGTTGTATAGGAGATATACCATCCTTCGGAGGGGATGTAAAGCCGTCGGTCCCTTGTCTAATAAAAGGGAGAGACACGAAAAATAGTAATTTTCAATTGCATTTTGACAATCAGCTATTTTTTTATTGACTTTAAGCAATGATGACATTAAAGGTTTTTTGAAGAGATTTAAATTATCTATACAATGAGCTCCAAGTGACCTTCATACGATGAATGGTTCACGAATTACAGATATTTAAAGCTATAAGCAAAAATTTCTTTTTCATTTCAATTAAGATTTTCCTGCAAGAACTGTGGATAACATTTTTTTTAATATATGGGCCTAGTATGAAACGACTCAGAAATGCCCACAGAATAACTTCTGATACTTCAGAAAGTGCAAAAATATTATTAAATGTACTTTTTTGTACTTCAAACGTAACGAAAGTTGTCACATTTTCAATTGTCAGTTCCTTGTCGCCACTTATTGAAAATCATACACGAAAAAGTATTTTTATAGGAAATTTTGTAAGCTTTCATTTAGGTCTTATGAAATTTTGTGGCAAAGTCAAAAAAAACGATAATATATACAAAAAAAGGAAGTAAAAAATAATATTGGTTAATTTTCTAACTTCTTACATTCGAAATTTAGACCAAACACGTCATTTATAAATAGAATGAAAACTAAAGGACAAAGTAAGGATCCTTGCGGAACACTGGATATTTTTATGTCTAGAAAAAACTGAGAAAACATCTTAGTCAGTCAGGAATGACAAATTTACTTGCTTCTGCAAATTTATCTTTCTAAATAAGTTTCTATTGACCGTGAACTAAGTAGTGAGTTCTTTCGTAAACCTTTTATTGATTAACATATTTTTTTTGTATGCAGAAAAATTATACCTATATGAAATTTATTAATACCGAATTAAGAGATATGATGAAGAAACACAAATCAAACACTACCTAGTTATAACTTCTTGTGTATCGTTAACAGTAAATGTGATCAAAGTAACGCTATGACATTGACCATCAACTGAGTAGAAACTTAAACGTATATAATTATTACGCATATATTATGTTCGAGAATCAGACAGATTCATTATTAACGAAATACGTAACGGGTTATGTAGTAGGCAGTTAAATTGTTGGCGATCTCGTTCTTCTATCAGCTGGAGCGAATGGAGGTCACTAGTCGACTGAGACTCACTGCGAGGTCATGAAGACCCTCAGGGCTTTCGTATTCTGGAGATCAGCGAACGCCAAATCATTTAACATGCATTCGTCCTCACGTATTTCCTTTTCAACTGAAGTGAAAAGAACGAGAAGTTAGATAAAATGGATCGAGTTTTTGCAACTATTTCAAAAAATGTTGTTTTCAGGAAAACACTTTTCAGAAGTTGCTAAATCTTATAAAATAACATTTGAAATGAGAAGAAAGAAAAATAGAAAACAAAGTAAAATCATTTTTAAAAACTTGAGTATGAATATGTTAGAAATTTTTATTTTTTACTTCTAGACATTATCAGTATAACGTATTTGAAAACAGTATCTTCATTTCTGCTTTCATAATTATTGAAAAAAATTATTGGGGTATTTAACAGATAGCTTTCATACATTCAAAATTCTTTATCTATACTGTTGATGCAAATTCAGATCATACTCTGGAAATACAGTATATATCATTGTCTGAAAAAGACTATCTAGAGACTAATCCTTCTATTAGTAGGCTCTTTTTTTGTGGGAGCCGTCTAACCATGTTTCCGGAAATACCGCAGCCTCTTGGTCTTGTGCTAATCTTCCAATTTCTTTCGCATTCCAATTAGTACAATCAGATTATACATTGAGCAATACATCAAATCAGGTATTTTTGCTTTTTTGATATGTTGCTTATGATGGAAAGGCAATGTTAAATCCAAATTGTCAAAAATCAAGAGAATCGATTTTGCCCTTAAGGACTGGCTTTTCATCAAAAACCGTTATAATCATTTTTGAAGTAGATTAAATGTGGTAGGTCCAATAATTTGGGAGATACAGCTTTTCAAAATTTGGCCAATTTTTCAAGTTACACGATTTTAAGCAAAATTTCATCATTTTCAGTACCATTCAAGTTTCTGAAGGCCTAGTACATTGTTTGAAAACCCTCTTCCACCCACTCAGTAGACTCTCCTGGGGTCTCAGGCGACTCTAAAGTGACCCTCCTACCTCAACCACTTGAGCAAATAATGAGATATTTGTATTTTCATTTACAGCCGTGGGTATGTGAAAAAATCACAGCACTGACAATTACTACGATGTCTATTAATTTTCTTGCGATGATCATTATCATTATTATTATTATATTAAAAAAGAAATACGTGTGTAATACATCGATGAAAAATTTCTGAAAATCTGACATCAATTTTGAGGATGTGTTTATTTTAACCAAATTTTGCCCTCTTTGATGGACCTGGTTGGTCCAAGACGTCGTCTTCTGAGGTGTCAGGAGAGTTTTCAAGAATATCCGAGACGGGCACCCACAATTCTACATTTAGTTCATCTTCGTCTGGCAAGTCCAAGCTTATTGCGAGCTCAGACACTGCTGCAGCCTTTTTTGCAGCCGCAGAAGATAACTCCGGGAGATGTTGTGGCGCCGCGTCTCTTGTCATGATCTTAGGGCTGAGACCTTGGGAAGTGCGCAGTCACCCCCAGTCAAGAAGCTCCTTATCAACTCCTAACCACTTCTGGACCTGTGAAAAAAGAACACGCGTACAAATCAAGTTAAATCATCAATTTGTTACCAAAGCAATCAAAGAGCAAATATGGAGGTAGCTAAATGGTACTCAAAGGCAATTTTACCTGGTGGTAGGTGCGCAGCGAGTGAAATCTGATTATTGAATTTTGAGTGGGAGGCAATCTCGCTAGGTTGAAGTTTGTTTTTACCGTAGCCTTTGCGAACAAATTGTACCTCGGATCGCCCAGGTTCTGCATATTGTGCAGTCCACCATAAAGAGCAATTGTGATACGCTCGCCTGCAGCTGCAATAATCTGTGTTGGTGTTGCTGTCCAAGAAAATCGCAGTATTGTGATCAAGGTCTGGATGCTTTTGAAACGTGGTGACAATTTTTGTTTTCCCTTGCTCAAAGAATGAAGACGTGGAGTCACATCCACTGAAGGCGTGGATGCAAATTACAATAGAATAGGACATTATCTAGGCTTATTCTGCCTAACATAACTCGACGAATCAGCAGATATTATAAATATAGCTTCAGAAACATAAATACTTCTGAAAATGATGAAATTTTGCTGAAAATTATGTGACTTGAGAAATTGGCCAAATTTTGAAAAGCTGTATAAATTTAATCTACTTCGATTACGATTATAACGGTTTTTGATGAAAAGCCAGTCTTTCCGGGTCAAAATCGACAAAAACTGAAAAAAGGAAAAAATTTCGAGATTTTCTTGATTTTTGACAATGACCCGGTCGTCTGCCGACGTCAAAAACTTGAATTTAACATTGCCCTTCCATCATAAACAACATATTATTATCAAAAAAGCAAAAATACCTAATTTGATTCAGCGTTCACCCCGTTTTCATGTTTAATTTGACTGAATTAAATATTCTCGTCCCTTGTTACCAATTTGTTTACCCCCAGAATTGCTTGACCCGTTGAGTGTCATATTCATCTGGACCTAATCTTGCCTGTCCATATAGACAGAGAAATACGCTACTCTTTGGAGTAAACGACAATTTTGTGCATTAAGTGACAGCTCATTTATGACACACCAGTCGTGGAAGCTTGCGCTGTCATATTACATTTGGCAAACAATACCCGCATATTATTAATCTCGGCTTACTGCCCACCTACAAAACAACTCGACATGACAGACTTTGACAGACTCGCCACAATACATCCTACCTACATATTGCTGGGCGATTTAAACGCTAAGCACCCTACCTGGAACCTTCATCACCCCTCCCCCAATGTCTCAGGCAGGCGGCTTCACCGCTATGTCTGCGACAATCCCGCCATCAACCTAATAGCCCCTACTCAACCTACTCGCCCCGTCCCAGCTCTGTCAATCATTGATATCATGATTACACGTAATATTAACCACTCACACGACACACAGGTCATTCAGGCACTTAACAGTGACCACTTGCCCGTGCTAACTACTATGAATTTAAAAGCAAATATCACCCTGCCGCCTCGAAAACCTATCGAGAGTGATTATGATTGGCAGAGCTTCTCCAGCTACCTAATCCACCACATTCCCATGAACCCTCCCTGTAACTCCCTCGTTGAAATCGACTCAGCAGTTGACACTTTCACCCGACGACTCAAGGACGCGCTGACCTTGTGCCAGAAAAAAATCCCACCCCGATCCCACCAACTCCAACTACCCCGGCACATTATCGATCTTATTCGAGATAAAAACAAGATAAGAAAAGCATTTAATCGCACTAGAAACCCTATCTACAAAACTCAGCTTAACCGGTTAAAAAATACCATCGACGATGAAATTAAAGACTTTAGACACGAGAACTTTAAAAAACTTATTGCCTCCCATCCCGACAATCCATATTATGTCCCCAACATATTTCTCAAAAAACCCGTCAAAATCCCCCCCCTTCACACCCCCTCCGGTTGTACTGCTTGCACTGACGACGAGAAGGCTGTGTCCTTTTCTGATTACCTATCCTCTGTCTTTCAACCTAACCCTATCCCCCCAATCACACTTAACCTCGTACTACCCTACATAGACTCCCTTAATGAAACATCCCTCCCGGCTGAAACGAACCCGATATTCTTTAGCCCTTCCGAGGTCAGATCGGCTATTAACAAGCAGCACCCCAGAAAAGCGCCTGGACTCGACGACATCCCTACCTTCGCCCTTAGACACCTCCCTCTCCCTGCAATTATGTATCTAACCAAACTATTTAATTCTTGTCTCCAATACACATATTACCCTAAAGCCTGGCGTATCGCTAAGATTAATTATTAACATCCCTAAACCTAACAAACCCCCCAACCTCCCCTCTAGTTACAGACCCATTAGTCTCATTTCATGTATCGCTAAAACCCTTGACATCCTTCTCCTAAGTCGAGTCCAGGCGCATCTGGACTTGCACAACACACTCAATAAATACCAGTTCGGGTTCCGAGTAAGCCACTCCACCTCCCAACAGCTCTTCCGCGTTGGTGAAATTATTACAACCAACATGAACCGAGGTCTATACACAGGGTTTGTCGCCCTAGACCTCGAGAAAGCTTTCGACAAGGTCTGGCACCCTGGACTGTTATATAAACTTCATATCGCGGGATTATCCATACGCATCATTAAAATGATTCAGTCGTACATATCCAACCGCAGTTTCCGAGTTGCAGTCAATCAGGCGTGCTCTCCAGCCACCCCTATTTTTTCTGGCATCCCCCAAGGTTCGGCCCTCGGACCTGTACTATTCACCCTCTTTACGAACGATATCCCTCCCCCTGAAGACCACCGGACGACCATCTGCCTTTACGCCGACGACACAACCATCCTGACGACATCTGGACACCCTGACGTCATGGCCGACATCATACAGGACCAAACCGACCTAACAATACAATTCTACAAAGACTGGGGACTACGCACCAACATTACGAAGACACAAGCGTGTTACTTCACCCGTAAAAAGAAAAAGATCTCCCCACGACTCTACATTCACAACCACATGACAGACTGGAAGGACAACGTCGACTATCTTGGACTGACATTGGACATACGTTTAAATTTTCATGCCCATGTGGATAATATTATACTTAAATTCAACCGACGCTTCCATGCATTGTTCTACACCCTCAAAACGGCACCATCCCGCACGGCAGAGATCTGAGATATCCCAGCACAAGCGCCTACAGGTGTCCCAAAACAAGGCCCTTAGGGTTGCAGGCAACATCAGTCGAGTAACACCTATTCAGCAGCTACACAACCAGACAGGTACGCCACTTCTGTCTGAATTCATACTCAACCGTCTTCTGCCACGTTTCGCCAATACACTGCTGACGTCTAATAATCCTACCCTCACCGATCCCCTTACACCCAAATTCCTTACCGCTCCAACATATCCCTCCCTTAATTATATCTTCACCCCTACCCCAGACTAAAGAATGTAATTACTAATTTGTTGTCAGAAAAGAGGCATATGCACACACATATATTACAAAAAACATAAAACACAAAAACACAAAAATAATAAAAAAAAAATAAGAACATATAATTAAACAAACTACAAAAAAATATATCCAAAAGTCACATTAAAATAAAACCTATTTAAAAAAAAAAAAAAAAAAAAAAATCATAAAATAAAAAACTCAACCATAAATCTTTTACTTTCTCTTGATCTAAAATAAATAATTCTATTTCAAATAACTTATTAACTGCATACAGAACCAGTAGCTGAAATACTTGACCAAAAAGAGCCATTACACAGGTCATAACCACACACTGTCAAAAGATGCCACCACGAAATTTAAATGTAGCATTAACAACCTTAATACAATTCAAACTTTAACACCTCAAACTCTGCTAATATACACCACAGCAAAACAACCCAACAACGCACCCTGTAGACACAAATATACGCTAGCAGCATGCCTAGCTCACACAGAGCATGATATTTGTATAATGTTTTACCCCGCGGCATGCACCACAAGGTGGTAACCGCAAAGATCCCTGGATGGGACAAATACTTTCGTTCGTCGTTAGCTTATTTAGATCCTTTTGTAATTTCTTGCAGCCTTCGATGGAAGTCATTTCGAGAAATACTTTTAAATCGTCTGCATAGAGCAACGTATCGGTCTCAAAATCAGATGTAGTATCGTCCACAAACAATTTAAAGAGAAGCGGATCCAGTACATATCCTTGAGGAACACCGGACTTCTGCAAGAATTCGACAGACCTGTAACGATTGCGTTGAACACATAAGTTTTAATTAAGTTAGATGATCATCTTTGAGAGTAAAACACCGATCTAGGCTATTATATTGTTTTAAGTTAAAGAATTTGAAAATGTTTAATGTTTTAAAATGTCTTTTGGTATTCGTAGAAGAAAATTCGCAGTGGCTTCTTCACACAAAACAGGTCTAGTAATATGATCAATATCTTTTATAATCTTAAATGTCTCTCTAAAAATTACCGTTTTATTCACATATGTATATGTTAATTATTACTAATTACTGGTGCGATCCTGTCATCTTAAAATTGGACAGAAAAAAATATTTTGATTTTATTATCCATTCTTAAAATTGAGGTATTTGATAAAGCCCCTTTGTTTTTCGTGACTACATTATATAAGTTATCAGTTAAACTGCCTGCTCCAATATAGTTTAATAAAATGATTAATAATAGTAATGAGATTAATAAATATTTAATATAGCTAAGATTTGCTGTGTATACTCTTCTCCACTTAATTTTATGCGGCATTTCTTTTAATTCTGTTCTGTTCTATTAATGCTTTAATAGAATAATCCTAGTATTATTTATGATAAGAGCTCCGATTGATGTGAGAATATTTGGATTTTAAAATTTTCCCCTTGTCTTATCTTAAACCTTAACTGTGTCCCAAATTTCAAGTTTTTACGTTCACTGGAAGTATCCTGTTGAGATGTGGGCGTGTGTCGATAGGCGCTTGTATAAACGTTTTCATGTCAAAAATTATAAGGACATAATTGAAGCAAAAATATAAGGACTGCTGTGGTATGGTATATCGTACATACAATACATCCGTTGTCAGAGATTTATATTCGCTAAAGAATTTCTTATGAAGTGGGTCAGCAAGATTTATATTTTTACTGTTTTATGCATTGTCTGATCCGAAGTTGTTTATTATAACGACGACAGATAATATGCTATTAACCGAATTTGCCAACAAGTAAACAACTTCAAATGATCTGGTAAGACATACTTAGATTTAGAAAAGTGATTTTTTACAAAGCTGTGAAAGGAGTAAAATATGATGTACAATTGTTTGATGAATAAAAATATATGGTCGAATTTCAAGTGAATTGCTAAATATTTCTTTGTATGTACAGGGCTTTTTGACAAAAAATAACCACCATAAGTATTTCATAAATAATGTTTTCAATAATAGCTGACAGCAGTGGCGGCCGGTGCGGGAGGACTCTGGGGCGCCGCCCTCCCTGCCAAATTTAAAACAATAAATAACAATAACAATAGACAATAACCTATCACCCGATAAACTGCTTTACGACTATTTTTTTAAAATAATAAATAACAAATGGCATACTCTCCTCACTTGCGATCAATTTAATTTAACTTCCGAATTGCATGTAAAAACGCTGAAATGGGCTTCAGATATTCTGCCTAAAATATGTACGGCGGTCGTCATGGCAACAAGTGAAAGAATTGGTCAGTCTGCCCACGGCCGTGTAGGAGTTAAATACTTCGTCGTTTCTGTTTTCTTTGCTTTTTCATGTATGAAATTGTTGTGAAGTTATCGCGCTTTTTTAAAAAGTTTATCGATTTGTTGCATATATAATGTAATCTAATTTACATTACAGATTTGTTTTAGTTTTATTAAACATTATACTAGACGGCAAAAGTGCAATAGACATAATTAATTATGAAAGTGAGTGAAATTAAAAAACTTATATTTAGCCGCTTGAGCTTAAATGAAAAACTTAAAATAAAACAAAACGGCCGTCCAACGCCAGTTTTAAATATAGTGCAAGAGCAGCGACAGGACAAAAATAAAAATGCTTCTATGCGTAAGTTTGGCAACATATACATTAAAACTATTTGGATTTGTGGTTGCGAGGAAACAAATTCGTTCTTTTGTTTTGTATGTCTGCTTTTTGGGGGCGATGATAAGTGGACAAAAAAAAAATGGGGTAAACGATTTAAAGCACATTTCTATAAAAATTAAAAAACACGAAAATAGTACGAAACATCTAGATAATGTTGTCAGTTTTCAACTTTTAGGAAAGACT
This sequence comes from Leptura quadrifasciata, assembly GCA_963675555.1. Taxonomy (NCBI): domain Eukaryota; kingdom Metazoa; phylum Arthropoda; class Insecta; order Coleoptera; family Cerambycidae; genus Leptura; species Leptura quadrifasciata. The sequence goes on from OY776676.1 coordinate 13,791,274, forward strand.
AATATTGCTACATTTCTAATTACGGCTTATGCGGATCAAATTCGTGAGAATAATGAGACTATGATCAAAAATTAACATGTACTCTCAAAAATAATAGACATTAAAACTGTGCTGAACGTGTAGTGTAATCTTGCCCTTCGCGGTCACGACGAGAAAAAAGTCTCTTCAAATAGAGGGGTATTTTTAGAACCGGTTGATTTTTTAGCAAACGCTTATAGTGCCTTTAATAGCCATATTCAAGAAGCAACAGTGTTCAAGGGCACATCAAAATATATTCAGAATAAAATTTTGCAATGTATGTTGGAGGTTTGTCGTGAACATATTCTTGGAGAAATTCAAGAATCTGTGTATCTCGCACTTATGGCTGATGAGACTACATATGTATGAACTCAAACTCAAACTGTAGTTGTATTACGTTATGAACTAAATGGAAAAATATTTGAGCGGTTTTGGGGGTTTGCAAATCCGAAAAGTCAAGATACAGATGGGACCGTCTCAATGCATTTTAGAACAGATTTCGCCGATTTTGCCAGATTGAACAGAAAAACTGATTTGTCAAACATATGACGGGGCTGCTATTATGCGTGGTCATTTAGGTAGTATTAACGTGAAAATTCGCCAACAGTACAAAATGCACATTTTGTATATTGCTACGCTCATCAGCTTAATAAAATACTAGAACAAGCAGTTTCAAGCATCAGTAGTGTACGAATATTTTTTTCAAATTTGAATGGCATATCAACTTTTTTCTCTCAATCGCCAGACAGAATGGCAGCTTTGCAACATGTTTATGACAAACGCATTCCAAGAACTTCTCAAACGCGATGGAATTTTAACTCTCGTATAGTACAGAGTGTGTACAACAATAAAGACAACCTTACTGAATGCTTTGAAAATATAATATCAGTAATTCCAAAACAATACAACTCTGAAACAGTGACTCAAGCGGCTGGATTTATTAAATGGCTAGAAGATGATTCATTTTTATTTTGGTTAAATTTTTTTTCAAAAGTCATACCACATGTTGATATTTTGTTTAGCCAGCTACAAAAAATTGAAACAGACGTTATAAAAATCCAGTAATGCGTAGATAATTTTGAAAAAGAAATTGTACAAATTAGGAATAATTTACCTCCCTTCACAAATAAACCAGTGAATACAGAAGTTCCAAAAAAGCGACGTAGACTGAATCAAGAAAATGTTAACATGTCTGTAAGAGAGGTATGTGATATAATTACTTCAGAAGTGAGAATTCGGATTTCTTTTAAAAATCATTTATGTGGTGCAAAATTATTTTTAAAGGAGAAGTATAAAGAATATGAAAAAACACCACCTTTGGAAGATATCAACCAATTTTGTGAAGCATACCCTGTGATAGATAAGGAAATTCTGAAAATGCAACTAAGTATATTTTACTCCAAGAAAGAAATAACAGGACAAGATTCAGAAAATTCCAGTGAAATTCAAAGTTTTTCTGGGTGCTTGCAATCATTAAACTTTCTCATATCTTTCGGTTTAGACGTTGTTTTCGGGGAAGTTGTTAAAGTTTTGAAAATTTTGATTACTATTCCGATGACGACATCTGAAACGGAAAGATGTTTTTCGACATTAAAATTAATTAAGACATATGTAAGAAATACTATGAGTGAAGACAGACTAACATCACTTGCAATGCTATCAATTGAAAAGTCAATGGTACGAGAAATACCAAATTTTAATGAAAAAGTTATTGAGAAGTTTATCTCCGACAAAAATAAAACAATGGAATTTTACTTCAAAAAATAATGGTGAGTAAACTTTTTAATGAGTTAATTAGAACCTCAAAAATGTTTCGCCTGCGATGCTTTTGTTTATTGACCCTACTACTTTGATACTCGCGAGCCGCCACTGCGCCCTCACAAGTACATAAGACACGAGCCGCCACTGGCTGAGAGCGTATGAGCCTAAAAACGACCAGATACTTCCCGTCTGAGTAAAGCAAGTTAAAATAACGAGATTTAGGCCCATCTCAAGGCACCCTTACTCCCTACTCAAAAGTGTGATGCTAATAATTATAAATATGTATTTTTTTCTCGAAAATGAGAAGAAAAAAAAGAGAAAATTGTAATCTAATAATATTTTAGAAGCTGCAATTATTGTGCAGAATTGAAAACAACATTACGCATTTTGGATATATTAGTATTAAAGATATCTATATTATTATATAATGAATCATAGTTGGAACACATACGGTACAGGGGAGAAAATAACAGCAAATTTGTTTTTGGGGCAGACAAATAGAATAGAGACGAATGCGAGCGAGTCTGCAAATTAGGAACATGAAATCAATTGCAACTAAGAGTTTCAGGGTAGTCAACCATGAAATTTAAAAAGGAATACAAGAGAGTGACCCGACGTAGTTGAAGATTAATTGTGTTGAATCTATGTTATCTAAGGAAAGCCTCTCTCTGGATAATTTCCATAACATTTGAACCAAAAGTATTTAAGAAAACGTCTCTGAGGTTTTTCAATGCTATATTTCTGATTTTCATAACCAGGACTCCATACTATTGCAGCATATTCAAGTTTTGACCCCACAAATGAATTAAAGATAAGTTTCGGTGTATCTTCATTATTTTTTTTACAATTGCGGATAATGTAAGCTAAAGTTTTTAAGGAATTGACAGTGACTTGGTTGATATGGCTAACAAGAGATAACTTTGGGTGGAATATAACTTCTAGATCTTTGAGATAACTACAGCTCTTTAGTTCTTCGTTATTAATTGTACAGATAAGATAAATTTTATTGGACTTTGTGATTGAAGGTAATTAGGGATGCTAAGTGTCGGGATATCCTTATATATTACTCTTAATTACCATTAATTATCCTCATTTTTTACCTAAATTACCGATAATTACCCTTATTTTTACATATATTACCATTGGTTATTCCTAAAATTCGACTATGGGGACTTGAGGAGATTGACATGACTTGGACAATATCTAATAATAAATTGTCTATCACTCTCATTGAACTGGTCGAGTTCATATTTTTCATAACTTTCTTAGGCAGGCACTTCATCATCATCTTGCAAAATGCGTCCAAGTTCTTCAACATCGTAGCAGACATTTGTACCATAAACAAATGAATTATTAAGTCATTTAGTTCACAAGACAACTTTTCAATGTCAATCCACTGTTGATGCACACTGTTGAATGGCAATTTGAAGCACGAAAGACGAAGTTCCACGAGCAAATACGAGTATATCCGTTTATACTTCACGATGCTTATTTAACATACAGAGCAATGGATGATTCAGTCCAAAGCGGCTTTGTTGATGCTAAGTGAAAGATAGTGCATACATTTCCTACTTTGATCATTGACTTACAAGGTTTTCAATAATAAGGACAATGAGTTTATAGTGAAAAATTGACTGCTCTCCGCTGTAACACTAACCAACAAACACATTATATTTTCAAACCACCACATCGATTCTCATAATTAACAAATGGCGAGAAGGTACAATATCAATGGTTTAAAATGGAGTCATGGATATATTCAATTGAAAGAATTACCACTAATCTTTGAGCAACTTTCTCAGAATGCTGTTAACAACTATCAATATAATTTACCATTAAACGATGTTATAATACTATGCAAAGGTGTGTTGTGGAAGAATTTCCTACTACAATATTTGCAGTGGAATAAAATTATAAATCTTGATGACTGTTCACCGCTTCTACCTAATCTTAAATCATTGGCAATACCAGAATGTTTGGAGCATTACCAGTATAATAATTGTCATTGTGATCTTGCAAATATTTATTTTCTATACAAATGTATTGTAGATTTGAATATAAATGTCTTAGTTATGTAATGAAGAATAGGTAATCAAATATTATTATATATTATTATACTAATCTTTGTTTTATTTCTAACCTCATCATAATATAAAAAATACAAACAGTAGGCTTTATAGCATTTCACACTCACCTCACTTTTGACGTCAGGATGTTAAGTACATATAGTCTATAGAGAGAGTACACTGCAGTAGATAAAAGGGTACTGAAATGTACTGCAATATTTCACTAAAAGTAACAACCCAGCACTCCCTTTCACAAACTAAAAACCATACAAATCGCTGTAGATAAGACAAGCAAGTCACAAATGTTCATCAGCATAAGGATAAGGCAGGCAAAATAACCCAGAAGGCATATAATCAAGAATGTGTAATAAAATGAATGTTTGTTATCTCATCGTAAAAAAAATACAAAATGCAATAGGACAATGCAATAACGGACTAATTACCCTTATTCTTACCTACATTACCCTTAATTATTCTTACTGTCACTATAATTACTCTTAATTACTCCTAATTACCCTTATTTTTACCTAATTACCCTTAAATATCTTTATTTGCAACCTAATTAACCTTAAGTAGCCTTATTATTACTGAAATTACCCTTAATTGCCCTTATTTTATCGTAATTATCCTTATTTCCAACGTAAATACCTTATCCTTATTTTTAACTTAGTTACCCTTATTTTTACCTAAATTACCCTTAATTACTCTTATTTTCACCTAAATTACCCTTATTTGTACCTAAATTAGCATTAATTACTCTTATCCTTCTTTGTATCTAAATCACCCTTAATAACCATAATTAATCTAATTTTTAATTTAATTACCCTTAATTACTCTCTAATTGCCTCCCACCACGCTAATTACCCCACCACTGTAATTACCCCACCACTGTAATTACCCCCACCACAGTAATTGCCACCCACCAACCAACTCTAATTACCACGCCACTCTAATTACCCACCACAACAATTGCCCCCACCACCACTCTTAGGCCCCGTCCTCTGACGTTCCGCCCCCTAATTACCCCCCACCCCTAATCTGATCACTGATCATGATCCTGATCCTGAACCGACCCTCTGTCATTTCCATTACTACTGCCATTTGTAGCCATTTTCGATTTATTGAGCAATAAGTTTACAATTCGAGAATAAACTTTAAAAAATTAGAGGTTCTTTCAAATAACTGAACTGAAAAAATTATAATAAGTGATTCACATGTTGCCCATTTCGATGAATAGAATTTTTCCGTGTGTAATTTTTAGTGGAAGGGTTATTTTTATGTACAAATCACTAATTACTAACTAATAACTAATTATAATTTTTTACTTTTTGCATCTAATTTCTCATTTTGTTTTTCATTATAAAAACTTTGTCTCCAAGGCTGGCCCCATAAACTTAATACCTACTAATAATCGAATATGCTAAAAACTAGCAAGATTTTATTCGATTAGTGTTTTTTTTTTCAAGTTGAGTTATCAAATGCTGCTTTGACTAATTTGAGACATAAACGCTCTCTTTCTGGATGAAAGTTAGGATTATCCAGCACAAGACTATCATCATCATGTTCCATTTCAGGAACATTATTTTTTTCCGTATGGTGTAGGACCAATAAAGAAAAACGGGTTTCTATGGATAATTAAAGAATTTCTATAACACCATTCCTCAAATTATTTAAGAGCATTGCACAAATTCTTAAAATATCACATTTTTAAACTATTTCTCAGTGTCATTCAAAAATTACTCGATGCATCAAGCTTAAAATTAGTACAAGTAGATTTCTCATGGTGAAAATTGATGATTTAGCACTTTTTATTTTACCTTAGTGATACCGGTCCACACTATAAATTTATTTTCGTTCAAGGAATATGCAAGTAAAATTTGCAATTTACATATTGCCTTTTGAAGTTGTTTGAAAATAAACATAAACATACTAATAAGTCTCCTTCCAAGAAAAATAGTTAAAAAGCAACCTCGTATGGTATGTGCTTAAATTGCTACCAAATACGTTTTATAATTTTGTATGCAGTTAATTTTATGGGACAGGAGTTTTACATACACGTTTGGTTAACGTTCAGTACCGCAGATAATGAATTAGTTGTGAATAATGTAAATTGCACCATTGTAGTCATAAACAGTTCATATTTGGCTCGTCTGTTTGCAAAATGAGATTTAATAAAGGATATTCCACTTACCACGATAAATTTCAGTGGGTAGATCTGACAGATTCTTTGCCTGCACAATTTGAAATTGTGATTGTCTCTGTTGGTGAAATTCAAATCTGCGACAAAGTTAATTATCCAATTGCAATGTATAGAAAGCAATATGCATGATTGTTAATTAATTTGTATAATTTATTACATATCTGACATAAATAAATCCGTAACTATTCATTTATTTAAATTAATGTGACTTGTTATGTAATGTAGTTCTGTTGATTAACTACTGTAATTTATTATTATCGATTACAGATATTTTAATGCAAATGTGGGACCGAAATGCATTGTTAAAGCGGAATGCCCAGTTATTTTTGCGTATAGCATTGAAATATCACATTTGGAAGTATATACAATATACATACGGTAGAAAATTTCAGAATATTTCATATTTCATGAAAGGCTTTTTATGTAGAGCGAAATTATGCGAAAAAAATCGTTTTACACTTTTATGGCGAGGAGTAAACCGCGAAGGAAGTTTGGTGTATACGTCAGAAGAAGTCTCGGAGAAGTCGGAGGAAGTCCAGGAAAGTCGGAGGAAAGCCGGGAAAGTCTTGGGGAAGTCCAGGAATGTTCGAGGAAATCTTTAAGTCGGAAATAATCTACGCATACGAATTACCTGCCGTAGGCCACAGCGCACGTCATTATTCTCAAGTTAGGTAATCGGTCAACCTTCGTTATCAGTCTTTATTGAATTGATCCAGTGAGTAAATTACAGACTATAGAAGAAGTCAAAAAACAAATACGTAATTACATAATTCTGCAGGCATATACAGGGTGATTTACCTAAACACGTGGAAAATTATTCAGTGAGTTGTCCCCACCAGAAGGACTTAAAAAAATTAAGAAAATTTTGAAAAAAAAAATACCTTATTTTTTTTATAGAAGTGCGCCGCCTATGACTAACCAATCTGACGTAATACGGTGAAACGAAATCACTTCCTTTCTTATGTGGTATGGGCAAAAACGTATGATTCTCGCGTATAGGATACTTATTGAAGGGTCTTGTTCTAGTAATTCTAGAACTTCTTCGTCTACTTCAACAGGGCGATTTACTACACGTTCTCTGTCGCCTTTTAAACAAAATCCGGTGTGACGAACTTGTTGCACTGCACTTGCATTTTTTCTCTCATTAGGTTTGCGCCTATGGGGAAATTTTCTCCCGTATTTTCGTACAACCCCTGCAAGACTTTCATTCATTGCACCATAGGTTAATATCATGTCGCAGTTCTCTTGCGACGTGAACTCTGGCATAATCGATATTTGCGAATACAGTTTAAAATTTAAGAAAAATGGGAAATGCTCTAAACGGAAGTCGAAGAGTTACTGAACTGAACAGTGAACGCGTGCGCACTAACCTTAGACAACTAAGACAGCTGATATTACCTGCTAAACAAACAAGCGACACGTGTGTGAACGCATCGAAATAGCATAACTCACCCGTTCAGAAGCTTATCTTTGCAGGTTTTAATGCAAAAAAATATAATAAATTATCTCGGATCGCTTTAAAATTTTACAGAGGCAGAGACTTGTATACCATTTTATTTTCCGTATGTTTACATAAATGACCCTGTATACATTTATACATCCATACATATACATATATAAATAATTTAATTCATAAATAATATTAGTGTATAACAGCGCAAAAAATTGTATATGCTTTATAAAATTGGAAGGAGTATGCGTAGTCGTCAGGGAGTGCAGCGCAGTAAATGGAATTAGTTATTGTAGCTATAGATATATTAATCAGACAGAGGAATACGGAGTGAATGAAATATCTAAACAATAAGTGGAATTAGCAGCTGAAATTTATCAACCGGATGGGGAATGTGCAGTGGTCAAGGATTATGCGCCGTCATTAAGGACTCACGCTATAGCTATGGAGTAAGTAGAATTGGCTTTTAGCAATCGTCAATTAGAGGATTTATGCGCGGTCTTAGGGAGTCATGCTGTAGTTATAGCGCAGTATGTAGAACTTGGTCCGAATATATTAACAACTGGAAGGATATGCGCAGTGGTTAGGGAATGATGCTATATCTGCGCCGTAAGCCTGAATAGCTTTAGAAGTGCAGCAACTAGAGGAGGAGCAGCAATGAGGATGCGCAGTCATTAGAGAGCGATGCAACATCTGCTCAGTAAGTGTAATTAGCTGTGGAAATAAAACACAATTGGAGGAGGATAAGTAGTCGTTAGAATTTGATGTAATATCAACAAAGTTGACGTCAACTTCCGGTGTAACCGAAAGGAATAAGACTTTGAAAACAATTTAGAATTGCAGGTCTTCTCCAAAAAACCATTCGCTCAAAATTTTAGGACGATATTCCAGTTCAGTCCGGAGATAGGTCTAGAAGGCAGGTTGAAAAGGAAGACCCTATATATTTTGTTTTGTACTATATTACGGCATATTTCAGTATATGGTATATTTTGTATATGTAGTTTTGTTTACTTATATATTTCTAGGTACTGTTAATAAAATCATTTGTTCAGTTATTGCTGTATTTTATTTAATACCTTCACTGACTATCTGTTTTCCAATAAAAACATTACATATTAAACTCACATCGACGAATTAAGACAAAAAAACATAATTTAAATAACAAAAAATTTCTACATTCAATAGGTCAAGGAAATGACTCGAACTTTTTTAAGTTTACAAAAAGTATATCTTCCAAATTTCTAAAAATCACAGATTGAGTTTTATCACGTGAAAAGTAAGTTGTGATCTCCTAATTGGAAGCTATTTTTTAACCTGCCTCCAATCCTTCATACTGACTGTGAATTTGTTTTAAAAACGAACATACCATTTAAAAACATATATTTATGAAATTCATTATCGTACAATTTCCAATCTTACACTTTAAAACATAAAAATTTTGAATTTACGGGAGACTAAAACACCTGTAGAAATGTTCTTTATTTCAGATGAACTTCTAGAATGTCACTCACGTTTATATTACTAACATTTATATTACTGTGAAAAATTAGGGGAATTTCAAAGAAATTTGGAGAAGTCCAGGGAAGTCTTTAGGAAATCTCGGGGAAATGCGAGGGGAAGTCTCCTACGAAAAGGAAGTCTGGTGTATTGGCCGTGGCTGACCCCTCGTTTTATGGCCTATCCTATAATATTCAACATTAGGGATTGTGAATAAATTTTTTTCAAATATTACAATGTAAATTTTGATTTTAAATTTTGAAAAAAGTGCTAAAGGAAATATATTTATTGTGCGTCATACACAGTCAGTCTTAGATGGGAGGAATGCTAGTTGACATCACCCATAAGGTAAAAAATGGTATTATGAGACTAAAGCCGACTCTGCACATAAAAGTTCCGCTTAAATCCATGAGTAATGCTATGTTTTCACTTTTTATAATAAAGCAATAAAACCTAAATAAAATTATAATATAAATGACATGTTTAAAATAATAATTGACATAAATGGTGATTCTAATCATTTAGCATGTTTTTTGCATACTTTTTTGTAAATACTTATAGAGGAGATATGTCAGGTACAACTAATGCGGCATTGATACTGGTTTTTGTTAAATTCTGGGATAGTTTAATTTTTTACGATTAATTGCTTGAATTGCTTGATAGAATAAGTTCAGAGAAACATTGTTTTTAGTAATTATTCAAGCGTAACTTCCACATGTATAAGAAATTACATAGTTTTCTTATATTTGCATTGATGCTCTACTTGACGTACTAATATAAAATCGTTAGCTTTTAAGGTGTGTTTGTTAATGATTTTCTTTACTTAAAGCTGTTATGTTTAGAATAACATGAAAATGAACATAATGAGTGAGGTAATTTCTTATAAATTTGTGTGTGGTTTAAACATCTACCTTTAAATCCTACGAAATGTTGACATTTTTAATGTTAATAAACAACTTAGCAGTTGCAATGAACATTTTGAGTTTAAATTTCCCCTCTTCACAACACTGCCATATGTCTCTAGCTAGATCAGATAATTTCTTTAATTTTATACTTCCCATGCGGTTAATATAGGAGACAGCAATGTATTGTCAATCCGAAGTAAAATATTAATAGACCTAAGGTCTTTAGCGAAACATCTTTATGCATGAAATTAACTCAATAATTCTAAAAAATTTATATGATGTTCCTGTTCTTTCCTAGACTACCAGCCATGTGTTTTTTGACTGTCGCAAACTGCACCCCAAGTTGTTAATGGTGCATCCGTATATATCTCCAAATCAACACAATCCTGTCTAATATTATTAACTGCATGTGGAATATTATGCTTACGCCATAATAGGTCTTTTACGATTCCTTTAGAAACAGGCATTGTTGCATCATAATTGTGTTTATTTTTGAAAAAATTCAATAATTTAGCCCTTTCCAAAATTTTGGTATAAAGTCGGCCATATTTTATTGCCGGAACTTAAGTAAATTCAGTTAAGCTAAATTGTCATGCTATCACTGTTGAATGCAAAACCTATGTATTTGCATATTTTTAAAGGAACGAGACTGCTCTTTTCAAAATTAATAATGAAGCTTAATGCAGCTAAAAAACTTATAGTTATCCTACTATGATCTTGGCAAATGGTAAAATAACTATGATGATAAAATCATCAAGACACAAGCAACAAAAAATATCCCTTTGCCTCAACCAAGCTAATATTGGCTTTGTTAACTTAGTAAAGGTATAAATAAGGCGCTGCTGATATTCCGAAACGAACACATGTAAACTCGTATGTTTCAGTTAATTGAAATCTTAAGGATTTTCTATATTTCCTGTGGATTGTTATAGCATAGTATGCGTCCTTTAAATCAATTGTAGTCATAAAACAACCAGGATGAATTAGTCTTATAGCTGTTCTATAATCTTAAAATGGCAATGACTGATATAAGTATTAAGACTTTTTAAATTAAGAATTAATCTAGGCTTCTTGTTTGGTTCAGTCACAATAAAAACTGGAGATAATTGATTAACTACTTGCTTTACTTTTTCAATCACTCCGTGTTTAAGGAGATCATTAACGCATTTAGTAAGTTCTTGTAACTTATTGATATTTGTTGATATTATTTTTGTTTCTTTCGAAATACACATGGTTTTTCCCGATTGAAAATTGAATATAAATTAAAATAAATATTAAGCTTTTTGTAGAAGCGGTTCGAATTGTGTTCATATCTTGCAATAAGCCAAGAAAACAGATGAAAAATTGCACACAATATCTTTCAAAACATTATTGTTGAGTAAAATAGAGGCGTATTTATTATTTGTAAATTTATAATTGGTATTTATTCTTTCCTATTATTTGGGTTTTCTACCACATGTATTATTATCCTCTTCAAAACAAATCACCAAATCTACAAAATAATGGAATTATTGGAAAAAAGCCTCTGCGCCCGTGACGTTTACGACAAAGGAATAGTCAGAGGTTATGTTTTGCAAATAATATAAATCGGAATAAACACAGAAATAATGTATTTTACTGACGTTTCGGAAAGTAGTCTCTTTCCGTTTTCAAAGGTTTTTTGGAAGAACTCTTATTTTGCTATGTATGTCAAATACACAGCTTTAAGTTTCTGTTTATGTTATTTCCATAGATACTTACTACTTACACAGAACATACAACTGATGATATTTTCTTTTAGATAATGTTGAGTTTGTTAAGTTCTTCTTTTAACATTGGTAGCCAGGTTGTACAAATATCTACAGAACAATTCGACAATTTTCTTTTTTTGGTATCTGTTTCTTTTGTTAAAATTTTTGCCGAGTCCCAGTTTATTCTATGTCCGTTTTCCCAAGCATGTTCACAAATCTTTGATTTCTCAATTTCATTCTTTCTAATGTAATTCTTGTGCTCATCCAACTTCACACTAAAAGGTCTGGATGACCCACCCACATAACATTTATCACATTCGCACGGGATATTGTAAATACAGTTTTTTGAATTCTGCTCCCTGTTTATCGGTTTTGTTTTTGTTGAAATAGATCTTAAAGTGTTCCCCGTTTGAAATATCGTCCTAACATCAAATTTGTCACCTATACGGCGTAGCTTTTCCGATACCGTATACATAAGGAATTATTGCTGTATAATGACGTTCAGGTTTTTGTCGTACCTGATTGTCCCTATTTTCAACATTTATGAACAGGCTTCAGGATATTGATTTTGTACTAGAATCTCTTTGATAAATTTTTTCTCATTATTTAATATTTCATTATTAGATGAAATTATTTTGGCCCTGTCGTATAAATATTGTACAACACCCCTTTTAACATTTATTGACTGATTTGAGTTAAAATTTAGATATCTATTAGTATGTGTTAGTTTTCTATAAACGCTTGTTTCAATTGTATTATTTACCTTTCTAATTAAAATATCTAAAAACGGTAGTTCATTCCTACTTTCTACTTCTAATGTGAATTTAATAGACGGTTCCTTACTATTTATATTTTCTAAAAAACTATCTAGTAAATCGACACCATGAGGCCAAATTGCAAAGATGTCGTCAACATATCTCCACCAGACAACCGGTCTGTTTATACAATTTTGAACATGTGTGTTCTCAAAGTTCTCCATAAATATGTTGCTTAAAATTGGTGATAATGCAGACCCCATAGTTATACCAAAATCCTGCTGATAGAACTCATTGTCCAATTGAAAATAGGTTGATTTTATACACAGTGTTAAGAGTTCCATTATGCTATTTACACTTAATTTAGTTCTAGTTTCCAAATTATTATCATTTAGCAACCTGTCTTTAACTATTTTTAAGGTTTCATCTACCGGAACATTGGTAAAAAGACTAACTACATCAAAACTAATCATCAGGTGTGATTCATGAATATCGTTTTCATAATTTTTTTCTATAAAATGTTTACTATTTTTAATATATGAATCGGTATTTCCAGATAATGGATCAATAATTTGAAGTAAAAATTTTGCCAAATTATGACATGGTGAATTAATAGAACTATCAATTGGTCTTAAAGGAATATTTTGTTTATGTGTCTTTGGTAAGCCATAAAAATGAGGAGGCTTACTATGATGTGGTGTAAGTTTCCTTCATTCAAAATCATTAAATTCATGTTTGTATTTAAACAAAGTTCTGTAAATTTTGCTCTCTATTGATTTTGTTGGATCTTTGTTTAGTATTGAGTAGGGTCCCTCATTTACAAGAGTCATGATTTTTGTGTTATATATATCTTTATCTATAATGACTGTGGCATTACCTTTGTCTGCTGGCAATATTTTTTACTTTCATCGCGTTTTAAAAAATTTATCGATAACTTTTCTTCTGGAGCTAAATTATCTTTAATTTTGTATTGCTTCTCTAAAGCAATTTTTGCCCGTATGCGATATTCATTACAATTATCTGTTGGTAAATTTTGAGCCGTTTTTTCTATTGTCGCTACTATATCAAATTTTGGAACAGTTTTCGGGTTTATTGCAAAATTTAAACCTTTTGATAGGACAAGCCTGTCTGAAATGGACAAAAGTCTTTTTGACATATTAATGACAGTCCTGTCAATTAAAGGATTATTTTTATATATTATAATTTCGGAATTTTGTTTTTAAAGCTGTAGAAAAAAGTGGGGGGGGGGTACTTTCTGGGTCACCCCGTATATATATACATAAATGTGCTGGCCGAGTGCAATTACGTAAAATTAAAAATTTTGAAAACAAATGATAACATAATTGAAAAAATATTTTAAAACGCTTTTAAGAATATTTTCTTCTCACTAAATTCAATATTTAAAAAAGATTCCGGCACCACGAGAATATTTTAGAAACATATCTGTGTCTAAAATATTTTGATATTTCGGAAAAAATGTGATAGAAATATTTTAAAAAGACATGCTTGAATGGTAACTTTATTTAATACATGTAAATTATAATCGCTTGTCTATTAGTTACTTTCCGATTTTCTAAAGTGTGATAATTTTATTTAATACGTACGTGTAGACTATTGCAAAGTAACAAACATTCAGTTATTTATTCCTTACTTTCTGATTCTTTCAGTGGTGAAATGAGAGACAGAGAACGAGAATTGTGGTCGGTTGAAGGAAGATTCTTAAGCCATTCTGAGGATGTGGAAAGTGGATTACATTCCATGTCCATTCAAAGACTAGACGCACTTATTTACATAGAAGGTAAGTTTATCTATGATTATGAATGAATATATTTATTTGTACGGAGTGAACTGGGTTCTGAGACGTCTGAAATGCAGCAGATAACTGTGGTAACAGTTACAGTAGTTTCGATAGTTAAGTATTTTAGGTAGGCTATGTTGTGATAGATGGCACCACTTATTACGCAGGCTGAGCGTACTGTTTTATAAATAAATTCACCCATTTTAATAATATTTAGATATTTAGTAAAAGTTTTTTTGGTTTAAATTCTCGTAATTTCGTCGTGATTGAACAGTTGTGCTGTACAAAAGGAAATTAAATTATTTACATATGAATTTGCATATTATTTATCATATTGAATTAAACAGTCACTGCTTCGGCCGCGACGGGCTGTTGAATAAAAGACACCACTTACTAATGGTATGTATACCTATATAATATGGAATGCGAAGGAGACAATTTGGTCAAAGTTTAATCATTATGTAGGTATTCCAAACCTAAATTATCTTTTTCACTTTATTAATTATTATTATACTGAAATATAAAAGAACATACATTTATTTTATGTACCATCGGGAAGATGGCCGGCCGGCTCAGTGGTTCAATGTATTAGACTTCAGGTACAGATCATGGGGTCGCGGGTTCGAATCCTCCCTAGGGTATAGATAGATGTTTTGTGGCGTTTTTTAATGTGTTATCGAGTTGGTATCAGTGAACTAGACGAGGTTGTGTGAGAGACAACACGGCTAGTCACTGTACCACTCTTGAGTTCGAGTCTCAGCTGCGGCAGATGGCAATGTCGTAGGGAATGGTCGTTGTGTGATACCTATGTGTGTATGTCTTGGTTGGGTGGTAGCATAGCTAATGCTAAACTAGGCCACGTAGTTAAAATAGATAAGACGATTTTAAAAAAAACACAATTTTAATTATCTCCTGATGATGCTAACATGGTTAGCGAAACGTGCGTTGAGCAGAGTAGCGTTCAAATGATTTGACGTTTTGTAGAAACGAGTTTTAGACTCATATGAAAACGCCCTCACCGCCAAGACCCAGACCAGCCCCATAAAAGCTGAAGGAGATCCTAAGGCGTTTATTGAAAATTCTGAAAACCCTTGGATAAACAGTTATAGCTATGTAACTAGACGGGAAATTTTATAATATATCATTATAAATGAACCCTTTCACTTTCCTAAATGATACTATTTACATATTACACAATTTAATGCTTTAACATAGAGATTCTTTTCAAATATTTTTGATTGATAAAAAAAATTCTAAATTCCATAAAGAAATAAACGGTATGGTAAAAAGCTATTTTGCTACAAACTTTTTTGCAAAACACCAAGAAAATATTCGTATTCGATTGTAGGTACTTCTTTCTGGTCACTCTAAAGTTTTCCTTCTTGGTTGTTTATATAACGTAAATATTAACATAATTTATATTTTGACATAATTGTAATATTAACAAATTGGTTAACTATGCTATGCCTAAGACCTTAAATATTGCTCTATTGTACATCAGCAAATCTGTTACTGATACAATATCATAATTTATTCGATTAAATTTTTTTCCCCAGTTTTTACTTTGGATATACTCCTTTAGCCAAGAGGCTCTAACAAATAATGTAATTGATCGAAAAGGAAAAAACGTAAATATGCGTAGATATGTAAATTCACTCCCCCCAAAAAAATTAAAATTAAAAACCCTCCTAACTTATTATCCCATAAAAGACGATCTATGGATCAAGACAAGGAACATTCCTTTCTCATCAAGGGGTCCATCATGATGACTACTGGTAAACGAACATGAAATAGACCACGGATAAAAGGTTTAATAAACAAAGGTTAAAAGGAATCACAGAAAAGACCAATACCTAAAATACTAACATCGCAAGTTTTATTGTTTGATTCTTATATCTGTATATTACAATTTTTGAGAAATTCCATGATAATAAAACATATATCCTTAGTTTTAAAACTCAAAATAAAATTTACACTTAGTGGCATAAAACAAGATTTTTCTCGCGCAACCCAGAAAAATATGATTAATATTTCTCTAGCTCCCACATTCACAAAGGTCATTTTCTTTAATACCGATTTTTGCGAGATGACAAGGGAATCTTCCGTGGCTAAAATGTAATCGGATAATTTTTTCTTTATACATTTATTTAACGTCGGCCTATTTCCGCTACTGAGGCCTAACACCGACGCCTGTAGACAAGCTATCCCCAACCAGGAATTTTGCCGAACTTCTTCCCTTAACAAGAGTAGGGATCTTTTACTTGCCTAACATTTAATAAACAAGGGACCGACGGCTTTACATCCCCTCCGAATGATGGTATATCTCCTATACAACCCTCGCCTAAGGTTGTATAGCTTCCGCGCATACACTGATATACAAGCCGCTGGAAGATGTGTTAGGCGAGGACGCGGTTTCCGTTGGAATGGTCACCCATCCAACTACTAACTGCGCCTGACGTTGCTTTACATCGCATACCGAAGTATGTACCTAGTAAAGACGCACCTACGCTCGCCCCTGTTCGGATAATTGTAGTGTAAGTATTTCCTTTTGTTTCACCATTGTCGTAAAGTCTGTTCGCTGTGTATTATTTGTTGGATAAACAGAAAATATCTTTTTCTTCACGACCATTATATAATGTAATAATTCCGAAATCATTTTTAATAATAGAAAGTAAAAATTCTCACTCTTGAGATAGAATGTTTATTCTCAAATACTTGCTTCTTATGTGTTTTGCATGTATTGTCATTCTATAACAAGTGCCAGAATGGATATCGTCTCATATCAAACTGTCCCCCAATGCGTTTGGATCCACTCTATATATACCCGCGTCGAATGTACTCGAACTCTCTAGAATCATTGAGGCCGTTGTTCGCGGCGCCTCCGGCCCTTTCTCGCACGTTCAATGAGGCAGTGGCGTAGGCATCTTCCGCTACGGTTATTCTTATATTGTCAAATAAATATGTAAAGATAATGTCCATCGACCCAAATATTAAATTATTGTAATCCGTAATTGTTGTCAAACTCTAGACAACCGACTCGGCAAGTTCAATGACACAATTAATAAATACATATTAGGAAAAAACTCGGAGTCGATCGTTTACAGAAAAATCGATGGACAATGGACATTCGGTGAAAGGACGGGAATCGGGAGATATCGAAAAAAATAAGTGTGAGGGTCCCGGGAAAAGTGAAGAGGTGGCTGCAGGAAATTATTAAGGCAGTGAGTTGGGCTGTCAGAAGAGAGAATGTAATTAGTTTTATTTTACTGGAAATTAAATTGTTTTATTTTCGCAAAATGTGCGTTTAATTTATTGTTGCACCAAGCGAGCGGATATACCAGTGTCACTTCCGCTACGTCCTCTAACGCCAATAGGCACAAATATTGAGGCTCCTTAAGGCGTGACATATTCATTAGCAAACATAGTTAAATGACCAGTGGTTAAGGGACTCGGGAGGTTGCTTATATATATGTTATAATGTTATACAAAGTGGAGGCCCTGAGACAGAGCCTTGTGGTACTTCAAATATGACGTTATGAGTGTCCGAGTATATCTTTTAGAGTTCTACCTTTCATATAGCTACAAGATCCATAACAGTAAATCTCGCCTTATTCCAATGCTGTATAGTTTTGTAAAAATATTTTATAAAACAGCTAAATACCTTTGCCCAAAAATGAAAAACTGGAATTATTATCCTGTTAAATCTAAACATATAATTACTGGTTCAATTCTAATTACGTTACAAATTTAATTTGAAATTTTAACCGGAAGTAAGTAATTCAATTTCACCACAAAAGTAACTGAAACATTAAATTATTCGCGGCGTTTTTATAAAATGGAAATTGAATTAGAAAGAGAAAAGTTTCTACTTGAAAATGAGATTATCGTGCCATTATAAAAAATGTTTGCCGTCAAATTATGTAGAATATACATACTAAGCATAATTGAGCATTAAAAGGTTATGTAAAGGACATAATCGATCGGCGGTCTAAAAATATGATGAGATTTTCAGATAAAGAAAAAATAACTTCGTGAAAGTCACGAATAGACTTATCAAGCCATCATAAGATTTAAGTGCCCAGTTATGAGTGACCATTGGCGTTACATACCTAACTGAAGTAATATCAGATTGTTCATATTGATATTCACCTCAAAATAAATTAATCGTTGATTCTGTATATTTTTTTAAACTTAACCAATAATCGTAGAATAAAGCGATAATTTTATTATTTAGTAATTAGTCTTAGGAACTGTCGAGGAAATCACAAAAAATCAGTAGTTGCCTAGAAACTTTACTAACATTTTTGAAAACTTCCGTATCAAATCAACATGCTTTCAATAAAAATTTAACTTCAGCATGTCTGATTTTGATTAAGTTTAGCATAGATGTGGCTTCCATACCGACTAAGAAAAATACGAAATTTTATTAATATATTTCAACCCCATTTTGAAAATACAGCTATTAGTTTAGTCAATAAAATAAATAAACACCACAGAAATTACATACATTTGAAAACAGTTTTTTAACAACCTTGGATTCTTTGCTTTTTTGCATTAAGGCCGAAGCCATTCAGCCATCCAATCAGCTAAACAAAGGATATAACAAGGGTCACAAACTTCTCATCCAGGGGCCCTTCAGGACATTTTTTTCAGCACACACAAAACTAGACCACGGATAGAAGGGTATAATAACACACAGGTATAAAACAAAGGAAACAAAGCTAGTCTATAACTTAATTTTCGTTTCTTGCAAGAACGCAATTAGGTGATTGAATATATCCTTCCTGTTTAAGGATAAAAGGTGAAGTAACTTGAAGGATGTCGAAACGTTGCTCTCTTTTATTATATTATTGTACAGACTATCAGTGGCTACTATGTAATTTTTACATCCAAAAAATATGTGATCAAGATCATCAGGGACATTGCAGTATTCACAGATATCTGAGTTAACAATTTTAATTTTAAACAAATGTTCAGTATAACATGCATGACCAAATTTCATTCGTATAATTGTGGTGATATACTTCCTTGAGCAGTTATAATTATCATGCCAAAACTTGTACGGTAATTCACAATGAATTCGCGAGTATCTAGTCGGGTTTATGAAAGCCGATTCTTTCCATATATATTCCCACTTATTTCTCAGCTTAGCTGTAAGAAAATTAACTGCATCAGTAAGACATATTTTGTAGCTCATATTTATTCCTGTATCGATGCTTTCCTTAGCTAAACAATCCACAAATTTGCTTCCAGATATGGAAAAGGATGGTAATTACCTTAACAACTGTGGCTATTTCTCCTTTTTTGCTAATTTGACATTATTAATACTTCAGTATAATGAAGATCTAAGAATGAGTATAAATTCCTTGAATATAACTCTCGAACAATTTCAAAACTCCGAGTTAATCTACACAGATGCTTCTAAGTCGCCAAATGGAACAGGATGTGCCTATTATATACCATCGGAAAGTGTTGAGTGTAAAATGAAACTTATGACAGAGTGTTCTATTTTCACAGCAGAAGCTACAGCCCTCTATGAAGCCCTTAAATTTATACGTACCTCAAACTCACAAAACACTGTCATACTTTCTGATTCCCTATCTGCTCTAACGGCATTAAAGAATATCTCTGCGCCCCATGCTAAAACTAATTCTATTATTGTAAACATTAAAAACTTATTACAAACTTTTTCTGAGGAAGGGAGAGAGGTAGTCTTTGGGTAAAGGCACATATAGGTTTGAAGCACAATGAACGTGTGGATTGTTTAGCTAAGGAAAGCATCGATTCTTTGCTTTAGATGTGGTAGTATTTATAAACAGAAACAAGGGTCGAATGAAAATCTATGGAGTTCATTCCTAATTCACCCAGAAAATAAAATAAAAAATACGTTTTTCGCGTTTTTCCCGAAACCCGTTTATCCAGTGAAAATTATCAAATAAAGCAATTTAGTATATTTGAAGGCGGACATTTTGATATCCGATATATTAAATTTCGTCAAGAATAAGCCAGATACGAACACATCGAAATCTGTAAATTTTTCACCCTTTTGAAATCGGGCTGCTTTTGAGCTCGTCTTTTGGAATTTACTCAATAACATGGATCATTTTAGAAAATTGTACCATATCTATACAAATATAATGTCCTACAATTTACTTTTTTCTTTATCTTCGTTCGACCAAAATTAATTATTAAATAACTGCTTAAGAATATTTGAACCGAAAAAGTGCCATAGACAATTTTTATTGCTTTTTCAACAAGCGATTCGGTGGCTGATTTGGTTTGTCGAAATTTGTTTTTTATTTAAAAATGACAATATTTTGTATGTAAAATGGATAGTCTTTTAGAGTTTTTTTATCAGAGAAATTATGTAAAGAACATGATTTATATATTCTTAGTAAACTTTGACTAAAATCAATTTAAACAAGCCTAAGAATGTTAATTTATTTTGATTCGGATTCTATTAACACACACACGTGCAAACTGCGCTTAAGAATTTTACTCTCTTTAGAATATCCGTAAATTTTAAAACGGAAAGAAAACTAAAAACCGCTGCCCAAGGAATCACTACTTCCACATCCAGATTTTGTATCCAAGTTTTATACACAGTAAATTCCAATGTAATATTTTACTCCTTTTAATAATAGAGTGGGGGTGGCAATGGAGATAGTAAAGGGGGTGGCTAATGCCAAAATAAATTTTAAAGGCCCTTGGTTCTCGTACACACACTAAATCCCAATTTAAATAACATGGTGGGGGTGGTAGAGAGGGTGGTTAATGCCAAAAATTTTTTTTGAGACATTTAGTTCTTGTATACACACTAAATCACATTTTATTTTTTTTTACTCCCTTTCATAACAGTGTGGGGGGTGGTACTGGGGGTGATAGTGGGGGGTGGCTGATGCCAAAAAAAGTTTTGAGACCTTGACTTTTCGTACATGCCCTAAATTGCAATTTTATGAACTCTTACCTGCTTACTTTTCCTATTTACCCTTATTTACCCCCGAACCCCTCAACGGAATTAGATCAAAATATCTAGTTCCAGATCTCGTTATAATACATATGTGTACCAAATTTCAAGTTAATATCATTAACGGTTCCGGAGTAAACGTGTGCACAAAAAAGAGTTACAGACCGACCGACAGACCGGAAATTTTTTTTTGCTCAGATTAAAATCTCAACGTTTCATGACATGTTAAGCTTATTTCAACAAAAAAAATCATTTTTTTTGCGTTACTATACTTCCACTGGACGTAGAAATAAAATAAAGTATGTTGCTATATACTAAATTTCATAAGCTACTAAACGCCGACAGTACCAATTTTTATCAGCCTCGGAGAAACTGATTTCGTTTTGTTCTATGATGATTTTATACGGAGTTATAGTCAGTTGAAACCATGCGTAAAATCGTCATTATTCAACCCCTAAAAATGGTAAATTTTGACGGTAATAAATTTTGTCAAGACAAGTATTAAAAAATTATTAACAGCAAGTTGTGGGCACAAGATTTATACTTAAATTGCGGCCTTAGATGCGTTCTTAAATGGAAAAAGTTTAACAAGCAAATAAATATTATGTACCTACGTTTTCTGGAAACTATTTATAATATCAGTATAATCAGGCACTGTTCCATCTTACCTTCTCTTTATCAAAAATTATATTAATTTAAAATAAAGGGGAGGACAAGAGAGCTAACGGCTAGCCGATCTGTTGGGGAGAGCTGGGTTCGTGGGTTCTATTTAGAGGTTCCGAGGTTAAACCAGAGATTCCTCTTAATTATCCAGCCGTACCAATTTGTCTTATGACCTAAAAGGGTATGGGTTTAAAAAGATGGAGTTTTTAGGCGCCACCCGCAAAAATAAAGGTTTGAAGATCACCCTTTTTAAGTCATAAAACAGATCAATGCGGGTTGATCCAAAAGAAATGCCTGGCAATAAATCACAAGTAAATTAATGATAAAAAATGTTCAGTTTATTTTCAAATAGAATTTTCGAATTTGTCATATACTAAATTATATAAAGTTGTGTGACAAATAGTAATTATAATAAAATTATACAAAGAGAAAAATTTATTAGTAAAACAGTGATGAATGTAAAATTTATTGAATAGTCATAAAAAATTGAAAAGTGAATCTCACTACCTTTTACATGGATAGGGTGAGGCTCCTAGGGCGCTCTGGAAATGTCTCTAGCTGTTGCCCCCGACACCCCGTTGCGAAAGATGCCAGGTACCTATTTTCTACCGCTAAAGTTCTGGGTATTCACGGAAAATTCTGGACAAAACTTAATAGTTGAGGTGGGTAGAGATATGCTCCAGTCTATGAATGGTCTGCGGTGCTGCTGATAAAGGCTATGGATGCTACTATCCCGATGATTGGGAATAATTTAAACAAATTGGTGATATTTGAGTTGAAACTTTTCTAAAGTCTTCATAAACTTCGTGAATAATTCATTAAATATAACGTGACATAATTCGTAACATTTGTTTAGTTACATTAATTTTTAACTCTCGAAATTTATTCTTAATTTCGAAATTTCTACTAAATTTTCGGCAGAACTCTAGCGTTAGGGACAAAAGAAAATTTTTTATTAGACATGTGCACTGAAATATTGGTTATGTTTCATGAAAATACAAAGAAAAATTAAATTTACTAAAAAAATATTATTCTTAGCGTGATAAATTAATACATCTAGGATAAGTAATTAGTAAAATTACCTCTTCTCTTGTTAGTCACTCGGATGTACGCGGATAGATCAAAATTATATTTATTAAAATATAGATTACTATCTCGCACGAGATTATCAACTTTTCACTGCCGTATCAGAAAGCAAAATGGAGTAAGTCGAACATCTCTGTCCCAAGAAACCTCCTATAGGGGTCACTTTCCACTAAATTTTCGGTCAGGTTGTAACCAAAAATATATTAAACAAATAAATTCCCTAACCAACGGAAAATAAGTAAGTACTTTTCTTGATCCAGATAAGATATTGACTACTCCTTAACAAATAAACAATTACTAATTATGGCACGATTGAAAATTATTTATATTTTAAATGAATTTAAGAAGTGTAAAAGCAGAATATAATTGGCATTGAAACTAAAAAAATTTATATGTTCGACATTCATTCCTAATACTCTGTTATGATCTTTTATCAATTTAGTTATTTCGCTTTATCAACTTAGCGTTTGTGAATGAACGTCGGTGACATATACATAGTAAAATACTGAATTCTGTTGGTAGCATCTATCTAGGTATTTTAATATTATCATATTAACACTAACAGCTGATGGCCAAATGGATCTAAAATGATATTAGTTGTATTAAATATAAATAAATAAATTGAAACCAATGTATAATATTTACAATATCAAAAAGATAAGTAACAATTGCCTCTGAACAAGGTAGGCTAAGACTAAATGAATGATATTAATTGCTTTATTAAATGGTTAAAATTATGTAAACACAGGTAACCTAATATTTCAGTGTCATAATTTATTTTCCATAATAATTAAGTATCCTTAAACTAAGTTGGTCTTGCATAAGGGAATCTCGTGGTCCACAGGTAGAAACACTGCCAATAGCTACAACATTACAAAGAAAATTTTAGTAAAATTACAAATATTGTACAAAGGTAAATATGAACAAAATATTAGTAATTAACAATATGAAAGGTTTAAATTAACTCAGGATGACTAATATCCTATTAGTGGTGTGCATGTCCGCATACAGGGTTTATTAAAATTATGCTATCTTTCTGTGTTATTGATATAAATACGAAAAAATCGTAGCTTGAACGCTACACCACACTAGTTAAGTCATGATTTATTGATAGCACAGATAAATTATTAAATCCTTCCTGACTAATGGCATATGATAAATATGATTTTGTCCTTTTCAAAGTAGAAAATGATCATTCTCTTGACGTATTTGTTATTGGTAGGATAAGAAACATTCTAAATGCAATTTCCATATTAGGAGACATGGTAATAACATGTTTTTCCCTGATAAATACTAA
The DNA here is from genome assembly GCA_963675555.1 of Leptura quadrifasciata. Lineage (NCBI taxonomy): Eukaryota > Metazoa > Arthropoda > Insecta > Coleoptera > Cerambycidae > Leptura > Leptura quadrifasciata. The sequence continues at coordinate 13,815,467 of OY776676.1, forward strand.
CATATCTCTAACATTAACGATATTTTCTATATTTTTAACAAAATATTTGCATTTAATACTTTCCTCAGCAAAGCATTCGTCCAAATCATTTGAATATTCAGCTTGCAAATTATTTGTATCCTTTCGTATGTCATTTATAACCCTAAATTTATTTAAAATCCCGAAACTTTTTCTATTTCTACGTAAGATATCAATCGTTTCTTTAATTCTTGATCTAGCCTATCCTATATTCCATAATTTTGGATAGTTGTTTGCCCCTTTCTTCATATTTATCGAACTGGTCCCGGTCTCGTAATGATTTAAAGTAGCCAATCAGTGATTCAAAAATTGCAATTGTTGTTGAAAAATCAATATCAACGGTTTGTAAAGTCTTACTGGATTTATCACATTTCTCTAAAACATCTGACCAAAATGATGTTAAATTCCCGTTTTTAACAAATTAAATTTATCTAACAATCCCATAGCTTCTGCTTTTACGGGAGGTTCTTCATTTTTGCTATGGGTTATTTCTTCTACACTTTTCCGAAATGTGTTATATGAAAGCGTTTGTTGTTTTTTATTAGTCGCCGGCGCCACCCAATCCGTCGGTGTCCTAGGCAGCTGCCTATATTGTCTTATGGATAATCCGGCCCCATCTCTCTTGGATATGCCCATCTTAAGTTCTGAAGATACTGTTCTCGCAGTTCATGTGTTCAGTAGTTGAGACACAAATGGGAAAAGTTAAAATTATTAATTTATTTAACTGTAGTTCAATTCTTGTTTAAAAAAATGTTTTTAAAAAAGTCTAGACAACTTACCACGGTTATCGTACACCAAATGCCCCCAGGTACGCCAGTGCCAATTCCATATGTATAACAGTTGGGGAGTATAGGCAACCAAGACTACATTACCAACAATCTTTTGTCGCCTATAGCACAATAGCAATTTACTTATTTTCAAATGCTACAAATATTAATATAATGATTAAGTTGAATATTTGATATTCGTGTTTTGGGAATCTATCCAACTGTCTAGATCGTAGCAGCGAAAGAAACAACAGTACATATATTTACTGTTTATTCTATAAAGGATGCACCTGAAAATTTTAAAGTCAGTTAAAAAGCGAATCTGAATTATAACAAATTAGTTTGAATTTTAACATCCTCCATATTGATTTCAGCACAGTTTAAACAAATTTTTTAAATTATATTCTGCAACTAAGTTTTATGCTATAATGTTACCACATACTACACATCCTGTTAAATTTATTTAAAGGTTACTTTATATTGAAGAATGTTTAAATCTAGTTAAGAGTGTTACAGACTAGAATCGCTTTTTTAACAGGCTTTAAAATCAAACATCCTTTATAGAAGTGTAACTACCTATATAGACCGTTAACATTTAGCCCTCCTTTGCTTCGTGACACGCAGTCGAGTTGGGTAGAAGTATGCATGTGCAGATTTTTCGATAACTTAAATTTCCTGACATTCTCCTAGAGGACGCCACTTATGTTCTACGATTATACATTGACCAAGTCTTATAAAGACTTCAACCTGGGCATTCAAACGTTAGCTTTGCGCAGTGGCGATATCGTAACCGATGAGGTAAATCCGAGGTGCGATTATTGCTAGTTGAAAACTTTAACCAATACCCCGCCATGTGCAGGTGAAATATCGTGCGCTACGGCAATTTTTGGAAGCCCCCAAGGGGGTTTATAAATTAATTTGAACATAATAACCACCTTTAATCATTGCTCTGCCTGTACTGTAGCAGTCTGTACTAATAATTGCTGTATGTATGCCCGAGTGTGTAACCACCTTTAATCATTGCCTCTGTCTGTACTGTAAGTAGTCTGTACTAATAATTGCTGTATGTATGCCCGAGTGTGTGTTAAAATAAAGTGTACGAAAAAGACTTACAAACAACCAAAGCACGTACTTACGATGATAGATAATACTATACAGAGCTGTCGATCAACAATTTTTTTTTTTTTAATAAGATTTTGAGCATTAATTTGATGTGAATTGTAATTTGTAATGGGAAATAGCTTTTATAAAATAAATATAACGTAAGAAAATAAATACAAAAGTTATTACTTAAAAAATTTCGACAAAATTTAGTACAGTTCCGTTTTGAGGGGTGGTAAATCAAATAGCGTGCATAATTTTTTTTAAATTGCTAATATGAATTATTAAAATTTTACTCCTAAATGATATATATAGTCTGGATTTTCTAGAAATTTGGCGCTTTTTGCTCCAAAACAGTTCAACAAACTCTACAATTAAAAAAAACAGTTTAATTAAATTTATTGCCAATTAATTTATGTAATGATTCCTAGGTTGTAAGTGAATCAAACGTCATTTGATAGAAAATTATGCAAAAAATGAAAAAAAAAAATGGTTGCCAGCTCTGTCAGTCTCAACCTCTTTTTCGCTAAAAAACAGATAGATACCTGCAAAAATCAGCGGCCGGATCAAGTAGTTCTTTCTCTATTATTCCGAGAGGTGTCTACAGTTTGTCGTGGGACACCTTGCAATAACACCTACTTGTTTTATTTGACATGGTTACGTTGTAAATATTTTCAGTGCACAAGCATGCTCCTGGGCTCAAATTATCTGATGCGCAGTGGACAGCAGTGATGTTATTGGATTGGGTTGATGTTTACTGTTTACTCGAGTAGTGTACATGCAAATGCAGTGGGATGGAAATAGTGGATGCGCAATGGAATAAAAAAAAATGAAATTGAGTATAACAAACATCAAAGGGGCCGCCAAGGAGTGAAATTACGGGTCTATTCTCTACTGTGATCTAACAGATATCCAAAAACTTCGAATTGTTTCTAAAATTGAAGATGGTTGGTCCATAAGAAGACTTGCTGCTAAATGCACTGTGAGTAAAACCACAATAATGAGTGTTAAAAAACAATAGGAAACTAACCAAACGGTATCCCGTAAAGTTGGTTCCGGTAGGCCCAGAAAGAGCAATAACCAAGAAGATGAAAATATTATAAATTACCTAAGAGAAAAAACCGTTTTCAGACTGCAGTAAATGCAATTTCTGAGACAAATTTCCCTGCTTCGGTATCTACTGCTTGCAGAAGAATAAAACTAGGAAGCGAATTGAAGAGTTGTTCAGCGGCTAAAAAATACAAACTTTCAGAAGAAAAGAAGCAGGGTAGGATTATTTTTGCACTGAACTATATAATCAATGATGAAAACTTCTGGGGACAAGTTGTCTTTTCTGACGAGAAAATTCTATGTAACGATGGACATGTTCGCGTATACAGGCCTCCTTCCACTAGATACGACGAAAAATATACTTTCGATCCACAAATATCAGGAAGGTTTTCAGTCAATGTCGGGCTTGGATGAGCCTAAATGGGTTAGGTGTATGTTGGAACAGTGGTGGTCATCTCAATTCGATTAAATATATTGAAATATTAGACAATATTATGTTGCCGTCAGTAATAGGGGTGTTTCCGAAAAATAATTTTATTTTCCAACAAGACAAACTGCTCCATACATACGGCCCATCGTGTCAGGCAATGGTTTCTTAATAAAAACATAGAGTTGGTACCGTGGCCATCTAAAAGTTCCGATTTAAATCCAATTGAAAATGTTTGGGGACTAATGGTGAAACATATAAGAAAATTAAATAACCATCCAAATAATGCCCAAGAATTGGAAAGGGGATAATTGAAGACGCTTGGGGGAAGTTGACCTTGCAAGAAATCTATCTGATTTTGTCCATGCCTGCAAGACTTCAGGCAGTTTTAGACGCTAATGGAGCAATGACAAAATATTAGTTAATTTTGTATTACGTAGTTGGAAGTTCATTTTTATTTTTTTATTGTATTTTTATGTTCAGTTTGCATTGTTTACATATGTCATGTGGTATTTTTGTGTTCTTATTTTAAAAGTAGAATTATCATTATTCAGTTAGTATTTTAATTACAACCATTAGTAGAATTATCCGTAACAAATATTATTTTTTTAAACAATAATATGGCAGGCTTGAAAATGTTTTGAAAAAGTTATTTTCTAATTATTTTTTAAAATTCCATTTGAATAAAATTAAGGTTTAATAAGTTTTAAAACACTAAGAAAACCGGTCTCCTCCAAATAAACCCAAGTCCGGGGTAAATCACCTCTTCTCCACCACCCCCCTCTCGACATGCCTGGCCAGCCCTATTTAAAGACATATGCACACAACTAAACTATTAAGATTTTCGATTACAAGAGTTGTACCAGTTTTTTTTTAAATCAACTGTACCTACCATACATAGGTTAAATATTAGTGATGGGCAAAACTGTTATTTTTCAATAACAAGTTTAACCTGTCACTGTTATTTTTTAGTAACAGTTTAAAATAACAGCTAGCAGAAAGGGTGTTGGTATCACAGTAAATACTATTTTACACTATTGCTATGCTACTGCCTGCCTTCACTTGTCAGCAGCGTTGTCTTTCATGGCAACAATACGCTCTCTCGAAAACAAATGACACCATTTCGCGCAAACTATTATGAGAATACTAGTCTGCGCGAAGCTTTGTGTCCAACCTATTTTCTGAATGACAGTTTTCGCATATCTATTATTTTCGAAAACGCTAATGTTATTTCCAGATAACAGTTATAAAATAACAGAGTGTTAAATAACAAACCCAACTTTATTAAATATTTCAGCTGGAGGTTTTACTACAATCACTTCTAGATCTTGTTAGTAAGGTTCTTAAAATAATAATTATTCAAAAATTGTACTCTATGAACATTAGAAATAGCTGTACCAACTTTGGCCATTAGGCTAAATTTTCATTAAATATTGGGCCAATATGATTTGAAATAATAATTTATATTGGAATAAAATATTATATGATATAATTTTTAAAAACATTTGTTGAATATAGCTTAACCAATATTGAGTACCTATATACAAAAATATTCACATTTTTTATTGGTTTTAACGTTGCGTTTTTTACATTGAGCCAACGTTTTTGTAATATTAAACCAATATTGGTTAATATTAGTGTTCTACCTGGGATGACTAGGACACATGCAAAAATCGGAACATCATACAAGAAATGTTTGAAATATCTTCCTATAAAAATGTTTTAAAGGTTTGTCTGGACGATAGCCGCCTTGGTTAAGGCGCGAGGTGGCAATCACAATCAAAGGGGTATCGCGCCACCGGGTTCGAATCCCGGCTCCAGCACTGGCACTGTCGGAGGAAATGGTTGTATGTCCGCGTTTTTTCAATGTGTAAGGTAACCTCCTTCCGCACAAGCCTCTGAGGGTTGTTTAATTCTGTGGTGTTTATTATTCATTATTATTTTTGAAAACATATGCTTTTTTGCAAATTGATCGATTATGATGACTACTTACGTAAAATCCACGAACAATAAATAATCACGTCAAAAAACATTTTCCCTATTACAAACTCACATCCCAAACTTAAGGTGGGAATGTTCAAGAGAGAGAGAGAGAGGACCCGATAAGAAAATATTTATTATTTTTGGCCATAATTTTTTTTTTAATAAATTATATTGGTAAAAAAGTATAAGATTACCTAAGTAAAACATGACAGGTGTAATGAAAATGATATAAATTGTTGCTCAATAATTTCAGTTGTTTGAAAAATACTTAGATTTAATTTTAAAAATTACGTCAATTTTCGTGTTTCCTAAATTTAAATAACTATTTCGTATATGTTTAAAATTATTGAGTGAAAATTTATAAACGCTACTTTTGTTATAGTTCTACTTGTAGTTTTATAGTTTCTTTTTTACAATATGTGTTTTAAAATAAGAAGTTATGGATGGTTTACAAACAGTGAATATATTTCCCTTGTCGGAGACCTCTCTCTCTCTGGGATATTCTCATCTAATCCTAAAAAATTTTACAGACATTTTAGATACACACCCTGTAGTTTATGTATGCAGTCATTATATAGTTAGTTAATTATTGAGACGTTTTTTTATCTTTATATTTCATTAACAACCCCCTTTCGGAGGTTTCTAAAAATTGTCTTGTTCACCGTTCACGTGCACATGGCGCGCCATGGCGAGGTATTGGTTCCACCAGCAATAATTGCACCTCAGATTTAACTCATCGGCTTAGTTACGATATCGCTACTGCGCAAAGCTAACGTTGGAAGGCCCAGGTGTAAGCCTTGATAAGACTCGGTCAATGTAGAATCGTAGAACATAAGTGGCGCCCTCTAGAGAAATATCAGGAGGTCTAAGTTAGCGAGAAATCTGCCCAACTCGACTGCGTGACGCGAAGCAAAGGAGTGCTGCTAAATGTTTAACATCTATACAGGGTGGGGCCATAGTGCGTCGGACCTCGATATCTCGAGTTCTACGATAGCTACAAATTTTTTAAAAATTTGCAAGTCAACTAGATAAAAAAGTCTATAATTGGAAATTATTTTCGAGCCAAGACGAAATTACAGGACCAAGTGCCTTTTTTTTAAAATGGAATGCTACGTATATCAGTACATTTTTTGAAGTCTCTTTCTAGGCTCGATTCATTCCTATATTAGCATTGAATATCTCCCAACCACTTGGATGTAATGAATTTTTTTGTTGAAATAATACAATCTGCAGATGGATATTAAAAAAATCACCACAGTCACAATTATGGGTTTTAAGAAAAACTTGTGTGAGTACCAGTTACGAGACATCTAATTAATGTTTTTGGATAATTTTCATTTCCTAAAAATGTACAGGGCGGCCAAAAATTATTTTTCAATTAAGAACATTTTAAGTTGAATTTTCTCATTTTTTTCAAATGGAACCCTGTATATTTTTCGATGACGTGATGTAGAAATGAAAAATGAACATTTTTTGTAAGCACTTGCAATTGCAACCAATTTCGTTTTATTGAACAATAATTCCAAAATTCAAAAATAAACTTAAAAAAGAGGCTTCTTCAAATAACTCAGTAGAAAAAATTATAATGTGTAATTGTTTACTTTAGATAACAATGCCTCGGCTAGCCAGTATTTAGGAGGCAAGTGTCGAGGTAAGAGTTTAGATAACCAGTTACTGCAGCTGGAAATTAATAAATGTTATTGAGATTTTATGTAATGAAGAATCAAAAGACTGGGCGCCAGGCTCTAAAGGAAAGCCAGAAAAGAAACACAACTTAATATATACAATGTTAATTTAATATAGCTGCAGAAGATATTATTTACATAATTATATTTACAGAAAAGCAGTCTGTACACAAAAAAATAGCATAAAAAGCTACACTATACTACAAGCGTTTAAATATATCGGTAGGTATAATCCTACCTATGGCCTACACCGAAAAAATATACAATGGTCACAGCAGTGCCCTACTATTAAAAAAATAAGACTTAACCTCAGATACTTAAAATAAATGAAGCAGACCCACGGTCTAAGCAGTGCAAAAAACTTACTACTGGTACTAAAGATAAATTGTAGTTTCTACTTTTAACCAAGCAACTGAACTAGAAGCAATGTATTTTAATCATAATAATATCCTGCGGTGCAGAAATTCTACATTGTCACTTAAAACAGATTGGTACTTATCTTGAAATCTTGTCTAGGACAAAATGATTCCTCCTGGGTCGATTACACACTGGTTACATACAGATACAGCTTTCTTATATTCCTTTCCTTGAAATTAGAGGTTATAGAGTTGTCCAGGTGGTCCGCTGTCAGGTTCTCGATCAGCCGATTAAAATGTAGGTGGCGCTACCACAGACTACGCGCTACTCAGGGAGATAAGGAATCCGATTCAAAAAACTATTCCGTCGAACTTGAGTTTTTTTGGAAACTGCAGGTGACTTAAATTCCACGGCCCGACTTCATAAATGAGCCTACTTGTATCGGTATGATAATAGTTGTGTATATAGATATAGAATTAAAGGTTTGAGAAAATACTAAGACATTTAAGAAATTTAAGAAAATTCAAGAAAAGTCAAGAAAAAAAAAATCAATCTTGTAAATCTTAGTCCATTTAAGTGATTGAAATTACTAGTTACACGTGTTTCAGAAATTTTTAAATCGCTCGAGGCAGACACGACTAATCTCTATCACAGCAGAAATTAAAAAAAAAGCGTTCCCGGTGTAATTCGACACCGTATTCCCGGTTTCGTGTTATTCTCTTCGAGGTAGGTCGTTCAAAATTGGCAGTGGCTATATATTTCATATACAAATATTAATTGCGCGGACACTGAACGCAACCATAGACGTCATCTTATAACTAAATGTGTAATCGACTTCATGTCTAGGATAAAATTTAGAAACCTTGTAACGTGCTGACAATGCACTGTTACAAATGAATGTTCCACATGTTGCCCATTTTGATTGACACACATCTCTGCGTGCTTTTGAAATGAGGTTCCCACAGTTCCTAAAACTGCCGGTGTGATAGATGTTAAAACAGTTTTTATTCTATCCTCCATATATTGTACTGTTGTTGGTATGTCTCTATAAATAATTTCCTTCACGTATTCCCATAAAAAGAAATCTATTTTTGTAAGATCTGGGAATCTAGCAGGCCATTTAGTGGGTCCATTTCTTCCAATCCATTGATTAGTTTAGGTTGATACTTAAATGATTTTTTCTACTTCCATCTTTAAAATGGCGTTTATCGTATACGTTTCCATGACGCTAAATAATCCTTTAAACACGCTTTCGACAAACCGTGACTTCGTGCATTTTAGTCACGGGCTGAACTTAACAACGAGATATTAGTCACGGCTGAGGTTAATTCTAGATATTTTAATGGCAAAAATCAAGTTAGTTTTCCGTAATTCTTGTCATCAATCTGTCAAAATAAATCGACGCGTTGTGACAAGAGACAAGTAATTTTGTATTTTTTGGGAAAAAATGAGCCTAAACGACAGTGAAAGTGAAGAAGATGTTTTCATTAGTACTCTGCCAGAAATTACTCAAGCAGCGGCATCGGCAACTGCTAGTTTGCTGCCAGAAAAATCTAAAAGTCAATACGAACGTGCATATAAACTTTTCCAAGATTGGCGTCAAGAAAACCAAACAAATTCATTTTCTGAGAATGTATTACTTGCTTATTTCCAAAATTTGTCGAAAAAGATGAAACCGTCCTCTTTGTGGGCAATCTATTCAATGCTGCGGACGACAATTAATCTAAAAAACAATGTTGATATTAGCAACTACCCCAAATTGTGCGCATTTCTGAAGCGTAAATCAGAAGGTTACAGACCTAAAAAGTCGAAAATATTGACACCCCAGCAAATTAGAGAATTCATCTGCTCCAGACGAAGAATACCTATTTACAAAGGTAATAGTATAAAACCAAATTAAATAAAAATAGACAAAATTATAAATATTTTAGGTAGGGTTACTTTTTGGAATAATGGGAGCTTGTCGGCGGGAAGAATTGACGAAAATTCAAACAAGTGATGTTGAAGAACTTAACACGGCCCTTTTAGTTCACATTCCTGACACGAAAACAAAAACGGAACGTCAGTTTGTTATTGGACGTAATTTCTATCATACATGCAAGAAATACATGGAACTTCGACCTCCAAACCTGACAAGTACTACCCGATTTTTCTTAAACTACCAGCGAGGAAAATGTAGAAAACAGCCAATTGGAATTAATAAATTTGGCAGCCTCTCTAGGGTAGTAGCAAAATTCTTAAAATTACCTGACCCTGCTGCTTATACTGGTCATTGCCTAAGAAGGTCTTCAGCGACGATTTTGGTGGACTCGGGTGCGGACATCACAGCATTAAAGCGTCATGGAGGGTGGCGATCCACAGCTGTTGCAGAGAGTTATATTGACCACTCGTTAAACAATAAAATTGAGACCGCTACTAAAATCATGAACACTGTTCAAAATAATGCAATGCAAAAAAATAAAGAGAATATTGATATTGCAATTGCTCAAAGTTCAAGCATTGATAAAAATGAAAGTGGACCAAGCATTAGCTTCAATTCAAATCATGAAACAAATTTAACACAGTTCGATGGAACGCATTTAGGAAAATCACTTAGTTTTTTTAGCAATTGCCAAAATGTTTCCAATGTAACCATTAATATACACAATAAGTAGAACAATAGTTTAGTAATTTTTTACTGTTACCATGTTATTGATACGTTAATAAATGAAATATTAAAATAACTTCCAAATTTTTTATTTAGATATTTGCTGTCGTAGAAAAAGTATAGTATGCAACACGTTTTATAAACTTGTTAGTCACTCATTTTATTAAACACTCGCTCCGCTACGCGTCGCTCGCGATTAATAAAACTCGTGACTAAAATGACGTTTATAAAACTTGTTACATAATATACTATTAAGTGGTCTCTAACTGCATTTAAATAATGTGGTGGAGCACTATCTTGCTGCATTTCACCTCTGGCCCAATTACCAGAATTGTAGGCGCTTTTGAAAATCGTCATCAGATAATTCCTGGTGCATTTGAATATGATATGCATGCAACTTATTTGTTTTTTAGATTCGACCCACAGACCGTCTACTTATTCCTACTAATGAGCTCACTTCTCTTTGACTAATGGGGATTCTCAACCGTTGCCAGCATCACAGAAAACTCTTGTTTTTCATTCACAACACGTTTTATTCTTTCACTTTTTTTATATTCGACATTTCCAGTTTCCAGAAATCTATCAAGAAGGTTTTGGAAGCTGCTAACATCAGGAATCCTTCTTTCAGGATAACATTGGTGATAAATTATATTGGCAAGTAAACAATTTCTTTCTGACTCGCCCAAAACAAAAATCATGTCTACAAGTTCCGTTTTATTAAAATTCAAATTGTAAAATTCCAAATATTTTAAATTCAATACAAATTGTAACGACCGATAAGTGTGATAAATGCTCCTTTGTATACAACAATTTATACCAAACTGAGGTTTATTGCTTGTCGAATAACGAAAACAGCAAAAAAATTTACAAAAAACATTACAGTAAAGGACCGGTTAAATATTATTTACTTCTTTCAATCGATTGGAAAAAAATGGTCCCACTAAATGGCCTCATTTCAAAATTGTATAAAAACGTGTGTCAATCAAAATGGGCGACACGTTGAGCACCTATTATAAATTTTTCTAATGAATTATTTGAGGGAACCTCTTTTTTTAAGTTTATTCTTGAATTTGACACTTAAAACGAAAGTGGTTGCAATTAGCTATAGGGAAGTACTTACAAAAAATGTTTGTATTTCATTTCTATATCACATCGTCGAAAATTATACAAGGTGTTCCATTTGAAAAGAAATTAGAAAATTCAATTTAAAATATTCTTAATTGAAAAATAATTTTTGGCCATCCTGTACATTTTTAAGAAATGAAAATGACTCAAAAACATTAATTAGATGTCTCGTAACTGGTATTCAAGTTTTTCTTAAAACCCATAATTGTAACTGTGGTGATTTTTTTAATATTCATCTGCAGATTGCTTTACTTCAACAAAAAAATTCATTACATCCAAGTGGTTGGGAGATATTCAATGCAAATATAGGAATGAATAGAGCCTAGAAAGAGGCTTCAAAAAATGTACTGATATACATAGCATTCCATTTTTAAAAAAGGCATTTGGTCCTGTAATTTCGTCTTGGCTTGCATTGTATGTTTGAAAATAATTTCTAGATATAGACTTTTTTATCTAGTTTATTCGTAAATTTTTAAAAAATTTTTAGCTATCGTAGAACTCGAGATATCGAGGTCCGACGCACTATTGCCCCATCGTCTATAAATGCATTTTCATAAAGGATTTGTTTGATTTTAAAGCCTGCTAAAGGCGATTCTAATCTATAACAACTTTAAGTAGATTTTGACGTTCTTTATTTTAATTACAACATATCAGTTCAAATACATTTTTAAAGGTTATTTTATAATAATATAAAATAACCTTTAACTATTTTAATTTAGCAACGAAATTTAACAGTATGTGCTAAAATTTTAGCATAAAACTTGGTTGCAGAATATAATTTTAAAAATGTATTTAAACTATGTTGTAATTAATATGAAGGATGTTAAAATTTAAACTAATTTGTTATAAATTAGAATCGCTTTTTTAACAGGTTTTTAAACGGCTGCGTTTTCCTGGTCGTCGATGCCATAATCATAAAACCTTTAGTACGGTGTTCCAGTATGCAAGACAACACGGAAAGTTTCCTACTTCTGCAGTTGTGGAGCGTGTTTTACAACAAGGTGTGCAGGAACAAAACAATATTATAAACGTAGTTCAAGAAAACCCAAATATGAGCACTAGACGAATCAGTTTGGCAACTGGTATTCCTCATTGGCGAGTATGGAGAACCCTAAAAAGAGAACGTTACCGTCCATATCATATCCAGCAGGTACAGCGTCTTCAACAAGGCGACGATATCCCCCGCCTGGCATTTTGTCATTGGTTGTCTAACCATCGCCCAGTCATTTACAGAACCTTATTTACGGATGAGGCACAATTTACAAGGGATGGAGTAAACAATTCACGAAATAATCATAAATGGGCACAGGAAAACCCACATGCGGTACGCCAACGCCGTTCGCAACACAGGTTTTCTGTAAATGTTTGGGTCGGACTTGTGAATAGACATTTGATAGGGCCACATTTTTTTGAAGAAAGATTGAATGGTGAAATTTACTTTGATTTTCTTCAAAACATTTTACCGAATATGTTAGAACATATCGGTATAAGAGGCATGTTGTTTCAGCATGATGGGGCCCACCCACATTTTAACCTTCTAGTAAGAGAACACTTAAACAATGTGTATCCTAATAGATGGATTGGACGCGGGGGTCCACATGAATGGTCACCAAGATCTCCTGATTGTAACCCTTGTGATTACTTTTTATGGGGCCACTTAAAAAACGAGGTTTATAGCATTGAAATTGAAAGTAGACAACATTTAATCCAGCGCATCGTTACAACCTGCGACGAAATACGGAATAATCCAGAAATGATACGTCGAGCAATTGGTGACCTTTCTAAACGCGCAAGAAAATGCACAGAATGTGGGGGAGGACATTTTGAAAATTTACTTTAGTGTCAATTACGTTTTATTTTTAAACACATTTAGTTATTGTTTTGTTATTTATTGTTAATTGAATGGAAAATATTTTATTTATTTAGATTTTAGTTTGTTCTCTTTTCCAATTTTTATTAAGTATAAAATGTTGATGATTTTCTTGATCAAAGTAACTGGTTGCTTAGGCCTAAATGGTTTAAATTATCTGTCACTTTTATTCTTTGAACAAGCCTACTGTGATTGATTAAAAATTTTGTTATTTCATACCCGATTACTTATTAGGACCACAGTTTTTTACCAAAATGGACCTTTAAAACGTGCCGGAATTAGGATTCACCCAGACCACCTAGGCTCAATAGAATTTTTGCAAATTTTAGTTATAAAACTATTTATTTCAGGTGCCTCTCATTTAATAGGGTTCTGTAATCCATTTTCTTGCACATTTAACAACGTATTTAAATAACTACGAAGGTGTAACAAAAAAATGAAATAGGCCATTTTGTTTGTTTTTTCTTGCTCTTTTCGAATATCGTATCGAAATTTCAAAAAAATATATACAGGGTGATGTTTTATTGATGCAAAGAAGAAACATAAATTATAGTGAGTCCGGACCTGGATATATTTTTTTTTTATACATCTACCTCTTGGGGCTCGTTAGCACATTAGCCGTACCAAATATGAATCCGTTATTTCATTCCCTGTCAAAGTTATGACAAAACACAGGTTTGGCCAAAAATTATTTAACACCCTGTAACTTCGTAATGAAGGCCCAATGAGATATTTCTATGGGAGGTTCCGGTTACCACTGACGTTCTCTACCTCCTATTAAGCTATGTCCCTCTCATGATGCAACACCCTGTATACATACATAAATTTAAAATAATTAACATACTTGCTCACTTAGTGAAGTTTTTAATGCACGAATTCGCTAGTTGCGACTTTGGGGCTTATTTTCTCAAAAAGGCTTTAATTATGAAAATTTGGAGAGTAGCGTTAGAAGCGCTATAGTTTTTTGAGTTAAGTTCACAGACATTTATATTCGTAGCTCAAACCGTTGATTTAATTAGCGCGATGTATGTTTTAAAAAAACACATATTTCAAATTACGTCTCAGGTATGAAAAATTTGATTTTGGGAAATTCGGCCCTACTAAAAAAAGTAGTAATATTCCATTTCGGATGGCCAAAATTATGTTCTACAAGATGGTGAAGGTCCCAGACCGAAATTCAAAACTTCTAGACATAATTTTCATGTATCATGTGTTTCATTTTATATCAAATAAAAAAATCCTCAACCGAGATACTTTCTTTGCTTTGATTTTTAGCTTAATTTTTACTCCACTATTGATCTAGATGCAACGCTCTGAGGTTGTGGCCTTTAATACTCCAGTACTCTATATAAAATTGAAAGTTTAGTAAATTACCCATCACATATTCATAGATAGAAAAAAATTTGCCAAGATATCACCAAATGTCCCGAAAAGAGTTACTCGGTATTTTATGCATTAAAAAATGTCATTTTTCATTGTTCTTCGACAAGCGTAGTATATAACTACAGATATAACAAACATAATTTTTGTTCTCATATTGGGTATGTGCAGTAACTGCAGCAACGACGTTTTTTACGTGAAACTCCTTTTTTTTTTTCAGAAGCTAGTTTAAAAATGAAATGAATATTCTTTTAAAAATCAATGAATCAGAGCTGATAAATCCGAAACGATTTGAAAATGCTTTTAGACACATTATATTAATCGATATTTAGGTTAGGGGAACATCTTTAATGTCATTTCTGCGAGTTCACAGCCCTAATTTAACCCCGACTCTAATGACTGGCAAGAAACATGGAGGCTTTTATGGCTTTACCTATGCGTGCTAGCGATATTTGCTATTTGTTTTCGTCAGAGGGATATTTTTAGATTAGCGCGGGCTGCGGTTTAACGGAAAATATATCTGCTTTTCCCAGTGACGTTCAATTTAACATCGACCAGGAAAACGTAAATCATTTTATAAATGATGATCACGGGCAATCAACAAATCGGCGTAAGGTTGTGTTTTCACAAGGTATGAAATATAAAAGAATTTATCCAAATTACAAATATTTTTTGGCATTGTTTAAAGTACGAATTTTTAAGGAAATTTCAACCACCCATGATGAAAACTATCAAATTAATTATTTTCTTTGTTTCGGTTTTTTAAGCTATCTTCAGAGCATACTAAATACAATACAATACAATACAATACAATACAATACAATACGTTTATTGAAAAAAAGCAGTACAAGTACATACATTTTTCCAAAAGGAAGTGTATCAACAACACTTCCTGATATTTTTAGTCGCAAACTCCTCTATAAATCCTTATTTTACTATAAGGAAAGTAACCAGACTGCAACCAAAGTTACAAATTTGACGCGTTAAGTGTAATAATTGCATATTACCATCAAAACGCTAATGCTTCGATTGCAACAAACACCAGCCGAAAGACTGATCCTACTTAAAGGAGCTCCCTTGCCAGTCGTCACACACCACTTGCATATTCCGCCCTCTAAAACCACATTTGAACTATGCTAAGCCAAGTCAGGCTATTTATTTTTCGATTGCAACAGACACTAGATCGCTAGATGGCGCCTGTTGGCTGTTTTACATGTCGCTATCGTGAAAATACCGGGATGTACTATAGTCAAAGGATTCTCTTGTCGGTCGTCGCATACCTACCTTGCACTGACGAGAGCCAACAGCTCGAAACTGCAGTCTGCAAGTGGTGTGTGACGACTGGCAAGGGGGCTCCTTTAAGTAGGATCAGTCTTTCGGCTGGTGTTTGTTGCAATTGAAGCATTAGCGTTTTGATGGTAATATGCAATTATTACACTTAACGCGCCAAATTTGTAACTTTGGTTGCAGTCTGGTTACTTTCCTTATAGTAAAATAAGGATTTATAGAGGAGTTTGCGACTAAAAATATTATGTTTAATATTCCGCCCTTTAAAAGCACATTTGAACAACACTTCCTGAGTACAGAAATATTTAATATGTAAAAAAAATATTTAATTTAGAACAATTGTACATTAAAGTTTTCTAATCTTGATAGGATAATGTCTTCCTTTAACTTACATTTTACAGTTGCCACTGATATGTTGTGATATTAAGCTGGCAGGTTATTAATAATATATGCTACTATTAATGAAACGGAAGATCGGAAAGATGCATTTTTGTGAGCCGGAATATAAACTTTATTTTCAACATGTCTTATATCCCTATGGTGGATTTCAGAACGCCTATGTATTTTATTAAATAGATAATTTGGTTTTTCTGTTTTGAAAATGTTTAATACGAATCCTACAATGTGTATAAATCTCCTTTCGCACATATTTAATAAGTTGAAAGCACGTAAATGTGGAGTTATATGACCAAATTGAGGCACAGTTGTAAAATATCGTACACAGAAATTTTGATTTTTTTGCAAACGGAATTTGTCTTCCTGTGAGAGACACAATATCTGCGTAATTTAAGTGCGATAGAACCATAGTTTCAGAAAGCATTATTTTAGTATTTGTGTCCAGATATTTTTTGAACGAGTATAACTGTTTTAAACAATAAAAAGCTTTTTTACAAATAGTATTTACGTGATTAGAGAAATTTAATAAATGATCAAAATTAACACCCAGATTTTTAACGTTGTTGGTTGATGTAATGATCTCATTATTTACTTGAATATTCAGTTCTCTAAGATTCAATAGCTGCTGAGATGTTCCAAAAACAATATTTTGACTTTTGTTAGCATTTAGCATAAGAGTATTCTGGATTATCCATTCGTATATAAGACGTAAATCATTATTTATGTAAAATTCAGCCATTTGAGCTTCTGTAGAGGAGAAACTATGCATTAGCTGAATATCATCGGGGTACATGTATAATTTTGAATTAAGTGGGAGCCTTGCTACATCCGAAATAAAAATGTTAAAGAGAAGTGGTCCAAGGATAGATCCCTGTGGAACACCGGATTTAACTGATCTATAATGTGATGTTAGTATCGAGTTTCCTGTATTAACACTCGTAAACTGTTGTCTGCTGTGGAGATAATTTTGAAAGCAGGACAAAGTACTTCCAGATACTCCATAATAGCTTAGTTTTGCAATCAAGCAATTAATATCTAGAGAGTATCATATCAAGTAATGTCAGGGAGGTGACTTGCGTGGTATCAATGGCTCGCAAGAAGCTAGCCACTAAGTTTTGATTGTCGAACACCCAAATAAAACTTAATGGTGTGTATTCTATAAAGGATATGTTTCGTTTTAAAAAGTGAATCATTCTGCAGTTTGTCCACTTCTCGATTTTTGAGTTTTTTTTTGTGGATACATTAATAAGAGATTTTTTAAAATCATTTATTTAACGTCGGCCTATTTCCGCTACCAAGGTCAATCACCGACACCAGGATAAGTTCATCAGTGTCTGTGTAAGCATTAGCCCTGACCTGGACATTTTGCCGAACCCCCACACTTTGTTGTGTGGTAGGGATCTTTAATATCGTAGATATACGGAACACACCGTTTTACACCTCTTTCGAAAGATGGCGACGCGAGCAGATTCGCTCATCCACTATATCTCATCGATTTGCTGTGACCCGGTTTTGAACCCGGGCCATCTGCGTGGAAGGACGCGCCAACCAATTTACCAATTATCAATTAAAAATTCTTCATTGCCTATTATGGTTATAATATCTACCTTAAACTAAATATTTCATACATTGTATTTGTTTTATTATTTACAAGATATTTTTCGACCCGAGATTACATGAATTATCGTATAAAATCGTGATCAGGTGGCCGATGATTATGCCTTGAAATTGTTTAAGGTTTATTCGTGATCCATTACTGTTGGCGGACGCTCTCCACGAAGTTTATAGCGCATTATTTGTGCACTTCTAGAACCTAGTAAACGAATTGAGATTTAGTTAATAATTGTTTTATGTTTATTAATGTTCCTATGTGAGACATGCAGGGAAACTATTGATAAAACCCTGCTTCAATGATGATTTTTATTAAAACTGAATAAATAAATATGTTTATTAATGTTATGTGTAATTCTAGGAATGTATGCTGTCGGCGAGGTTAGGGGCATACAGAAAAGTTAGAAATGAGGTTTAAAAAGGGGAAATAGGAGGTGAAAATTGGTGTGATTGTTATGTGCAGTAATTATATGTAGTAATTGTTATATGTGTTGAGTTATTGTTAGGGAGCGTACGTGTATATGGGAAGGCATTGGTGAAGGAGTTTGTGAGCGTGTCGAGGGTCGTTGTGTGCGCGTCTGTCTGTAATGTTTGCTGTTCTTAGTTCAAATGTGCTTTTAGAGGGCGGAATATTAAAACATAATATTTTTAGTCGCAAACTCCTCTATAACACCCTTATTTTACTATAACGAACGTAACCAGACTGCAACTAACAGCTACTCTCCGAGCTATGTGCCCCGCCGAGCGCTGAATTACAAGTTACAAGCCTGGCGCGTTTCAAGCTATTGGCTCTCGTCAGTGCAAGGCAGGCATGTGACGACCGACGCGAGGATCACTTGACTATTTAGTACATTTCGGTATCTTTTGGGATAGCGATATATAAAATAGGTAGCAGGCGCCATCTAGCGGTCCAATGTCTGCTCTAAATTTCCTTAGGAATTATTTCTTTGCGAGGTTTGAGTATCATGCGCTTTGTCGTCTGATCGCGAGCTTTTTGATAATATTTGTAAGATTTTCAATTTCTGTCTAAGTCTGAGATTGTATTTATTTTATTATTGATATTTAAATTATTATTGATTATTTGCCTTTTGTTGATTATAATAAATTGGTTGTGGTCGCTCGATAAATAAGGGGGGGGGGGGGGAACAGAAACAGGACGCGCCACTGTCAATCACACCGCCAAGCCGACTGATAAGAGAGTTATGTGAAGCGTTTTTGACTAATAAAACGTTGCATAAATGTATAGTAATCGAAGAAATTGAGGGGATATTAATATTACAATCTTATTAGTGTTTCCACAAAACAAACTGCAAAATTACCAAAAATCGACTCTAATATGTAACACATTTATTTAAATTTTAATATCCATTATTTTAACTATTTCATATCAGTTTAAATAAGTCGTTTATATTATCCAAAACTATAAAAGTTACATGCTTTAAAATTTAACATATTTGTACATATAATGACCACTATTATTGGCTAGGGCATGATTTAATATTATGCCGACATTGGTGCATTGATATTAAAATATATGGCGCCTATATGGGTAACGTATTGTTTTCCCCATTCCAATCTAGATATAACATACATATGCATTGAAATGGGGACAATATTGATTAATATAAATAATTTATTAACACTACATTTAACTTTAGACATCAACCAGCTACACACACTTACTAAAATAGTCGAAAAACTTTTCTCTATGTACGTTTCTTGTTAAAAGTGAAGAACTCCATTTTGTAATTTTTTAGACATACCCGTATTATTGTATTCAAATCAATCAATCAATCAACAAGGCTTTACTATAAATTAAAAGTACAACACAGTACCTCCCCAGAACCCATCCCGGTACCGACTGTGCAACCACCGCGTTAATCACGGTAGCAGATTATCGGGCGGAATAGGCCTGGTTCGGTTAAACAAAAATTGATAAAACTTAACCTTTGACAAAAGCAGATAAAAGAAGGTAATAAAATTCTTACATGTCTAATTACAAAAAGACTTAACACAACTAAAAATACACTTGGGGCACAAACACTTTTTAGGATTTTACAGCTGACGCAGGCGCCTCAATCCAAACGAGGAGCCTTCTGCGAGATGTACGAACGCCGGGCTGCGCAAGGCTGGCCTAAACTTTAACTTTAAAAATTTTCGATACCACAAGGTTTTGATTTTGTGAAATATTGATGATAAGAAAACGAATTTAGAGACAAAAATGTATAAAAAGAAACGCGACAAAAAGAATAAAAACGGAAAGGAAGAATGGAGGATAGGAAAGATTTAAAGATACGAAAGGTATGAAATATCAGTAAAGGTGGATAGAGTAAGCGGAAGTTATAGTTGGTGAAGTTTGGCTACAAGGGTTGCCGGAAAATCGGTAACATCTGGTACGGTAAAGGGTGTTTAATTCGAAATGGGTCATTATGCTCTCTAATTTGTGATATGTGTCTCGTTAGCGGACTATCCCCCAGCTTAAAAGAGTAGAAGTTTTGAGAGACCTGCTGAACATAATCCGCTCTCGGCATTATGTCGTTGCAACGTGCGTCTAGGTGTCTGAGGGAGGTGTACCTTCCAGAATTTAATATGAGGCGCATAAATTTGAGTTCAAACACTTTTAGTTTTTTCATTGTCGTGGCCGGTATGCTGCAGCACACCGGCGCCGCGTATGTGATTTACGGCCTGACCAACATTGTGTTGTTACGTGCGGATTTATGCCTTTTAGGTAGACAGTAGGTAGTTATAGAGAGGTGTATCCAGGGTTGCCGCGCTAGTAAATCTTGTAGCTGAGACTAGAATTCTTTAGCTATACAGTAGGCATCTCGCAGGTGCATTAGGGGTTGCGTCTTTTGTCGGTTTGTAAGGTCACGAGATGAAGGTGAAAAATTGAGTTTGGAGACGGTAGCCATTAGGTACAGTGCGCCTGGCGTTCTTCGTGAATTTTTCCTTTTAATTGCCGTTAATGGGGCTTTCCATTTGATGTTTTCATGGGATATTGGAAATTCATGGTTGGTTGTGTACGTTTTGGTTGTTTAGAACGACACACTCTACTCGACTAGTTCGGATTTTGAATTAAAGCCGTCCCACGAGGAATTACTTCCAAGTTTGAGCCCTACACCTTTGAGACTTCTTATTCTTATTCTTTTTCTTCTTCTTCTTTTCTGTTTTGTTCAACTTTTTGTTGCTTTTTGTTGTTTTCGTAAAGTTCAATCCCGAATTTTACGAATTCCCCCACATAATTATTGAGTCAGGCGTTACCCATCTCCTGAGCAAGAGAGGCCTGGGTTTCGGTCACCTACTCTTGTTCTCCACTTGTAGACCCCTAATTGGAACTTTATAGACAACTCTTTGCTATCACTTTGGACAACGATTCGGGGTTTTGGAAAACAAGTATGGAACTGAATTGACAACTGCAGGCTTCGACATAGGACAACGATTCGTGGTCTGGATCATTTTGATGGATGGGAATTAACAACGACAACTTATGCGACCAATTTGGACAATGATTCGTGGTACTTCTTGGGAGGCAGCTACACAGCTCGCCATACAGGTTTTTATACTTAGCGTATGAGTTCGGGATACATAATTTGTGATTTCATTTTTGACTATTTGAAAATTTTAAGTATCCGAGCACAGTTTTCTTTTATATGTAGTGTACGATTCGTAAATATATTATGCCTGTATTTTGGTAAATAATTAATTTTTTTTTGGCTATTCAAAATTTTAAGTATTTGGATGATTCCTTTTTTTTAATGTTAAATGTAAATAAGTAATGTCGGGTAAGTCAATTCAAACCTTTTATCATTTGGGGAGGTATATTATATAAGTTATGATATATAAGTATAAATAAGTCCATATGCACGACTTTTATTATCTCGTGTGAACCTAATGTGAACCCTTCGTGATATCACGCACGGTAAGATTAAATTATATAACCAAGGACCGGTTCAAATGTATTTATTGCTTATGAATATATATATCTACTCCAGGTGAATACCCTTTTATTGAATAAATTTGATATCCAAATTCTATCTTTACATACTGTTTTTTTTTAAATTCATACCTCGAAGAAATATAGTGTAGCGTTTGGGTACCCTTGTAAATTTTGGGAGCCTTCTAGCTAGGTTGCAGTCATTTTATTAGCTAGTGGCGCTCCTTTATACATATACATGAGTAACTAATGTGTATATGCTTTATTTTTATTTTTTTATTTTTGGTACCTGCCCCCTCACCGACTAGAGCTGAGCTAACCCTCGGCACACCTGTTGCGAGCCTCTGCGACTCGAACGCTACTGTTTTATTTTCACTTCATTTCTTTTTGTCATATCAATATTACTTTTTGTTTAGAGACTAAATAGGCTCGTCTTATATTTTTGGCACCCAACGTGTCATAGTGTATAACAACTTTTTATTTTCTCTGTTAAGTCTGCTACCTCTGACTATCAGCGGATAGAGACTTCTGGACATGGAGTAGACCGTCCGTATTGTCTCATTAACGTGGATATTAAACGTTAGTCTTTGGTCGAGTCTTACCCCCAATTACTTCACGCATCTCTTGGTTGGAATTTTGTTTCCCCTGATCGAAATGGGTGTTATGATCTTATTTTCGGTGAAACGACGCATGAAGACTATCGCCTCGGACTTTTTAGCGTTCACCCGAATCTTCGACTGGTCGTAATAAGCCGTGGCATGAGCCATGTGCGCCGTCAGCAGCATATTCGCCGATTGTGCGTTATGTGAATGCGCATACATGGCTGTGTCATCGGCGTACTTGGCCCGCTTTGTATTCGGGAATCTGTGGGCGTTCTGGATGTCTCAAATTGAAGATATTGACTGCATCTTGATAAGAGTGCACACTGTCACCAAGAATTCTTATTATTTCAATTTTATCGTCAATACTCAATTATTGTGCAGCCATGTTTAATTTGAGATTCGATACAATTGTCAAATCCATTCCAAAGCACTCCATGTTAACAAAGATATAAGATAAAGTATGCCGAATTCTAAGTGTTTTAAAAAATATCTATCAATTTTCAAATATTAATTTCATAATAGCGTTTTGAATAAAAAAAATATGCCCTAATGCCTAATTATCGTCATTATTACACGACTACCAAGTTATGTAAATATTTGGCAATAAATAAGTCGAGTAGTAGGGTGATTATCATTGAAATCTTAGATATGATTTTTTTTGTAAAGGAATAAACATTTTTTAACGCAATTTGATACACAGGGGTTTTAAGTCATGCCGAACAAAATTCTGTAAAAACAAAAGCCCTATCTCAATCGCTAATATAAATTCCTAATTTCTTCATCATAGTAAGCGTATTTAATTTCGAAAAAAAAAATTTAAATAACTTTTTATTCATAATCTGAAACACAAGAAGTATACCAAATTGGATCTAAATTGATCAACAAATCCCATGTATTAAAATGGGAGTTTTTCCTGAACAGCTTAAGTGGGCTATAATTATTCCACTGCATAAAAAAAGAAACAGAGAGTTAATTGAAAATTACAGACCAATCGCCATTTTGTCTTGCTTTTCAAAGCTGTTTGAAAAAATTGTTCATAATAGAATTTACAAATTTATTAATAATCGCAATCTCTTATCTGTACATCAACATGGTTTTAGACCAGGCCATTCTACAAGTTCCGCAGCTTTCGATTTAACAAACTATATTTACGAAGCACTTGATAATAATAAATTAACTCTAACACTCTTCTTTGATCTAACGAGAGCGTTTGACTGCGTCAATCGAAGTTTCCTTAAAAACTAAACTCACTAGGAATTAGAGAACCTCTAAATAAATTTGTTGACTCCTTTTTATATAATCGAAAAATAACTATCAAGTTGGCCGAACAGCTATCAAACACTTCCACTTTAAAATTTGGAGTTCCCCAGGGAAGCGTACTTTCCCCGCTTCTTTTTATCCTATTCATCAACGACCTTGATCATTATATAACAAAAGAGTTGAATGTACTTTTAATTATGTTTGCAGACGATACAACAATTTGTATTAATGCAGATTCTCCGGAAGATCTCCAAAATAAATCAAATGCATTATTATCAATATTTTATCAGTGGTGTTACTCAAATAAACTAATAATAAACATTGAAAAAACAAAATGTATTATGTTTCATAAAAGAAAAAAAGTAGAAGACATTACCCTCTTTCTTAACAATGTTAGGCTAGAAAGAGTTTCGAGTACCAAATTTTTAGGACTGCACATTGATGAAACTTTGACATGGACTGATCATATAGATTACGTGATAAATAAGTTAAAATCTGCTCATTATGCAATAAGAAATCTCCGACATGTTATGGATCGAAAATATTTATTAAATATTTATTACTCTCTGGCATACTCCCATATAAAATATTTAATCATATACTGGGGACAGTCAACCGAAATAAACAGAGTTTTTATTCAACAAAAAAATTTACTTAGATTAATATTTTCTCTTAATCCCTTAGACACATGTAGACCAATATTTAAAGACAACAACATTTTAACCACTGCTGGGTTATTCATATATAAATCGGCATTATTTGTCAAAAATAATCCAGACAAGTTTCCATTAAACAATGACGTCCATACCTATAATACTCGTTCTTTAAATCATATCCACTTAAAAAACATAAAACTCTCAAATTCTAGAAAAAGCGCATTTCATTCCTGTAGTGATATATATAACCATCTCCCTAGGAATATAAAGCAAATAAATAACTTTAATGGTTATAAAAAAGCTTTATTTTCATTTCTCTGCAAAAATTGTTTTTACAGCCTAAAAGAGTTTTATGACTACGAAAACCTCACTGCTGACTTATGATCAAGAGCGTATGTTGAATTATTCTTCTTTAATTATGTTTTGTTTATGTATTTTTGTGCACATCATTCATACGATTTGATGTTTTAATCATATGTAAATCGATTGTGTATTTTTTTATATTTATTTACTGTTCACACCATGTTATTTTTAATTATTACTTTTACATTTGATTACATGTTATTTATTTAACTTTAAGCATTTACCTTTTGTTGACTTTCACATCCTGTAAGGCATACGTGAATAAATATTATTATTATTATTATTATTATAAATGACTGAGATATGGGGTGTAACGGTGAAAAGTGAGACACACTGTATATAGGCTGTTCCATATCTGATCCGTGGGGTCTTTCTCTATGTTTTGAAATTATCCAAACTAAAAGATGTCGCCGTTATTCAAGGCTAGGTATAATATTGTAAGAGGATTGTTTGATTTTTTATATATAAGCCTTGTCACGCTACAAGTTCCCTGGAATATTATATAAGAGACGCCCTTGTCTAAGAATAAGGTTGTTTCAGTTTTACAAGGACATTTAATCCTGACGTGTTTTCGATGGCTTTCCTCCGTTTTCATTATCATGCCAACCTTCGGTTAATGCGCTGTTTATTGGATGGTATCAATACATATTTGCATCATAATATTGACAACATAATTTTGGAGGAAATTATTTCAGGAGCTCTCGTGACGACCTCATTAATGTTCACAGTTGTAGCGCGGTAAAAAGCCAAGAAAAAGACGGAGATTTTAAAAAAGAATCAGATAAAAAAAGAAAAATTAATGAATCAGCAATATTCTTATTAAATGAAGATAAGTGCGTATCGAATTGTTCTGTAGATATTTGTACAACCTGGCTACCAATGTTAAACGAAGAACTTAACAAACTCAATATTATTTAAAAGAAAATATCATCAATTCTGTGTAAGTAGTAAGTATCTATGGAAATAACATAAACAGAATCTTAAAGTTGTGTATTTGACATGCACAACAAAATAAGAGTTCTTCCAAAAAAGCTTTGAAAACGGAAAGAGACTACTTTCCGAAACGTCAGCAAAATATATTATTTCTGTGTTTATTCCGAATTATATTATTTGCAAAAGATAACCTCTGACTGTTCCTTTGACGTAAACGTCACGGGCGTAGAGGCTTTTTTCCAATAATTCTATTATTTTGTGGAGTCGGTGATTTGTTTTTGAAGAGGATAGTAATACATGTGGTAGAAAACCCAAATAATAGGAAAGAATAAAAAGATGCTTCCTTATTGAAAAACATTTTTTGAGGTATAACCAGATGAAACCTTCATGACATCGTTAGATAAGTCATTAAACATCCGAAAGGGCCATTTACGACTTTTTTAACGGTATCGATTTTTTTAAAATCAAAAAATGTGTGAAATTTGTGAAAATTAAAAAACGTACTGTTTATAACTCACCTTCGTCAGTTGTGTGAACTTAACACAACAACTTTGCAGAATTAAAGAAACAATAGGCCTATTATTTGCCGTTAATTAGCCGCTAATTAATCGTGAAAGTAATAATTTTACCATTGGTAATTTTTTAGAAATTTTCGCGTGTTCTGCTAACTTCACATGGAAGTTAGCAGAACATCTACCAATTTTTTTTTTAATTAAAAGTAGGTATCTCAGAATTTGCCGTTTTTTAACCGTAAACGAATGGTGCAAATGAAATTAAAAAAAAATAGAAATTAAGGCGGTAAAACCAAAAAATCATTTTTTAGAATCAGCAAAAACTTTGCAGAATTAAAAATTATTATTGCCTATTATTTGGCGCTAATTACTCGTAAAAGTAACAATTTTACCGTTCTTAATTTTTTTAAATTTTTCGAGTGTTCTGCTAACTTCACATGGAAGTTAGCAGAACATCCACCAAAAGTAGATAGTTCAGAATTTGCCGTTTTTTAACCGTAAACGAATGGTGAAAATGAAATTTAAAAAAAATGAAAATTAAAGCGGCAAAACAAAAAAAAGGGAATTAAATTTGACTATTCCTTCAGGAATTTTCTATTCCCGCTTTTATAATTAATCATAACATTTTGAATTTGTCTTGCAAATTTTGCAATTTTTTATTAAGAATTTTTAACTTTTTTCCCCAAAACTCAGCAGAACAGCCATTAAGCTCGTTTGAAAATGGCATTTGAGACTTATTTTTCGTTCAAGAATTTACCGTTCCCCTTTCTATTATAATGAATCGTGTCACTATTGAATTTGCCGTGATGTTTTTACAATTTCTTTTGAAATTTTTTTTATTTGTTTTCTCTGGAACTCAGCAGAACAGCCATTAAGCTCATTTGATAATGGCTTTTAGCGCTCAGTATTCCTTTAGAAATTTACCGATCCCGTTCTTTAATTAATTGTGCCGTGTTAATTTTGCAATTTTTTTTGGACTTTAATTGATTTCTCTTTCTCCGAAATTCAATAGAAAGGCCGTTAAGCTCGTTTGGAAATGGCTTTTGGGAGTCAGTTTTCCTTCACCGTAGTTATAATTGACATTTTAAAATTTGCCGAGATGATCTACCAACTTTTTATTAATTAAGCAGTTAATTTTTTTCCTAAGTATGTACTAAATTCTTTACTCTGCATGTTATTCAGTGTTGTCTCATTCAATCATTTGTTTCTGATTTCACGATGTTTCGCCTGCCTCATTAATGTTCTTCCTTTAAAAATCTTTTATTTAATCCTCGAGTCTGTTGCGGAGACTTTGATTATCATGTTTCTTTCGTGTTATGTATTTTCTCCATGTGAAGTTAGCGAAACACTTGAAAATTTTTAAAAAATTAACAACGGTAGAATTGTTACTTTCACGATTAATTAGCGGCTAATTAACGGCAAATAATAGGCCTATGGGTTTTTAATTCTGCAAAGTTTTTGCTGATTCTAAAAAATGATTTTTTTGGTTTTTCCGCCTTAATTTTTATTTTTTTTTTAAATTTCATTTTCACCGTTTAAGGTTAAAAATGGCAAATTCTGAGCTACCTACTTTTAATGAAAATAAATTTTTGGCAGATGTTCTGCTAACTTCCATGTGAAGTTAGCAGAACACCCGAAAATGTTTTCAAAATTAACAACGGTAAAATTATTACTTTCACGATTAGCGGCTAATTAGCGGTAAATAATAGGCCGATAGTTTTTTTAATTCTGCAAAGTTGTTCTGCTAAGTTCACACAAATCACTTCGTCATATCTTCGAAACCGTGTAACATATTTTAATTAACTTTTTTAGTTTGAAAGCAGACACATAAGCGCAGGTAACAGCCTAAGAAAAATAAAAGACAATCTGATAGTTCGTAAAACAGTAAAAAGTCATTACTTTTTCATGAATTGACAAACTTTTTTATTTAAAGGAATTTTGCCATGGTATGAATTAAAGAAAAAATATTGGAAAAGTTTTTAAAACAAAAATCAATGTAGTGTCATTATACAGGGTGGCATAAGAGTACGAGAACAGCAGGATAACTTGAAAAATACGAATCCTAGAAAAAAACTTTAAATACAAGAGTTGTAGGAAATTTCTCTGGCTATCTGACGGTGACCTTGTATTTGACCCTGACACGACATGGCAATCAAGGTCATTTGAAGATCAAGTAGGATTTCCAAATGGAACCCCCTACATTTAACTCAGGAAATAAAACGAGCTCGAAATTTTACGTTCGGATATGACCTTCGGCACTTACATAATTGAAGTTCAACTTGAGTAAAGTAAAGATGACCTTTAGAGGAGGAGATGCTGGCCTTGGGACACACTGTATATGTTTTAAATTTTCAAATAATTGGTTTATGAATACAGAAGCTATATGCTTGAAACGGGCCTCGTAACCACCCGGTATGCTTTTATATCCGATAAATGCCCATAATTTACATAATAAACAATACAAATAATAATTAATAATAATAATAATAATAATGTTTATTTACTAAAATACATAAATACATAATAATAAATATAACAACAATAATATGTTTTCCCAAAAAAAAAAGAAGGGAAATTTTGACAACAGTTTTCATGTAAAGGGAAAAGGAAACATTTACAATTTTACAATTTTTCACTCGTCTCATTTTGTAAATAAACATGAAGACCCCAGGAAGTACTAGGTACTTGTATAATGGGGTAGATGCTAATTACTTACAGTTTATTACACAATGTATTTAGCTGTAATGGGAGTGCAATCCTTGAGGAGAAGAGAGGGAAAGGAGAGCATGACATTTTAGTGAAGAACAACAAAAAAGGAAGAAAAGAAAAAAAAACAACCAAGTTATAAATGATAAACAAATATACACACTTGGACTTTCCCATACTGATACATGTTAACGCAATAGGTGTACATGCATGAGAATTAGAATTTTTTTTTTTTCAGGTAAGTTTATATATTTCTTTTCTCAAATATTTGATGTACTACTGGTCTTGGTGTATTCAGTAACCATAAATTAATTTTCTTTTTATACATATTATATGAAGATGCAGTTTTTATGTCAGGTGGGATTAAATCATAGATATGAGCAGCAAGGTAAGAGAAATTTTTTTGACCTATTGATTTATTTACTTTGGTTTTTAGTGTAATTATGGTATTTAGTATTCTTAGATAGTTGTTGTTAACCCCACCCGATCCAATAATTCCATAGGCAAGTTGTAACTGGACAAGGGAGAAGTATAATATATCAAGGTGACGTATGCTTAAGAACGACTTTAGGTATTTAAATTTTGAAAGGAGAGGCCGTAGTTTTCTAACAATGTTATTTACTTGTATGTTCCATCTAAGATGTTTATCTATTGTAATACCTAAATATTTTATATGTTCTGCTTCACTAATGGTCATTAATAACTTACCATCGTGGCTGATCTGCAGAGGACCAAAGTTGGGTAAGTTGTTTTGGTACGATGTGAATGGGAGATATTTAGTTTTGTCACTGTTAATTGTAAGATAGTAATAATCAAACCAATTTTTCACTATTTTAAAATTTTTTTCAGCTAGGTTTTTGAGATTAATCCAATTATCGGCTTTATTTATGATGACTGTGTCATCTGCAAAACTAAGTATTTCCCCCTCTATTTCAGTCGTTAGTAGTTCGTTAATATAAATATTAAACAATATCGGTCCCAATACCGTTCCCTGGGGTACTCCGTACTCAATATTTTCGTGGTTACTGATAACATCGTCAATTTTCACGCATTGGCTTCGGTTGGTTAAATAGCTTTCCATTAATCGATAAGCCTTATCTCTAAACCCAATTTTCTCTAATTTCTTTAAAAGCTGGGGGTGGTTAACCGTATCGAAAGCCTTGGCAAGGTCGATGAAAATACATAAGGTGGGTTTTTTATTATCTAAGGCTGTATATATCTCATTTGTTAGGTATGATATCGCATCTTCTGTAGACAGACCGCTTTTAAACCCAAATTGTTTATCTGAGAGAATGTTGTACTTAGTTAGGTAACTGTCGATTCTGATTTTTATGATTTTCTCAAAAATTTTTGCAATTGTTGAAATTAGTGAAATAGGCCTATAATTTATTATTTTTTGTTTATCTCCACTTTTGAATAGCGGCTTGACCAATCCCACTTTAAACGCGTCTGGACATATACCCTGGTCTATAATGAAATTAATTAAATAAGTTAGTGGGTCTACTATTGCCTCAGCGATATGTTTTAGAATGTCTCCTGTAATACCATCCTTGCCTGGAGCTTTGCCAGTTTTTAGTTGAAGAATAATGTTTTTAACTTCATTTTTATCTGTTGGCGTAATAAAGATTGAGTTAACTCTAGCCTCTATGGGGCGAGCCTAGGTGCGTCTTTACTATGTACATACTTAAGTATGCGATGTAAAGCAACGACAGGCGCAGTTAGTACTTGGATGGGTGACCATTCCAACGGAAACCGCGTCCTCGTCTCACACATCTTCCAGCGGCTTGTATATCAGTGTATGCGCGGAAGCTATACAACCTTAGGCGAGGGTTGTATAGGAGATATACCATCCTTCGGAGGGGATGTAAAGCCGTCGGTCCCTTGTCTATTAAATGTTAGGCAAGTAAAAGATCCCTACTCTTGTTAAGGGAAGAGGTTCGGCAAAATTCCTGGTTGGGGGTAGCTCGTCTACAGGCGTCGGTGTTAGGCCTCAGTAGCGGAAATAGGCCGACGTTAAATAAATGTATAAAAAAAAAAAAAAAAAAAAAAACTCTAGCCTCTGTGCTAATATTAGGTTCTTCTGATTTTGTAATTTTACTGTCAAGATTTTTACCGACATTAGCGTAATGTGCTGCGAACGAATTTGCTATTTCCAATTTTTCAGACAGAACTGTGCCGTCTTGTAATTTAATTTGTTTTATATAGTTTTTATTAATATATTCGTTACAAATGGTTTTTACACATTGGTATAGTTTTTTTGAAGATGAACTGTAATTTATTGCTTATTTTCGTTAATGTAGGTTTTGATTGTTACAAAATAGGGGTCTATTTTATTTGGATATTTTACAAGAAAATGGGATAGTGTTTCAAAAATGGCAAGGCAAAATAAAACCCTTATTTCATCTTCCCACTCTGTACATCCTTCACTCACATTGTTCCCATACAGGCAGTTGTGCAATTATATTCCAGCTATTAATTACCACATTCTAGCATATAAGGGAATCACTTATCATAAATATGCCAAACGTATTCAATTGACTCCAGGGAGTTGACATGAACTAATGTTATTAATTGAATGTGAATTGTTTGTGAGGTTTATTCCTATCGCACAATAGGATACATCACAATATCACACAACAAAATCTTACAAGTTCTAATTAAAATTTACTTCAAGTTGAAAGCAGTAATCGATATCTGAGCAAGGATAGAAACATTTTAAGTCTAGGATACATTTTATCATTAACTATGAATTACTGAAAATAATGGAACTGGATTGCATAGGGCTATAATCAGAGCAAAGCGTCAATAGTAGACAGCTCGTTCTAAAATTGCTTAGTTTTTGATCTCGTCAAAAATTATAAACTAATAGAGGGGGAGCCCACGACCAAAATTTCGTGTAATAACTTCATGGCAGTGACAAATGTTTAGTTTCAATAAAAATAAACAACTTTCTTCCTTGCAGCAAATTCCTAAAGTGTTGCCATTTTCAGTTGACTAAAAAATCGACATCATTTAGTTACAGCGATCCGTCAGTTCTTGATGGAATCTTGTTAAATAAGTAAAACAGATCACAAGTTCATCAAGAACTGACATTTAGCGCATTACAGAATATTTATAACACCCATATCAATTGTTATCGATAGAGTCACAGCGGCATGGATAAAACCTTCACCAAATCATTCCTTAGGCTGTCAAACCTCCATTAAGGATAATAACTGACGTTTGCGGCGTGGCACAGGTACAGGAAACCGAATCCTGTCGCATCGCATCTTCGAAAGGTTTGGATGGATATCGGCACTAGAATAGATAGATAGATAGATAGATAGATAGATAGATAGATAGATAGATAGATAGATAGATAGATAGATAGATAGTTTATTTTAATCATGTTACAAGAGTCATGTTTATGGCAATTCAATAAATAAATAATTAATAAGCTTATAATACAATAATAAATAAAAATAATATACACTACATAACAATAATGTATCATAATCAAAGTACAATAAAAAAGAGAGATATAAAAGAACATAAAAACATTACAAATTACAATACTGTGCGAAAACTTATACAAAGGGTGTTTTAAGAAAATATTGCACCGAATAAAAACAATTATTAGCCAAATGCTTTCTTACTGCTGATTTAAACCGGTATTGATTTAATTGTCTGATTCTAAGTGGTATTTTATTATACAAATTCACATTTAAAGAGTTTATTTTTGACTTTGAAAGCTTAAATCGTTCCGTTCTAACCATATTTGCTGATCTGGTATTATGGGTATGAATATCCGATTGAAGGCAGAAATTTTTAATTTTCATATGTATTTCAAATACAGTAGAATAAATATAAATCGAAGGTAATGGTAGGATACCGAATTGAATAAAAAAGGGTCGGCAATGTTCTTTGCTACCGATATTTGCAATTGCTCTAATAGCTCTCTTTTGTAAGCGAAATACTTTAAATGCTTGAACAGAATTTCCCCATAAAAATACTGCGTAAGTTATACGTGAGTGAAACAAAGCGAAATAAGTTGTAATTAGGGTATCTCTATCTACTACAGAATTTAGCTGTCTTATTAAAAAGATAGTACTTGGGAGTGATTTCGATAGATACTCAATATGTCCAGACCAATTTAAATTATCATCTAAAACTATACCGAGTAATTTCACATTATTCCCCTGGGTGTGAATGTGATTAGAAGAAATAAAAAGTTTCTGAGTTTTACTATTATTTAATTTAAGTTAGTGAATCCAATTCAGCAAAATTTTTATGAGATATGATAAGTGTGGTGTCGTCTGCAAATAATACACACTTATTAGGGGATATAAAATAACTAATATCATTGATAAACATCAAGAACAGAACTGGTCCAATTACTGATCCCTGTGGGACACCAAGTGTGCTTCTTTTAAGATCTGACATTTTATTATTTATAATCACGTACTGGGATCTATTTTCCAAATACGACTTGAAGGAGAGTAGTGGTAACCCTCTTATTCCATAGCGCTCTGACTTTCTTAATAATATGTCGTGTGGAACGCAGTCAAAGGCCTTTGTAAGGTCACATAGAGCAACAGCTGTATGTTGTCCCACCTCAAAACCCTCCACTACCTCCTGCACGACTTTGTGTACTGCCCCAGCTGTAGAACAACCTACTCTAAAGCCAAATTGACATTTGCATAGTATAGAATTTGACTCAAGATATTTATACAATCTTTTTTTCAATATTATTTCAATGATTTTACCAAAAATTGGAATAATTGAAATGGGCTGATAATTATCCGCCATATTTGGATCACCTTTTTTAAATAAAGGTATAACTTTTGCTAGCTTAAAGCAATCTGGGAAAACACCGTGACTAAAACAAGCATTAATTAGAATAGTCAACAAGGGAAGTATTATGTCGATGGTTGCTTTGATAATCCTAGAATTAAGTTCAAAAACATCTGTAAATGGAGAGTTTTTTAGGGATTTGACAGCTTCAAGTACTTCGGCTTCAGTGACCGGTTCCAGAAAGAATGAGCATGAAGGTGAGGGGATATTAGTCATTGTGTCATCGATAGATATGTTATCAGCAGGTATAAGTGAACTACTGATATTATCAGCAATGCTGGTAAAAAAAGTCATTTTCGGATAACGTTGGTGCAGTTCGCTGTTTTACCCCTTTGTTCTTCTCAAAATTAATTATATTCCAACTGGCTTTTACTTTATTGTCGGAATTACAAATGTAATTCTGATATGAGAGTTTTTTAGACTCTAAAAGAGCAGACTTATAGGTTTTGCGGAGATCGTTGTAAATTTCGTAATCAGACTCATTCTTAGTAACATTGCAGATAGTTTTCACACTTGAGAAAGTCTCTCTCATATTATGTAAGGAGTTATTAAACCATTTTACTGGGGCTTTTTGGTTATCTTTATTAATTTTTTTGAGAGGGAAATGTGTTTTTATAAGGTGTATCTCTATATCAGTATATTACTCCTCTTCTAGCCGGCTCTCTTCCTGTTTTTCATGCATTTATTAGTTGTGATCAAAATCTAGCGTTCTATCGCAAAGGAAAATTCAAGTATTGTGGCCTAAAAACAGTGGAAGGCCTTAAATGATAATTATTATAATTTTATGAAACCACTTACATGGGGCTTTTTTTGAAAGAAAAATCGATTATAGAACTTGTTATTACCTATCCAATCTTATCCGTCCCAGTTTCTCTTTGCCATTATAATGGTTTGCACAATAAAACAGGCAGTAAGAAAATCTCTTCCGAAGGTCCAGATATCGCTTTTTTCTCCTACATACTTTCAAAGATATCGGAAGAACCTTCGGAGATATTGCAAAACGTATTCTCCAATTTCTGATAACATTAAATGCTCAACAAATTCATCTGGTATTCGATAGACACTTCCCACAATTAAAGATGTTGAAAGGAATTTACGAGGTGAAACGCAAGATCGACCATTTCATATAACAAATCGGAACCAAATTGTTAATGATTTTCATCGTGAGTTGAGATCCGCAAATTTCAAACAAGCCTTTGTAGATTTCCTAATAGACCAGGGAGGGAAAATCCAAGTATACTAGGAGAAAAGAACGTTTACATGAATCATGACACATGCTACCAATGAGATAATAGGTTAGACTGCGTAGCGCATGAAGAAGCAGATACCAAAATGATATTTCATGCTTGCCAAATTTCTGAAAAGTCCAATGATGATGCAATGATATAGATATCCTCATTATCTTATTGGCCAACATGGAGTTATTGGAGAATGATATCGTAAAGGTTTGGATAGATATCGGCACTGGGATATCAAGGCGGCGGTACATTGATGTATCTTTTCTATATCAGTCCATTACTCGTCTTAGGATTTTCAATGTGTACTCTTTATACAGAAAGCAAATTAAAGGATGTCAATCTTGCCAGGATGAAGATCTTTACACGTACTTACAACACAAGAAATGTAACAGACCGGCTTCGCGTTAATATAAAAATTTATGACGCATGTACCTCCGTGTAAGGTCGAGTTTCACCAACATTTGCTGTGAACAACATCTGGCGTGGAACTCATCTTCAGAACCCCAGTGATCACGAACCAACAAATTTCGGCTGAATTGAAGAAGATTGTAGATTAACATTTAAATGGTTCGAAGGTGACCAACTCCCTCTCTGTGCAGATGTTATGATCACTAATACAGAACCTGAACGTTCACTCGCATCGCATGACTGAAATTTCAGTATTATAAATTTCCATACTAATTGATTTGGATTTTTGGTATTTATTTCAGACAAGGTACGGAGGAAGATGAGGAGGTAGATAAAATCGAGGTAAGAGGCGATACTGGTAGTGAAGACGATTCCAATGAAGATACTAATGACGATGATTTTCACACTTGAATATATATGTTTAATATTTTGATAATTAAGTATACAGTTGTTTACATCTATCCGATATGTAATGAAATAGCAATTAAATGTGAAACTCAATATTTTGTCTAATTTATATATTCAAGTAAGCATGTCCTGCTTACTGATGACATTTTCAAATGTGAGTATTGTAATTTCATATACAATCGTCTACTGCATATTTTATTGGTTTCTTTTAACGATATACTTATATTTATTGTATAAAAGTAGAGCCATACTAATACATTTCTGAATTCTCTGTTTATAAAGAAAGAAAGAAAAAAGATATGCCGCCTGTAAGGCTGAAAATGTCAGTTATTATTTTTCCCACTTCTTTCCACCTTCCTTTTCTAAAATTCTAGAATATATAGTAAAGAATTAACTAACCTTATATTTGAATAGTAATCAGATTTAAAAAAAAATTCAGTTTGGCTTTCGAGCAAATTGTAACACAGCAGATGCAGGTTTTAACCTATTAGAACAAGAATATTAACAAATGCTTGGAGAATAGAGAAAAATGGCTAGGTTTTTTCTGTGACTTATCTAAGGCATTTAATTGTGTTGAGCGTCAAATATTACTTTAAAAAATGGAATATTATGGCATACAAGATAGCGAAAACAACTGGTTCAAGTCATATTTACACGAACGACGATGTGCGTTGCAATAACCGAAACAAATAATGTAACAAAAATAAATTATTCTGATTTTGCTGCAGTTGAGAGTGGAGTTCCACAAGGATCTATTCTCGGTCCAACATTATTCAAGATATACATCAATGACATAGTAGCAAATTTCCCAGAAGTAAAATTTTCAATATTTGCAGATGACACTAGCATAATAATACATGACAAAAAAAAAATTATTTAATAAATAAAGTACAAATTTTATCCACATCAAGTAATGTGAGTTTACAGTTACAGGGCGAAACAGATATTATTCTTAAATTAAATAATGAAGAAATTCAACTGGCTAGTTCTTCTAAATTCCTCGGAATCTATATTCTACAGAGTTTGCTACAAAATAGAAATTGAATTTTGGAGTGGGGTTAGCATCTCCGAGCAGTTGTTTTTGGTATAAAAAAAGCAATTAGTGTATTATGTGATTTATCCCCACGAGAGTCTTGTAGAAATTATTTTAAAAAGATAAAAACATTTACCTTAACAAATTTTTATATTCACAGACTCTGTATTTTAATTCACAAAATTAAGATTCCCTAATTACACCAAGTAACATTTATAATTACCCGACATGACATCAAGATTACTTGCTATGAAAATATAATTACACCAGAAATAGAAAAGGTCCCTCATATTCTGGAATAAAAATTTACAATAAACTCCCTGCACACCTAAAATCATTGAACTGCAAAGCTTTTAAACGCAAAATAAAAAAATGAATTTACCCTCCTAATAACAAATCCTGGTCGAAGGCTCCCCTACTATAAAATGTATACCTGGCTTGTTTACATCCCTTGTTTTACAAATCGATTTGCAAAAAAAATTGTTTTCGTAAGGCCACAATAAACACTTCACCACGAGCTAATTCGGAAAAAATTCATAATAAAATTTTATAGGATTTTCTATTTTCATATATAAGAGTTCTTCTAATAGTTTCTTTTTGAGATGAAATATTCATTACAACTGAACCCAAGATAATATTGAGGGATCGCTTTCCAAGAATAATTTCCTATGAATGTTTGGATAGATCTTTTGGTCACCTATTAAAATAAGCTTATTTCTGTAATAGTAAATTAACCACTCGTGGGTATCTTAATTTTTTGTAAAATGAATTTCAGCTTCTCATTCGTGAATTAACACCACTTATGCACTGAATTATTTTTATTTTTAACAAGATGGAATTCCGTCTCATACTGTTTCTAGTTATTTATTTGAAATATGACGAAACAAGGAAAAGTTTCGTGGTAAGTAAAGAAGTTACAACAGACGAAACTTCTATTCTGTTGTCCACACAGTAAAATCGAAATGAATGATTACGTCATGCATGTCAAGTTCTGTTGTGGGAAGCCACAAAAAATATTTAATTGCCTTTTTCACTTTAACATACGAAGTAAAAAACAATATACGAATGTTGTGCGTGAACATTGACAAGAGTGCATTATATCACAGTGACTGATTGCCTTATAGACGTACACCAAAGGGTTTATTGCATTTGTGATAAAATGTTTATATAGAGTGTCTTGTAATAAACACAAGTGTCCTAATAAGCCTATTTTCCACATATCATGTGCAAAATTTTGTCTATTATATGATTGTCCAAAATTTGGTAAAATACAGTTTTTGCTTGGAAACATTTAATTGATATTTCGAATTAATTTCTTGTTAAATATATAGGGTAACTAGTTTTGTGTCATTAAAAAATTGGTAGTAGGGAGCAACGACGCAACTAACATACTGTGTTAGAATGGCATTCTAACATAGTGTGTTGGAATGACATTTATTCCAACATAATTTTTCTAATAAAACTATTGTATAAATAGCAAATTTTTTTGTATAATTTCTAAAACCTTGTTAGAGAAGGTATAGTCTAAAACACGTTTAGAATGGCATATTCCACTCTCGCGACCGTACAAACTCTTCACTTTTGTGGATATGGGCAATTCCAGAACATGTTGTAGAATATACTATTCTGTAATCTAATATTTTACTAAATTATACAAATGCCCTATATTTCTTATTGTGTTGTACAAATAAATCGCACAGCATTTCACGCGTCTTAGGCTTGCCTTATACCCCATTGTATCAGGCAGCAGTAGAATAAAAAATTGTTGATCAATGAACCGGTAAAGCATACAGAAACTTTAGAATGCACTGATGTGAAAAATTTATTTTTTATCTTTCGGTGCGAAGTAGATTGTCTGAAACTTCCAAGCTTTTAACTGATAATAATGCCATGAGATTGGAAAACAAAGTTCGTATTCTCAAAGTATTGATCGTATAATGGTTTTCTGTTCATTATACCTAATGCTTCCTGAATAACTGTATGATTGGGTTATAATTGCAGGATATGAGTAGGCACATTATGAGTATTCGAGAGTTTAGTTTGTAAAATCATGCATTAATTCTTAAAATGCACCTATATTGGCTCTAGTTCCTTGTGGCTTTTATTTTACAGATTAATATTTTAACTTGAATGTACGATCAGAATATACGTGGAAAGTTTCGTGTTTGAGGCTTCGATTTTAAAACAAAACTAACAAAAGTTCAGTACATATTGTAAAATAGTTTACATATAGCTAAAGTTTCAGCCAAACTTGGTTGTAGGTACTGGATTAGATGCATAAGTTTGGCTTTCTCTATATAAAACAAATAAGGAAAGTAACATTATTTTAAATCAAAATTGAATTTACCATTTCATGGGCCAACTAGAGTATGCACATTTTAAATTGTCACGAAATAGTTTTTAGATAAAAATATTTTCTTTTCAACATATCTCAAAAAGTAATTTGGCGCACCAAACATTCGAACTCCCTTCAGGACAAGAAAATTAAGAAAATTGTGTACTTTCTCTTAACTAATTTTCAACATTTCTCTTAAATATGTGCAATTTATTTGTATTTTTCGTTTGCTTAAGTAATCTATTGTATAATCTGAATCCCAAATAAGAATAACATTTCTGACCAATAGCTTTTGATGCTTTTGATAACCGTTTTCTTTATTTCTTGTTGTGTATTGGTGCTGAATAAGTCTGTATATTTTTTTGTTAAAACTGAATAATAGAATTTTTAGATGAAATAATTGGCTCAAATCGAATATTTCACTCTTGTTGTCTGATGAGTAACTAAGACCCTTATCATAAATTATTCTTAATATCCATTATTGCAGATTATTTGAATTCTTCAGGTAAGAGTCGCAAACTCTCCCCATCCGATAATACCGTATGTTAAATGTGAATGTGAATTATTCCAAGGAATAATAGAGAATTTTGAGATGTTTTATAGCTAGATAGGGTTTCTGGTACTTTTTTCGTGGAAAAGGGGAAATCCTTCATGGACACCCGGAGCTAGGGTCTGCCGCACCGGGTAGTGTTGGACTCTTACCAACTAAAACCCCTTCTGAATCAATGTTTCCACGTGACCTGGTACTGCTTACGCTTTTCATCAGGCCACGCGTCATTCATCATAAGGTGGTGTTAGTACAATTTCTCACGTTTTCCCTTACATCCCCGATCGGTTAAAGCGATTAGGGCTTCGGGGCTAGATTTCTTCTATCCTATTCCTTTGTCCTCATTATTTAATTTATTGCATATGCTACGCTTTCCCAATTCCTCTCCGATTCCAGCATATACCTAGGTAGGTTACTAGGTTATCAGAGTTCCAATGGTCTCCTATTCTCTCGGTTCTCCACCGGTTGCAGTAAAATAATGTATGTTCTGCATCGTCAGTCTCCCCACAGTACAACTTCCGTGTATCAACTTTTCCTATATCAAAAAGATATTCCACAAAGCTACCATGTCCCGTGAGAGCCTGGGTGAAGTAGAAGCTCATCTCCCCATACCCCTTCTTCATCCACGTTCTTACATTTGGAATAAGTCGTCTTGTCCACCTCCCTTTAGTTGAGTAGTTGTAACTAGTCTGCCATATCACGAGGAATCATTCCCTTGCTTTACCATCCCTTCATATACCTGTCTTCCCCCCCCTTGGCCAGTCCATAAGTGTTGCTGGGTTTCTGGTACTTAAATCGATATAAAACACCTCGAACTTCTTGTGTAACATATTTTGCTTGCAGGTCCCATCTAAAGTGCTTGTCAATGAAAATACCTAAATATTTCATTAAATCTTCTTCTGGAATATTTAAATGATGTTCAGTATTTAACGGTCCAAATTAGGGAGATTATTAACATAATATGAGGTAAAATAGTAAGTAGCTAGTTTTTTTAAAACCGACGATAAGTAAGTTGTAATCGAACTATTTATTTATTTCTTTTCTTTCTCAATTTTTTTCGGCAGCAAAATTCAATATTGTAGCAGTGATGTCATCTCACATCGAAATCAAGTTATTTATGTGTATAACAAATAGAGGTGGTCCTAGAACTGTTCCCTGCGGAACGCCGTAGCTAATAAGTTTTGGTTCAGCGATGGTTTTACTTATTTTTACGTATTGTATTCGTTCAGACAAATAAACTTCGATTACCTTAAATACATTATCCTTCACACCACAATATTCTCAATTTTTTGAAAAGGTTACTGTGTGATACCGTATCGAATGCTTTTACAAGATCAATATATACGTAATATACACATGCATGGTGACTTTTCATCTAAGGCATCATAAACATAACGTGTTAGGTATACTATAGCATCTTTGGTGAAATTGTTTTTCTAGAAACCAAACTGCCTCTCAGATATAAAGTTAAGTCTATTGAAAAATATCGTTAGTCTGTTTTTCAGAATTATTGCAAAAATTTTGGCAACGTTCGAAATGACGGACATTGGTCTATAATTTATTGGTTCAGTTATATCTCCACCTTTATGAAGAGGCTTTATTACACCTATTTTTAAAATTTTGGGAATATCAATTATACTAATGTCTCTACAGTTTTATCTTGAATTACTTTTATTGTTTCTGGCCGTATATTATCTAATCCAGGAGGTTTTTGGTTTTAAACTGTTTATTACGTTACGTACGTTTCATTCATCACAGACAGAAAAAATTTAAAAAAAGCTTAAAATTTTCAAAATAATTCATTCTTCACGCTCGCCCAATCAAACTATTAAAAAAAGTCATTCAGAAACTTAAATTTGCAAAAACCACAATTTTAGTTAACATATTCATATTAATCAAATTATATCTCAAAAGTTGCGAACTACTGCCCTAAAAAATACAGCCCCCTCACTAACTCGATTCACATCACCTCCACTTTCCACACCCCCCCAGTCACAATGTTATGACTCGCTCCTACGAATTTTTATAAATCATTTTTCTCTCAATTTCAACTTCCCATTCAAGTTTCAATTCAGACATCAAAATACTCTTCATTCACTTTTCCGAAGTGTCAGTTCAGCATTCATCAAAACTTTTTTTCCATTTCTCATGTTTCGATTGACATCAAAACTTATTTCTATTCCGCATGTTCCGTTTGCTGGCTCATTAATATCAAAATTTACTTCCAATTCATTTCAACGCAGAGCTATAGGAACATTCTCATATGAGATCAACATAGCTTAAAAGGCTTTCAAAATCCACTACGGGACCATTTCCAAATTTAATTCTTACAACAGTTATTTCGAATATCTTCTAAATCCGAATTGATTCTAATTTAATTTATACATCAAAAAGTTCTACCTTTTTACGGCCAATTTCATCTTATAACTTTTCGTCCCGAATATTTGATTTTTCATAGTGCATGATGCAATGTTGTGCAATATTGTCCAATGTTGCGCAATCGAGCCCAAATGATGTGGGGGACATCTTTCCAGACCTCTGCACACTACATCCTCGACGAACTAGATAAAAAGCTCTAGTTAAGTCAGTTTCAGGTGTATCTCAAAATTAGTTTCTGTGCAACGCGACTGAAGTTACAAAAAACACAAATATTTGCTACGTTCTACAAGAGTGCATAAAATAAATAAATACGTTGGCTAGTAAGGGTTACAAGATATTACAGAAAAGAAACTCACTCGTGTTGATGTACGTAGCAGATCGCAGACACTACCTAGCCCGGATAAGCGATGTAACGTGCACATGATAAAATTTCACTAGCTCAGACTATCTCAGGGCGTTAAGCCCAAGTTAACATAAACTATTGTAAATTTTATTAGCCGTTAGCCGTTACTCGAGTCCGAGTATAAAATGTTACAGTCGATAAATTGTATACAATAAAAAACAAGTAAAAGGTGTAGTCTATTGTAATTCCCATTCATCTACGGTGCATACGACTATGGCTATAGAGGCCAATTCGGGAGAGCACATGTCGACCGCAGTCAGGACAAACATAGACCTGGTTAGGTCTTGGATTCGGCCTTCTTGCAGCAACATCTCCTTGATAGCTGGCCACAACCCCTCGCCATTCGGTTCTGTCCGCTGCAAGTTGTTCCCATTGCTCGTCTGCAACACCGCAGGATTTTAAATTTTCATGGAGAGCGTCTTTGAACCTCTTTCGTTGACCGCCACGCCTTCTTCTACCGCTTAGCAATTCACCATAAAGTGTACATTTAGGAAGGCGGTTATCATGCATACGATGAACGTGACCTGCCCATCTTAGGCGTGCTCTTGAAATAAGCACCTCAATTGGAAGGCTGTTTGCTCTCCTGAGTACTTCCACGTTTGATATGTGATGGAACCAACGGATTTTCATCATACTTCTGAGGTGTCTTTGTTGAAAACGTTCTAATTCTTTCACATGACGACGGTAAGTGACCCAGCTTTCACATCCATATAGCAGTGTTGGAATGACAACTGCTCTGTAGACAGCCATTTTCGTTGACAAAGCAAGGTCGTGGTTGTCAAATACTCTCTCTCTAAGTCCCCAGAGTGCTCTAGATGCAGCGTTAGTTCTATTGTATTGTATTGTAAATTATTAGTTTACTTACTTACACAAATTACTGAGGGTTCCATACGTAGTGGTCGCAGACGAAATAATGACACCTTCTTTAAACATGAAATGCACTATATTACAGAATTTACAAATATTTATTAGTTCTCCAGCATGAAACCTGGCGATGTTCAAAAGGCTAATTTTCTGATTAATAAGTTACAGCATAAATAAAGATGTCTCGTGTAGCTACACTGGGTTTACAACATGACGATGAATTAAAATAAATCTGGCCACAACGGGTCTAACTAGAGAACCTCCTTAAGTACTAGTAAATGTGTAAAATATTTAAATATATACAAGTTAAAATGCAAAAGTACGTATGAATATATATAACCACACAGAACCACTGAAAGTGGTCCCCGATAAAGAAAACAGCATACTGGTGGTGCGATACTTAGACTTCGACGATGCAGAAACTGCAGCCCTACGGTGGTGTCTTCGGGAAGAAAGGAATTGACCAGACGATGTGGTTG
The DNA here is from genome assembly GCA_963675555.1 of Leptura quadrifasciata. NCBI lineage: Eukaryota > Metazoa > Arthropoda > Insecta > Coleoptera > Cerambycidae > Leptura > Leptura quadrifasciata. The sequence continues at coordinate 13,859,064 of OY776676.1, forward strand.
ATTACAGCCTTTCCAGCCCTGGAACTTTCTATCTCTGTGTGTGTGTGTGAGCGTTCTAGCCCCGTCCATGAAAGTTCTAGCTGTGTGTGGAAGCCCCGTCTGTGGAACACTGAAGATATACCGATTTAATTTGCACGGTCGGAAATGCACGTGAAGCATGCTTAATGAGAGCAATTTAAATCTGACAACCCACAAAAGAAATATAATTTACCTCTTACTGAGGGACCAATCCACCTAAACTCCTAGAGAAGGCTACAGCTGAAGGAATGGGGTCGAGTCCATCTTACAAACCAACGAGATACGTCCAAAGGAAAGCCTGTAAATTCGTGAAACACGTGGGTAGATGTGAGATGACGAAAATGAGGTTAACTCACCTATACACTTAAATCCTGCACCAGCAGTTAAAATTCGCTCCCAACAATAAAATATTCCGCTCAACACAACAACAAATGGAGGAAATTTTATTGGTCTTGATAATTCCAAAAACCACAAGGATGCCTTGAATAACACAAGTTTTCAGGAATCAATAACCGTGTAAAATGCCATCAAAACGTCTCTTTTTTACAACAGACGGAAGTCATGTGACCGGCCATAACATGTTTAAATAGTGCTTCATCCGACGCTTAAATTAATAAAATCGACCGCGCTCCTTCCTTGACCGAAACCAAGTAAAAAAGATTTTATTTAACAAATTTGCCCCAGCGCATTAAATAATAGTGAATTATTGCTGACGCTACTATTTTTGTTTTTAAATCGGAATTTCTATTATCGACGTTAATTTTATTTTTCTGTTATTTTTAACTATTTTATAAACATATACGTTTTACGTACTTTGTTATTATATTTAAATACATTTAATTCGTTTTAAATCAAAGTGTTATTATTCCAAGAAGAATACATGTAAGGGTGTAACCTTTGACCCTTTCCAAGACATTAAAAACATTCAGTGCTAAAGGCAAACACTTAAACTAAACAATCAGTTAACAATACATCAGAAAACCATTTAAAGGGTGTAGCAATTGACCCTGACCAACAGATTCGAAGCAACCCCAAACTTCTCAAATTCAAAAAATAAAGTGCGCATACAGCCTTAGGAGTCTCAAGCTAAGCTGTCCAGATCAGTTCATTTTGTTTTTTCACACAAAAGACGCGTCTAGGTATTCAATATAAATACATTGAATTATTTATGGCATGTTGTTAACTTATGTAGCACGAATGCAACATTTGTACTTTGCGTACATATACTCATATTTCTTTAGTTTTGTACCGTTAACTTTTAAATATATTTGCAGAATAGAGCAATAAATAAATAAATAATTTTATATAACCTATATCTCAAATTTTCAACAAATAATTTATAGACTTCGCAAAGTTAGATCTTTTAACATAAAGGCTTCTCAAAATATTGTTAGTTGTATATTTAAACTGTACGAAAACATTTTGCAAATACCATTTGTAAACTGTCAGGATACAAAATCTAAAAATAAATTATGTTTACGTGTCACTCATAAAACGAAAATTAATTCCCGCCGACTGGAGACAATGTGAGTAACAACCTACTTATCACACAAGGCAGACAGGTGATAAATGCTAATAATCCTGGAACATTAATTCCCTTTAGGTATTTCGGTCTGAATTTGCCCTTAACGAGGGCTCTTCGATCATTACCCAACCGGTTCATTATTTGTCGAACTCGGTAAATGCCACATTAATACACAAGCTGTAACGAGGGAGCATTGAAACGTTTATTGTATTAATTAATAAGCCACGTTCGTCACAATATGTTAAACAGAGAATAATTTAATGTTAATCAGCTGCAGTAGCATTGGAAGAGTGAGTGAGTCATTTGCATACTGCTATTCTGTTTGATTTAGGAATATAAACGAATCTTCTTCCGCACACGAAAATGTATAGCCTAAAAATAGGATTAGCGATTCTCTAACAGAAGTCGAGTTTATATTTTGGTGCAATGTAAATATTCGTATGAGAGATGCGACGAAGGTAGATAAATAGTAAATAGAACAAACGAAAATGCAACTAATATTACATGAGCCATGCCTGTTCATGCAGCGTGTGTAAAACGTATTGAAACATTACCATAACTTTTAAAATACTGATTGTAGAAAAAATTCTTGGTTGATTTGATTTTCTATTAATAAAAATTATGAATATTAAATTTCTTATAAAATATTCAAACTACAACGATATATAAATTTTTAAAAAAAGTAATTTTCTTAATTTTAAATTTTTTAAATTATTTTTTTTTAAACTATAATATTAAAAAAAAATTAAAAAGAAAATATTTCATTAATTATTAATTATTTATTATTAATTATAAAATATTTAAATACTAATTTTATCATTATTTTTAATTATTTATTATTTTAAAATATAATAAAATAAATAATTTAAAATTTATATAAAGTCGATTTTTATTATCAGTTACGCAACTTTTGACGCAATTTATAATTTTTAGTTTTATACACCTCCATCCCCAGACACCGCACCCCAAGTTGTTCTGTCCAATAACAAGCTACCCTGTGTGATACCACAGAAAGATATTTTAATAGGTATTCAACGGCGTAAAGAAAATCTAATGCCGATCGCCCACCAGCTCTACGCGAGGTATTTTCGAAGTCGCGGCAAATTGTTTTAAATAGAGACTCGCCCACCAAGGCAACGGTGACGTGCTTGACACGCTACGTTAAGATATCGGTTTCGCAAGACTGAGCATGCCAGATACCTGTTTATGCTTTTTATTCAATCTATTACCAAAATGAGAAAAATAATTAAAAAATGTAATAAAATTTTTTTTGAGTGTTTGAAAATGGCTTTAAAAATGGCGTTATATTTTCCGCATCAACAAATTGAATTACTCTCTGAATTTTTAATGCAACGTATTGTCAAACGGATCAAATTAAAACTAAGGCTTTGAACTTTATGTTGGGCTGAACTAGAATTTTCCAAATTGATGGAGCAAGGATACATTTTTTTTTTAATCATAGCTCCCATATTTATTTATATGAAGCTATGAAATTTCACCCGTATGTAGAGGTTTAGTTGGATTATACTTGGACAGTATTTTCTACTTCCCTCGAATAAATATATTAATAATAATGAAAGGGAAAGTATAGCATTGATGCGCGTCACTGGAGAGGGGGCAGGAGAGGGCATATACGCGCACCTGGGCTCGCGCTTACTCAAAATTTGCTCCAACTGCTTCTCGCTACATGAATCGTCGATATCTTGGCTTCTAATCATCCGATTTATCAAAAAGAAATTACAACATTCACTGTAAAATGAAGACAATAGAAGAGTATTTGGAAAATTCAATTTTATTCATATTTTATTAAACAATACATGCAATATAATTTATGCCTTTTTATTGTATTTACTTATTCATTCTCATTATCCTCAGACTCATCACGCCCATCATACTCATCGTACTCCTCCCCCTCTCCAGTGACGCACATCAACGCTATACTTTCCTTTTCATTATTATTACTAAGAATTGTAATGCTGATTTCAGTTATTATGAAAACAACAAGTTTAATGATAAATCATTAAACTTCAGGCTTGTCTCAATAGATGACGTAAGTAATATTATCGCTGATTAAGATCAAATGCAACTTATCGATAAATATAGTTAAACAGTTAAACTTTGTGGCAAATATATTGACCCATATATCACTCATATTATTAGCTGTTGCCTCGAACAGGGATATTTCCCTAACATCTGGAAAAAAGCTTTAATTCTACCGATACCAAAAATTACGAACGTTTCATCGGTGGCAGATTTATGACCTATAAGTATTTTACCTTTTTATCAAAGTGTCACCTACCCCATTCTGTCTCTGGAAGGGGGCGGGGTGGGGGGGGGGACAATAAAAGCAGCTGTCGTTGGCCAACTGGGTATTCGCCGGCCAGACTTAGTGGAGACGGGCGGAGTTCAAATAAGATGTTACTTTTAGTAGGCGCCAAGTAAATTAAATTATTCTGCAAATATCCCTGAAAACTTCCAAAACTCCCCCAATTTACTAAACAGAGATTTTGACATACAAGATAATGACAAGTCCACTTTTGTAAAATTATAGGCAGTTTATTACAAAAAAATATATATTAGGAAAGGCTACAATACTCAGCAGTTATCTACACATATAAGCAAAATACCCAAATTCAAAACTTTCAAAAATAGTTTTGCGTTCAAATAATATATATGTGCATCTATATACAAAAAAAAACATATGAACGACAAAATATAGAAGTTAACAGATCCAATGACGGTTGAATCTATAGCATGATTACTATTGAACTACTTAAAATTTAAAAAAATAGCATTATCTTAAAATTACTTAATTTCTGGAAATATTGATCAGACTAATGTAAATAAATGATTTATGATGCCTATGGTTAAAAAAAAATTGTAGCTTTGTACACCTTAGTGGGACAACCTATATATATATATATATATATATATATATATATATATATATATATATATGTATTAAACAAAAAAAAAACTGATCATTTTTTATAGTAAAAGAATGAACACTGTATTACTCATCAGTTACTAATGAAGATAAAAAAGTATGTTTTTCGTGAGAAAAGAATGCACAAAAAAATTGTTTTCAGATAGCCCACCTAGATCCTTAGCAGAAATTAGATGAAGTTTTACGCAAAGTGAAATAATTCTATAACGTTGCTTAAGCTAATTTCCGCTGTACAAGGTCACTTTTCAAAATTTACTCAAACTATGAGTCAAACTACATGTAATTAATACCTACTTCTTTAAAATATGTAAAGAAAAATCCCTATTAATATATATATCTTAAACAAAAAACTTTTTATTTTTTTTAATAAATTTATTTAACGTCGGCCTATTTCCGCTACTGAGGCCTATCACCGACGCCTGTAGACGAGCTACACCCAACCAGGAATTCTGCCGAACCTCTTCCCTTAAAAAGAGTAGGGATCTTTTACTTGTCTAACATTTAATAGACAAGGAATCGGCGGCTTTACATCCCCTCCGAAGGATGGTATATCCCCTATACAACCCTCGCCTAAGGTTGTATAGCTTCCGCGCATACACTGATATACAAGCCGCTGGAAGATGTGTGAGGCGAGGACGCGGTCTTCGTTGGAACGGTCACCCATCCAACTACTAACTGCGCCTGACGTTGCTTTACATCGCATATCAAAGTATGTACATAGTAAAGACGCACCTACGCTCGCCACAAAAAAACTAATATTCCCAAAATTCAGTAATAATACTAAAAATTGAAAATAATCATCAAGGCTGTCAGATTTATCTGTAAATAGCATTCTAAATTAGGTGCACTGGTATAAGTTTACACATATTTTGATAGCAAAAAAATTGGATAATCATCAATTTGTGAAAAAGAACTGTTTATTTTGAAATTAACTTGCGTGTCTCCTGGTTCCGGTAGATCTCCTCCGTCTCTAGATATGAGGGTAGGTTGCAGCCCCAGTGACGGTGTTAATTCAGGCAGTTAATAAATTCCAAGAAGGATAAAAGTTCCAGGACTATTAAGAATTTGTCGAATTAACAGTTTCCAACTCTGTAACTTCCCAGATACGATATGCCTCCAAAAACCGATAACAGTCCTCCAGGAAAACACCCTTTGGAAATAAAATCCCAAAGTTAATTAATTATCAAATTATTTACAAAAAAAAATTGAACATACCTTCTCTGAAATGCTTATAAGATGATGGTGTAAGGCGGTAGACAGGGCGTGGAATGGCTAAATTGCTGTTTTAACCCCCCAAATAAGTGTAATTTCGAAAAAATATTACAATCCAAATATATCGAAATCGCATAAAATATCTGCACAAAGGATAATCTCTTAACGGATTGTCACAAATCAAAAACGTCTTCGCACAGAAACAATCAGCAATTAATTAAGCACACCTTATTCCCGGAAATTCTATTTAGAAAAACCCATTTGAAATACTATAGAACCAGTAATTGTATTTCGCGAAATTATCGATCAGTTAAAATTCGACCTCCGTCTACTAGATGGCAGGATAAGTGCTATTTTGTAATATTTATTACACTTCATAATATGATAGGGCATACAATTTGCATTTTGTGTTCTCAAATAGCTATTATATCTTTTCAATACCACTTTCATTGACAGTTAAATGAATTGTTACTGCAAATTAAATTAAAATGTATAATTATTTTCGCCATTGTTGCCAACAGTAACACTATAAACATAGGAAGAATACAAAGTAAATTTGTCATCCTTGTTTACCTTGACTGTCAAATAAATGTGTGATTCAGTCTTCAGTCAATTCAGTGGAATGTTTACAAAAGTGAAACCATGTAATTAATAGATGAATATAAGAATTATCACGCTAAATAGTGGAACAGAGACCTGAATTTGAAAGTTCAACCCGTGACCGATTATGATTTTTGTGAAAACTCCCTTCTGTTTCTTAGAAATCAATTACCTTAACCCTAATATGTACAACATATCTACATAAACACAGAAAAATTAGTCTAAGCTGTATCATAAGTGCACTATTTTTATGATGCATCATTTTCGGACGAAATTAAACCGTAACAAAAGGTTTTGGAGAAAGTTGTATACGCACAAATTTATGACTATGCTACTTCCAATAATATTATTACCTCTTTCCAATCAGGTTTCAGGAAAGGTCACAGTACAGCTACAGCTCTTACCAGAGTCATTGATGATATTTTAAAAAATACAGATAATAAAAAAGTTGCAGCTTTAGCTTTACTCGACTTTTCCAAGGCTTTTGATACTTTAGATCATGACTTAATATCACTAAAATTAAAATTTTACGGTTTGGATGATACCTCAGGATTATTTTTTAAGTCCTACTTATCCGATCGTAAACAGATGGTTTGTTTGAATAATAGTAGATCTGTCACTTCAGGTGTACCTCAGGGTCAGTGCTGGGGCCTCTCCTGTTTACCATATATACATCTGATATATTAAGCTCTATAGAATATTGTCAGCTACAAGCATACGCAGATGATACACAACTTTATCATAGTTTTCCAGTTGAACTAGCACCTGTAGCAATGGTTAGAATAAATAGTGATCTAGAAATAATTAGTCAAAAATCCTCTGATCATAATTTACGACTCAATCCCAATAAATGTAAGTTACCCTTATGTTCAGTTGTTAACGCCTAATTTTAGTGTAATAATTGACAATAGCCTTTTGTCCCCAGTAAGTTCAGCAGAGAACCTTGGTCTCATTCTTGACAGTAACCTTTCCTCACATTAGTTCCTTATTAACTAAGGCCTACAGTTCATTAAAATTGTTATATATGAACAAAGACACCTTAAACTTAAATATTAAAAAAGTTTTATGTGAAACACTAGTCGTAAGCTATTTTAATTATTGTGATTCGATTTATGGGCAATGCATAGACTCTTTGGAGCAAAATCGCATTAAAAAATACAGAATTTTTGTTGCCGCTTAATTTACAATCTCAGAAAATATGATCATATATCTCATACATTTAAAGAACATAATTGGTTAACTATGCCAAATCGCTATAAACTTCATTTCAAGAAAAGTTTTTCTTACTGGTCGGTCCAAATGTATAATAATGTACCTTCTCATTTTAAACGACTGTATGTAGAAACGTTCAAAATAAAAATTAAGAAACTACTTTTAGATGAGCAGATAAATTAATTTAACTTCAATGAACTAAATTTGAAATGAGTTATATATTTATAACTCGATTACTTGGATTTTATTTTCTCTCTTGTTAATAGCAAAAAGTAAATAACATGTGCATAAAGATTTATTATATTTAGGTGGAAGTATGTAATGTCTAGTATACTTTAACTTGGCGTGTGTATGTATGAGTTAATATTTCCGTACGATTTCATTTTCTCCCATATTGTACACAAAGTTAAAGCAATAGTCCAGAAACATTGTATACGTGGACAATATTTCTGGATCTTTGTGTACAAGAGAAAATGAAATTGTACGGAAATATTAACTCATACATACACACGCCAAGTTAAAGTATACTAGACTATATACGTGTATACACGTAGATCTGTATGTGTACATGTTATATATGAGTGTGTGTATATATTTCTTAAGTATTGTTATGTGCTGCCCTCTAACGGGGAAAGATGTGATTAAGTCCCTGTTCATGGTGAAGGGAAGCCTGTTATTCTGTTACTCCCTGACTAGTAGGGTGGCGCCGTCTATGAGCCAATTGACGAACAATCATCTAGTACATAGTAGAAAACTATGGAGGATTCTAGAATAGGATTCTGGTACATTTCAAGTGTGTATATAAAAAGGTGAATCCAGCAGATGGGGGAACAGTACAGTTTAGTGAAGTATAAAGAACAGTTCAGTTCAGTTCAGTGAAGTATACAGTACAGTTCTAGTATACAGACAGAGAGTTTTTAGTTAGACAAGAGTTGACAAGTGATTTAAAAGTAAAGTAAATAGTGTTTTAAAAGTAGTGAATTTATAATAGATTAACTTATTATTAGTTGTGTGATTTTTAAGTATTTACTAGTGTAATTTTAGTGATTAATAAAATAGTGGTTAGTGAAGATTCTTGTTGCAAGTTATTTGAACCCACACAGTGTTTACTGAAGACTGTAAACACGTAACAGTATTTTAGTTACTTTATATTCTATTGAACAGAGGCACCACTTATATTTGAATTTATTATATAATTTTTCTACATAATATATATTTTCTAGGGTTAAGTGTAAGAATGGATAATGTTATCTAAACTTCGCCCTACATTGTAGATATTTTTTATCTCAATAAAAGTCGTTTATTATTATTATCGTGCACTTTCTCGGCCGAAGCCGGAAAAAATTCACCAAACCTCGCGCGCGCCGTTGGGGTTCGGCTCTGTGGGGGCCTGGGCCTGTCCCGGGCCCACTGCTGTAGGGGTTCGGCACAGTTAACGGGGATGAAATTCATCATGTCCCATTAGTCCGGTGGATGTTTCAAATCTCTATCCTTCACCGTTTAAAATCTTTCTGGTAATATGGCATGTCTGGAGAATAACCGTCCTCTGGATAATCTTTGCGAGGCATCTGGGTAGATTAAGTTGTTCCAAATAATTCAAGAATTTCTTCGTCACCACGCCTGTAGCCGATATTATGACCGGGATAATTCGAACCTCCTGTAATCTTCACACATGTTTAAGTTCTGTAGCCAGATTACGTGTTATTATTATTATTATTATAGTACATGTAAAAGATGCCAAAAAATAAGAAAAGAATCATGGGGGTACGATGTTTTTTGAGTCGATCTAGAAATGTTTTAAAAATGCAAGATTTAATTTCTTAGAAACGAATATATGGATTACAAATTTTTTGGTTCTCAAGATAGGAGCGCTTAAAATGTAAATGAGTTTGATTCAGTTTTATAAATTGTTACAGTTCAATTTAACATTTATACGTTATTAAAAAAAAACGTAGGAAAAACTACGAAATACTAGGCGAAACTGTAGGTGGAGAAAAAAAAAGACCCTAAAAATAAATTTTTACCATTGAACAATTTACTGCAAGTGATATTTTGCTAGTTTAAATATAAAAATAAAATAATTACCTCGTTTCGGAGGGTTTTCTTAGAAAAATGTTGTTAACCTTGGATGCCCTTGGCCTCGTGTAAATTTGGCAAAAATGGCTTTTACGTATAGATCCTTCCAATGAAGACAATCGATTTCCAATACCATAAAAATAGGATGTGGCTATTTATACATACTGTATGTATACGCAATTGGCTATTTATACATACAGTATGTATACGCAATTGGCTATTTATACATACAGTATGTATAAGAAATTGGCTATTTATACATACAGTATAGCCGTCGAGGGCAAGGGACATTATCTATCATAAACAACTATACTACATCAAAAAATATTAACATATTTAACCCAACGAACTAACCTAAAGAAATATTCGTATTACGTATTTTAGTTAACAAAATGTGGTAAAAAAAAAACTGTAGCAAGTGGATTCGAACCGTCGACCTCACGTGTGAGAATCGGGAACACTAAGTATTACACCACAGACTGCTGATGGTTAACCTTATAATTCTTACTATATCAATATGTTTGAACGTCATCGCGCATGTGCGGCGTGAATTGCCTGGACAGTATGTATAAATAGCCACATCCATAAAAATATGCACTCGTCCAAACATAAATGGAAAATCGAAAAATGTAACGTTGCGAATATATCCCAAAATGGTGAAATTACTTGTTTCAAAAATCGCAACGAGCACGTAAAAATACCACTTAATAAATTGTAAAGCGTTCGAGCGAATTACACGTGAAAAAGTGACAGACTACCGGAAGACAAAACCTAAGCCAAAAACTATTGTGAAGAAATAAATCTGTGTTACCGATCGTCAGTCGGTTATAGGAATCTACCTATAAACTAATTAAAAGTTATTGGTTGCCTAGCTTAAGAATTACAGAAATAGAGAGCTTAAGTATATGCAACACGCTACACAACAAAATGTATAACGCCATGCCTATACTTAAGTGCAACTGATTCCTTACAATTGCGGGTTCATATAGATAACTAAATAATAAATATTATGCGTGACGACGGATAACACGAATTCGTTAGACATTGAATGTAAGAGATAAAGTAATGATTTAGAGATTTTTTAAAATAATGTATAAATGTTAAATTGAACTGTAACAAAATGCAATAATTCAAACGATGGTTGAACTTCTACCAATTCCACATTGTAAAAAGCTTGATGTGCCTAAGGCATACTAGGCACAGCAATTTATTTCTAATGGATTATACACATTTTTCGGTAGTAACAAAGTAAAATCTTTCTCTTTAAATTCTCATGCAACTATCGAGTGCAATTTTAAAAAACAACTTCAATTCTGACAAAAGTTTCCGCCGAGCAGTCTTGAAATTAACTGGGTAAATATTCTATTTTTGCTATCTTTTAACTTGAAACGGGTTAAACTTTTAATTTGGTTTAAATTAACGCGAATTTATCCCGACGGAACTTCTTTTCCATTCAGAATAAATGAGGTTTACAGTTAATAGATGCGTGTTTAGTATCGGTAATTTTCAATCATTCATTTGATGGAAATACGCAAATATTTAGTTTGTATACCGCCGGTTTATTTATAATTAACGTTGAATCCTAATTTGTTTATGAGCGATTCATTATCTGAAAAAAATAATTACCTCTATATTACAATATATTGATGTGTACTCAATTTTGAATGTAACACGAACATTTTTTTCTCTCTTCTTGTCAAGAAAATTATACCCGTCGCCTTCGCCATTAACAGTGGCCTTCTCCATTAACCGGTTATTTAACTTTCGTGAAATAATTGATAGACATTGAAATGTTTCATAAATGTTAAAAGGTTTGAAAAAGTTAATCGTCCAAGCCACCGAAATAACCCTCTGAAATATGGAAGCTCTATATTTGTATAAGTAAAGAAAGCAGGAACCTATAACATGCTGAAGAAATTAGTGGAGTGAATTATATGTTCCTTTCCTTTGGGAAGTGTTAGACATTAGCGATTATCTTTTAACCCCTTCGGCTCCAAGTCACTCTTTATAGACTGCAATAAATACCAGATTAGGTAAAAAAAAATTTTTCCTTTTTCGTTTTTGTGAGTACTTTTCATTGCACCACCATGATAAAGGACCTTTTGTAAAAAAGTAAAATAAAATAAATCCAGAGGCGTAGCTACAAGGGCCCAAAAAGTGTATTTTTTACTTTATTTATTTTGAAATATATTATTTTTTGTTTGTATTGTACTTTTTTATCACTCCACAATGCTCACTTTCTTCTATCAAACAACAATTAAAGTAAATAAGTAAAAAAGGCAGTGACGTAAATTTACAGTCGATATAAATGTCAAGTTTTATTTGAAATACAATTAATTTCCTTCTTTTTTTTGATAACCCATGCTTAAAACAACACCTACAAAACTATTCCAGTATTATATGAGCTGCTTAATATTTGTTGCCACGTATGGCAACTTGGTATACAAACGCCATATGAATTTGTTGCCATCTGGGGCAACATGGGGCCGAAGGGGTTAATTCGACTCTAAGTCTCAAAATGAGTATAAAGCCATATTTTGGAAAGAAATTGTCTGCGACATTAAACATTTTTTATTGAAGATGGAATATCTTTTTATGTTAATGATAATATCCCTCATTTTATTATTCGGACTGTGGCTAAAAATTATAAATAACGATCAAAATTAAATTTAATGCATCTTTATGTTGCAAAAATATTATAAATATTGAAATTTCATTTTTCTTTTCGTGAAACATAAAAGGTTATGTAAACAAAATATTCCTATATTCCTGTAAAAGTATAGGATAAATTCCACATTAAACCCGAAGATATTTCTTACAATATGCAAAGCAGAGGATTTTAAAAAATGTTTTATAATCAGTGTTAAATAAGTATCGCGGTATTTGCAGTCGGAGGAGATGTTGCTTTAGGAGACGTGATTTGACTTTGCAATTACTTAAAGTTGTATTCCAGAGGTAAACTGAGGAACTCTTGAAATATTCGTTGCTGTAATAGTCCTTTCGCTTGAGAAAATTATACGAAAATGCCAAACATATGTGTCCTAGTGATGCTTTTACATTAATGACTTTTGTAGGCAATATTTAAGAACACCGTGCTCGGCAAGAAATTTTTATTTCCGTGAAATACATGGCTGGGTAACGAAAGACTATTATTACATTAAGATGTATAACAAAGTATATTATTTATTCAAGAGAAAAGAATCGTTAACTAATATCTTCAATATTGAATAAAGCACTTTCATAATTGATTGATGTCCTACTTTCAAACTGTTACTGAAACCAAAATGGTCTTAATTTTCACAAATATTTTTTTTAAATTTTCTCTTGTGGGGTGATCCTCCTTGTTTGGTCACTTTGACGCCGGACGTTAGAGTTGGGATTTAACCTGGGGCGCCATGCCAGTTCGTTTTTGAAGTGGAGGAATACCACTTTACGTAATATCCGGGTATGCTAGAGGCACGGATAATGCCAGCGGGCCGGTGTGTAGGGAGAAAACTAGTTAAAAATAATAACGGTTTACAGAGCAAAATACAAAAACAAAAGTCAAAACGGAAGCTGCTGAAGGCGACGAGAGATGGACTTAACAGCAACAGTATAAGCTTCCTTGCTGGTAAACGGCAAGGAAACGTTATAAGCGGGCAGGAAAAAGGGCTCAAGCACACAAATATACAACGGATCCTGTCTACCCGCGTATATAACATGCCGTTGGCAAAGCAGGTTATTTTTTTCTCGCGATTTGCTGTCGTATGTCGGTATGTAACAGGCCGCCAACAAATAACGAGGAGAAACACTGAAATTGCCGGTGTTGCCGGACCAGAAATGCCGTTCGACCCGTTAGTTATATGTGATCTGAGAGTTCACACTCTTGGTTTATCTTATCTTAATACGTGAAACTATAAAGGAATTATTTGAAAACGACGAATTTATGGCAGTAATTCTAAAGAAGGTCAATGATAAGATACAAGTTTTAGAAAAAAAGGTAAATAGTTGCGAGGAAAAAATTGTAGAAATGGAATCACAACTCGAAGTTCTCAAGCAGAATGAAAAATCTAATAATTTATGTATGTATGGATTAATGGAAGAAGAACATGAAAGTCTTAAAGGTAAAGTAATAAGAATATTTAAAGATAAGATGAATATCGATCTGCGAGAAGAAGAAATAAGGAACTGTTATAGAATAGGTAACAATCGGATAAGAGGGAGACCGGTTATAATAAAGTTTAATCAATTATACCAGAGAAATTTAATTATAAAAAACTGTAGTAAGTTAAAGGGCTCCAACCTGGGCATAATGGAGGATTTGACAAATCGAAGATTAAACTTGTTAAAAGAAGCTAAGGAGAAATTTGGCAAAAAGAATGCATATACATTTCATGGAAACATTTATGTAATGAAGCCTGATAACACTAAAGTGAGAGTTAACAACACAATGGAACTTAATTTACTGAACATTTAATAGAAATAATTTAAAAGGTTATAATTAAATTGTCGAATATCTCGTATACCATGTTTCTTATATATAATTTATCATAAAAAAGTTATTTTGTTTCATACGTTTATCACTAGAATATTTTTATATTTCTAGTTTAGCGATAAGTTTTTGCTACATTATTTTGTTGGACTAAGCTATCCATTTATTGATAATTCGCATTTGATTGCTACTGTTTTTATTTTTCTTTTATTCTTTCTTTTTGTTTAATGGATATATTTGAATTTAATCGTGATTTGGAAAATGATAATAATATAAAAACTTTTATAGTTAAGGATCATAATAATTCGATCATAAAAAACAAAGTCTCTAAATCTACCTTAAACATTATACATTTAAATATTCGTAGCATTAATAAAAACATAGATAATTTTATGGTTTTACTGGAAAGCCTAAAAACGGAATTTCATATAATTATTTTATCTGAATCTTGGAGAATAACTTGCATTGCAAACTTTAACATCAAAGGTTACAACATATTCTATTCAGAAGGAAGCTATAACCAAAATGATGGTTTGGTTATATATGTAAAAAGTGGACTATATATTTCCAATTTTAAGTGTACTAAATTTACAGAAAACACATTTATCAATCTTAATTTCCAAATTTATGACACACTTTTTAATATTACATCTGTATATCGATTACCCTCAACTAATGAAATACAATTTTTACATGAACTGCAACAAATTTTAACAACTACTGAAAATAAAGATATAATCCATATTCTAATAGGTGATATAAATATTGATATTATAAATAATAAACCCGACGCAATAAAAGATGAATATTTAAATATTACGGCACAAAATGGTTTTCTACCATTTATTAATGAAATCACAAGGCCATCTTCTTCAAGTTGCTTAGATCACATCTTTATAAAAATGCCAAAATCAATAAAAAACGTTAAATCGATACCAATTATCTTATAAAATTATACAACTGATCATTACCCTATAATTTTAAAGGTTGAAAAGGACTCTAATAAATCTAGCTGTAAGATAAATTCACAATCAACATTTTATATAAATTATAACAATTTAAAAGAATTAATTTCGAAAGAATGTTGGGATGAATTATATCTATTAAAAGACGTAAATGTTGCTTTTGAGTTTTTCAAAGATAAGCTGTTGTATTATATACATAAATGTACAAAAATTTTTCAAATTAAATCTAACGAAAAAAAGATCAAACCATGGATTACCAGCGGGCTAGTAATTTCAATAAGAAATAGGGATAAACTTAAATTACAATTAAATAGAGATAGAAATAATTTAATACTTGCGCAAGAGTATAAAAGATATAGAAATAAAGTTAACGAACTTCTCAAAAAAACAAAAAGAGAATTTTATTGTAACAAAATTGCAGAAAACAAAAATAATATAAGAAAAATTTGGGAAATAATAAAAGATGGTCTAAATGAAAATACTAACAACTGCCAAACGTTAATGTTAAAACATGATAATCAAATTATCATAAATGAAAATCAAATTGCAGAAACATTCAATGATTATTTTATAAATATTGGAAAGGAAATGGCAGATAAAATAAAAGTAGATAAAAAGTTAAATGATAGAGATATTTCTTACAATAACATGTTACTTAATCCAGTAAGCGAGGATGGAATTTTAAGGAATATTAATAATCTGAAAAACAATGCTGCCTCTGGTTATGATAAAATATCAGCAATAACATTAAAAAAAATTGGCGCATATATAGCAAAACCATTAAATTATATCTTTAATCTATGTTTTGAGGAAGGAATATTCCCATCCGATTTAAAAGTAAGTATAGTTACTCCCATTTACAAGAAAGATGACAGGACTGTAGTAGGTAATTATAGACCAATCTCCGTAATTAATAATTTGGGCAAAATCTTGGAAATGTGTATCAAGAGTAGATTGGTGGAACACTTAAACTATAACAAAATATTATCTAATAAGCAGTATGGTTTTCAAGATAAAAAAAGTACAGAAGATGCAATATACGAGGTCACCCAAACACTATATAATTCAATTGAAAATAATAAAAAACAAATAGCGGTATTTTTAGACTTGGCCAAGGCCTTTGATACTGTGTCACATAGTAAATTAATAGAGAAACTTGATAATTATGGTATTAGAGGTGTACCTAATAAACTATTTGCTAGTTATCTCAAATCCAGGAGACAATGTGTAAAAATTCGGAATCAAAATAGTTCTTTAAGGGAAATAAATATGGGCATACCTCAAGGGACTGTCCTTGGACCGCTCCTATTCATCATTTACGTCAATGAAATGCTATTTCTAAACATCAATAGTAAAATTATTGCATATGCCGATGACACTGTTCTTCTGGTTGAAGGAGATACCTGGCAAAATGCTATGGAAAAAACCGTAACTGAATTCGCAACATTGCGGCAATGGCTCTCAGAAAATTTATTGACAATTAATCTTGATAAAACAAAATTTATATGTTTCAGCATTTATGATAGAAATTCACCAAATATTAATACATTAAAAGTACATACTGTTAATTGTCTCTTACAAAATAAAACCAATTGCGACTGTACTGGCGAGTTAAAAGCAACAGATAGCATAAAATATTTGGGAATCACTATAGACAAAAATATAAAATGGAATGAGCAAATAAATAAGTTAAACAATAAAATTCGAAAATTAATGTATAAATTCTACCATCTCCGAAATATAATGCCTAATTACATATTAAAAACATTGTATTATGCCTTGGCCCAATCTATAATCCGCTACGGGATAACAATATGGGGAGGAACTTACCGCTCTAATTTAGAACCCTTAAAAATTTCGCAGAAATATTTAATTAAAGTAATTTTAAAAAGAAACAAACAATACCCTTCCGACGTATTATTTAATGAATATAAAGTTTTTGACATTGATATGTTGTATGTGAAAAGTGCCCTCATATTTACTTTTAGAAATAAAAGTTTATTACACACCACGGCCAATCATGATTACAGCACCCGCAATAAAGTAAATTTAAATTTCAATCTGCCACAAATATCACGCTCAACCATCCAAAGATCAATTATTTACTATGGACCTAAATTTTACAACCTCCTCCCTATTACGATAAAAAAAATTAACAATATCAAGTTGTTTTCCAAGAGGTTAAACACATTTATTGAGGAAAATAAATCTACTTTTATTCGAATTCTTATTAATGCTTAGAATATTTATATAAAATTATATTATTTCATTCATAAAATATGTTTTTTGTTAAAAGATAATATCTATGCGATATGTACAGTATACACACACAGGCTTCTCGCCTAGAGTGTATAAACCCGTAACTATTAAGTATACAGATAGATTTAGATTTAGATTATAATATTTCTTTTGGTTCTTTTGATGATGTATCTGTTAAACCTATGTTCATACCGAATGATAAATAAATTTGATTTGATTTGATTTGATTTGATTTGATCTGTCTGTACAATCGAGAGCTGGAGTATAAGTGGCCTTTAAGTCAAATGTCGGCAAGGCGAATGAATTGCTCTCTAATGGTTTTAAATGGTCTTTATCATATATAGTATTAGATCATTATCATTTCTATGTATTTGCGCTTTATGTTCCCCCAAATATATCTCCTGATTTTTACAACTGTGTTTTTGATACATTTTGCGCTCTTAATTTTATTTGTAATTCAGATATCATAGTTATGGGTGACTTTAACATGTCAGATTATTATTCTCATCATCTTAATGCTGTGTCTCCAGCTACTCAAGTAATTTTAAATTTCCAAAACTTTCTAAATATTGAACAATTGAGTAGTATAATAAAATTCAAGCAACAAATTACTTGATCTCGTTTTATCAAACAGGGGTTGTAGAGTAGCAGGAGCTCCTGATATTCGTCCTGCGGAAGATACTCATCATCTTGCTCTGCTACTTTATTTTAATGCTCACAGTATTGGTACTAGCCATGACAATAAAAAATATATATCTTACACTTACAATCTTAGAGAAGCTAATTTCACCTTGCTATATTAGTGGGATCGATCTGGCACGAAAAAAGCCCCGAAACAACAGTGTTTTTTTCGAAATTTTTTATGTGTATATTATATAGTCAGACTCCCTTCTATCATCTGGTCATGTTTGCGGGCGAGAGGGTGGGGAAATTCACATGTAAAGATAGGGAAAATCAGTTTTTCGGACATAACTTGCTTAGTTTGATTCGGATTGAAAAATTGTAAAAGGGATAAAATGATGCGTTCGCGAAAGCGCGTAAACCGAATTCTGACTCGTCGAAATCGGTCCAGCGGTTCTCGGGACATTGCGATTTGAAGGTACGGATTTGTATACGGATTTTTCGTTGCGGCGAGAACGTTTTTGCGTTTTTTTCTGATAGAAAGTGACTTTTTTTTCTTGACCAGATAGACACTCAGGACCTAAGTACTGTGTCCAAATTTCAAGTCGCTAGGTTGATTGGGGGGGGGGGGAGGGGGAGCAATTTTCTCCACAAATTGCGCAGCAAACGTGAGATTGTATACTATTGTGCCTACTTTGAGTTCCGCTCATGTATTTTCAATTTTCGCCATAAATAAACAAATGACTGCAAAATAACCAATATATTGTTGCTATACAGGTACAAAAAAATTCTAGCAAAGAAGTATGGGATAGTATAAAAAAATTGCATATCCGCAACGGGGAAAATAAAAAATATATACCTTCTAACTTATCTGATGTTAATTCTATAAATCAGCACTTTATAAACTCAGTGCCACAAACCGTACCTAATATCAATAAGGTTGCTAATTATTATAACAATATTAAGGAAAACGTTAGTACGAATCTTAAGTTTAGATCTATCACAGAAGTTGATATATCTAAACATTTATTTTCAATCAAATCAAAAGCTATAGGCGCCGATGGCGTACACATAAACTTTGTCATTTTATGCTGTTCTTTTATTTTAAAATATATTTGTCATGTTGTTAATTTTTGTTTTGAAAATTCAGTTTTTCCCAAAGTTTGGACAGTAGCACATATAATCCCTCTGCCAAAAATTGATAATCCTTTAAGTTTTAATGATTTGAGGCCAATAAGTTTATTGCCAGTTTTATCAAAAATATTAGAATATGAAATCAAAAGCCAAATCATGGAACATATTAAAAAAAATAAAGTTTTACCAGAAACGCAATCGGGTTTTAGAAAAGGGCACAGCTATGCAACTGCACTTTTAAATGTTACAGACCATATTTTTAGATCCATCGACTCAGGAATGTGTACAATGTTAGTACTACTAGATTATTAGAAAGCCTTCGACACTATAAATCACGATATACTGTTATTAATCCTAAAATATGTAGGCTTTGACATAACTGCTGTAACTTTTATTGCGAACTACTTACGAGACAGGAGCCAAAGAGTGGTTCTAAATGGGGAGGTATCAGATAATCTGCAAATTTCGTATGGGGTACTCCAGGGCTCCATACTGAGACCAATTTTATTTACAGTGTACACCTCTTTTCTACCCGATTTAACCGAAAAATGCAGCATACAGATGTATGCAGACGATACACAACTATTTTATTCTTTTGAGCCGAGTACGTTATATCACAAAATAATATTATTTAATAGTCCAAGCTACTTATTCAGGAAAATTGTATTTAGGACGTATGTGCATAATTTAAATATTAGCCATAAGGTTACTCTAACACCTCCGATTCATAAAACTGCGATATTCGAAAGATCGTTTTCTCAAAACATTTCTACATTGTATAACTCCATCCCCTCTGAATCATCAGCCCTGTGACAGTCTCAGCAGCTGAACTATTTAAATAACTGGGAAGGTTATGAGAAAAAGAAAATAAAGGAGAAATGTGTTATTTGTACGTAAGAAAAAAATAATAAATGAATAAAATTGTAAGTATGTATACTAGTGTGTATATGCATGTTGTAAATTTGTTGCCTCTTTTTGGGTTAAATGGAAGAACAGCTTTCATAGCAACTATGCTATATTATGCTGAATTTCGTCCTTTCATGTCATTATTGAATAAAGTATATTATTATTATTGTTTTAGAAAAAGTAATTTTTCGCCAGGAAGGAAAGGGGTGGGGAAGATTTTATTTTCGTCATGGAATGTGGAACTTTTTTCTCTCTGATTTGAGCTCGACCAGATTGCGATCGGATCATGAGGAGGAGAGAGAGAGGCCCGTAAAGTTTTTGGCCTGTAGAAGGGCAAGGGAAAGGGTTATAGGGACTTCTGATTGGGCTCATTTTCAAGTGCAATCAATTCTCTTTCAAGATTTTTTTACCCTGAAGCTCTAATTTCATTAGGGCCTGCACGCGCGTGTGATACATTTATAAAAACGGACGAGCAGAGTGGGACGTGTATTTGTGAGAGAGAAGGGAGAGAAGTGCAAGCGCTAGGTTCCTCCTCCGGTATCTTGCTGCACGGCTGCTGAATTGCCGCGCTCGTTTTTACATATATCACCAACAGTACTATTGTAACGAATATGCTGTCCTTTTATGCTCATAGAACTGGATCATTCCAGACAGATCTATTTAAACTGATCATGCCCAGAGTAAATATAAAAAAATTCCCACTTCAAACTATGTGTTCTACTTATAATTACATTCATGATCTTATCGATATTTCCAAGTGCAGTGTTGATTCTCTAAAAGCATGCATCTATTATCCATAATTCACCATTATTCACTAATTCAATGATTGCTATGTGTTTTGTTAATCTTTTGTTAGATTATACATACCATAGTAATCATCTTAGTTATTATATATTATCTTAATTATTATTAATACGTATGACTGGTGGTCGAGAGGTGAGCGCACTTGCCTCTCACCCAAAAGTTCCGGGTTCGATCCCGGGTCGTGGCAGTGGAAAATAATGTGAGAGGGATTTTTTCACTATACACGGATATTGGGTGTGTGTGCCTTGTCTCTAAATGTGTAACCCTCTCCCACACAAGGCTCTTCTAGAGCCTTCCGGGATAAAGGGGGTCGTAATACCTGTGGTGTTATTTATTTATTATTATTATTATATAACTTAGTTAAGTATTAAATTATCTGTGTGTATGCACATTCACGTTTAAGTATATCTATATTCATGTTCTTCTATTCCTGTTATCCTTGCTTCCTATGGAGTAATTGGGTCCTTTGACCTGTTGGATAGTGTATGTAAAATAAAAGAATAAAAATATGCGGTGTATAATGATAAATCTACTAGTAAGTGTATCGATGTCGAACTTTATATTGTCAATGGGAAAGAAATCTTTCGACATTCTTCACTAATAATATTTTTCTGAATACTTGCAAAAATCGAATAAAAACTAATCACACATTTCCATATCTTAATTTAATGATAAAACTGCAATTTGTAATCTCATTATTAAATATAATAATATTTGAAATAACTTAAACAAATAATGCCAATTTTATATTATGTTGCAACAAAATGAATTTTGAAAATTTTCAACAAAGTCATTCCCCATATTACGGATCGCATTACAATTAGTTGTGAAAACAAATTACCTAAAATTATATGCATTCCAGGTACGAGGAATTTCTTACATCAAATTGATATATTACGGAGGCATTTTGTTTAACGAAAAGGGGTTATAATTTCTAAGGGATGAAGGATACAAATTGTAATCAGAAGAGAAAACACAATCCCACCATTTTTCTTCTTAAACGGGGATTAATTGCTTAGTACGTTATTAGGGAAACAAATTGAATGTCCAATTTATGAAGAATTAGGTCGTATGTTTAAAGAATCGTCCTCAAGAGAAATCTAAGTTTAAGTCGACTAAAAAAAATTAAACTAATATATATTAATAAGATATTACGTCTTACTTTATGTATGAGGTAAGTAACTAGGAAAGCTTTGTTTGCAGAATTTATACAGCCAGGAATATTAATTCTACAAACACCGACTGCGTACGTTGGAAAGATCTTTTCGGGCGTTTATGCGTGCTTTGCCACAACTTATACGTGCCTTCCTTTGACTCCTACGCAAGTTCAGGGACAACGCTGATGCTGCACAGAGAATTACAATAATTAAATCTGGAAGGATCTGGTTAGAAACTCCTTTTCGCTCATATATACACTGAAACATATTTCTATTATAAACTTTATCAATAATTTTCCCAATAGTAATCCAGTAGTATTTAACATACATAAGATCATAAGATCATACATAAGATCATAGAAAAAAGTTGGGTATGTGCCTTTGTTAAATGAAAGAAGAAGAAATGGGCTCGTCAATTTTTGTCTCCGGAAACCAGTTTTTTATGTGTCGCTTCCTAAGTTATCCACATTTGCTTACTGTCACCCTGACGAGATTTTATTCACTGAATTTGCCATATTATTAACTATTATACAGCATGTTCATGTGAACGATCTTTGCTAAGGTCGTCTGAGGGACGTTTTGCTACCCTTTCAAAAATGGTTACTAATGTGTTCACCTGGAGGCTTCGATACGACTGATTCAAATGAAAAATACAAAATTTATGCTTACTTCTATCTTTTGCTTAACTTCTGACACTAGATGGTATCTATTGGATGTTGTGGCACTGTCTTAAATCTAACACTCTTAAATAACTAACACTTTCTTAATAAACCTGAAAGGGAAATTTGAAACACAGTAAAAGATTATATTTGTAGTTCAAAAAATATATTGATCTTTTTTAAAAATGTTGTGTCAAATCCAAATTTCAAAGAAATGGGTATAAAGTTAACAATAACTGTAGTCTATACCACACAGGGTGAGGAATAGGACGACTTCCAGACAATGTCTCCAACTACCATCCAATGTTTTAGTTTTTAGCAAACGATTGACACAAACAGATTCAATGTAAAGGTTGAATATTTACGAATATGTGGGCTTTTGCTTATCTGTCTTTATACGTATTTAAAATATCTCATTCTTAAGAGCTTAAAAATGCTTGAATCGCAAAAATTGAGAATAATAAAATTATTTATATATTCATACGTTCAGGCAAGGCAGTTCCATGTACTGTGTATATGGTAAGGATACTTTTTTGCCACCACAAACACGACGGAGAACCTATAGCTTTACCGTCAAAATCGACTGCAAAAAATGAAAATGTGCCTTCAAAAATTTTGTCGCTCGGGATAAATCTCCTCTTAAAATTTTGGATTCGAAACTTTTAACTTGTCCTCATATTCAATATAACGCTTGAGTTACAGTGCCACACAACGTCGGTTAGCAAAAAGAATTTTTATTCGGTTTTGTCGGTTTTGAAAATAGTTGCTAAATTTTGGTGGTCGGGGCGACATTATGCCCCATGCAGCGACATTCATTATGGTTGCTAAAATTACTCTCCGTGGAGCGACATTCATAAAAAAGACTCCGTGGAGCGATTCTTTATAATAGTTCTCAAAATTGATTAACGAAACTTGTTCGGAATCATTTAAATACTCTGAATCCGAAGTTTAGTTAAATGCTAAAAAAATGATTATAAATATTCAAATGAATCTGTTTCGCCCATTTATGTCTTGAGTTCTTAAGAAACTCCACTATTATTTATTAATATATTAATAATAACATGTCGTATATTGTGAAATACACCACCGGTCTAGATATTTCATAAAATTGCCTAATAAATATAAATATCAGAATGTCCGAGTTTATTCGATAAAATGGCGAATGCGCCAAGTATAGCTGTTAAACTTCTAAATACTATTTAGCGACCTTGAAATTAAGTTTTATTTAGTCCTAAGATTTCTCCATTCTTATGGTCACATTTTACATACATATGGAGGCATTAAATGGGCAATAGAATCATGAATTATACCCCAGGAATGTTAATACAAACCCAAGTAGGTATTATGGCTGTTCAATTAAGTTATATTTCATGTTCATTGCGGATATCTAACAATACTTGTCAGAAAGTGACTTATTTAGTGTTGGAATATGTATTGATTATATTTCAACATAATATATGACTGTTCGGCTCGGTAAACCGTAAAGGGGTAACGTTGGTCACTGATGTTTGGTTTAGATTTTTTGTTTTATTGGTTAATCAATGTCTAAACAGCAAAAGTCGTAGTTTTATAAAGGTTTGAATCAGCTTTAAAAAAGTTAGAAAGTTTTTTTTCCTACAAATACTCAACATAATTTTGTTTAGCTTGAGCCGCTATGAGCAATCTAAAACTAATTTGCAATTAGTTAGTCAAAAATATAGTTGATATATGGGGTACTTAAAAATGTAAATGTTGATCTGTGCTCACTTTACTGTGAACTTTACTCAAGGGCACTACAAGTATCATTGAGTCATCAACACACTTTTGATCAAAATTTGACCTCACAATTTAAGAGAAAATTCTAAGTTTAAGTAAAATGTATCACTCCGTTTTGAAAATATGCATATTACAGTATATCGAAAAAACCCACAAAATGCACGAACAACATATTTTTCAATTGTTATAGCTGCTCTCTTCTAATAAAGGTCGACAGATATAATGGCTATAACTGTTCCACATACATATTAACATCTGGAGTGCCACTAGGGTCTAACCTTAAACCGTTGCTATTTCTCCTATTCATCAATGATTTAAGCGAGATTATATGTGCCATAAACTCTTTTTCGCTTATGACTTAAAACTGTTTACTGACATTAACTGTACTGAGAATTGCATTGCCTTACAATCTGATCTGAAACTTGTGAATACCAAAGCAACGGAACCTTTTTGTATTAGGGCCGGTTTATTAATGCTAGGTAAGTTACTTTACCTGATAGATAGCGTCGATCTAGAGGTTAACCTGTTTATCAATGTCAAAAGTGATAAAGAATTAAAAGAGAAAATCCCCGGTCCTTATCAAATTGTACTGGGGGAAAAATTCAGCCCTCCTCTCGTCATATTATGTTCGTTTCATGTTTGACTTAATTTCAGTAAACATAAATTTTCAGCACATGGGGGTTTCGGGGAACTGACGGTGTACAGTCAGGTATTTTCAACAAATCCAATCGGCAACACCGGAACGGCACAGGTTATTTTATCAAATCTTATCAATGATAGCCAGCCAATCAAAGATTTGCTGAATTATTAGTGCAGCCAACTTACAAATAAATTGTTGAAATTAAAAGGTAGTCTCGATAATCGCTGCGAACTTTAACCACCACTTCATTTTCTGGATATCGAAACTACGAAATGGTTATCCAATTTTGGCATATTTTTCTCATTCAGTACGAGAGAGAGCTGCCACTATAACACTCGAGCTTTCTTATTTCGTTACTTGGGCGCCAGTTCAAATGTAGAGTGATTGAACAACACTATACAAAAGCCTGTAAGCGGGACTGAGCAACTCAGTGAAGAAACGGTTAGACTTTCACAAACACAGCAGTAAAACGCAGAAATTCCAAAAATAACAAAGTATATTACCGCTATCTTACGATTTACAATTCCAAGTTAAAATATATATAGAAAAAACTAAGCACAAGTTTATACAGGTGGCAGAAGGAGGTTAGCAAGCAGTAAAACAGTATTAGAGGTAAGAGCGGTATAAACCGAGTATGACGTTATAATGAGCGGGAAAATTAGCGAGTGCATGTTAAAACGGACGACAAGCGGACAGTGTACGAATACTAGAAAATAAGAAGTAAACAGAAATAATTACGATGTTATATGACAGGTTATGATACAACGCGGAAGCTTGGCTAATGCGCAATGACGGTGTCAGTAAAATGGGAATAAATAACAGTACTCTTATTTTAGCGTGAGTTTGTGCTGGGAAGGCTCGAGTCCCGGATTAAATAACATGTGCAGAAACGGAATACAGTTAACTTATCAGTACGAGCCCGGAATAAACAGTAATGCGACAACAGGTAGGTAAGGGTGGAGAGAACCTGTCGTGCCGCAAAGAGCTAATATAGGTAAGGGTGGAAGGAATCTGCCGTACCGCAAAGACCTAATGCAGGTAAGGGTAGAATGAAGTCACAGAAGTAAGCACAATATCAAAAATATCAGCAAAACACGGAATAAAATTTGCACTAACAGTAAAATACAATTTCACTAGCTAAGAATAAGAATATATTTTCATCTTACTCTTTCCTACTTCGGCGGTGGACACCGATAGATTGGTAGTCGACTGATCGATTTAAACTCGTGAACAACAACTGACTATAGCTCTTGTCGCTGCCTGTTTTATAGCCGCGCTCCCCTACCATAGAATCGCGAGAGTCTCCACTCCTAGCTACGGCGGCTGTATTGAATTACTGAATGTACTGGTGAATTATTATTATTTGCTTCAATTAGTATAAACAAAGTATTCTAAATATTGTAATACTTACAATCGGTTTCAAATAATTATTCTAACCTACTATGAAAAAGATCCATTTCTACAGTGCACAGAAAGTAGCTCTGAGGCTGGCTATTAGATGCGCAGTAGAAACTGCAGTTTAAAATTGGAGCTCATCTCTTTTTAACTCATCCTAACAGATATCTATCGCTGCACTTTCTTTGCGCATTTTGCCAGCAAAACTACTTTCTATCAGCTGTATCTGAGTTTTACTTTTAAGGAAGTAAAATATTTGTTGCTTTGGTGGTGTCATTTTCTCATAATTTACATTATCTCCAGAACTATTACTTTTAGACTCATTCTTACCTTTATGTTGTTTCTTATAATCCGAAACTATTGCAGGTCATATAGAAGACAAAATGTACACCGACAGTTCTTTCTATAACCAATACTTGTCAATATATCAAGCTTGAAAGTGCGTGTTAAAATGACGAATATTTTATTAAATATCCATACATAAGAATCTAGGAATAACACTGACACTGTTTTGTTAACTGAAAACTAAAGAATTTGTAGTTGCGCTCCTGATTAAATTTAAAATCCTTGGTTACTAAAAATACCCCTTTCTGATTTAATCTAAACTCATCGCATTGCTGTGGTGCGATCCAAACTAGGCTCTATACTCTGCTGTATTAGCGCATTGTAATGCTTTGCATTAATTTAACTGTGATAAGGGATAAAGTGTATCGCGTAGACATAAATTTTCCACCCTCCACACATCGCTCTACCTTCTTGCCGACTACCTTATACCACGCTTCAAAACTGACGTGAACAAAAAACAGTTGAATATCGCAGTGTAGTTGTTGTGCCGCTCGGAACCTGGTAGATCAAATACATGATTGAGTAGGCTCGAAGTTAGATTGTGGATCGGTGTGCATATTCTCCTTTTTCCTTTTATCCGACGACTATTTTTTCAATCAAGTCGTTAGCCGTAAAGCCGAGACGAGTTATTGGACATCCAGTTATTTTTAGCATAATTTCGGTTGTAATTGGCGTGATTTGTTTTGTGTGTAATATTTGGTGTTCGTGTTAAACCAAATGCCGTTAAACGTAAGCTTGATGGTATGATTTTTTTTTGTATGAATATGTAAGTTTAGCTGTTTATTGCCTTCATTAGTGTGCAATAATTTCGAGAAAGATTTATTACTGGTTTAGCCATTTGCATATTCAAATAAATGAGAGTAATCGTCTTAAACATGTAACTATTCCTTTTCAAAATTAAATATACAATTATTTTAACAGAATAAAAATGTTTAAGTGTACGCATCTAGTCTTAGTGTATAGAGTGGTAAAAACAACTGGAAAATTAGAGCAAAATGTGTAAATCAAAGAAACTAAATTAGTACATTTCGATTAATATAGCATCAAGAAGATATTCCATCTACAGAAATAATTATATTTACAGTGAAAGTGACATGGGGGATTTTTGCCGCTTGCGGAAGTTAAAAAACACGATATTGATGAAAAATAAAATATTGCTTTGCTGAAATCATGGTGGTTCTTATTTTTTCTAAGCAACCAAATTGGTTAAAAATAATTTTCAAATGTGCTTTTAGAGGGCGTAATATTAAAACATAGTATTTTTAGCCGCAAACTCCTCTATAAAATCCTTATTTTACTATGAGGAACGTCAGACTGCAACCAACAGCTACTCTCCGGGCTATGTGCCCCGCCGAGCGCTGAATTACAAGTTACAAGCCTGGTGCGTTAAGTGTAATAATTGCATATTACCATCAAAGCGCTAATGCTACGATTGCAACAAACACCAGCCGAAAGATTAATCCTACTTAAAGGAGCTCTCGTGCCTTGCACTGACGAAAGCCAACAGCTCGAAACTGCAGTCTGCAAGTGGTGTGTGACGACTGGCACGAGAGCTCCTTTAAGTAGGCTCAGTCTTTCGGCTGGTGTGTGATGCAATCGAATCATTAGCGTTTTGGTAATATGCAATTATTGCACTTAACGCGCCAGGCTTGTAACTTGCAATTCAGCGCTCGGCAGGGCACATATCCCGGAGAGTAGCTGTTGGTTGCAGTCTGGTTATATTCCTTATGGTAAAATAAGGAGTTTATAGAGGAGTTTACGACTAAAAACATTATGTTTTAAGATAATTTTGTATGGATCCATTTTATTTATCAACGGGATAATTTCCATTAGGTATCACAAATTGATACAGAAGTAATGTATGTATATACGTATAAGACAAATACAAATGTAAAAAGAAAAAAATATAAATGGAAAAACGAAACGTAAATGAAAAAACGAAACGTATATTTTAGTTACAAATTTTTACCAATTTTTAAATGATAAGCAACATAAGTTAAACAATTTGAGTCTATTGAAATTTGAATTTGCATTACGCAGTATAAGTAAACTTGCATTGTTTCAGAAAATAAATACTAATTTTCATAACCTCATCAATAATGTCCTTAATATCAATATAGTAGCTACTAATACTTATATGTGAATAATTATATTCAGGAATTGATATTTGCATTAGAATAAACTGTGGATAGGAACTTTGCAAAAAGATATACTATTTCAGCATTATTGCCACTAGATATATCACCGTAATACATTTTAGAGCGAAAATTATAAGATTTTCTTTTTGCATTGACGTATCTCCAAAATGACCGCGGTTTGGAATTGATGTTTCCCTCAGTTTTCATCAAATAATTTTGGTAGCACTCCTGACTTAGTTGTTTACATCGAGATTGTAACTTAGGCAAATAAATGTAATCCTGTCATCGTCCATACAGTTTAAATTTTATATGAGCTGACTTTTTCTAGTAAATTGTATTTTTGAGTTCAGAATTAAACCATATATGAAAGGATGAGGTTTTAATTTTTTTAAAGGCATATACAAGTCAATACCTTTATATAAAATACCATAATATAATGCTACAACGTCAATTCAATGCCCGGCCAGTCTGTTACCAATTATGGTGATAACATAAATAGTTAAAGAGAACATCCACAATGAGTTCAAGAAGCTGTAGGATGAAACAAGCAGCAGTCAATTTGCTAGGGAAGTACTAAAACATCTCAACAAAGGTACAGAAATAGATTACCTGGCAATGTCTAGAAGGAACATTTTATAACGGGAATCCAGACTTTACACTGTCTGTTAAGGAAACATCTACACAATAGGGATTAAACGAAACACCTCTCTGTAGGAGTTATGAACAAGACGGTCCAACATATACTCTGTGACTGTTCTTCCGTCTCATCAATCTGAGAATCCATTTTGGGAGAACGTTGGCCTACTTTGGCCAAAGTAAGGGAGATGTCTCTAGGCAGCATCACCACCTACTTCGCAAGATTAGGTTGGTTGGAGGCTTAGACGAGGGTCTGCCTACAGGAAGAAAATACAAGGGGTCCAATGGGGCCTAAGTGCTGTGGTTCAATCTTTTTCTTTGACCACCCTCCCAACCAATTCCAATTCCAGGTATGAGAAGTAAAATCACATGTATACAGTGCAAAATTATAGAAAATATATATAAACGGAATTTGGCTAGTGCAAGAGCTGAAAAACAAGCTACCAGCCTGGAAAAAGTAAACTATGATTAATCAATCTGAAAATGGTAAAGTATGATTAATATGCCTGAAAGGGGTAAAGTATGACTAGCAGTTTGATCTGTACCTTTTTGGGTATCTATGAGAAACCCATGGTTACAACCAAGGCACATCCAAGTTATAAAACCCAGTAAGCAATAACAGTGAGCTAAGAGAGCTAAAGGAAGTCACGGACCAAGTCAAATCATATTACTTCTAGCCATAGTCCATAGGAACGGAGCTAAAAAGAGTAAAATAATGATTAAAAAACCTGAAAAGTGTGAAGTATAATTAGTAATGTGATTCATAACTTTTTAGTGTCTAAGAGAAACCTGGGGTTACAACCCAGACACCTCCAAGCCATAAAACCCAGCAAACAGTAACAGTGAGCTAAGAGAGCTAAAAATCACTGACCAAGTCGAATGATATTGCTTCTGGTGACGGCGCCCTCTGGAATAGAAGCTGCTGGACTCTGGTGGGCGTGCTGGACTGAATATCTTCGTGTGGAACGGAACAGATAACGGGAAGGCACATCTAACTGTCGGAACTACAGCCAGCGAATTATCTTTTCCTAGCTCCGTGGCCAGCGTTCTGAGCGGTAGATTTATAATTATAGAGGGAATAGAAATAAAGATACATATCCTAGAAACATTACTTCAACAGTGTAATGATAATTTGGGATATTTTCGGTTTCTGGCGAGATGTTATTGGTGCCGATAGCCGAGTTGGTTAAGTTGCGAGGTTGCAATTGCGATTAATCACATGGGTATTGCTCCACCGGATTCGAATCCCGGCTACGGCGAGAAAATGGTTGTATGTCCGCGTTTTTTCAATGTATAACCCCCTTCCACACAAGCCTCTGGCTTCTGGATTGGGGGCTGTCTAATTTCTGTGTTGTTTATTATATTCATTTTATGGTCTAAAAATAATTATAACGCCAAAACTAGCAGTTAAACCAGAATGTTGAATTTTGTGGAAAAAACGGAAGCTCAGCTAAAAATGCACGATAATTTAAAAAACTCGTAAACTAAAATAATTCGCTTAGACATGGATGGAGATCAAGACGATGAATATTGAGCTCCTCTATCGCCCTCCGCCACTCTGTATAACTATTTCAACTAAGTAACCAAACAACCGTATAAATTATTCATTGCAGTAAATTTACTGGATTAAAAATTGTAGTTAATTTATTGTACCGTCTTCCAGCGGTCCGTTCATAGCACATCTGGAAGTTACGTAAACGTGACTGTAACCTTGTTGAAAAGAAGACATTTATGTCAAGAGAAAATTATAATGAACCACTTGGATGATAACACTATGGGGAAAAATATATAATACCTAACGATAATTAAAACTAACGTGTAGAAACATAAAGGCATTATTTGCAAGACTGATTAAAAGTAGAATGCTCTCTTCACTTTTTGCATGATAATTAAAAATATATACGTATATGAGATGAATTTTAATATCATTTCATATCCTGTAACCAAGGTTTGGCTTTGTGGAAAACTTGAGACGAGTATATTCTTAATGGAAATTGTGTATTAAATGCGAAACAACACGAAGTAGTAATCTGAATTCTAGGATTTTCATAATTGTCATCATGAACTGGTGTCACTAGGAATACAATCCTTTGAAAGTATTTATTCTTGAATCTTTATATCTGCTTTCTTCTAATCCTCTTTTTGCATAGCTTCTTTTTCCTTTTTCCCAACTCTTTCTTGGCCTTCCTCTTTTCCTTCTATTTGCAGGTTTCCATTTCTAAATCTTTTATGGTATTCTATCCTGGTCCATTCTGCTCATGTGTCGATACCACAGTAGTTGTTGTGACTCAAGATCTTCCAGGTCTGAAACCTCTCTGTTCTTCCGAGTCTTTTATCTGTTCCTCTATTCTTAATTTTACTATTCGTCCGTGCAGTCTGCACATAGAAGTCGTAACACTAATTCCCCTATGTTTTCGCATTTCATCTTACTGCCCTTCTTATCTATAGAGCTTACATACACGATTTTCCATTCCTCCGGGACTTCACCACCCTTTAAACAATCGGTAAACAACCTGGCCATCGCTTCTATTGTTACGATTGGGGAGTTCTTAATAAGTTCTATGAGCGTACCTCCAGGACCCGCGGCTTTGTTATTTTTCATATATTTCACTGCTTCTATAACTTCCTCTATTGTTACTTCTCTTATGTCATGGTTGACCAATTCACTTATTTTAATAGAGCTTGATAATACTTCTTCCAATTGTCTATTCCAATTTGATGTATAATTTTTACTTCTCTTATATTGTTTTTAAGTGTTCTTACAGTTTTCGACGCATGTCTAGATTTTGAGCTTCCTGTAAGTCTGTCTATCTAAAGAAGAATATAATTAAATTCTTTTCAGCTCACTCCACACATTCCGTCCCTGCATTTTTTAGGGATATCGAGTCATGCCATCTCATACTAGTAGTAAGACAGTATTGATGTATTAAATTTGATCAAAATTGTTAGAGAAGTTTTTGAGAAAAATATTATTTTGGATTTCTCTATTGGTTTTTAGGGGTTAACTACTCCCACATTTGAGCTAGGATCCATATTGAGATTTCGCGTTGAGGCATGGCTGTATTAAATATGTATACAAAGTTTGAACAAAATCGATCCAGTAGTGTGGACTTTAGGTGGGACAACAGGCGACAGACAGACATTTTGTGGTTGCAGAGGACCGGAAATCGTGTAAATTCATAAAAAACTCGATATCGACTTTTCACGACCACAGTACTTGTCTATAATATGCTACTTATATAATAAAACGAAAATTGATCTAAAAATAGGTTTTTACATCAAGAAAACCCCTATACAAAATAAAGAAAAACTAAATTATCTACAAATTCTCTTCTCACATTGAACGCACATTTAAAATAGGAATCTGGTCATCTCAATTATCTTACACATTATTTTGATATCAATAAATTCCAAAAAAGAAACGAGTTCTTTGGTAAGAAGTGTATTTTTGAAGTTTTAAAACAACTTTCACGCCCGCACGTTATACAGTACCAATTAGGGATTCCACTGAACGTTTACAATTAATGGCGTAAGTTTATCTAACTGAGTAAAGGATCTTCATAGGAATATAAACGTTGGAATTAGGCTCAAATGGGTGCTTTACTGATATAATCAAAGCAACTGTTATCTTTATCAGAAATATTTAATTAATTATTAAGGATTGAATCTACCCATTACTTCCCAAGTGAAAATTTCTTTCTGGGTGATTTATGTAAAAATTTTCTTATACCAGTTGATCACAACGGCTAAAAAAATAGTTTGGAAAGTGTTCAGCTTCCCACGAAAGTTTACAAAGCAATTTACATGTGGAGTCGTAGTTTTCTTGCAGAAAGCTGTGACATCAATATTAAACTGCTTTAATCGACCATAACATGGATCTTGTGTGGCTTTTATATCCATGCCTAACTCCACAAACACTTGGTCTGTCAAATTCGTTTATTACTCCGATAGTAACAATTAGCATATTTTCTTTGCATGTACAATTTTGATATGAAAGTAGCTGACTGTATATAAAAAAATAGGTAACTTTAATCAGCATATTATTAATTGAACTATACTGTAGTTAAAACTAAAGAACTTTGCTATCAATATATACAGGGTGTTGCATCATGAGAGGGACATAGCTTAATAGGAGGTAGAGAACATCAGTGGTAACCGGAACCTCCCATAGAAATGTCTCATTGGGCCTTCATTACAAAGTTACAGGGTGTTAAATAATTTTTGGCCAAACCTGTTTTTTGTCATAACTTTGACAGGGAATGAAATAACGGATTCATATTTGGTACGGGTAATGTACTAACGAGCCCCAAGAGGTACATGTATAAAAAAAAATATATCCAGGTCCAGACTCACTATAATTTATGTTTCTTCTTTGCATCAATAAAACATCACCCTGTATATATTTTTTGAAATTTTGATATATTCGAAAAGAGCAAGAAAAAACAAACAAAATGGCCTATTTCATTTTTTTGTTACACCTTCGTGGTTATTTGAATACGTTGTTAAATGTGCAAGAAAATGGATTACAGAACCCTATTAAATGAAAGGCACGTGAAATAAATAGTTTTATAACTAAAATTTGCAAAAATTCTATTGAGCCTAGGTGGTCTGGGTGAATCCTAATTCCGGCACGTTTTAAAGGTCCATTTTGGTAAAAAACTGTGGTCCTAATAAGTAGTCGGGTATGAAATAACAAAATTTTTAATCAATCACAGTAGGCTTGTTCAAAGTGACAGATAATAAAAAGAAATCTCCTAAACAGTTGAATAATTGTTTGTTAGTAATTTAATGTGTCAATAATCCGCATTTAGTTAGTGAAAACTTGTGAAAATATTTTAACTATGCCAGTAAAATTTACAAACGTGGAATATGCTGACATAATATTCATCTATGGTTTCTGTAATGGAAATGGTAGGTCGACGGAAAGAGAATATCGGCTGCGTTTTCCTGGTCGTCGATGCCCTAATCATAAAACCGGTGTTCCAGTATGCAAGACAACACGGAAAGTTTCCTACTTCTGCAGTTGTGGAGCGTGTTTTACAACAAGATGTGCAGGAACAAAACAATATTATAAACGTAGTTCAAGAAAACCCAAATATGAGCACTAGACGAATCAGTTTGGCAACTGGTATTCCTCATTGGCGAGTATGGAGAACCCTAAAAAGAGAACGTTACCATCCATATCATATCCAGCAGGTACAGCGTCTTCAACAAGGCGACGATATCCCCCGCCTGGCATTTTGTCATTGGTTGTCTAACCATCGCCCAGTCATTTACAGAACCTTATTTACGGATGAGGCACAATTTACAAGGGATGGAGTAAACAATTCACGAAATAATCATAAATGGGCACAGGAAAACCCACATGCGGTACGCCAACGCCGTTCGCAACACAGGTTTTCTGTAAATGTTTGGGTCGGACTTGTGAATAGACATTTGATAGGGCCACATTTTTTTGAAGAAATATTGAATGGTGAAATTTACTTTGATTTTC
Organism: Leptura quadrifasciata; assembly: GCA_963675555.1. Taxonomy (NCBI): domain Eukaryota; kingdom Metazoa; phylum Arthropoda; class Insecta; order Coleoptera; family Cerambycidae; genus Leptura; species Leptura quadrifasciata. The sequence continues at coordinate 13,894,033 of OY776676.1, forward strand.
TTCAAAACATTTTACCGAATATGTTAGAAAATATCGGTATAAGAGGCATGTTGTTTCAGCATGATGGGGCCCCACCACATTTTAACCTTCAAGTAAGAGAACACTTAAACAATGTGTATCCTAATAGATGGATTGGACGCGGGGGTCCACATGAATGGCCACCAAGATCTCCTGATTGTAACCCTTGTGATTACTTTTTATGGGGCCACTTAAAAAACGAGGTTTATAGCATTGAAATTGAAAGTAAACAATATTTAATCCAGCGCATCGTTACAACCTGCGACGAAATACGAAATAATCCAGAAATGATACGTCGAGCAATTGGTGACCTTTCTAAACGCGCAAGAAAATGCACAGAATGTGGGGGAGGACATTTTGAAAATTTACTTTAGTGTCAATTACGTTTTATTTTTAAACACATTTAGTTATTGTTTTGTTATTTATTGTTAATTGAATGGAAAATATTTTATTTATTTAGATTTTAGTTTGTTCTCTTTTCCAATTTTTATTAAGTATAAAATGTTGATGATTTTCTTGATCAAAGTAACTGGTTGCTTAGGCCTAAATGGTTTAAATTATCTGTCACTTTTATTCTTTGAACAAGCCTACTGTGATTGATTAAAAATTTTGTTATTTCATACCCGATTACTTATTAGGACCACAGTTTTTTACCAAAATGGACCTTTAAAACGTGCCGGAATTAGGATTCACCCAGACCACCTAGGCTCAATAGAATTTTTGCAAATTTTAGTTATAAAACTATTTATTTCACGTGCCTCTCATTTAATAGGGTTCTGTAATCCATTTTCTTGCACATTTAACAACGTATTCAAATAACCACGAAGGTGTAACAAAAAAATGAAATAGGCCATTTGTTTGTTTTTTCTTGCTCTTTTCGAATATCGTATCGAAATTTCAAAAAAATATATACAGGGTGATGTTTTATTGATGCAAAGAAGAAACATAAATTATAGTGAGTCCGGACCTGGATATATTTTTTTTATACATGTACCTCTCGGGGCTCGTTAGTACATTAGCCGTACCAAATATGAATCCGTTATTTCATTCCCTGTCAAAGTTATGACAAAAAACAGGTTTGGCCAAAAATTATTTAACACCCTGTAACTTCGTAATGAAGGCCCAATGAGACATTTCTATGGAAGGTTCCGGTTACCACTGATGTTCTCTACCTCCTATTAAGCTATGTCCCTCTCATGATGCAACACCCTGTATAAGATATAAATGAAGCTAGTATGAAAAAAATGCCATGAAAATAATCTTGATAAGAATTCTAGAATTTTATTAAGTACATCTTTTCCTGGTTTAAAACCTCCTTGTCGAATAGTTTTTTAACATTGTATTTAAACATACTTCAAAATATCCCTCACTGATTTTTATACGAAAATTCCATAATTGGTTTCAAAAGTAGTTTATATACAATTTAACTTTTTTTTAATTAACTGCAAGTATTGAACAACTTAACTAGTACCATAATGCTGTAATACGCCTTCGTTAGACACGTAGTATTACTGTAATTATACACTGATTTTAATTAACTGATATTCTCTTTGATTATAATTACCAGGTTTACGCTGTGGCTAGATATAATCTTATATTTCAGTTTTTTTTTAGTAAATAAGCATTTCTAATTACTTTTATAATTATAAGACATTCATGAAAATAATTATCGAATGCTGAAAATATCCATAATTTTCAGTGTAGGTGTTATGAATTGCTTAACATTTCCGTGTCACTGATTTCCTAATTATTATTATTTAATATTATCTAATTATATTATTGGCTGTCTACACACAAACATTGTTACATGGCCTATGTCCATTTAACAGTTTTATACAAAAACTAGTATTTTTCTTTATATTTAGCACGATCTGTGTAACATTTTGATTCAGTTTTTGTAAGTGAAACTGTTTTCAACTAACAGAATTTACTTGTATAACTGCTAAATCGTTTCACACTGCTTTATGTACATATTTTAATGTCTTAGGAACTCAGTCATGTTTTTTTACACTATTATGTATCTCTGTTCCGTTCTATTATAGCATCTAAGGAAACGATTGTCGATTGTCTAAAAACATTTATTTACATCAGATACCTATATTTCAATTTTTATATTTTTGTTTACTATGTAAGTACATACGGTTATTTTCCTTACCTTTCTCATTACTATATATAGTATATGCTATAAAATGTAATATATTTACTGAGTTCTCACAATACGTTTTACTATTTATTACGGCAGTTCATATTTTTGGTTATGTATAAAATAGAAATTACAAATTGTTGTAATCTAAGTCAGCGTGGTATTATAGATTTCTTTTATCGATTCTTTGTAATTTGTTTGAGTACGGGAATCTACATCAGGCAGGTTATTACGCTTAACTCAACAATTGACATATGGCCATACCTGTATTATTCCTGTATTTTATTGCTTTCATTTTAATTAGGGGAAATAGATTTGTCAAGTTTATTTGGTGGCATATATTTTGCGGTAAGTAGGACAAAAAAAAGTTTAGTAAAACTCGCCAGGAAATAATTTGCTTGCAGCCTTTGTACTGATTCGAACATATATAAACTTTATTGTGGACTTCAGTAATTGATATTACATTTTTATATCCGCGGTAACAAGTGTTTAACATCCAGGTAAATTTCATTTATTAGTCATTTAAAATTTCAGTAATTTTCAATTTTTGTCTTTGATGTAATTTCAATGATTTTTAAAATAAATTTAAATTCAAGGTCAATTCTTTTTAATTTAATTATTAGTCAAAATACTATATGTACCACATGGTTTTAAAATATTTTGTTCTTTCTTTTTCATTTTTTGGCAATTTATAGTTTATGAAATCAGCTTATATATTATATATATATATATATATATATATATATATATATATATATATATATATATATATTGTTATTATACATGATTTACAGGAAACAACTACTCAGCGGGCAAATACCCCGACCTGCATTGAATTACACCTTACAAATCATGAAAAATTGGTAGCCAATGTCATTTGTCAACTCCCTGACCAGACATAGACCGGTTTCGAACTTATTAGTTCTCCTCAGTATGCCATAGGTCATGGAGCAGACAAATGACAGTTGCCAACCTGCTAGTCTTATACAGACTAATGTAAATGGTATAGTGGTGAGAGGTAATTGAATCCTCTCATGTGGTCTAATGCTACTATACACCAGACATCATAGATGTGGTGCATAGCGACTTGCCATTTTGCAAGTACCGAGAGCGGCGACCTTCAGCCCTTGGTGGACTTAACCTATATACTGTTATTATACATGATTTACAGGAAACAACTACTCAGCGGGCAAATACCCCGACCTGCATTGAATTACACCTTACAAATCATGAAAAATTGGTAGCCAATGTCATTTGTCAACTCCCTGACCAGACATAGACCGGTTTCGAACTTATTAGTTCTCCTCAGTATGCCATAGGTCATGGAGCAGACAAATGACAGTTGCCAACCTGCTAGTCTTATACAGACTAATGTAAATGGTATAGTGGTGAGAGGTAATTGAATCCTCTCATGTGGTCTAATGCTACTATACACCAGACATCATAGATGTGGTGCATAGCGACTTGCCACTTTGCAAGTACCGAGAGCGGCGACCTTCAGCCCTTGGTGGACTTAACCTATATACTGTTATTATACATGATTTACAGGAAACAACTACTCAGCGGGCAAATACCCCGACCTGCATTGAATTACACCTTACAAATCATGAAAAATTGGTAGCCAATGTCATTTGTCAACTCCCTGACCAGACATAGACCGGTTTCGAACTTATTAGTTCTCCTCAGTATGCCATAGATCATGGAGCAGACAAATGACAGTTGCCAACCTGCTAGTCTTATACAGACTAATGTAAATGGTATAGTGGTGAGAGGTAATTGAATCCTCTCATGTGGTCTAATGCTACTATACACCAGACATCATAGATGTGGTGCATAGCGACTTGCCATTTTGCAAGTACCGAGAGCGGCGACCTTCAGCCCTTGGTGGACTTAACCTATATACTGTTATTATACATGAATTATACATTATATCATGAAAAATTGGTAGCCAATGGTCATTGGCTACCAATTTTTCATGATTTGTAAGGTGTAATTCAATGCAGGTCGGGGTATTTGCCCGCTGAGTAGTTGTTTCCTGTAAATCATGTATAATAACAGTATATAGGTTAAGTCCACCAAGGGCTGAAGGTCGCCGCTCTCGGTACTTGCAAAATGGCAAGTCGCTATGCACCACATCTATGATGTCTGGTGTATAGTAGCATTAGACCACATGAGAGGATTCAATTACCTCTCACCACTATACCATATATATATATATATATATATATATATATATATATATATATATATATATTTATATATTTCTACATTTATATACTTTACTTATATGTTTATATACATATATATTTATACATTTCTGTATACGTTTCTGTATAGCTTCTACATTCCTGCATAGCTTTTGCACAGCTTATGCATAGCTTATCTTTCTGCATATAGATAAAATTTCATTAACTCTTTAAAAACCAGTTGGTTAATTTTCCTACAATCTTCACACCATTTCATTAAGAGACGTAAATTGCCAAGGAAACCTTTAGACTCCATTCTTGCAACAAGAGACAATTGTGGGCCTGGATTGCTGTTCCAGAACCAGTCTTCTCAAAAATAGTCAATCTAGGATCCTGGTATAAATTTGTTATATATATATTTAAATTTCAATTAGTCTTTACAAACCGATTTATCTATTATTCATGTAATATATTTTATCATTCATTTTAAACTACTTTTTTATTTCTCTTACCAACAATTTCAGTCTGATCTATAGTAGACTGGTTATTCGAGAAAAAGAGACAATTCTACTCATTTTCACTATAGATGGTGCCCAATTTAACATCAATTTTTTTTGTCTCCTTTTCTCGAACTAAACAGAAATCTGTCGCTTATGCTGTACAGAAGGGTAAGTTTCTCCACTCTTACGAATACTCCGGATCCACGGCTCTTTGCTCCGATTTTAACAAGCTAGTCGTTCGCATATGTTGCCTCAATTCTTTCCCGAAAATAAATAATAAGGGAAAGGAGGTAACAACACACAAGATGTTTGTAATGTGATATATTTATTTATTTAATGGTCTTTTTACATTTAAATATCTAGTGGTGATCCTCCCCGATAAAAAGAAAACTCAACTTGTTTCATTATTTTTAGTGAGCTAAATTACATTTTTTAAATAGGAGATTTTCTTTCTACAGTTACATGTAAATAAAGTACGATTATAAGTTTCGGATGTCGGATGAGTTTCAGAACACATTTATTCAATAAATTAAATTGTAAAACGTTTTCATTCATTTTTCGTATTACAAAAAAAGCAAAATACAAAATGCAAATTTTCGTAATAAAATTTCGGTAAATATAATGAATAGAAATGCAAATATTTTTGTGTTTTGTAACCTTCCAGGTTTATCGATTTTATCTAAATTGTGTACTTGCATGATTTTGTTATAATGAATTTGTGAAATTTTATTTACCCACCAAATAAAACAAATATCTCTCTGTTTTTTCAGGAAAGAAGAACAATGTTGCAGGAAATAATGACTCAACTTTTAGGAAATCATCATCGATAAAGGTAAAAAAACCTTTACAATTTTTTATTCTTTTGGGTCTTTCAACGATATTTTAAACGCTGACTGGTCATTTTTAAATAATTATAAGGACCCAAATGTTGTATGTGAGGAATTTTATGAAAATTGTATTCCTTCTTAGACATGTACGTACCTCTCCACAAATGTAATAAATTTAAGAAGTATCCCAAATGATACACTATAGAAATAAAAACAATATTAAATTAAAAGATCAAACAATAACCTACATCATCAGGAATTTTCAAGGTTTCGTTCATTAGTTAGGAATTAAATAATATCCATAGCACATAACAATTATCTTGCCTCGGTTGAAGGCAATGTCTTCATGGATCCAAGAAATTTTTCGTCTTATTTACAAGAGAAAATAAGTTCTACTAGAATCCCAGGCAAAATGTATAACGAGGTAATATGTTATGATGACCCCAGGGGCATATTAAATGGTTTTGCGGACTATTTTCACAGCGTGTACTTGCTGGACGATTCTGACACTGCTTCAAGTCTTGCAATCTGTGGAAATTTTCCATGCTTAGGTGTCAGTAGTTTTGATGAAATTGATGTAATAGCCGCTAAAAAGAAACTGCCAAATAAATTGACGTCCGGCCACAACAAAATACCAAGCTTTATAGTCAAAGATTGTGCACATGTCCTAGCGCCCCCCATTGCTAATTTTATTTAATTTAATTCTAAAATCCAGTACATTTTCATATGTTTGGAAACTAGGAAGAGTATGTCCGATATTAAAAAACGACAAAAGCCGACAGTATAGAGAATTTGTACTTGGCTTTATAGCACTCACCCCTGCGAGAGGATTCTTAGACAAATAAGAACAAGAAGGTTGCACCAAATACAAACAATTAGTGAAATTAATAATGATTTATTCAGTTGTAAACATATTAAGTGTAATTTGTATTATTTGCATTTTAGGTGACAAGTTTAATTTCCCCAGAGAAGATAATAAAAAATCAGGTAGCAAAAAAGTATGGTATTTCATCTGAGATGTTGAAAAATTATTGGGTTAACATTAGGTGACAGTTCTTCCAAAAAATCTTGTATCTGGTTTTACAAAAATCCCAAATATCTTTCTCCATTTAATGGACCATAAAAAATTATTGGCCCAATAATTCTTCAGCCAATTACTCCTAACCATACATTAAAACTAAATCGCTCCTGATATGCACTTTCTCTCATATTTCTGGGATTTTCTTGTGCCCAATAACGGGTGTTGTTACGATTAAATAATCCCAAATTAGTGGACCTGGATAAAATTTGTTCATGAAAATTATTGTCCAAATTGTGTCTATTCAAAAACCGATTGCAATAGTTCAATCTTCTTTGAGAATCGTTTTCGTATAAATGATTGGTGTATTTGGTACTTGCATGATTTAAATTTGTGTTTTTTCAAAATGCGTCGAGCTGATTCCCGATTTACACCGGTTTGGTCCTCAATCTGTCTTATCGAAATCGTGGGATCTGCCTCGACAATTGCAAGTACATTGATTTCCGACTCTTCATCGATAATGAAATTATTTTCCGGTACATCTGGTTCACTTCTGAATTGCTGTTCAACTCTTACAAAATAGTTGTTTGGTGGATGAATTCTTTCGGGAAATCTTTCTTGATATAAGTCAGCAGCCCGCCTGCTATTTTTCTTACATTCGCCATAGATTAGTAGCATATCTACTTTTTCATTTCGTGAATACATGGCAAAACAGAGTTAAAAACGTGATAACTTAGGTATAATTTAATGAAAAATACTTAAATTGTTGCCAAGTAAACAATTCTTAATTGTCAAATCAAAATGACGCCTCGTTTTACCTTCTTTTGTTTCCACCACCTGCTTACTATTTTTGTTGCAGTACAATATTCATTACTATGCAGTAACATTCCATACTAACTTTAATGAATAAAGTTAAATAGGATAAGCACAGCAATTGTATTGGACAAAAATAAATGATAAATAAGTATTTTTTAACTAGGTGAAATAAAAAAATGGGGTTCCTATCTTGGTTTTTATGATATCGTGGGTTGTTTAAAGATATTTTTTTTAAATAAGTTAGATCTTATTAGGCTGTTCAGCTACTGGCTATTCCCAAAAAAGTATGAGGCACAAAGTCGCATACCAGAGGTCTTTCGATATCACGGCACACTACGTATCAATATCTGCCAAGGTTCATATCAGAGCCACCTAGGCTTATCAAACTAAAATTGATATTATCTGTAATTTTAAAAACAAATGCCATGTTCCGACACATGGTTGAAAATAGAATCTAGAGACGAATCAGACAGGTAAAAAAAATATACAGGGTGCCATTTAAAATAATAGAGTAGATGTCACTTTCGGTGAAACCGGAAGTGGTGGGAAAACAAATTTTATAGTTAAAAAAGGACAATCACGCATTATATAAGTGTACCAAATTCCAAAATAATATATTTTTAAATAAACATGCTACGGGGTGTTACATGTCTCCTGTGTCACCCGGTGTGCCTAGTATTACATTAATAAGCGCGTTTTGTTTCTTATTATTGGTTCCACGAACATTATATTGATACCATACACCGTACATGGATAAGGGAGTGTTGGAGGAAAAGTATATTTTTGTCTACATCTTACTATAGCTCAATTTGCATTTTTGAATGCTTTTTAATGCCAGCCCGATCTTTCGAGATATGTGAAAGGGGTATGAGTCCAATAAGTTAATAAATTCATATATTATGTTTTATTATCTTCTCTGGGGAAACTAAACTTGTCACCTAAAATGCAAATAATTCAAATTACACTTAATATGTTTACAGCTGAATAAACACTTACTGAAATCATTATTAATTTCACTAATTGTTTGTATTTGGTGCAACCTTCTTGTTCTTGTTTGTCTAAGAATCTTCTCGCAGGGGTGAGTGCTATAAAGCCAAGTACAAATTCTTCTGCAGAAGCTCAGTTTGACGTTTTTCTATCAAAAGCAATTAAATGCGTATGCGTTTATTTCAATGACTGTTCACTAGACTGCCTAAAATGTGTACATTGAGTGCTCATGGTGATTGACCCCTTAGTTGTGGCATTCTTCTATTTTCTGGAAATAATAGGAGACAAAAAGTTTAAAATTTCGGTTATCGCATTCAATTTTGATAGATTTTATTTATATAATAATACGTTTCGAGATTAATACAATAATTGTAGTAAAAGCAGTTTATAATTTTTTTTCATAAGCTTTAATTAGGTTAAAATTCATCAGAATAATATAATACTTTTTCTGCATTTGCGTAAATTGCGTATCCCAGTTTTATAATACTCGCTGTAACAATATCCAATTTAACGCTTGTAACTTTTAACACGATTGATTTATAGCGATGAGAAAGTGAAACAGCATAGAACATTATTACCTGAATTTATAGAAATGTCGCAATATACTCGGGTATAGAAACATACCATCGGAGAAATATTCCCCTCTTAATAACTCGATTTAAAGAGCTGAAGCAGAAAATTTTATAAACACATTTGCAAGACTCGCTCATTTGTACCTCTGGTTATGTATATTCGTGGGAATTTTCCCAGGTAGTCGTGAAGTTAGCACCTTTATGATGTAATTTAGAGAAAATAACAAACCTAATAAAATAGGTAACATAAAAGAGATTCTTATTTTGATTTAACGTAGCATAAAACATAACATAGTAAACACCACAGAAATTAGATAACCCTCAATTACGGAAGCCAGAGGCTTGTGTGGAACGGGATTATACATTGGAAAAACGCGGACATACAACCATTTCCTGGCGCGATCCCCATGTGATGTAAAACTGGGATCCGAACCCGAGACTCAGTAAATAGCGATTAGTTGGGTGTCATCGCAGTTGACATGAATGAATGCTCAATTCCACCGAAGTAGATTTTTAAATTTGAAGGTAACCTCTTCCGCTGTCTATTCCAAAAATATTTTTAAACATTCATAATTAAAAATTGTTATGTGCCGCCCTCTTACGACGAGAGGTTTAATTCATAGTAGCAATGTAAAAGGGATTCTGCTTAATTAGCTAAAATAGGATAATGGTTCACCAGTCAGCTCAGAGGTGGCGCTTAGAAGTCGTCTGGAGCAGGGAAATAGATAAATCGAGAATAAACACCACGGATATATAAGAAGCGGACCCAACGCATGAGTTCAGTACAGTTCTGAGATGAGCCAAGGGATCAGACGGGAAAAAGAACAGTAACAAGTTGTGAATTATACTAGCGGGTCTATCGTAGATAAAAGTTATAGTTAGTATGAGAACTAATTTTTGTAAGTTAAGTGATAAATAAATCAGTAGTTAGTGGCAATATGCGTTGAATTTTTGGACCTACGTTAGGGGTGTTTATTGTAGGGCGTAAATTATGCAAACAATTTTGAATACTGTACCTTTTCTTGCCTCGAAATTAATTTTCAACGAATTTGCTTTTTCATTTTTTAACTATTTTCGTGGAGCTTTATAAAACTTTAAAACCTACCTTTTTACAACTATATAAAGGAAGAAGCAATCTTCTATGATTACAGGTTAAACTGCATAATATAGAAATAGAAATATTTATTTAACCAAGTTACAATTTTGTTTGGCAAGTCTACAAAAGTGTAACATTAAATGTATACAATATAAACACAAATAAGATTTGCGTATGTAAAAAACACAAGTACAAATGAATATTCACAACATGTAAACATAGTGACGTCAATTATTAATTCAAAAGTTGTTAAAATACAACAATGAATAGTAGTACTTTATAATTAAATATTGTACAACAATTACACAATTTGATACAATTACAACCATCATGGACAGCGCAACTAAAATACAAAATATACGATGCCATATACCATGAACTGCTTTACAGTGCATCTCAAAAAGTGGGATAGAGTCAGTAGGACTGTGAAAGTTCATCAAACAACAACAAAAATTGTAAATGCAGTATTAAAGAATTCTTCTTCAGATTAAAAACAATAATTTAAAAAATTTCTTTCATTTTATATTTAAAGCAATTGAAATTGAGAGATTTTATGTCATCAGGAATATGGTTATATAAATGAAGATTTAATGTGTTTTTTATTGATTTTGTTAATCTAAGACGAGGCTGTCTGAGTTGAGAGGCAGATCTTGTATCATAATTCTGAAAATCAGAATTAGCTGCAAATGTGCTTTTATTTTTTATGTATTTCTACTAGGGTATTATATATACATATATACAAAGAAGGAACTGCATTGTACCTAATTTTTTAAAAATTGGTTGACAGTGGCCTCACCATCCAGCATTATCAATTAATCTAACTGCTTTTTTTGTAATGGAAAAATTCTTATTGATTGAGATGAACCACCCCATAGAATAATTGCATAACTAATATGGGAATGGAAAATGGCGAAATAACACTTTTTAAGGAATTAAAACGAAGCTTACGTAAAAGAAATATTATACTTGATAATTTATTAGATAATTCCTCTGTGTGGTTGAACCAGCTTAGAGTGTCATCCAACATGACGCCCAGAATTATTACACTTATTATTAACTATTGAATTATTTGTAGAAAATATAATCTTTTGAGTTTTGTCCTCATTAAATTAGAGTTTATTGCCAAAAACTAATCACTGGCCCGTTGTACTGATTTAAGACTATCGGAATTTAAATTACTATAGCTAAAATTAAAATCTAGTATGGAAGTATCATCGGCATAGGCAATGCATTTTGTAGGCGAAATAAAATTGAAAAATCATTCAAATATTAAATAAATAAAACGGGCCCCAGAACGGAGCCTTGAGGCACTCCGTGCTTAATTTCGGCAAATTCAGGGAAAATGTTTCCAATAGATACACATCGTTTCCTGTTGTCAAGATAAGAATGAAATAGATTCAGTAGTAAACCCCTGATGCCATGATAGTTAAGCTTCTCTGCAAGAATCTCATGAGAGACACAACTGTCTAAAAAGTTGTATGCATTTACTTGGTTTGTAGCTATTTTTGTGCAAAATCTAGTTGACTGCAGCACTTAACATGATTGATTTATGGTAACGGGAAAAGTAAAAAATAGAAATACCGTATGTGTAACGTCTAAACTAACTGCTCCCTATAACTTAATTTGAATTAACGGATTTCTTTATTTCATCTCTACTTTTTAAATTTAATTGGAAATACCTGTGCTATGACGGGTCTTATGCATAATAATTTAATCCCTGTCAAATTGTCTTTGTTTTTGCCACTGCGAACTGAATTTTCGAACTCTTTCATTGATATGCGTAACTGACTAGTGATCATAACTCGGTCGGCATTTTTATCTCCTTGGAGATGATTTTGGTCAATTTTTATACATTTAGCATTAGCATACTCTGGAAAGCTTGCCATTTTCACTCACACAATTTGTTTGTCAACTGGTGCATTAGTCACTGCACAATAATCATAATATCGAAGTGAACTTACTGCACCCTACTAGTACGTTTATTCACGTTCGCTTCTAGAACTGCTAGAAGGTATCCGGTACTATGGGTGGTGTACATTTGAATTTATCTCCTTCCTCGAAGAACCTAAGATCATGTGACAATCGAACTACTACATACACAATGTACAATTTGTATGAATGAATTATATGTAGTGGCTCAGTGGCACAACGTTTACGTGTTAGGCTTGTAACCAAGGAGCCCCGGGTTCGAATCCTCGCTAGGGTATGGATGTTTAATGGTGTTTTTCATATATTACCGAGTTGGTGGTAGTGGAATAAACGAGGTTGGTGAGAGACAACATGGGTAGTTGCTGTACCACCCCTGAGTTCGAGTCTCAGTTGTGGTAGGTGGCAATCATGATACAAATTGTATCATGGGTGGCAATATCGTAGGGAATGGTCGTTGTCTATGCATATGTCCTGGTTGAGTGGTGGAATAGCTAATGCTAAATTCCGTCAGGACGTTAATCTAAACAAGGCGAAATTTTTTTAAAGACCGTGAAGAAAAATACCAGTACGTCCATGGCCGGTTCATATTTAATAGTTTTGTTACTATCTCCCACTTTTAACTAGGCTATATAGGTTCATTTGGGTCCCTCCCAATATTGTTTGTCTGTTCTAAGTTTAAATGTATTAAGATGTAGTTTTATTTTCTCCTTTGATGTAGATAATTGATGAGTTGCACGTAAAGTAAATTAAAGAACTCCTGAGCTTTCGTGGTGAAATATTGCACGACTAAAAGTGTTCCTTTTTTCCGGACGAATTTCGAGAAACACAATTGAGTTGACACTGATTATACGTTTCTGTTTTACGATCTCGGCATAATTACATGCTTCCGTCTATATTGCGTGCTAAAATTATTTTTGATGTTAGCTTTTACATTGTTTTATGATAAATGTATATTTATAATGCTCTTTAATATATCCAGGTGAAAGTTGGACGCTACCTTATATAACTTTTATTTACGTTTAGATTTCGAAAAGTTTTAACTTGCTTTAAAAAAAAGTCAACATGTTCAATGTGTGGAAATAGCATGGTTTTTCTAAGAAATAAAATAAAGTAAAAAATTACATATTCAAATAGAGACAGATTTATATTAGAAAACAAAAGTTGTCCTATTTTTTTTCTGCTCACGACAGTACCAAATGATGAGTTTGATTTACTTCAAAGTTTATTTTCTACTTTTTAGAGCATTTAAATAAAATCTTTTATAAAATTATTTTTTGTATATAATTTTTTCCTTTTTATTCTTTTGATATGCTGTAATCCCCAGATATCGATTTTGAGACAAATCGGATCATAAACGGTGAAGTCGTCCGCCATCTTGAACTAAATTTTTGACTAGAAATTCATAATCCGCGACCCCGAAAACCCCCAGATATTGATTTCAATGGATTTGGACCTAAATGGCAAAAGTCGTCAGCCATATTGGAGCCGCCATTTTGATTTTCTGAATTTTGACAGATATCGATTTTGAGTTGAATCAGATCTTAAACGGTAAAGTCATCTGCCATGTTGAAGCCGCCATCTTGGTTTTTATATATGAAAATGTTAAAGTGTATTGTCACCGAACTTATACACATGTGCAAAATTTCAAAGCTCTAACTTAATTAGAACTAATCAAGACTTTGTTTGCAAGATTTGACCTAACCAAACTAACAATCAAGTTGCAACATTGCAAGTTAAATAAAAGCTTTTAAAAAATAGCTAAACATGTGTTGAATCTAAAAACATTTTTGGGTAGCGCCCCATATCATTTATACCGTTACATTAATCGTTCAATCCTCATAACATAAAGTATATTGTAATCCACCACTATTTAATATTGATTTATTAAGCGAAATATTAGTAAATTTAACGACTTTAAATAAAATAATTTCGGATTTGTTAATTGTTCAGTTTTGTATTTTTTATTAATTTCATGATTAAAATAGGAGAGTCGAAAAGACTACACATACAGACGTGTTGCTCCAAAATATCACGAGAAGAGTCGGTATAAAATGCAAAAAACTCAAAAGAATGGACCAGAATGCGGCTACAAAAGTCCTCAATAAAACATGTATCATTAATATAATAAATTTAGTATAAAACAAATATATTCTGCCCTCTAGAAGCATTTATTTTGAACTCATGCTAAGCTCAGCCATTCTATTTTTTCGAGTGCAACAGACACTTTGCGGGTAGATGACACCTTTCGACGGTTAGTGGAGTGTGTGAGAATTAGATGGTGCTGGTATAATTTCTCTTTGGAGTTGCGCAACCCCCCCAAACAGTTAATAAACACCCCGGAAAGGGGTGAAAATCGTTATTTCATATATTACCTCCAAATTGTATGTAACGCCCGTTTTCGAGGACGCTGAGCGGTGATGGACAACATTACTTCTGACCCCCTCCAACTCCTCTAACGTCTAACGAACACCTCCGAAAGGGGTAGAAATAATTTTTTTTTATATCACCCGCAAAATGTATATGTATACCGCCTATTTTCGAGGATGCTGAGCACGGGAAAAATAGTCATACTTCTATTCGTGATTATAATTGTCTTTCTGTCCCTTTCTTTAATTATGAGAAATATTTTGAATTGAATGGAATTCAGTACAATTATTCATGTTACTCTAATCACATTCATGAGAATGCCGAGTTTACAACGTGAGATTTCAATTGGTTTGGTACTTACGATTTCTGGCGTTTTCAAGCAGCCATTTACTAGAATAAAAATAATATATTATCAACTTCTTTGCCGAAAAACTAAGTTTGTGGCAAAGAATCCGGAGTCTACTCGACAAAGTTAAAGAATGCATGTCCAGCGGTACTGATGCACGTAGAGAAGCTAGAATAAAAGCAGAGGCGCGGTTGCAGCTACTCCACTTCTCGGCGTGAACAGATGCGTGGAAGCTGCACGGGATGCTGTACTCTCGGAAATCCGCCTAACTTTGAATGTACCCGCGTCAGAAAAACATTAATCATCACCACCGTGCTCAGCATCATCGAACACGAATTTCGCCGCTGATATTTTACAAAAAAAAATTTTCACTCCATTCGGGAGTGATTATTAGCCGTTAGCGGGGTTCGAGGGGATTAAAAAAACATTTAGCATCACAATCTTGTTCAGCATCCTCGAAAACGGGCGATACATGCATTTTGCCAGTGATATATAAGAAAACTTTCCATCTCTTTCGGAGGTGTTTATTAGCCGGTAGAGTGAGTTGGAACATTCACCATCACCACCGTGCTCAGCATCCTCAAAAAAGTTTCACCGTTGAAAAAGATGTGATAAGCGTTTAACTCCTTTTAGGGTTGTTTCTTGGCCGATTAGGAGGTTGCGCAACTCCAAAGAGAAATTCTACCAGCAGCATCGTACTCTTCTTCTTCTTCTTATGGCGCTACAGCCCAACTGGGCCCTGGCCTCCTCTAACTTCTGCCTCCATGCCTGTCTGTCTCCTGCTGCTCTCTTCCAGACGCGAATCTCTAGAAGGTCGGGTGCATCCTCTTGGACTTCGTCTTCCCATCGTTTCTGGGGCCCCCCCCACTGACCTCTTTCCGTGCATTCGGCTGTTTAAAGTTTTTTTTGGCAACCTCCTATCCTCCATTATAACCACATGCCCTGCCCACTGTAACCGTTGTAATCTGATGAATTCTGAGAGTGGGGGTTCCTTAAGGAGGTTATATATTTCGTAGTTATATCTGGATCTCCAGATATTATCTTCCTTAACTGGTCCCAGCATCTTTCTCAGTACTTTCCTTTCGAAGATATTGAGCTTGCTTTTTATTTTTTCCGTCATGGTCCAATGCTTCGCTGCCATAACTTGCGATAGGTCTTATTATTTTCTTGTACACTCTCAATTTATTGTTACGGTGGACATTTTTTGATTTGAGTATGTGGGACATTGCGCGGTAGGCTTTATTGGCTATACTTATTCTTCTGCGTACTCAGCATTCTCGAAAACAGAGGGGAGAAGCTTTTATTGTATAGCAAAATACTTTCAGTTTTCGACTTTTTCCGACTTACACACTCCACTATGTGTTACATTTAGAAATTTTGACGATTTCGTTATGTACCGTATAGTCGGGAGGATGCTCGTGTAGGTCGCTACATGCTACCTTACACTAATGAGGACCAACAGCTTGAAACTGCAGTCTGCAAGTGGTGTGAAACAACTAGCACGAGAGCTCCTTTAAGTAGGAATTAGTCATTCGGCCTGTGCTTGTTGCAATCGAAGCTTTAAGCGTTTTGCGAAGAAACAAAATAAACACAAGAAAACCGCTACCTAAGGAATAACTACTTCCACATCCAGATTTTGTATCCAAGTCCTATACTTATTTTACTCCTTTTAATAATAGGGTGGGGGTGGTAGAAGGGGTGGGTAATGCCAAAATAAATTTTAAAAGCCCTTGGTTCTCGTACACGTACTAAACCCCAATTTAATTTTTTACTCCCTTTAATAATAGGGTGGGGGTAGCAATGGGGGTGGTAGAGGGGGTAGCTAATACCAAAAAATATTTTTGAGACGTTTCGTTCTTATATACACACTAAATCACATTTTAATTTTGTTAAGTCCCTTTCATAACAGTGTGGGGGTGATAGTGGAGGGTGGCTGATGCCAAAAAAAAAAATTTGGGACCTTGACTTTCGTAGATGCCCTAAATTGCAATTTTATGGACCTGCTTGCTTTGCTTATTTACCTTTATTTATCTCATTTACCCCGAACCCTTCAACGGAATTAGATCAAAATATAATTTAGTTCCAGATTTTGTTATAATACATAAATGTACCAAATTTCAAGTCGGTACAGACAGACAGAATTTTTTCGCTCAAATTTAAAATCTCGACGTTTCATGACATTTTTGATCTATTTCAACATTTTTTTTGCGTTACTATACTTCCACTGGACGTGGAAGTAATACAATATGTTACGTTTCTTTCTAACCTCAAGCAACTCAAGAAACCTCAGGTCACTAACCTACCCTGATACCCTTCACACACCTTGGCTAGTCTCGTCGTACTCCCAGGTTTTGGGTTCCAGGTTCACACGTGACCTGGCCTATCAGTAGCTGACCTAGGTTAAACAAAAGCAAATTAATAAAAGGATCATATTAACTTTCCTTATCCAGTGGTTTAAATTTTGTTGAAAATAAACAAACTCACATCGAGTAAATAATTTATTCAGCAGGACGACATAAATTATTAATTGTAGGAAATAATCAAATGTACCAGACGTGATACAAACATTGACGTATGTACAATATTTAAACCCCAAATTTATTAAACAAACAACAACAAAAAAAGTTACCAAATCGGTTACCAAATGCAATTGCACGTAGTTTACATAACCCTTATTTACTATAGATATATTCCCATGAGTTATTTACACTGTAACATACTAACTGTACAATCTGTTACATCAACTTCAAATAATTACTTAGACTGGACTATATCCTTTAACTAAGTATTAATAAAAAAATATATAGTAGGTTAAAATTATGATATCACTATACCATACATGACAATAAAAAAAAGAAATTAATTAAATGAATTTTGAAATTTAAAATTTTGACAACAGAAACTTATCTTTACTCCGAGAGTGGCGGTTAAGGTGTAGGTGCTTGTAACCTCACTGTGAACTGTGACTCCATGAATTTTTAGCGTGGTGTGCTCCTTGAAAATTTTAGCAATTTTGGCATCCCTGATCTCCAACAATTATTCCTTAGACCATTATTTACTCGAGAAGAAAAAAATATGATAACTCCTACTCCACTAACAAATTGACCCAGTCATGAAAACAGCATATCTACGCCAACAAAACCCAACGTAAATCCAAGGTACATCATGACGTACGTCCAACATAAATGTAACATAAATCGCCCTCCATGTGTAGGGCATTTTCACAAAGATGATATTATCCAGCATTAAGCTGTCGATATTCAAAATATCTAATCGAGGCTGAAGAATTTATTCCCGCAACATACCAATTATAAAGTGATGATTCACCTTTAACAAAATTAATTCGGATTTAAATTATTCTTCAGTCCACACATCCAGGAGAAAAAGCAAGGACGTCTAACACGTGAGAGCTATCAACCGAGAAGAAGGAAATTACCACCAAATTACCACAGGTTATTAAACAGCACATGCGCTACGATAGAATACCAACGTTCGACAACCAACACCCAGTTAAGGTGTGTTCCATTAATTTTCTAGCTTCTCACCAATTCACTAAACTCCACTAAATGAAATAAATACGAGAGAACCGATCTATTGTCTCACCTTTATTTGTTAAACTGATATACTCTTCCAGTCAAAGTCGAAGAAAAGACTTCCAAACTAAAATAAGTAACATCAAGTTAACAGATCAGAACTGAACTAACGGTGTTACAACCAATAACTAATTGAATATACTTAGAAAGCAATGACAGCTAGGTTGACAACAGAAACTTAACCTCCACTAGAAATTGAACATTACAAAGAATAAACCATATAATTGTATACTACTGAATACTACAGTAAGTGCTCGAAGTAATACGTTAATTATCCCGACATTTACAGTGCTACGATTGTGGTTATGTTGTAGTTGCTAACATTTTTCAATGTTCCAGGTACTCTAGATAAGACAACGAAACTGCAAGAACTAGATAACATAATACCCCATTATATAACCGACACAAACCTAATTCAATATTAGGCATGTATAATGTACAGGTAGGATACTCTTTGTTTATGATATACAAAACTAATGTTCGCTTAATCTTTTCAGAGCCAAACATGCCAGTCAAAGCTATACCTTGTATAAACTAGAAGCTATTAGTAAACTAGGGTACGACTTCTCAGTTAGTTTAATGTTTAATAGTTAAACTCTGTCAAGACAAATACAGCGTAAAGAAAAATACAGAAGGTTTTCTATTAATAATGGAAAATGGATACGAAATACAAATAATAAAACAAACAGTGCAAGCTACATTTAATGTGTGAATTAAAGTGACAATTATATCCTTTTATTTTTAGTGTTGACTACTGTTGAATATGATTAATAAAATTTAAAAATTACAAGAAGCGTTAAGACCAAATTTACTTGACTAACAAAATATAATTAACGAAAATGATATTGATAAGTGAACTTTATATTAAATGTACAAAACAAATGTAGAATTCAGTACTTGTCCCTTCCACGACAAAATCAAACGTAACAAATACCACCACAAACTAACAACAAGGAACCCTAAATAGCTAAAACTTGAAGCAGTACCGCACTTGGAATAGACAAATAAACAACGAATAACTGCATAATGTACCGAAAATGATCATAACTACCCAAATAGCTTAACTAAGCTATAGTCAAAATTAGCAGGAGAAGAAAACAATTATAAAATGATAGATACAAACGAAGCAGTGAAATACTAGAGACAAGATGACAAGGGAGACTAACAAATTTACACAGAAAAGCCTGTCAGGGTTAGTTCCCTGATTAAAGAGGTGAATTGAAGTCGAAACAAGCACCGAAATTAACAGTCCTTTGTATATAAAGAATACGTTTCACTTCACTTGTGATGAAGACGTTTGGCTTTGGCTTTTTGCCTTGTGTCTTTGGGTCCTACTATCCTTGTGATTGCTGTGATCCCAGTACTGTAGCTTCCGACCTATTCAAGTCTCATTAGATATACGAAGAAATTGAAATTATATTTATTTGATATTCTTCATTTTACAGCCAAGGCTTTTGCGGGAATCAAGCACAACGATCGCAGACTCGACAGAAGCTAGACATCCATAAAAATCCTGAAGGTTTAAAAAATTCCAACATTGCTTTAACAATTTCTTATGGAAAAATCATTATTTCTACAAATAATTTGTAGGTAGTTTGCAAATGTTTGTCCATTTTGACAACTAATGCAGGAATGAATTAATTTTTATATCCAGCGACTAGACTATTAAATCAAGGAACATTTTGGAACACGAGTCACAAAACTACTTTACAAACAACGGTACGTAAATTTCCTGGATCCGCACTCCATTATATATCGTACCTTATTTTATCGTAATCCTCTACAAAAATCCAATCAACACGAGAAGAGTGTATGTTTAGAGACAGTTGCAAAATCGATTTAATAGCGTGCAGCACGGCTTTGCTGTCTGATACATCACGACACTTTGAAATGCGGCAAAATTAGAGCTCGCTGAATCACTGTCTGGCACGTCGCGAGAACAATAGATTTTATTAACTTCGAGACAAACTAATACAAAGATTAAGACATCAAAAGTTATGTTTTGAAATAAAGTTGATGTAACTTCTAAGCTTCCTGTTTTTAACCGTATTGAAAACATCGGTATCGTTAGTTAGTTGCAGTTGACTTTATTAACAAGCGCATAATAGTGAGAGCTTTTGCCGTTGAGTGATGTTCACATTAACAGGAATCTTTATTGTTCTGTAAAAATGATAATATACAATTTTTAGAATATATTAATTCTGCATTAACATATTTTCTTATTTTACAAGGTAAAATTTCATACCGATCGGATATGGTGAAATTAAAACATAAAACATTCACTTCGCCTATTCAGTAAGCATCATCAGGTACAAATTTCATGTTTCATTGAAATCCAGCACTATGAACTAGAAGGAAGTGTAGTTTTATATATGTATAATTAGTATAATATTTTTCGATATTTAGACATCATTAGGTGGTCAAATATTTTTATTTATTGACTATAATAAAATATTTTCTCTTGTGATTGTGTCAGTACATATCATGAGGCTCATATTTCAAGTTTCATTAAAATACAATGTCATAAACTAGGAGGAAATATTCACCTGATTATTTATAATGTGATACAACTTAGTGGTACTTAATTGAAGACAACCAGTCACGCATCACATAAACGAATAATTTTTATATAAATATACAAGAAATTGCACAAATTTAGTCAACATTCGCCCACTGCTTTACACTTACAAAACGCAGACCACATTTACTCTGACGATCATGTTTTAAATGGCTGTGTTAGGCCTCTGAACGGAACCTTCCTGTCTTTAGTCACAGCATAATTCGAAACAAGTTTCTCTTTTTTTTCGAAATTATCAAACAAACACGCGCACAGTGCCACCATAATGGAAAGAAACATGTGCTACATATAGTGCATTCTGTGAGTCGGACGGAAATGTTCATTTTTCAGAATCTAACGAGATCATGCCCCCACGGGTTTAGCCGGGAGAAGATGGCTCATCTGCGTTTCACCCATTTCGAGGGTTGTTTTTTTGGCCGTTTGAGGGGTTGGCGGGGGTCGAGGAGGAGAGGTCTCGACATCACCATCGTGCTGAGCATCCTCGAAAACGAACATTTTTGGAGGTTTTTTCCGACTTCCAGAATGCACTAATAAGCATAAAGACAAGTCACCACCGAAAAAGTTGGCAATTTCTATAATTGCAATTCTTGAGAAAGTCACCAACTGTTGTTTCCACACGGAATTAAAATAAATCGTCAACAGTTTGAGGAACATTTCAGTTGACAACTAGCTGTCTCCATCAAGATTATTTAGTTGTCAATATGTCGTCGAACGATGATGACATTATGGTGGCAGCAGAAGCTTTTATAATTTTTTTAAGAAAACAGAAACGAAAGCATACATTTTGGGTACGACCCAGACTCAAAAAAAGAAACACACATGGAGGAATTGAGCTAATAAATACTTTGAGAAAAGATTACTTGTTAGTAGGACGTATTGAAAACGGATATATTAGAAAGTTTCTTCGTATGTCTGACGATATTGAATGGCTGCTCAATCTTGCTGGGCCAAAAATAGTAAAAAGAAACACTAATTATAGAAAAGCAATAAATTGTATTTCAAATTCGTGTGGCCCTATAACATCATTGATCTTTTCCATGCAACCTTTTCTTATTTTTATAATCTACATCACTTGAGTCCCATAGTACACTTTGGGTGTGATGAAATCAATTAACGTGTCGGTTAATTCGTTCGTCCACGTAACAGACATATTTATGTTTCCAATTGATGTTCCCAACTGAGCAAGCGTCCATACAGAGCATTTAAATATCTGCAACAGACGCATTCCTTTGATGTTTACCGCTTAAAACGGAAACACGGTTCTCATTTGTTGACAATTTTTGTTGATAACTTAAAGTAATAACAGCAACTTTTGTCACCAACATGTGTTGACACCACCAAAGTTGACAATTTTCCTTTGGTGGAGACTTACCTTTAGAAACCTTTGCCAAAATGTTCCTTAAATGCTATTTGAGGATAATTCAATGTTTCGTTATTATTTTTATTAATATATTCCTATAATTTTTTCAGCGTATGTATGTTAAAGGGAACAAGTAAAACATTCTTTTAAAACTATGTGTATTTCCGGCAGTAACTTGTAGTTTTAAACTCGAATGTGTACTCTACAATTTAGATAAGTATAATTCAGGTACCTGGCTGTTGGAACACACGCACGCAAACAATTAAACAGTACCATGTATTGGCTTAACACGAATCCAGACACAATCGTCTGCCATACAGGCGCTGACGTTGAAACTTTTCAACAATCTGTTAAAGAACGCGAAAAAGTAACCAGGGCTAAATTTTAATCATGTAGCATATTTTGCTGTTCAACGCCAAAATTTCTATAGCGTGAAAAGAGTTTTTTAACACGCAATTAGATTATTCATTTTTTAGCATTGAAAATGCAATTACAAGCGGGTACAATAGCGGAAAATGAGAGAATGAAAGACTAGATTTGGTCGGTGTGAGATTAACGGCTAGCCGCTAACTGCACACCACACCAGCCATTATCATGACAATTAAAGTTTATAGCCCAGTAGTCCAAGATGCTACAAGGCATCAAAGCGATAACTTCATTAATTCGTCATCACATTTGATCGACTCTAATAAGAAAGAAACTAATAAATTCCGATATATAAAAGACGGTGGCAGTATTCAAATATATTTGTGAAATTCATATGGCGCTTCTTCTCGTTGGTTATTTCTTATCATTGATGACAAGTCTATTAAAAAAGAGATGTGTAGGTCGTACTTGAACGTGGTTTACTTCGACATTTGTTTCTAACTTCGTCAATATTATATATAGGGTATGTATAGACTAGGAACATTTTTCAATAAAAGCGTTTTTAAGCTTGCGAGAAGCATTTTATATAACAATTTGGCAAGCGCTGCTTCTTAAAGGATTGTTATGTGTACTACTGGCATTGTTTGCACTCAGGAGAAAACAGTCAACGCATTCAGGAAAAATTATCAGATTTATTATTTATCTACGAAGAAAGAAAATGTATTAATTTAAACTGTTAAAAACTAAGTAACGGGTCACATTGTCATGTTTATGGCACGTTAGAAATGAAACTGAAGCGTTAAAAACTCTAAGACTAATTGCACGTTTCTAATCAAATGACACTTTAGATACTGTACAGGTACACGTTTTAAAATATTTGAGACTAGTAATCACTCAATCCTGTTTGCGCATCGCACGTTGGAAGCACTGCAGGTACGTGACTTTAGACAAGGCAAATTACTTATCCGGCAACCACAGATCCGGGGGGCATATACCGTCTTGCACCCACAAGTTAGGATGTCCTTGCGGGCTTTCGGAACTGATGCAATTGTTGTGAGGGCCAGAACAAAATTCCCATCTACAGCTTTCCATCCCATTTCCCGAGGGTCAGGCAAGGGAAGATCTGGCAAGTGGACGTTTGTCCAAACGCAGCGTGAACACGAAGGAGTCTCTGGGTTTAAAATTAAAGCCCCAAATTGGGCGTCAAGGACACGCACGGTCCTCTGGTTGTCGGGAGAATAAAAAAAAGTTTGGGCTGGCTAGCTTGACTGAGACCCCCAGAGCCTCTTGTGCACTTAACTTCTTGAAGAGTTAGGTTGGGGTGGTATGTCCTTAAACGGAAGGACTCGGCCAATAGGTACACCCTGTATAAGTGCAGAGCGTAAAACTGCTTTTTATTTCTTTGTACGGGATCAAAGCTTCACCCTGTATAAGCTTTTTATAGCTAATTTCACTTTTTGAATCTTAGGCAGGGCCTACTTGAGCACCCTGTATATATTTCTTGTTCAATAATAACACTTTATTTAAACACGAATTTATAATCTTTTATTTAGATAAAAACACAAAGTTGAATATTTATATGATTTTAAAATTAACAAATTTTCTTCTTGGTAACGTATCGACACTTAGAATTTTGCCTTGGACGTTGCGGGGTTCGTTATAATTTGATCAGATCTTAGATAATTCACTACAAACTAAAGTGACGAAGACGGATTTATTTTAACTAAAACTAGAGCCGCGTGGGCGATGAACAAAAATATAGCACTTGGCTTAACAAAAATAATAACACCGATTTTTTACTAGGGGAGTCCTAGGAAGAGGGCACGGGTACACTTTCGGTTTCGTTAACTAAGCCGGAAAACACTACTTTGGATTTAGGCTCTGTGGCGACCAAAGGGCAACGCGGATAGTAAGGACTTATTCGTAGATACCGAAAACACAACTTGTCGGAGTCTCGGCACGCTTCTCCTTTTATACCCTTGATGGGGCACGACGTAGCCGAGAGCTGGATAAGAGCTGGATGAGAATTAAAAAGGAAACCAGATATTCATTTTGGCTATGATTGCGAAATATTGTGTAATGTTGTGCAATAGTTTTTGAAATTTTGGAAATTTAAAATGAAAATTATATTGTTAAATCGGCTGTAAAAAAGGTAAGGTTTTGATGTAAGAATGTCGGTGGAATCAAATTTACTTTGGGAGATATTTGCAATAACTGTGGATATGACCACTGTCTGGAAATGGTCCCGTAAGGTAGCGTTGAGGGTTCGACTTTAATCCATATTGATGTTACGTTTAACTGTTACGTGCGATGCTGTATTTGGTCATAATAAGTTTTATATAGGGTAACGGAGTGAAGTTGGCGACGAATTGCCAGCATGGAAAAGGGATTTAGTAAATTGGACATAGGTTTTTGTGATTAAGAAAAAGAAGCTGAATATGGGATATTAATGAAGATAGGGACGAGTGGCCAGCTACTCATGGGAACACGTAAACTGGTCTGGATTTTAAAAAGATTATTTCGTGGGTGGTTCGTGGAGATAATTAAAAGGGGTTTAAAGATAATTTACGGAAATTGAAATTGATGCGAAAATTAAGATACGGGGGCTTGTAGAAAGTTTTGGGAAGTGAAATATATTTTGATAGATTGAAGTTTGGGGAATAAATTGATAATGAATTGAGATGTTGAGGGGGCTGTATTTTTAAAGTATGTCTTTTGTAAAAATTTATGATTAATTTGACGGAATTAGGTGTTTTGGCTAATTTGATGTTATAAATGGAATGTCGGTGAATTATCGAGAATACTTAAAATTAGATTAGATTTTTTGGTTACTAACTGTAGTTTTTCAGTGCGTTGGGTGTCTTAAGGACTTTTTTTATGATGTTTGCCAGGTTGGCCTTGACAAACGATTTATTTGGCAAATTTAGACTATTTTTTGGTCGGCCATTTTGATAGTATGGGGAATATACTACAACAAGCACTGCACTGCAAGTGAAAAATGTAATTAATATATAATGGTGTATTTTAAGTGCTAGAGATATGCGTGGTCTTTAAAAGAATACTTACTTGATAATGACTTCTCAGTATGTGTAGTCTTAAAGCATCACTTGTGGACTTAAGTCCCTCCTCAGGTTTAACTGTCCCAAATAGAATGTGTAGTGCTTCATCACCCGTGGAAGTTGGCGATGGCACCTGTAAGATTAAAAAGAACGATTTTAGAGAGATTTAATAGTGAGAAGCGGCAGTGAAGTTTTAGTTTGATATTTATAAGTGCTGACCTTGTAGAATCGGATGACACATTTCTCCACATAAAAAATAGTCAGCTCCTCCAGAGGGTGACTTCCTAGTCCGGAAGGCAAGTCATATGGCTGAGTTTCTGCGATTACATGGACTGGAATGTATTTTCTGTCCTTTGCCGTTTTAGACATTAACCAAACTTCTGAGCATTTCATTGTGTGGAAATGGTGCACAGGAAAAGACAAATATCAGCGTCTCTAGCCATGATCACTTTGACATTGAAGTCACTGTAGATACCATACAGAATCACTTGTGTGTTGCCGCTAGGTGACGGACGTCAATATTTGATTTTTTACTCTCGACTCGACGTTCATCTTGAAATTCACCAGAAACAATTATTACATCAAGATTGGTGAAAGGGTATTTTAGCAGCTCATTACGAACAAAGTTAACAAGACTTGCCTTGTTCTCAGACAGAACACATCTATCTGTTTCGCAAAACAAAATGTATTTGGCATCCTGGCACTCTATACGGTCTATTAGTTTTTGCTCAGATCTACAAACATTTAGTAACGTAGGCTTACTAAATAAAGAAGGATAACTGGAAAGCGCTCACGTCGGAGGTGAAAACATACTTTCATTTTATGGCATTTAAACGTTCGATACTGACCAGTCATGAATTATTGACGTGCAGTAGATTTTTTGACTATTGCCATATTTGGTTTCAACGGTGTCGAAAACACCCGATACGCCCTGGAATTCCTCTATATTTGCAAGATTTTAAATACAGCCGCCATATTGACCGCCATCTTCAATTACAGACTTCCGGTGAGCCATATGTCCATGGTATTATCAAATTTGGATTTAACGATGTCGACAACCGCCAGATACGCACTGGATTCTTTTTTTATAAACTTTCTTATGAACTTATGTTCATATTCAATTAGCAATATTCCAAAAATCGCAGCCATCATGGACACCACCTTGAATAATGGGTTTATTTTTCGAACTGGCAACAGGCATTTTCAGATTCAAAGATGGCGAAAACCCTAAAAGCACCGATTGCCAAATTGTTATATGAAATGCTTCTCGCAGCTCGAATTTGGATATCTGGTCCTAGTCTAATATACACTTTCTGGCCAGAGGTTCTCAAGTGTTTTTTCGAAAACTATGGGCCTAAAACTCCACGTTGTTTAAGATTTTTTGTTTCTTATCTTATCTTATCGCTCTCTATTACTATTTTTTTTACATACTGTATAGCTTGTCAGGTATTTTACTTTGCTTAAAGGTAAATTGCTGAACTGTAGTGATTCAAGATAATTTATTGTTCTCGAGGCTAAAACTTTTGCTGAAATATGGAGTAATGCTATTTTTCTACAACATAGTAAGCCCTCAATATCAACTTAGGAATATAATTTAAGTATAATATATATCAAGTTACGAGAGTAACTGACATCTCGCACATTTTCCTACTTCCAGTTTTCAATTGTTCGTCCCTGATAACCCTCTTAAATCTAGTTTATACGCTATAATTGTACTTTTAATGCTTACAATTCAGAAATTTATACACAAAGTTTCTTAATTTGCATGCAAAATTAGTAATAAAGATGATCTCCTCGGGATTCATTTCAAGGCAAAAGTTATTACATTTTGCGGTTTCGTCGGCATATCCCAGATTAATATTATTAAATCTTCTGACACACTGATGATGTAAATTGAGTAGGTAGAAGTGATTTAATAACTTCTTTAAAATTCCAATTTTAAGTGGTAGGCAGATGACTGATTTTTTTCTAATATAAAAGTATTACTGCTTACAGAAATTGAAAAACTGAGCATTTCATTAAATTTCGCCGTGTAATTTTATGACGAAGTTTACGGGGGGATCACCCTACGTAAGAGTGAATTACTTCTGGGTATAATATGAGGGGTAGACTTACAAAAGCGTACTTCATACCTGAACAACAGTGCTGAAAAAGCCCTTCCTTTTTAAGGGTACATTATTGTTGAAATATATTATGCGGATGATACAGTTACTAGACCAGAGAGTCTTATTAAATTGCAATAGATAATTGGGGGCTCGGTACAGGCATGAAAATATCTATATGCAAATTCTCTGTAAGGAATATACAGCCCTTTGTTTGAGGGTTTCGTACATAAACTGGTTTTTAAATATACAGGGTGAGGAGAGGGACGTACTTTACTAACAGATAGAGAACACTGAGTTGATTTGTAACGCCGCTAGTTCGGTTTTGCAACTTGCATGCGGTTTTTCCCTCGAGCGTCAGTTTCTGATTTAAGGTGTAGAAACACCACTTTATGAACAGTATGATAGAGGCCTCAGATAGAATCAGTGAAGACCGTTTATTACCAGGGATCGAAACTGTCTTTCTCGTGAAAACGTTTTTATAATATATTGACAATATTTAGAGTTCAAAGAAAAATCCACTTAAGATATGTTGGCTATTTCAAGATATTTGCATATATATTTTTATCAGCATGACTACGCCACTGGAGCCATAACAAGTTCGAGAACGGCGACAGAAAAGTCGCGAATGTTATGCCAGAACATAAATAAATAATAACACCACAGAAATTAGAATATTCCACTACATTCGACGTGAGTATATATAGGGACTGGATCGGCGGACTGGGACAGTTTTTAAATAGACAAGCAAGTGATAACATCAAATAAAAAAAATTAAAAATATAATTAGTGTGTTTAGTATAAGGAATAATTATATTAATTAAGTGATTAATAAATCAGTGGTGTGTGAAGATTCTTGTTGTAATTATTGAACCTACATACAGAGTGTTTACTAAAGATTGCAAACACGTAATAATATTTACAAGAAAACAACTAAATAATACAGGTAGTTTGATATTTCAAATATATTAAAATTTATGAATTGCCCATGTTTCTGGAAGTAATCAAATTTCTAATTTCTTTCAAATATAATCTCTACTACGATTATTGACCAGGTGTTGTACAAAATGACGGCAAGCAAGTAAGTGATGATATGCAAACGCAAAATGAAAGCAAATGGCAGATATGACAAGCAAAGCGAAGCGGCGGCTCGACACGTGCAACAGTAGGTAATGTGGACCGACTTTGCGACAGACAGAGAATTATTCAAATTTTAACATTTCTAACCAGAATAAAATAACTTTTAATATTACGAACTTGACGTTGTGAACTTGGTGATGGAATGTTTAATCTCTAAACAAGGCAAGCACGTCTCAGCTGGAGTGTCCCACTTAAAGGCAGCGCCCCCTACTGAGAATTTCACGGAAAATAACTCGGAATTTAATTTAGAAATGTGAAGCTACAGTGCATCTCAATTGGAGTGTCCCACATAAAGGCAGCGTCCCCAAAGGAGATGTCACGAATATAGTCCTTTGGAAAAATAAAATAAAAATAGCAATTCAAAGTATAAAACTTCTGCGCGACGCCTCTGGAGTGTCCCACTTAAAGGCAGCGTTCGCAGAGAGTATTACTCGCAATAATATGTCTTCCCGGATTTATTAGCCTAACTATAAGTTACTGAAGGCAGAATTTATCAAAATAAAACAAAGACAAATTAAAATTATTCGAATAAAATACAGAAAATATTCTAAGTCCAAAAAATATATTCAAAATAGCGAATTCTTACCAAATAGTTGACTGATCAGATCATAAATCCCTATATAGCAATGACTAAAGGAGATCTATTTTCAAAATACAGGGTTTTTAATAGTACGTGAAAAAATGTTATTTTCGCCATACATCTATAATGAGCAAATAGAACCAAATAAACTTTTTTGTTAGTCACCATCTAATTGCTAGAATATTAATAAAATATATCAGGACCGGAGCCAGAATATAAATATTATTTATTCACAGAAAATAACACACTGTATATCGTTTATTAAATATTTGATATTAAAATCTTCAATACCTAAGAAGATACACAGTCCCATAAACAAGATACCGTATACAGTGGCCAAAGCCAAAGCAGGATAAAAAATAGAAAATTAATGGTATCTAGAAACATTATATTATTGTTAATATCGATCTCTATTGCAGAATTTGAGACGAGCATGCAGAATTAGGTTATTGAGTTAATAACTTTTACAAATATTTGGCATTTATACCAGCTAATTTTTAAGATAGCTGCCTATCTTAAATCACATCACATCTGAGATTTATTTCGTTCTAAGTAAGGACCAAGGAGGCAAAAGAGCCGCCGTTTAAATTTTTTTGGTCGTCGGGTTTCTTATCACCTGGAACAAATGTCTATTTACCTCATTATCTAGGTCCGTTGTCCGGCCTCAGAGCCACCAGTCTGACGAGCATTCGTCCGTTTGCTCCCTGTTCCATCCACCCCTAAGTATAATTGTTGCAAGATGTTTTATCTCCTTGTTTTTATATAGGTGTGGCGTCTGATGTTTTAAAATCTTTTGGAAATCCACCCGTGCTAATTTTAATATAAAATATAATACTTTATTTATATACTGGGCACTGTTTATTATATATGCTGCATATTATCCTGTTCTGAACTACTGCAGTCTCTTAACAGCTTTATGGTTTGTTATGGGAAACGGTGGATGGAGAAAGAATTTATTATTACTTGCGGGTACTTCGGGCTAATTTTTTCTGCTAGTTCAGTGTGTTGTGCGTAAAATA
This sequence comes from Leptura quadrifasciata, assembly GCA_963675555.1. Taxonomy (NCBI): domain Eukaryota; kingdom Metazoa; phylum Arthropoda; class Insecta; order Coleoptera; family Cerambycidae; genus Leptura; species Leptura quadrifasciata. The sequence continues at coordinate 13,924,635 of OY776676.1, forward strand.
ATTGTGATTCTCTGTAGCAAGTTGTGATTAGTGTCCTTACTCCCTTCAATACGTCCTTTCTTATGCGTGCCTATCTCTTTGTTAATTATATTACAAGTACCTTTTATGTTGTCATTAGACTTGAGATTCATCGACGGTGGAAGGAAATATCTTACTGCAGGGCGGAAATTGTGCCTTTGACAGAAAATTATACAGTTATATTAATTGTCGAAATTACAATTCAAATTTTAAAAACGCGTACCTTGCCTACGCCTTGTTCATTGAATATAAACTTCATTAGAGCTTGATAGTCTTAAGTAGTATAATAATTTTAAAATTACCAAAAATCGTCCTGTGGGCATAATAATTATTGTACATATGTCTCATTATTCTATTTAAATTAAAAATCATTATGAAACAATAATATGATTTCGTCTCTTTTGCCTGTTACAGTTCACAAAATGTAAATCAACTTATCATATCATATTTTAACGACATTGGTAATGCTTTTAAAATGTATTGTTTCAATATTAGTATCGTTTATCAGAAAAACAAATAGTTTTGTTTCAATGAGGTAAATTGTTTTTTAACCATTTCATTTCTGTTAGTAATATCGTGATATAAATGAAAAAATATATGTCTAGCGGCTTAAACCTAGTATTGAATAAATAAACGATACATGGAGATGGATGAGTAATATCTAGATGTTTTCATTTTCTCCACACATCCAGATATCAAATTAATCGATGTACCTATTTATTCAATAACATATTGAATGATCTATTGAATAACTATGCAGAATTCTCCTTTATGGAACTAAATACAGATCTAATATTTTAACTGGTATTAAAAGTTACTGTACCATCATTACCTGATTAACTAATACAGAAATAATCATCTAATATCTAGTAGCATGTTAACTATAACACACTTTCCCTAGTTAACATTATAAACATGGTATTAGCTTGTTAACATTTCCTATATTTACTGCAACAGTATATGTTCCTGGGTTTTCGGTCATTATGATTTCTTACGTTTCGATTATATTGACTATCGCTAGAGGTAGAGAAAGAGCGAAAGACAAATTTTAACATTTTATGTATCGTTATATGTCTGGTGTTTGAACGTGGAAATGAAAAATGAATAAGGTATTAAATGCCAAAAACATAAGGAATAAGCAATTTAAATCCTTATATATAGCAAACGTCTTCTCTTCTTACTTCAGCTCGTATACTTAAAACCATCATCTGATAATATTCATACCTATTCATATCTATGTGTTTAATGGTAATGCGTTTTCTGTTAGTGAAGTGAGTGTTAGTGATATCCTTGGTGCTACGAAGAAGCTCCAGGCTAAATTAACCGGGTACAAGCTTAGGACCAGCCTTTATTGTAAAGAACTGTACTTCATGATTTCTTAAGCTTCTCTGTTATATCTATAATCTTTGACTTAAATCTGCTACATATCGAGATAAATGGGAATTATCAAAAGTAGGTTTCCGTGTTCAAAACACGCGATAAGAATCACAATGTATCGCAGTAGAGCACCATGGCCTATACGAATCTACTTAATTTTGATGTTACGGACATACCAAAATCTCTTGATCAGGTAGATCACCCTACACTTCGTAGGTTGCGTGGTTTAATGTCTCGGAAATCTAATAACGTTTTTTAGCCCTTACATGACTGAAAGGATTCAAGATGTTGATGAAACCAAAGTCGTCACCCTTTCCAGTAACGAATGGTGTTGCCCAAGGAGGTAATTCGGGACCATTATTATTGTTGCCTTTTACTAACGATCATGTTATGGCTATTCATTCATCTAAATTATTATATGTGGATGACGTAATTTTTTTAAATATTATAGATACCTCCGAAAACTCTGTCACTACAGAATGATCTTAACGAAGTAGTTAAGCGATGTGGTAACAATAACTTAAAAACCAACATAAGAAAGTGTACAGTAGTGAATTTTGTCTACAAATTAACTCTCACTGAGTTTGGCTATCAAATTAAAGACGAATTAGTAACCATAGTCAACGACTTGAGTTTTATATTTGACCAAAAGTTATGTTTTATTCCTCACATAAACAAGTTTCTAGCAAGGCAATGAAGATGTTAGGTTTTGTAATCAGGAACAGCAAGAAGTTTCACGAAATTGAAACTTTGAAAACATTGCATAATGCGTACGTTAATAAATTAGAGTATTCTTGTGTTGGTATGGGCCCCATATTACAATGCTCATATCCAGTCTCGAAGGTATACAACGCAAATTTTATAGATATTTATATTATACCGAATTTGGTTTGTACCCTGGTAGGACGTTTCATATTGTGAAATTTTTAGTTTATTTGGCCTCATTAGCCTGAGGTTAAGATGAAGAAACTGTCAGATCATTTATATATACAAAATATTACGTGGTCAGATATATGAGATACATTTCCTTTATTTAGAAAAAAGTGATATAAGTGTCATATGATTGCTTAGGTGTCAAGTGACAAATTATTTACTGGATACTCCAGTATGTACCTGGAATGTTATTATCCTTCAAGTATTACATCTACCATCATTATATCGTGAACGTTTCAAATTACCTTTGTGTTTTGTATTTTAAAAATAAGCAATATTAATATAAAGATATAAAATTTTAAAATTGGATAATATTTTCAAATTCCTTCAACCATGATAAAATGAGCGAATATTGGCAACACCGCTTTCAAGAAATAAATTTTGTGCTTCTTCTTGCATACGTCAGGGCCCTACTTGTATCCAACTGAGTTAAATAAATCAGATATCAATTTTACTACTCCATTACAAATTTTGCTGTTGGCGGAAACTTTTCATATAACAAAACTTCATAAATTATTGGGACACATTATTTTATTGTTTAAATATATAAATGGAAGATTTTGACAAACAATTTTAAAACACTCGGTACAATATTAACAATGGTATAAATAAGTACACATCATTAAAATACTTTCACATTTTAAAAGACCGAATGTGGGAAAGTTTGTTTACCTAATGTATATAGCAACATAATATAATTTAATATTTATGTACAATATCACGAATTATCATAATTCTCTTTATCTATGGTGATGTACTAACTAATCTGTTTGTTATCGTTATCGTGATTATTTGTTAAATTATTGCACATAATTTTTCACTTCGAAAAGTTGCATTACACCTTTATTATTTATTTTTATTATAAAACGATCATGTGAAATATGTATAAGAACTATTAGTAAAGGTTGATAATAGCATCTTATTGCTAAAACTACCTAATACTTCATTCTTAAAATTACAATTTAGGTGAATTAAATCTTGTTGTAAAATTGGTAGATTGCATGAATTTATAAATGTTATAGTACCTTCCTTCTATCAGTACTATAAAAAATGAAAAATTCTCAAAATTTCAAAAATAAATCAAACTTCATGTGTACCATTTCAAGAGTGTAAAAAAAGTAATTGCAATGCTTAAGTTTACAAAAAACTTCAATTTTTGTCAAGAAAATTTGAAAAAATTTACGCTTATTCGATAACTCTCAAATAACATGCCCTCACCGTCAAACTTCACCAAACACTCAAATTCACCATTTTAGGACTCGAACCTGTTCAAAAATTCACCTTAAAAATATCAGCCCCAAATAATCTTAAAAGATATCAAAACTACTATCTGCACCTAAAATTGCAACATTCTACTTCGTTTCGTTATCTTTCTATAAACCATTTTCACATTCTAAATTTTATTTCTTTTTGATAACCCCTCGTATACATCAAACTATGTTCCCTGCCTCAAGTCATTACATTTCGTTTCGTTAATTTCCTACCACCCGATTACAATTTCAAATTTCACTACTTTTCGATCGCCCCTCGTAACACATACAAATCGGGATCCCCCTTGCAACCGATATTATGACTCATCCGTTTCATTCAACTCACGCCTATTAGGAACATTCTCATATCTTTTCCATTCACCTCGCATCTATCGGGAACATTTTCATATCTTATTCATATCTCTGCAACCGTAAAACGTCGGACCTTCGTTTCGACTTTACGGGGTCATCCCGAAAACATTTAATTTCCAGACAATAAAACCTTAATAACTCCAAACCCGAATAGTGTTACATTGACCTGGAGTGCTGGAGTTTTTTTTTCGATCACGTAAAAAAAAACGTGTATTTATCTCAATATATGAATGCCGTTTTTCTGGGCCACCCCGTACTTTTGCAACAAAAATTTCTCGGCTAGCTCAGCTGTGGTGGGGGCAGGTAAGGAAAGTAATCAGCACTAAGATTGGTGGTAAAAGCGTATATATATATTACAGCAACAAAGAAGAAGGAAAAAAAATGGCAATAAGTATAACAAATAGCAATCAATGCACGAGATGTGTGATAAATGAATGTACAAATTAAATATTTCAGCAAGCTAGATTTGCTGGTGTGATCACACTCGCATTACATAATAAGCATAACAATTAATTAACACGCCAGATGCTTGCAAAATGAGTGTTTAAATAATGTACCTCTGAGGTAATATATATGACACAGAAAACAAGAGCCCTAATGTCGGGAGTGTGAAATATGCTCTACAAATTTTTTGCTAGCATTTACTCTTAACAGATTCCAAAATAAAAGAAAGACTGGTTTACTCATCTGCTGGTTCAATCCGCCCTCCTCGGCTTCAGACAATGTGTGGTAATATGCAGGCTCACAAGAATTCAGTATGCAGCATACAGGGGCTGTGGTGCACGTGCAAAAAGGGTCTTCGGCACGTGTGTAATCTTCAGCAAAATGTCCGTGTGGGGCCCAAAAAATTATTTTCGAAAGAGATGAGCAAAAATTAAAGCCAAAAAGAAAAACCCTACAAAGAAAACATGTGTACTTTCAATATGTCTTATCATATGTGCAGCGTAAAAATGGTATCACCAAGATATGTGAACTTACGTGGGTGTGCCACGGCTTTTCCTCAAGAGAACTTGGTGATTTTCGTGCTCCGCAAGGCCTCTTATAACCGATCTACGATCGCTCGCACAGTCCACTTACAAGAATTTTCACAACGTGGATGCAATGCCAAAATTAAATCACCATGAATCCCGTAACACGGTAATCGGCATCAAATCGCCGTTAAGTTCTGCCGGGCTCCTGCCTTTTTTTTCTTCCAATTGACAAAAACTCCCTTGATAAGGATATTGAAATACACATGCCTTATTGAATTTAACTCCGTTGGTGCACAGTATAGGCAACCAGTCCTCCACATTTATCGCGAAAAATGTGCTCGGTTGATTTAGTTACGTGCTTATATTTTAGCACGTAACAATAGACTAAAAATTCATTTTTATACCAAAAAATTCTCCTTTTCAATACCGATTTTTCTATATAAATTTTAATTCCAAATTTAAACTTTTTGCAAAACTATTGTGTAATGTTGTGTAATATTGCGTAATCGTGCCGATCCAGACTAGACGGTACCATTTCCAGCTCTAAAAAGGGGGTAAAAACATTCGTGCCTGACTTTCGGGGCACGAAAAACGCAACCGTTCTATCGTATAAATAACCGAGCTCTGCGAGGCTAAATCAAGTTAGTTCCTTCAGGGTTACTCGTATAGTCAAGTCCAGTGCCCGCGCTACTTCCAAGGCCGAAACTTTGTAAAAAAGAGTTATAAGTTTAAATAACAATTATTCTGCCCTCGCGCATATATAAAATACCAGTGAATTTTTTCAGAAACAAAAAACGCTTAAATAAATTAAAAAATAACTTTCTAGTCGAAATTTAATTGTCGAAAAGTTACCTACAAACAAAATAGTGTAAAAAATACGTTAAATAAATTCTAAACTCTGTTCAAAGTGACTAAATAAATATTGTAAATTAGTTTTTAAACAAAGTGTCATTATTATAATATACATCAGGGTGTTACTCTCGGCCCTGCCAGTGACGTTCAAAATTTATAAAAAATTAAAATATATAATTGTATTAAACAAAAAGTATCCAACCATTCTGGTCATATCCAGGGTGTAGCTGTCGACCCTGTCCAACAGTTTTAAGGCAACCCCTCCGAATTTCGAAATCGAAAGAAATAAAATGCATTTACGGCCTCAGGAGTCTATAGCTTAAATTTCCAAACCAAAATATATTATTTTTCATCAAGATCGAGGCTGGTAGGTGTTCAGTACCTACTACTTGCCTAGAAATAACTTCCATTAATATGATCCTGGCAGCAATACAAAGTTGATGTCGAAGAAATTTTTTTAATGTCCGATCTTCGTACTGTCGCAAACCATTTTTTCTGTATTAATTGCCTTGGGACGGTTACAAATATTTTTGTTGGCATCTTAGTTGTTAGTCACCTGTTTCCGTGGGTGAGGAATACGATGGTGGCAATGGTTTACACCCATTTAGCAGAAACCACCCCTTATTCAAGAAACCGCCCCCTTTTCCGGTTGTTCGGGACTTGGCGTGCGAGAGTTTGTCGGATCGAGATTTTTTTGCTCAATTCAACTAAATGGCACCCCGCCCAATCCCAAGAGTTGAAACAACACCCCAAAAATCTAAATATCTTCAACAATCTTAAAATCGAATAGAAATTTTTATACCCCATTCGAAGGCAATAAACACCCTCCATTCACCCCTCCCCGACCACCCCCAAATGCAAAAACTTGTCACTTGTCGAAAATTATCACCATCGTTTCTCTCGTCCACGAAAATGGGGGTATACCTATTTCTGTTCAAATTCGAGCTTTCTGATGGTATTGCGGTTTTGGGAGTGAAGGTGGTTTCAACCTCTGGTGCCGATCAAGATGACTTGTGGTCGAAAGAGTTGCTTAATTCTCTGGAATTAAGCAAAGGAACCGATCCGACAAGCCAAAGCCGAAAAACGGGGTGGTCTTTCACATAAGGGGGGGTTTGCGCTAAATTGGGGTGTAAAACATTGTCACCATCATATTCCCCACCCTCTAAAACAGGGGAGTCTTTTGCTGCATTGCCAGTACTGTAACGTTTTTCGGCGTTTTCTGCAATTCCATAGGGGACTATGCTGTGTTTTTGCAACCAGTCACAAAACACAATTTTTTTGACGGTATATTTCTTTCAAGGCACAGAGGAATATGACTACGATAAATATCGGCAAAATATCTGGCCCATCCTGGCTCACATCACTTGCAAAATTAACTACACCACTATAACAACACTTAGCATGCGTAACGCATATCGCGTAGCAGGCATCTGACGTCACCCGTCATGTCTCGCGCCCAGGGACGTTTCATAGCTTCGACCCGTTGAGGTAATTTCTATTACAAATAACGCCGAAAGAAAAGTCTACGTTTTTAAAAACTTTATAGTGGTTTATGATACACATAAATCTATCAGTTTCAATTAAAAACCAATTTTTTGAACACACCTATTGGTGTTATAATCGATATTAAATAAAATAATAACAATTAAAATGGTAAATTTTAAATCACATCACGTAATGGAAGCGTTCTTAAATGTAAAAAAAATTACATTGTAGTTTAGCCTAGAGTATCCACTAAAAGAAAAATGTCCGGAAATTTTTCTCGTTGTCATGGTTTTGAAATAAATACAATTTGATTAGCTATAAAATAGAGGTGTAACATTTTTAAAGTTTTAATATTAACTCGGACATTTCTTTCAAAATCAAGTTATTAACAACAATTGTACAAAAAATGGATTTTGACACTAAAATAACAAAGTTATTACAATTATAAAAAAATCAATAAAGTAGTTAATTGCAGTAATTAACTAATTTTCAATAGCTCATTCACCAGCCCTGTTTCAAATCCCATTGTTTTACATTCGTAGAAAATAGCCATTAATAAATAATGTCATTACCGTGTGGAATTGCAAGGTAGAAATGCATAGAAATTGATCCATCGCGGTAGATCGTAACATTTAGGAAAGCATCGGCTTATTTTATTTTCACTATCTTTAAATTTTAAATGGTGCGGAGAGTGTACGTCTGGCCAAGCGAACCGGCTTGAGTGGACCCCTGATACTGACTCGTTTAAACGCATACCAGCGGTGATAGTCCCACCTTTTTCTAATCACATGGTCGGCGAATGAACGCGTTTTTTCCACCTGTCACATGGCAAATGTACAACTAGAATCGCGAACGGCGTGTAGTAATTTCAAATCGCGGAAAGTAAATGAAATGTGTGTAAACAGTATCGGCTTTTAACTTCGTTCTGGCTAGTTTTTGTGTTACGTTGTTTCGAAAAAGTGTGTTTGTGTGTTAAAAATGTGGATGTGTTTAAAAAAGTGAAATTATAATAAAAAGTGTGTTGTGCAAATGTTGGATATAAAGTTTTCGTTTTGGTTGGTGATTTGTAAGATTTTCCTAAGAGCCAATGAGGTTGTAGCAATATTTTTCGTAAAATTTTTCCCATGTTTGATTACCACTCATGTAAAAGTTCTTATTATAAATTGATACATTGTAATGAAATATATCTGATAAGAGTTGATAAAATATGAGGTTTTCTAAACAAAGCATCAGGTGTATTGAAATTATTTTTAAAAGACAAAATTTTACTAAGGTGTGGATTTAGACCTGTAATTATTTCTGAAAATGTTTTCGCAATGTTATTACGGGAATTGATTAAATATATATGGATTTATTACTTGTTCTAGGAGTTTTTCCAATAGTTTTTGCAATTTTATAACCGCTGTTATTAAATTATAGGTATGTGATAAATGTTTTACACTTGAATACGTACGAATTGATAGGTCCAATATACATCGATAACAAAACAATAGCAGTTCTAGATAGGTATAGGAGTAAAATAAATTTTATGGTTCTTATAGGGTATCCATTTTACTTTAATTAATTTTTGCTTGCCTAAAAACAGTTTTGTTTCAAACGTGTCTACGTATATCAAAACGAAGAAAAAAATTAAGTATCTCGATTACTGCTGTAGATTTGAAAGACTTGGGCGCTGAGATTGAATGTTTACATTGTCGAACATTTATAGTAATTATTTTCTTCGATTCTGAAATAAACTTTTCGAATTAACGTTTTACTTAACCCCTATTTATAAAAATTTACAATAGGCCAAAGTTTTTTACACAACTATTAAAATAATTTATCTCTTACTCCAGAAAGAAACCGTTCTTTTGCCAATTTCTAATAAAATACTACAATGTTTGCTCTACATTAGGTATAATTTTTTTTTCGTTTGTATTTGATTTTATCCCACGTGTATTTTTGATTATTTAAAGGTATATTCTTGGTCATACAAAAATAAGTTACGGCAACATGGTATGACTTGTGTTTTTATTATTATTTTTTTGATACAACATGATCAAATATAAAATAAATTGATAGCAATATAGGCGGGTTGAGGCCGAAATTTTAGCTGGGGTACATGTTTCTAGATGGTTTTAAAATAATTACATTGAGTTTGAGTTGCTTCAGGTTTCTAAATTTGTTAGGTAAACAAATTTTTTTTAATCTATAGAACATCCCCTTCTGTTTTGACAGATTTTGGAGCTTGATATGCGCTTCTGGTTCTAGTCCTGCTTCCTGCTATAAATATCAGTATATCTTTAGAAGCCCCTGTCATTCCTATATCTCCCAACCATTTGTATGTAATGATTTTAAAAAAAATTAAAATAATGTCATCTGCAGATGCACTTTGGAAAAATACTAGTCACCATTATCGATTTTAAGAAAAAAATTTGTAAATACCAGTTACCAGACATATTTTTCGACAATATAATGTAGAAATGAAAAACCAACATTTTTTTGTATGTACATCTGTATATGGTATTTGTAACCATTTTCAATTTATTGAGCAATAAGTATAGTTCAAGTAATAAGTTCTCGATACATAAAAAAACGCAACAAAAACTTTATGACATAATTATTATCGCCGCGGGCCATGGCGTCAAACGACCCGACTCACATTAAAGACCTTTAAAGGTAAGCGAGCTGATTTGCGGTCGAGGTAGCACAAAGAGTAATGGTATTTTAATGAGGTCGTAAAGTTTTCGTTGCGTTTTTTATGTCTCGAGAAGTCCTTACTTGGACTATACCTACAATATTCACGGATAAACTTAAAAATTGAAGTTATTTCGAGGGTTCTTTCAAATAAACGAAGAGAAAAAATTATAAGTTCTCCACATGTTGCCCATTTTGATTGACACACATCTCTATGCGTCTTTGAAATGAAGTTTCTACTCTTTTTAAAATTGCCGGCGTGATCGATCGAAAAGCAGTTGTTATTCTTTCTTTCAGATTTTGAATTGTACAACGGTAGAAACATCATTTCAAAAACGCATAGAGATGTGTGTCAATCAGAATGAACATCGTATGGAGCACTTGAGAGAGTTAAAGTATTAGGAGAACCTGCATTGGGTACCAATGTTACATACGTGCGTAGTTGGGTGTACGTCATGTCAGCGGATGCTTCGCTGTGCTGCTGTTCTAGTGCAATACACTGTTTACAGTACATTTTTGCTTGAAAAGTACGACAGTACATTTATATGAATGATTGGATAAAATTTCCCTAAGACGCAACTTTTATGGTACATTACAGAAGTCTTTTAAAATATGACTTTTAAAAGTATCAGTAGTTATCAATTTATTTATCGATCGAAAGTGGATGGCGTTACACAAAGTTAGTTCGAAATGTTCGAAGTCTCTCATCACATGTGGTGTTCCTGGATAAAATATAACAAACTTTGGATCATCAGGGCAAATTTTCTTTCAAATAACTCATACCTTTGCATCGAACTTAATGCACATGCGCTAATTAAACTTATCCTGCAACTCAAATATCAAAAATTGTTTAGCATACTTCATTTCAGCAGTCAGCATTGTGAGGTTTTATTTTGGGCTGCCGGTTCAATGATTTCTCTCACTTCACCATCATCGACTTTAGTATTAAGGCATTTCTTCATAGAATTTCCAACATTAGGACTGTCACTGACATAATCAGTGGCCTGCAGGGCGTTTTCATTTCCACGGGAAGAAAGTCGACTAAAAAGTAGAACCAGAATATTGAAACCACCCACTGTTAAAGAATTAACCGTGTTAAATATGAAAAAAGTAGTTGAGAATGTTCAAACTGATGTCACAGCTTTTTTGAAAAAACTAGGTACTACTGGCAAAAAAATGAGTATAACTTCGTGGACATTTCTCTAAAAGCACCAGAAAAATCCAAAAGTCAGACCAACGAAGTAGTAAAAGTCGGATCAGATGAGGAAATTGAAGCTACAGATGAAGACAACGAACACGGCGAAGTGGAAATCGACGGGTATTAGCTTCAGGGTCAACGAGTGACGAACAAAAACGTGAATGATATTGACAGCGTCGCGGAACTAATTTTTGATATGTGTACACCTCAAACTGAAAAACCGAGTGAACTTAATTTGAAAGATTATTCTGCAAAAATCCGCAGCAACATTTTATCACAAAAATCCCAATTTTTAAAAATTGATCTCGTAAATAAGATCATTGTAATAAAAACAACATCTTATTATTGGCTACTAAACAAGTCTAATGGCAGAGTTGACACAGGCAGGGTACGCAAATTCATTAATACCGGCATGAAGACTAAAAAGACACTGACTGATAGTGGGACGTCAAGGCAAGTAACAAAGAAGAGAGAAAACTTGAGAGAAAGTAAACAAAGAAGAAAAAGGCCAAGTAGTTCTAGTGAAGAAGAGATTATTCTCGAAGAGACTACTACAGACGAGACTACAGATGAAGGATATTAGTGATGTTGAATCATTTTGTGTTTCGGCAGGCTTTTCTATGACCAATTCAGCGAATGAGTCCCAAAATGAACTCCCGAGTGAAATCATTAATTAACCCATTAGTGAAATAAATCTAGAAAATCACTTCGCTGTATATTACGATATAGATTGGTACTTAGGTCGTGTAATAGAGAAGTGCGATGAAAACTCATACCCAGAATAATATTTTTAACATTAGAACTTGACAGATTTATTTGGCTAAAGAACAAATAGCACACTAAACCATACAGGAAAGATTTATATATTATGGCCCTGTCAAGTTGATCGGCACTTCAATTCTAATGGTAACAACTGAAACGAAATGATTTGGTTAACATAAGGCGAAAATATAACACTTTTAAGCGGAAAATAACTTATTTGAATAAGTATATCCGAGATTACTTTTGTACTTTGATTTTAGATTATTTTAATAATATAAGAGAAAATGCTTTGTTTGACGACTATTGGTTATTTTTGTGTTCGTATTTGTGTTTGTTTATTTTTAATACTCATATCCATATAATTTATTACCATATATATTTTATACCATAGTTTTGTTAATTTTGTTTTGTTAAATAATTGAAATTATTTTATTAAAGCTCTAATATTTCCTATTCGTAAACATTGGTGGTGAACATGAATAAACGTTTATAAAATAATAAAGTAATAATATATTTTTAAGTAGAGTCCTATAATTATTAATTATAATCATTATAATAATTATAATTCACCAGTATAAAATTAAGTTAATAATTGTTAAAATGAGGTCATTGTTAGTGAAAATTTTGGGGGCATTAGTGGGGATTTTGGAGGGATTAGTCACAATTTAAGGACATTAGTGGTAACTTTTAGTTAACCTATATTTTAAAAAAATCTAGCGATTGTGAAACTCTAGTTTCGAAGTCGGACACACTATTGTCCAACCCTGTATAATATTTTTTCCGTATCTTTTACCTCTTCCAAAAAATGTAACCTAAGTTTTAAGGCTTATGTTGTCGTTCTTTACTAGGCTTTGTTTGTGTATTTGGGGATTTCACTAGAAATTTTTTCACTCATCAATAAACTATTGGTTAAATGCAGTTGCTATTTCTTCTTTGTTATTAGTGATTATTTTCTAGTATTATACGCTCTATATTGTCTTTGCAGCTTCTGTTACGTTTTGTGACTTCATTAATACAATCCCAGATTTTTTTGTAGTAGTTCCCTGTCAGCTTTTGTTTTTTGTTGTCTTAATTAATGTCGTTACTATATCCTTATATTTTTATAATTTTTTATATCACGTTATGTTTGTTTTTGAGAAGTTTTTATTTAAATCACGTTTCATGTTTACCATGGAAAAAGAAATCTAAAAACAACACACTAACAAATGTTTCTAAAAGTATATATTTACTTGCTAATAAATGTAAATACAAGTCTTTATTTTTAAATTTAGACCGTTGAGTGATAAATCCTCTTCATTACTTAAATCGCTCATGGTGATGGTTTCGAGTTCTGAAACCTTTGCGTACTACCCCTATCAAGGGAAAACCACCCCAATTTTCAGCTTCTCGGTCTTGGGATTGCGAGGGATCATCAGATCGGGTATTTTTTGAGGAATAATAATAAGTTCAGTATATTAGTATACCCCGGACCGGCCCCCAGGGGTTGAACCTACACCCGTCCGAAATAGCAATATCCCCAAAAATTAAAAAAATACGAACTCGGCAAAGTTTTCTATGGAGTTTTGAGGGCAGAGATCATGATGTAGGTGCCACTTTTCACTCTACCCTCCCACACCTACCCCATACGTATAAAACCACCCCCTCTTCCATGCTATCGGTCCTAGGCATGCGGGGATTTGTCGGGTCGGGGTTTTTATTTTCTTTGAGAAAATCAGGATAACTTATCCTTACTTAACCATAGTTGTCCTAAGCAACTCCTGAGGCTGAAACTACCCACTGCTCGCAACACCTAAATCACTCACGGGTTTTCGAGGGCAGGAATTATGATGGCGGTGTTATTTTTTACCGTACTCTCCCAATGTATAAAAATACCCCCTTTTCTATAAACTATACGTGTAGTTTATATATATAGGCTAGGGTGAAAAATAACACCACCATCGTGATTCCCGCCCTCAAAAACCTGTGAGTGATTTCGGTGTTGCGAGCAGGGGGTAGTTTCAACCTCAGGGGTTGCTTAGGTTAACTGTGGTTGAGTAATGGTTAGTTCCCTGATATTCTCATAAAAATCCCGACCCGACGAATCCCCACATACGTAGGACCGGCGACATGGAAGAGGGGGTGGTAATTATACGTAGGGGGTAGTCTCGAGATGGGAGAGTGAAAAAAAAATACCACCATCGGTATTACCGCCCTCGCAAACTCGTGAGAAGTCCGTTTTCCCGTTTTTCGAGGTTTGGTGTTGCGAGCAATGTAATTTGTAATGTGTAATAATGGTTAGTTTCCCTGATATTCCCATAAAAACCCCGATCCGACAAATTCCCGCATGACTAGGACCGACAGCATAGAAGATGGGGTGATTTTTATACGTTGGGGTAGTTGCGGGAGGGTAGGGTGAAAAATAGTACCACCATCATGATCCCTGTCCTAGATAACCGATCAAAATTTTGTCGAGTTCGTATTTTTTTTTTGGGATATTGCTATTACTGGCGGGGGTAGGTTCACCTCTGGGGGTCGGTCCAGGATACTCTAATGTAAATTAACTGAATTTATTATTATTCCTCAAAAAGAACAAAATCCGATGATCCCTCGCAAGCCCAAGACCGAGAAGCTGGAAATCGGGGTGGTTTTTCCTTGATAGGAGTAGTACGCAAGGGTTTCAGAACTCGAAACCATCACCATCGTATTTTTTACCATCGAAAACAGGGAGGGAAATGTATTGCAAAAGATCCTACAAACTTTTGATGTTCGGGACCTCGTTAAGGGTCGGTTTATCAATGCAAGGTTAACTCGTAACCAAAGGATAAATGTCAATAGATACCCATTGTTTCGTTTGACATTTATCCTATAGTTAAATGTTATCCTATAGTTAAACCGGCCCTAACTAAACTAAAAGGGACATTTTACGCCTACTGTTCTACTAAAGTTATCCAGCTTGTTAGAAATCCAACTACATTTTCTGAACAGTGGACTATTTTCTGTCAGCAAATTTGCAAGCCGTTAACGTTGTTTGAAATTATAAACTATCCACAATTAATGTCTAGCATGAAATCGAATGAACGCAATACATGGTTCAATGTTCTGTAACTTTCAATTTCAAGCTCGTTTTTAAATAACTACGCCTAATGAAAATAAGACCTCAAGGAAACCTTATAAAAAAGTTACGGAAGCGTGAATTCGTTTTATTTATTTTTTTACGCGAATTGCTTAATATATTTGTGCTCAGTTATATACAGTTAGTCACAGAGTGTTTTAATGTTTTTTCCGGTTTCGCCTGTATAGTTGAAAACATATATTTTAACTTCTACTTCGCTTGGAAAGACAATATTTTATTAATTCAACTTCCAGCGGAAACATCGAATTTATCGCAGGCACAGTTAGGTGTCTGGTTTTAAAAAAAGACCAACTAACCTGGAAACAAGTAGGGTTTCGGTGCCGTAATAAGATTTATGTTATAATGCTCGAATGCAATGTCGAACCTCACATTGTTTTGGTTGTTTTACAATGAGAAAGTTGTAAATGTAACAATCAGTACTGTTTATCATTCTAATAACTTGACCTTAGACTGAAATACCTAATTCATTTTACGACACAGACAGTAAATTATGATATCGATTTGGAATCGTGCGTGTAATTTTTTTATTTTTAAATAGTGAAAACATGTACCTTCGTTTTTATGACCATTATATTGCATGTTAATTTCTGAGTAATAATTATCCTAGTAATTACTCAACGTGTACCTTTTCATTATTGTTTGTTGTATCATTTAACAGGGGCGACTCGTCCGCGTTTTCTCATCTTCCTGCAAATGCTGGTGAAATTGATAATTATACGAGCGATAACTTTTTTGAGAATTTTTCTTGCTGATTCATGACTAATTTGTACCTCGTGACCAATCTGTTAAATAGCCCAGTAAAATGGGAACATTTGGATGAAATAATTGAGGGCGGGCTGAAATTTTGGGAACAGGCTTATTTTGTGGCATTTTTTAACATACCAAAAGTCCTCACACGTAGACGGCGGCGGAGGGGAGGGGGGAGAAATCGGTTTATCGCAAAAAACTCGGAAAGTATCAATTTTACTGTGAAATATGTACGCATGGAAATTCTGGGTTATAAAAATCCGCACAATTTTGTTTTTTTTTAAACTTCGTACCATCTAATGGAGCCGAGATTTTTTTGAAATTTTGATAGTTTCACGACGCAACGGAAATGCGCGCGTTTCTCAAAAATGGTCATTTGGATCGCAAAATGTTTCAAATGAAAGTTGTAGAGATTTTGATTAAGAACAATTTTTTTTTATTTTTCATTTTAATTCGATCAGCATTGGCAGAGATATGCATTTTTAAACATCTTTATTCTTTATAGCGCGCTATCAGAACACTTGTTTCATGATAAAATCGATAAAAACTCGAAAACGATAGTTCGTATACGCATATAGTGTATATAGTGAAAATTAAAGAGAATCAAATTTTGAATATGTTGGTGTATGTACAAAATCGTTTTGATAACAAAAGGGAAAAAATATGAAAAATTATCATTTTTAAGTGATATTTTTTTTATTGGGTTTAGGCAATAATGACACTAAAGGTTTGTAAAATGAGCTCCATTCATACGATGAATGGTTCACGAGTAACAGCTGTTTAAAGCTGAGCAAAAATTTCTTTTTTATTATAAATTAAAATTTCCTGCAAGAACTGTGCATAACATTTTTTTAAAAATTGGTTTTGACCTATTTTTATTAGCTTATATACATATGAAAGTAATGCAATAGCATAAGTCGTTCGCAAGGTATGTTTTCTTTAAAAAAAAGGTTCTTGAAAACTGTTTCTGTTCAGAAAAATTGAACCAACATTATTTTTTAATTTCTTTTTTTTTTATATATCATCGTTTGTTGTGACTTTACGACAAAATTTCATAAGACAAGAAAGCTTACAAAATTTCCTACAAAAAACACTCTTTCGTGTATGATTTTCGCGAATACTCGGAAATACTTCGTAATGCTCAGGAGTATTCGGCAATACACGGGAATACTCAGGAATACCCCGGCAATACTCAGAAATACTCCGGAATTAGTCGAGCATCGAGTCAAGAAGGCAATAAGATATGCGTTGGCCTGTCTCGGCGCTTAGTATTATTGTGTTAAAATTTCAATATGGTATTTTCAGTCTAAAATGCTTTTAAAATAGAATGATTATACCCACTTTATAAAATTGTTAAAGCCGTCATTGAGAAAATCGACTTCTGTTTTTTCCTAGTGAACTACCGAAAATTACAAAAATTCTAGAGATGTTTGTAAGAGGATTCTAAATATCATATTTGGCCGAGATCGGCCAATTGATTTCGGCACTAGGTTAAAAAAAAAAAAACCATTTTAGCCGAAAATTTTTACATACTCTGGAATAGGGAGATGAGGAAAGAAAATTGTGATTCTGTTTGTGGGCCCAAGGAGAATATCTGAACAACAGAACTCTTTAAAGGAAATTTTGTTCAGCGATGAAGCTACATTTACAACAAATGGAGTGGTGTCGTCTCAAAATTCACAGTACTGGTCTGTCGAAAACCCTAATTGAATCATACAAGCAAAGACACAGTACTCAGAAAATATAAATGTGTGATGCGGAGTACTTAATTGTAGAATGATTGGTCTTTTTTTCTGAGAGTAATTTGAATTAACGTATATTTCTGAACTTTCTGGAAAATGCCTTGGGATGCACTACCTGACTACCAATTCAACCACATCAGAATTTAAAATTTCAATTAGATGGGTGTCCTGTGCATAATGCAATAGTGGTAAAGGATTGGCCGAATACAAATTTTGAAAATCGGTGGATAGAACGAAGCACTCCACTTATTGAGCGGCCGCTAAAATCCCCGGGCTTGACGCCACTCGAATTTTTCCTGTGGCGTACACTAAAGCAAGTAGTTTACAAGTTAAGACCGTAGTCAGTTGACGAACTACCCGCTAGGGTAATTGAAACATATGCAGCTATTATCCAAGAACAGCTCAGAAAAGCAACCGCAAATGAACGAAAAAGGTTTGATAAGTGTTGCGAAAAAAAACGGCGGATTGGTGGAAGAAAGGGAAATATAATTACCGTTTATTTTATATTCCGACATTCCAATAAATTTGTTAAATGTCGTTACCAACAAAAATACTTTTTTCAATTATTTCCAATTTTTATTCCATGAATTACTTGATAAGAATAGATAAAATAGTAAGAACAATATGATTTTTATTTTGACCACAGAATTATTAATACGCAATATTTCTTTATGTAACTTTATACGGGCGCTTAATCCAGTGGTGTATTCAGATTTTTTATTAGAAAATCGCTAATACGATTTCGTGAATTTTTACTCCCAAGAAATTACACAGAAAATGTGACACTTTATCCTAAAGTGCAGTTTCCTATGCTCTACATTAAAAAAAAATGTTAAAATCGAATGGGAAATACAAATTTTTTGGGGGTGTCCCGTTTTCAAATGGGTCACACTGTATATATGTTTTAAAATCGAGTTTAAAATAATAAATATATTGGATGCGCACTTTGTAATTATTAATTGCCTAATTAACAGGTTTACAAAATTTGAATCTATTTGAAATTGAAAAGATTGAGACGAGATTGAGAATATCTCGAGGGGTCAAACACTACCCCAAATACATGCACAAATGTTAAGCAATATCACGGGAATATTTCAGGAATATAGTATTCCTGGAATACTGTATTCCTGAGGAATACTCAGGAATGCTTTAGGAATACAGTATTCCTGGAATACGTGTTCAAATTTCGGGTCAATGGTTGACCCCTCTGTTTTATCATACAATGAATGCAAACAGCTTTACCATAATTTATTACTAAACGATTTTTATAACACCTTTCGTTAAACATATGCATGAGGCAGATCATGTTTGTTTCCAGTTGCTCAGGAGTTTTTCCATTAACTACAAATGATGTGTCTCTAGTACACATGTAGATTTTAGCTGAGTTTATGTAATTTTGTTCAACCATTGACATACAGCAGAAATATCAGAGGGCCCTGCTCTGAGATGTTCTAATATTTAACTCCTCTTCATGTGAAAGAGATTTACCTATTTTTAATAATATGGTTTCCCTGTATGTGAGGTATGATATAATCCATTCATTTAAATGGTCTCTGATATCCAGTTTATTTAAGTTGTCTGGAAAAAACGATAGATCTAAGGTGTCAAATACATTCGGGAGATGAAAGAACACTCCCATTGCATAACTGTTTGCATCTAGTCGTTCATAAACGACGTTATTGTTTAAAACTTACTTCTGAAGCTGTTGAGATGGTGTTAGGAGATTTTTTTTCATTTAAAGATGAAACATTTTAAATAGGCATTACATTTTCAACTATTTTAGAAAAGACTTATTTATAATATATTATGTTAGACGTAGTGAAAATTCATATATACCTACGATCTACCTAAGTTAATGGGAACTTCATCAATGCCAGTTGATTTTTTATTAGCTAATTGTAATATATAGTACCATACTATTTGAATTTAGTTCAAAAATAAGTCCCCAATGTTCCTATTTCAAAAGAAGTTACGATGAAAACGCTGTGTTAAACTTTCACTCTGCTCTTGAGTATGAGAGCTGGTCGGATCTTTATAATTTCACAGACATTGATGAGGCATTTGAACATTTTCACAAGATATTGCTATATCATTTTAATATACATTTTCCTTTACGTAAATTTTATAATAAGAGCAATAAGAAAGGGTGGGTGAATGATGATGTCAAGGTATCAAGTAGGAATCTTAAGGATCTGCATAACATGAAAAAAGTATACCCAAATTTAGCACCTTTATATAAAAATTCGAAAAATACACATGATCTGTTGGTCACTAATACTAAAAAGCAGTATTACCAAAATAAAATAATAAATTCAGACAATCCGCCTTCAGCTGCGTGGAAGGTGATAGCTGAATTATCCGGTAAAGTGAAAATTCATAAAAATATAACACTGAAAAATGAAGGAGAATTATGTGAGGATCCGGATCACATAGCCTCCATATTTAGTGAGCACTTCATAAAAGCACCGTTAGATATAGTCAACAATATACCGCCAAATAATGCTCCTTTTAAAGAGGTGCCTTATTTCCACCATTCGATCTTTTTGGAACCCTTTGTAGAAGAAGAGCTGTTCAATTTATTAAAATTAAAGAATAAACGCTCAGCCGGACCTGACGAGATTCCCTCCTTTATTTTAAAGAAAATAATCTGGGTAATCATACAACCTATTACTTTTTTAGTTAACCACTCATTTATATCTGGAAAATTTCCAAGTAGCCTAAAAATAGGAAAAGTTGTACCTATATATAAGAAGCACGAGTTAAATATGGTTGAAAATTATAGACCAGTTACCGTACCGTCGGGTATCTCAAAAATTTTTGAATATGCTTTTTTACATCGCCTTATGAACTTTTGTGAAAATAATAATATTTTGACGAAAAATCAACATGGCTTTCGTTCTAATAAATCCACGAGGCCGGGGAGTGCCCTGTTGGGATATTCTGCGATCTCAGCAGGGCATTTGACTGTGTCGATCATGATAAATTATTAATAAAACTTTATGCTTATGGAATTCGTGGAGTGGCTGGGGATTGGATAGCCTCTTTCTTGAAAAATAGACAACTGTATGTATCTGTAACATACTCCTCCGATGGAAATACCGGGAATGTCAGCACGGGGTACAAGATAAATAATTTGGGAGTTCCCCAGGGCTCAATTTTGGGGCCCATTCTATTTTTACTTTATACCAACGAACTTGATACCTTGACATCTGAGGCCGACTTGATAATGTATGCAGATGACCAGTCTCTACTGTTATCAGATAGATTTGATAATTTCTTGGAGCAGAAATGCAACGTTTCTTTAAATAAATTGTATAACTGGTACTGTTTTTATAAACAATTTTTAAATGCTGATAAGACACAACATATAAGATTTCACAACCGACAAAAAAATTGCTTAGATCTTGACAATAAAATTAATGACAATAGTATCTCAAAATAGGAAAAATGTTAAATTCTTGGGATTAACATTAGATGAGTGTCTCAATTGGAAGGCACACTGTGAGCAATTAATATCAAAACTTAATTCGATCTCTTATTTGATAAGAAGCTTAAAAGAAATTCTATTAAAAGATCAACTATTAAATTTGTATCATGCACAAGTAGGGTCTAGACTCAGATATGGCATCGCCTTTTGGGGAAACTCCACCTTATCAGCGGATGTTTTTATTGTACAAAAACGAATTTTAAGAAACATGGCAGGGATTTCTAGTACCTGTTCCTGAGATGCTTTTAAAGACTATAAAGTTTTAACCCTTGTTAGTATTTTAATTTTTGAATTGTGTGTATATGTTTACAGTAATATGGCTAAATTTATTACGAATAAGAAGTTTATATTATAAATATAATATATCCTTAAATGCACCCAACTGTCTAGGTCTTAAATTGTTTAATTGTTTATCTGATGATATCAAACAGGCAAAAAATGTAAATAGTTTTAAACTAAAATTAAGACTATATTTATTAAACAATTGTTTTTATACGTTAGAAGAATTTTTTGTAGCATAATTGTGTGCCAAACTGGCCAAACTGTGACGATTCCTATGCATGTATGTACTGTCTGAAAGGAAAATAAAGGTATTATTATTATTATTATTATTATAGTGTCTCTCACCTCTTCTACCTTTACAGGACTAAAACGCATTTTATCGTTGTTCAAAACTGATCCCGTGCATCCCTTGGACATTTCCGCAAAGTGATTAGCCAATTTTTCCTTTACTACATTTGAATCTTATCGTCATCTACTGTTTTGTTATTTTTATTTAAAACTACTTTATCACAAGATTCTTTGATTCAATTTTTTTTATATTGCCTTTTATTAACAATATGATTTTCTTACATTATTTAGTTCTCTAAGATTTTCTGATTTATTTTTGAAGCTCACGTGAAAATTTAAATTGATTTTGAGTTTTGTTTTTTATATATTTTTTATCTCTACGGAAATGCACTCTCAATGTAATGCACATACAAACCAAAACATAATACTCATCAATGTCATAAATATGAAAATTGGTCAGAATATCTGCTGCATTTCTGAGGAAAACTTAGGTTTTCTGTCGTATGCTCGTTATTGTTCTGTAAATACCTCTTCTATTATCTACAGTCATGTATATGTTTAACTCAGTACTATTTGGATAGTACATGATTTGTGCTGAGTGATGTGATATTCCTGGGTCATTTATTTCACATCTTAGATTTCTCACATCACGTTTGTTATAAGATAATCAATTGCCGTTAGGGTAATCCCATTTACAACACGTGCCACCCTCATGGGCTCGAATTAAAGAATTTAGAATAGCTAGACAAAGGATCATGTAGAATATAATTTTGAGTTTTATTTTTGCTAGTATTAAAATTTGTATTTTAGTGTGTCGTTAATCATTAAATATCTTTAATATATTTAATTATTAATTAGACAAAGGGAATATGACTGGTGGTCGAGAGGTGAGCGCACTTGGACTAGGACCAGAAATAGGGGTGGTGGTGTGGCGGTGCTTGTCAAGAAAAGCATCCCGCACCACCCTCTCCCCAATATCGAGAGCAATATCGATAATATATCAATAAAACTCCTTGACGGGACTGTCATTATGGGTGCATATAACTCCCCCTCTAACAAGCTTACCTTTCAAGCATTAAATGAGCTTTTTGCACACACCAAAATGTTGTTAATAGGCGATCTAAATGCCAGGCATCAGACATGGTCGAATCGCAGGAACAACAGGAATGGTAGTACTGTTTTTGATTATACTCAGGAATTTGGTATTGCTGTCCTTGCTCCCGACTCCCCAACCCACTTTCCCTTTAATAACTCAACCCCTTCAGTCATCGACATTATCCTAAATAAAAATTACCCTCATTTCCTTGAACTTACATCCCTACCTTTGCTAGGAAGTGATCACAATCCTGTCCACTGCACTATACAGGGGACATACGAAAATAACATGACTTTGACTAGATATGACTATAAGACGACAAACTGGCAACGATTTAAAGAAATATTAAACGAACGTACGAAAATAAATAATAATATAATAACAAGACACGATATTAACGAACAAATACAAAAACTTACTGTGGACATACAATACGCACGCGACAAGACGACAAAAAAATTTCAACTGAAACAATGGCAACTGGTGATTCCAGATGAGATCATCAAATTGATAAAATTCAAAAATAAAATTAAGGCGCGGTGGCAACGACATCGTCGCCAAATAGACAGACTTCGACTTAATGACCTCGAACAGACTATACGTGACAAACTGGCATCCCACAGAGAAGCTAGCTGGAACAATAAGATTTCGCAGCTCACGCGACAAGATAATTCTCTGTGGAGGATGACCAAGCTCCTACGTAACAAACGTGAATATATACCGACATTAATCGAAGATGACGTAATATATAGTACGGACAAAGATAAGGCGGACAGGATTGCTAGCTTTCTGCAGCATGCCAACACCATCCCTCCCAATTCTTCCCCCTTCCATGAGCACATTACATTTAACGCTAACCAAATCCACCCATTTTACCCTATTCCACCCAGTAAACTGTTCAAACTCCTTGTTTCTCCAGCCGATCTTCATAAAATAATTAAAGCCATCCCTAATTTAAAAGCCCCAGGGCCAGACAATATTCCCAACCTCCTCTTAAAAAATCTCCCCCGCAAAACCTTACTTCAGTTTTCTTACATTATAAATGCCATCCTCAGGACGCAGTACTATCCTGATGCGTGGAAGGTGGGTATTGTGGTACCTATCCTGAAACCAAACAAACCGCCGCACCTGCCGAGCAGCTATAGACCGATTACACTGCTCAACATAATGGGAAAAATTACTGAAAAAGTCATCCCACAAATTTTAAATAAATTCGTTGACAAAAAATCACTCATACCGGCGCGGCAGTTTGGATTCAGAGCAGGCCATGGAACCACCCTTTCCCTTGCCCATGTGGTCAGAGATATAATTCATGGGTATAATCGGAAGCAGTGCACCGTCTTGTTGTTGCTGGATATCCAGCGAGCGTTCGACTGTGTCTGGCATAACGGCCTTGCATTTAAATTACAAAAAATATGCAAATTTCCTGACTATATTGTCTCGCTTATTAAAAATTACTTATCTCAACGGCAAATTATGGTGTGTGTGAATGGCTCCTACTCGGATAAAAAACCAATATCGGCCGGGGTCCCTCAAGGCTCCATGCTCTCCCCCCTTTTATACAACTTATATACTTCTGACATTCCCGCTAACTCTACTGCTAACCTCCTACTTTACGCTGACGACACCTTACTTTACGCCAACTCATTCCATGCACAGACTGCGACGTATAAAATTAATTATCACCTGACAAAAATACTAAAATATTACACTGACTGGAAAATAACGATAAACGAGACCAAATCGCAGACAATAACCTTCCACCGCAAATTTACCAACACAAAGACAATTACAAAACTTAAAATTAATAATGGAGACATCGAGGCAAAAACCACGGTTAAATACCTCGGTGTCTCCCTTGACACTCGACTTTCATTTGGACCACATATAACGCAGACAATTAACAAAACGTATGCGACGCTCAGCAAGCTCTATCCGTTGTGTAATCGGAGGAGCTTGCTGACAACAGACAACAAACTGACCATGTACCAAGTTATATTCAGACCCATTTTGACTTACGCCTGTGCTGTCTGGAATATGATTTCAGACACACAGTGCGCACGACTTCAACGGACGCAAAACAAATTACTTAGACTTCTCACCAATTCAAGCCGCTACATTGCGATAAACGAACTACATAGAATTACGGGACTTTTGACCATTAGAGACTACATAACACAAGCGTCGCAGAAGTTTTTTACTTCTAAGATTCATAGCTCCGAGCTGACGCGTGACATAGCAGACATAAGACGACATCATAACTATAGACATACACACAGATTAATTCACGAGAAACTACCACTCTACAACGAACCAACACCTGACTGACGACGTTTTCCTCCATCAAATCTCCCTTCCTCTTTGCCCCTCATCTCCTCTACATTTCACCTTACCTTCCACTGCTCCATTATCTCCCGGCTGATTTCTTACGTCATCACCCTTCAGGTCCAAAAATATAATCTGTTATAACCTTTTAAATTTTCCCTATATATTTCACTTTAAATAGCATGGGCATTAGCTGAAGCAGATTTTTTGTATATTTTTCCTGCACAATATAAGGAGTACTCTCATTTACTCGAATGTTTGTTTCCTCAATTATTTTCAGCCTATTGCTGGCAAAATCATTAATTTTAATATACCGAATGCTGGTGCGAGCGGTTATTAATCGACAGATATTACCAAATGTGTTAGTTTCTCTGCAGGCCTTACCAACCGGCCCCTGTGAACGTGTCTTGGCTGTGTGTCTTGTGTCACGTCGCAGTTTAATATTTGACTACCTATTGTTAAATAAAATCAATGAGATAGCATGGAAATAACACGTATATTGTATATATATTTTAATTGATAATAAATGTTTTTAATTGGCAAAAAATTGGCACTTGCCTCTCACCTAAAAGTTCCGGGTTCGATCCCCGGCCGTGGCAGTGGAAAATACTGTGAGAGGGATTTTTTCACTCTACACGGATATTGGGTGTGTGTCCCTTGTCTCTAAATGTGTAGCCCCCTCCCACACAAGGCTCTTCTAGAGCCTTCCGGGATAAAGGGGGTCGTAATTACCTGTGGTGTTATTTATAATAAATGGTAGGTTCTAGAGCATAATAGCTTTTTTTATTTGTTCGGTATAAATGCCATATCATAAAATTATAACAGTGTTATTATTGTAAAAACATTATTGAGATCTTAACTACAAAAACCAAATAACGGTAGCTTGTTATTGTTCCTCGATGTAAAGTCATGTGGTAAGAGAGCGCACGTAATTCAATTGCATTGGTACTGAACAATTGGTATAATCGGCCAAGTTTGTTTACATCCAGTGCGTCTTGTAAATAAATATAATTTAGTTAATTCCTGGAAAACTTAATTTTTAAGAAATCTATTGAACGTGCTGCGGCTTGTTGCGTAATAAATGGTTTAAGAAACTTGCATGAGCAACAAACAGGGATATATTTTTAGGGTCCCTTGGTTCTGGTATACACTCTAAATCCCAATTTAATTTTTTACTACCTTTAACAATAGGGTGGGGGTGGCAATGGGGGTAGCTAACGCCAAAAAATTTTTTTGAGACATTTCGTTCTTGTATACACATTAAATCACATTTTAATTTTTTTTTGCTCCCTTTCATAATAGTGTGGAGATGGTATTGGAGGTGACTGGTTTTGAGACCTTGCTTGAAATTGCAATTTTATGAACTCTTACCAGCTTGCTTTGCCTATTTCCCTAATTTACCCCATTTACCCCCGAACCCTTTAGCGAAATTAGATCAAAATATAATCTAGTTCCAGATCTCGTTATAATACATAAGTGTACCAAATATCAAGTCAATATCATAAACGATTTCAGAGTAAACGTGCGCACAAAAAATAAATTACATACCGACCGACAGACAGACTACTTGCGTTACTATACTTCCACTACACGAGAAATAAGGAGATACTTTTGTCATGGTGATAAAGCAGCGGAGTTATTCAATTTCTTCTACCGTTAGGAAAAGTTATGCTCAAATATAGTTGCTCTTCCAAGATTATTTGAGGTTCCGCGCCGCCTCCTCAATACGAAGACCCTCAAGATTATTATTTCTTTATTTGCATACCATATATTAGTTAATAAGTGATTGTTTTTCTTTAGAAAAATGATAATTTTTCTTGCTATGTAACTGATATTTGCGCCATTAAAATAATCTCTTGTTTCTTATTACTAGTATATTATACGAGTACTATATTAATATCTTGGATAATCAGATATTGAAAACTGATAATTTCCTTATGCATATAATAATACGCATTAATTATGTAATTCTAGAAATTCTGTCCAACCATTTAACAATAATTAACGGTCAATGATATGTTTGTGCTTTTAAAATAATTATGAACATCTGTAGTTATTTGTTATTAATAGAAGTTGTTTAACATCTCTAAGGTTAAAAACTGTAAGATAAATTATTATTAATTATAAGCTTAAATGCTTTTACTTGAGTTTTATAACCAGTAAAACATGGGTGTCCCCATAATTTGTTTGGGTCATTTGTTTTTAAAGTTATGTTAACAACTTTATTCTAATACTGTTTTATTTTTGTTATAATTTGTTTTTGTGAAACCATGTTACAATATGGTCTAACATATCTTGTGTTGTCTTAGGTTTACTGTCAGTACTCACGTCATTATTTGTTTGTTACGCTAGTTAATATAATATTTTAATCAGTGATCGGGACCACTTAAACGAAAATTTGCAAAAAATAATTAAAATACATACATTATTAATAATACAAACAAGGTTTGTTGTCAAAAACATTTTTTCTTCAGTTTGGTCAATATTTAAAAAAAAATGTAGGTACCTAATAGAAAACTATTTAGGATCAATTTTATAAAATTAGTATTTTAAGAAATTTTTAATAAATACATGCAAGCAACACAATAGATTGATATTTTGCCATTTCGCAAAAAAAATATTATTAATGTTTTTAATGTTTCTTTTAAAGTTTCGTAAATAGGGGGCTGTTATTAATTGCAGCTGCTCTATAAACAGCAATAATCAAATGAAAGGAACTGACGAACAAACCTAGCAGCATTCAGTCACTTTCTAGTATTAAATATTTGTTATGCCATGCATAGGATGTAAAATATAAACCAATAATCCTGATTTTTTGCATAGGCAGCTTGAAACGAGATGAGGTGATCTGATCACTGATCAATCCAACTGTAGTAGGTTTTTTGGGCCACCTACTTTAAGTTTTACATTGAAAGCAATCATTTATCTTATCAGTAAAAATACGCACATAAGAGGACCAAAACAAAATTCAAATCTTATCTTGGCAAATTGATATTCTCGAGGATAGTCTTAATTATATATAGAAATTTTATCTTTCTAAGCAAACATGTAATCATAACGAATTGTTTATTTTAACTAAAAGTTTTAGCCTTCACAGAAATGTACAGACAGTGATTAATGAATACTTATTGCTTAGACTGCTGCAAAGGATAATTGTAATTTACAAATAATTCTACTCTCATTGGTTATTGTTGTTAGCATTACTGATAACATTTTTTTCATTTCGAAACCGTTTGTTGTTCAGAAAGTTGCGTAAAAATTGATTCAAAATTTTTTAGTCATTAACATGAATAGATCACCGACATCATGTTCTATATTCGTCTAAATTTTGAAAACAATATCTGCGGGAATTTAGATGCAGTGAAGTCAGTTTTAAGTATGGGCATATCTACTCCAGTTGTCATTTATTCATTTTACGAATAAAATCGTGAAGAACGGAAATATTATTGGGGTACCTATAATAAGCAGAGCATCAAGAAAAAAAAGCTACTGGATTTAATCCATATCACTTTAGAAAAGAAAAGTTATATTATCAGTGTATTTTCAGTACTTATAGTAGTCAAGAAAATATTTGAAGGTAGAAAAAATATACAAAAGACCCTGCACAGAAACATGGAATTTGGGATCCCGGTGAAAATGGCCGAAATTGAGATCTGTTGTAGTTTAGATCTTCCTGATCAAAAGTTCAAATGGGACCAGGGCTCGAGATCCGTTTATTTTGAAGATTTTTCACGAATTTACAAATTATGACCTTTATTCTTGCTGTAACTCAAAAATAAAAGGTTAGGTTAGGTAACTCCAAAATAAAAGGTTCTAGAGCCGTGGTCCCATTTGGACTTTTCATCAGGAAAGTCTAACTACAACATATCCTCCAACATACCTCAATTTCAATGATTTTCACCGGGATCCTAATCCCATTTTTAACATTATATGCAAGATAAAGCCCAAATTTTCGAACTGTGCCAGCCAAAAATTCACTGTTTGCGATACGAAAAAAAAAATTCATATTTGTTTTTTATACAAGTTGCATTCTCGTAGAAGCAAATAAATGATAATCAATTTATAAAAGTTTAAATCAGTTTAAAACAATACTAATATAATATATAAACTATTATAAATCTTCCATAGAGTAGACCCCAAGTGAGTTGTTCATACTGAATAAAAAACAAGAAAGTCTTGTCTTATTAAATTCTTTTTATTTTTGTTAAGGCGATTGGTTTCGTGAACTACAATTTTCTTCACATCTTCTGGCCTAGTGATGTGAAGGAAATTGTAGTTCACGAAACCGGTAGGCTTAATAAAAATAAAGAAAATTTAGTGAGACAAGATTTTTTGTTTTCTACTTATAAATATAAATCTTATAAGTAGTTATCAAAATAATAATTACCCCAGTCACTAGAGTAAAAAAGGTATGAAAAATTGCAAAAGTTTTAAAATTTTGGAAAAATAACAAAAAATTGCAATGATTGTTGATACATCAGAATAGGGTCACATACCCGCTTATAGTTTTGCATAACTTGTTTTATCCAGAAGATTTTTTTCACAATATTTTTATCTGGCACGGCCGTGCAAATAACAACTATTTGCAATGTTCCGGTCATCGTAGGAGGGTGCAAATTTGACAGAAGATGTCTAATAATTATTAAAATTCCCTCCAAAGTTTGCATAAACTTCGAAATTTTTTTAAAGAAGTTATTACAATTTCACGTTTTTTTGTTAATTTAACCATGTTTCGGGGGGCGAAAAAGGGTGCAAAACTGAATTTGTTATTTTTTTACTTTCTTCAATGTTGCCTTAAAATTTAAAAACTTTTGCAATTATTGTCGAACTTTCCATTATCGAAGTCCGTAATGACTGGCCTATATATTGTCTAACTGCAACATGTAAAAATAGGTAATTGTATTAGTTCGGTTAACTGGGTCAAATACGGTGTTCCACAAGGGGCAGTCCTTGGACCCATCTTGTTCGCACTATGCATAAATTATACTCTCTCTAAAATTTGAAGGAACCCTGTTTACTCCAGGCGTTTTAGCTGTAAAATTGACCTCTGTGCTAAATTCGTGCCCTACCAATTTTTTTTTATTGTGTTTATTTGGACGTCTTGAATGACAATTTGTAGTTACACCATGATACACTTGGAGGATTTCGTGAAAACTGCGTCGGAAGGTCGCGGAAACCGCGGATTCGCGATTAACTCAGCGTATGAAACAAATGTATAGAACCTTTAAGGTAGATAATTTACAGATGTACAACTTTTATAATAGATGTTTTCCCGTTTGGGTCATAAAAACTGAGTTAATCGCGAATCCGTGACCTTCCAATGCGGTTTTCACGAAATTTTCCAGGTGTATCATGGCGTAACTACCAAGTGTTATTCAAGACATCCAAATAAACACAATAAAAAAAAATATAAGATGATTAAAACTAAAAATCAGTCTTGATATGTCGACATGGTTAGCGAAACGCGTCGAGCGATTTCAAAAATATACACTTTGTGCTCTTGATAAAGGCCTAAAAACCCGAAAAATTTATAGAGCAATGTTATAGCATTTTGACGGTGTTTAATTAAAAATAATTATTGTTTAAATGTGAGTCCATACGAAAACACCTCCATCGCCAGGAACCAGACCCAGACGTAAGTTTTCTCCGTAAATGCGACTACACGCCATAAAAGCTGAAGGAGGTTCTCAGACGCCCATTGATGAATTCAGTAACTTTCAGTTTATTAGTCTTCACATTTCATAAAACATTCGAAGTTTAAAATATAACCATATCTTTCAAAAACTCCATATCAAATGATATTTGCTTCTCATTTTTCTTTATCTAGAGAGGTTCTCGTAATTTTTTTAACATAACATGTTCAATTGTATAGTTGGATTTTCTGTCGTTGCATTATTTTCTTTATTTTTTATTTTGTTTTATTGCATTGGCTATTCCACCACTCAACCAAGACACGTGCAAGATACTTACACAACAACCATTCCGATATGATATTGCCATCTACCGCAGCTGAGACTCGAACTCAAGAGTGATAGAGCGATTAGTCGTGTTGTCTCTCACACAACCCCTGCCACCTCGGTAACACATGAAGAGATGTCACTAAACATCCGCACTCTAGCCTGAACTCCTAGGTCTCAAACCTAATGCCTAAGCGTTGAACCACTGAGCCGGTTCAGACTAGCTGTGTATAATAGACAGTAAGAGAAACGATTTTTTGTTGTTGTGGGGAGTTGTTTCTCGTTTTTTTTAGCTGGTAACAAAATAGATTTTTTTGTTGTAAATTGTTGTATTTTTTTTATAAAGATCGTACCAACAATTCTTTCGATTTTGGCATGACAGACTTATGCCCTGCCCTAGAGCGCCAACCTTTCAGTTTTGACATTTTAAAACAATATTAATAGGCCAAATTTCAGGTTTTTGAAGCTACATACGGATATTAAGCAGACATATATTTTTATTATACTAAGATCATTCTTAATTTTGTACTTAAAACCAGCATGTAATCCATTTAAATTAGAAATAAAATAACAATACTTAAATGCCGGCTATGTTGGGGATTTATTAATAAAATGTTTTATTAATAGTTCTTTGAACACACGAGCACGAGACCTTGAAAACGATTTTAAAAAGAGTCACCTAATTTTCCTATACGTAGGAAACTAAAAAAAGAAGCATTTTATTTATGGGTATTGAGATAATCACTTTATGAGAAGCTCTATTAGTGTATTTTGTATTTATGTTTTCATAGCACAGGTATTTAATGGCCGATTCAGATCCTCTTCTAAAAATAAAATGATATTTTCGTTTTATTCGTAGAGTTGTCCATGCCCGTACGACAGAAGTCATGTAAAATTATAATTGGTTTATTAGTGACACGCAAATAGATACAAGATTAATCTTCCAAACTGTTAGTTGACTGTTGTCACTAGTCACATTTCATAAAAATCGTTCAGTGTGATTCCTTTTGATGCTAGTCAACCGAAAAATTATATCTGTCATATGATGACTAATATCTGTTTAAATATTTTGTAAATATTGAGTCATCAACTATTAATTTCAAAATCTTATCTTGTTTTTGTAGACAATACGATGACTTAAACTAATTTATTATTGAAATAACGAAATTATGTACATGGGCTAGTGAACCCGCCCCACTTTTTAGCAGATTTTCATAATCTCTGCCTCTATCTCCGTGGCAATTGGTCAAGGTCCCATAGATCAACAAAGCGGGGATTTGTTTTGGATGCTTTTCTGTCTATGTTAAGTATAACATTATTGTACTTTTTAATTTTTTTTAGTAACTAATAGTATAATTGTAGACATTAATGAAAATAAAATAATGAAAATAAAACACGTCTTTCCGCGTCTTTTACAAAGCTTTTGGATTACTTGTACTCTAAACCTATGCAATCGTAGATCTCAATCTGGAAATAGTTACAAAAGAAATTATTTTTTCAATGTTATATTCCTTTTATTTTCAGAAACAACATATTAAATATCTAAATAAAAATATTTTCAAAATAACTCATTCAATATAGAGGCTAATCGCAAGAGCACCTAGACAGTTTCTACTGAAGCACTTAAAGTCTGTCGCACTGATCACAAAATTTCTAAATTGCTTTTTTTCGAGTTTTTTTTATTTCCGTTGAAGTCCACTTTCGATTTTCGTAGATGTATTACAAATTGGTTAAATCTCACATATGCAATCCACCATCAATTTTTGACTCGTCAGGTTTCATAAGAGATTTGAATAATTTCAATTTTGCTGGAATATTTTAAACGAAGAAAGGCAAAGAATTTACTACGACAGTGATGTCGTGATGGGTGATGGTTCAATCCTCTGTCACTTGCCATAGACTAGAGGAAAATCATACAAACTGGACTATGTCAAGATAAATATTTATCACCT
Source organism: Leptura quadrifasciata (assembly GCA_963675555.1). Lineage (NCBI taxonomy): Eukaryota > Metazoa > Arthropoda > Insecta > Coleoptera > Cerambycidae > Leptura > Leptura quadrifasciata. The sequence continues at coordinate 13,957,517 of OY776676.1, forward strand.
TTTTAGTGGTCTTTGATACAGATGGCCGTCTGCCATCAATAAAAGATGAAACTTAGAGGGAAAGAGGATATAACTGTATCATGCAAAGATGAAATTCCTTTCTTTTCTGAGAAAGAGAACTTCTTGAGAGACAAATGAGACAGGCAGCGTTTTTTTGGTAATTTTCAGTGAAGGGCAAGTAGCGAAGTAACATATATAAATATAATGCTGACCCTTTGATCGTTGAAAGAGTTTTCATGTTTGTAAAACAAGAATGTTCTATAGTGGGAAGTAAATATATGACTTACAAAAGGTAGAATAGTGACTGGTGGAGATTTTCTTTTATCTGATTTTTGTTAATGCCATTGTGGGTGAAAGCCTATCTCTTTAGCATTGCGAAAGGAATAGTTTTAACATCATCTGCAATATAGATTTCATCTAACAAAAGCACAGTTTGTATACCATTGCTCTTATACCAGTCAAACATTCATCAAAGTCATGTTTACAGCTGACTTTGGAATCAAAAGGGTCCCTAAATATTGATGAAGCTAGATTAGGCTTTTCTGGAGAAGAGAACTATTAAGCCCAGAATTATATGTATATATTACAAAGAATATTGGTCCCAGTATTGCTCTTTGGGGTACACCTACAATTTGACGGTATGTTAAAAACTGTAGCATTAATTTTAAAATACACTGTATTTTACATGCAAAAACACTTTATAAATAATTAACGAAATTTTGCTTTTATTTTTCTTTCATAATAATCTTCGTTAATCATATTTATTGGCTGGACCTTGGATAGATATATATCCCCTTTTCAACTATCGCCTTATAATAGCTTGAAATATATTTAATTTGCACCGGAAGCCTCTCGCAATCTCTCTATGTGGACAGATTTATACGACGATATTTATTATTAGAAACATTTATACCTAGTAATAAAAAGTAAAACATGTTTATATTCACATTTTAAAAAATATGCTAATAAATACGCGAATATGAAGGATGACAAAAATAAATCTATAAGCCGGCGCCAATAATTAAATCAGTAAATCGTGCATTGTCACGATCCCAAAATTAGCTTCGTTCTAGAAATACAAGTGTTAAAAACACAGATAGAAATGTCATTTACAAACTGAAACAAGGTGCCAACAATCTGATGCCACTGGAGTTGTCACTGGAGTTGAAAGAGATCTGTTAATGAGTGTTCTAAAGATAAATTGATTAAATATCTATTGATGAGATGAAAGTCGAATGCAAGTTTCATTTTTTGGCCACGTCATGTATGCTGTTTTATGTACCTTCAATTGCTGGGCTTTATCATACTTAAAGTATTGCAAAAACACATAAATATATAGAAATAAGAGCAGACTACTTTTAAGTTGATCACTTGGCTCCAGTTTAGGCAGATTGAACCCTCTTTAAAATTATCAATATCATCATAAAGAATCTAACAACTTTTAGGAATTACCACATTTTCCTTCCCACTGACGTCAACTTGTCCTCATACAGTGTGGAACAGCTAAATGGAGTATCTCAATTATTGTGCATATTTATAAAAAATCCACCCTAGGTTTATATAATGTTATCCAACTGGAAAATGTTTTGTTTTCGGATGAGTCCACTTTTAGTCTTCATGGCCATGTTAATCGTCAAAACTGTCGCTACTGGGCTAACGAAAATCCTAACTAGATGAGAGAATTACATACGCAAAATCCTAAAAAGGTTAATGTTTGGGCGGGGATAATTGGAAACCATGTCATTGGTCCCTTTTTCATTGATGGCAATTTGAATGGAGATAATTATTTAGCTCTGCTCTATCTTTGGCAAATTTATATCCTGCTGAAGCAAACCCACAAGTTCCAGCAGATGCAGTATGGTTCCAGCAGGATGGAGCATGTTATACTCCCTTTCGTTCCATGCAGACAGAAAAAATTTCAAAGAACTTAAAATTTTCAAAATAATTCATTATTCACGCTCACACAATCAAACCACTAAAAAAAAGTCATTCAGTCACTGAAATTTGCAAAAAACAACAATTTTAGTCAGCAAAATCTGAAAAAACGTAGGATAATTCACAAATGGTCCAAATTTATCAACAACATTGTTAAAACATTCATATTAACCTATTTACGACAAAAAAAAAGTTGCAAATTACGGCCCTAAAATCCCCCCCGTCATAATGTTATGACACACTTCTATAAATTTTTAATCAAAATTAACTTTCCTGATGTGCCAGCTCAACATTCATCAAAACTTCTTTCCATTTCGCATGTTCCGCTCGACATCAAAACTTATTTCCATATCGCTTGCTGGTTCATTAATATCAAAACTTAGTTCCAATTCATTTCAACGCAAAATTATAGGAACATTCTCATATGAAATCAACGCGGTTTAAATACGTTCGAAATCCATTACGGGACCATTTCCAAATTCAATAAAATTTCCCCTTTTTATGACAAATCTCATTATATATAACTTTTCGTCTCGAATATTTAAAAATGTTGTGTAATATTGCGCAATGTTGCGCAGTCGCGTCCAAATGACTGGCGGAGGACTTTGTCCAGACCTCTTTTATACCTTTTCCAGACCTCAAAATCAGAGCTGCTACGATGCATATAAAAAGTCGAACGCGGCGATCCTGAACTAAGTAGTGACAGTGAAGTAGTTACTTGAAGGTAAAAGTAGTGTTCGCGAATAATTTATTTAATTTTAATTTTGTGATATACTTGTAGTAATTCTTTCGGGTTCCTAAAGTTTTCGTGCCAAGCCATTTCTAGACCAGCTTCCACAGCAAATATTCTAATAATTCTTTAGGCTTCCTAATTAATTTAGTACCAATCTGTCTAGTTAGCTCGTCTACTTCGAGCAATTTTAAAATTCCTTGTAGCCACAACGCTTCCTTGGCCGAAACCAAGTAAAAAATTTCGAAACCCAATTTAACAAATCTGCCACAGCGCATTATATAAAAGTGATTTTTTTTCCAAAAACATATTTTCAATTTACAATTTTTTCTGTATATTATTCGTCATAATACTAATCTTATTTCCAAGTAGGAATTTCTATTGTTGACAAGTTACTTTTCATTACCCTGTCAGTTTTTAACTATTTTATTAATATTTACGCTTTACGAACCTTGTTCTTATATTTAAATAAATTACTTTCATTCGTTTTAAACCAAAATGTTATTATTCCAGAAAGAATATATATACAGGGTGCAGCCTTTGACCTTGTCCAAGACATTAAAAATGTTCAGTGCTAAAAACAAACTCCTATACTAAACAATATATTAAGAAAACCATACATAGGGTGTAACATTTGATCCCGACCAACAGATTCGGAGCAACCCCTCAAATTTCTCAAATTCAAAAAATTAAGCACACAAAGGGCTCTATTAAGCTTTAATGCTCCAAATTCAACCAATCCATGTCTGGCAATACCTTATAATACTTAACATTTCCAAATCGGTGGATAGGGAGGCGAGGATCGCTAGAATGGCCAGCACGTGCTCCTGATATTACACCCTTAGATTTGTTTCTGTAGGATATGTGAAAAGTATGGTATACAAAACTAAGCCACGCGATATAACTGCAACTGCCACTAGAAGGGGGTTGAGTTCAGGGATGAAATTTGTACGTTGCAGGATGTCATTATAGTATCCCAAATCGACGTGCCTCGGGATCCATCCATATGCACAATAATTGAAATACTGAATTTATTTCATTTGGCTCCACAATGTATATAAAGATGTGCTTGAGTAATTTTTGGGTATCGTAAACTATATACTACCGTATAAAAAGCAAATCATTCTAGAGGTCAATATATTTTTTTACTATTCGTATCCAGAACGCGGCAAATCAGTGGTTGTTAAAGTACGCGCTATAGACAGTTGTGGAGATGATATACTAGCAAAGCTTATTTGAAGAATATTTTAAGTGTAGAATAAATAAAAATTAATTGATAGAATTTAAATATAAAAACTTGTATGGTAAATTTTTTTTTAAAATGGTGTACTTTGTTGTATAATCAGATCCCAAATGAACAATATACTTATTACATTTGTGGAAAATAATCTGAGGAAACGAACAATAACTGACAAAAATACTTAACCTACTGGCCAAGGCAATGGCCCATGACAGAGGTATTATGAATGAAGCAATTAATAAAAATACCTCTAAGCCGCACGTCAAACAAAATTACACCGACTAATCTAGTTGTTTTTAAATAGGAGATTATTTGCTAGAATGCATCTTCCTCTTCGGTTTCTTCGTTCCATTGTATAACAGCTGCTATGCTTTTCTACTATTTTAGAAATTTAGTTCTCGGTTATTTGCCATTGATCACTGTTTTTTGACAGTAACCTAGTACTGTAACGTTTTATATATTTTATTATTTACATTTAAGAGTTGTTCGGAGTGTATTAGTCATCCATGCTTCCAATTTTAATTGTAAATGACTTTACGTCAATGAAATGACGAAGCCTAATGTACGGTGTGCTTGGAAAGAGCGTGATAGAGATGTAATAGAATATGACATTGGACAAATTTATTATACCTAATCTTTAAATTTCTCGGTGCACTTGAGGGCCTTAGGGCTAATTTTATTTTAGTTCTACAAAAGGGAAAATGTTTATTTTAATAATACCTATGCGGGATGATAAGAATTATATTTGCAAAGCGAAAATAGAAAAAAAATTTTTTTTTAATATATACTTTTTTTTTATCTCATCGTCCCACATTGTAACATGTTTTTAATGTCTTTTAGTGAAAGCCGTTTTTTAAAATAATGATATATATGAGAGTAAAATGAACCATCTTTCCGGCTTATATCCGGAGCGCTCTTAAGATTTAAAGAAATACTTATCGGACAATTTTTGGGACCACACATTTTATTGTAGCATTAGTAGTTACTGAAATATCGCGGTACTACTAAATTCAAATTAAAATAATCAGCGCTTAGTTTTATTGAAACTATTCAAGTTACAAAATTAATTTTGGTTTTACAAAATGGCAACAAAGGGTTTACAAAATGTTCAATGTTCTCATTGTATTTGCTAAAAGCGTCTCGCTAACTTTAAATACGGTAAAAACTGTGATAGACGGTGCATTTGCTACGTTTATGTAATCAAACTGTTATTAACCTTTGACCAGTAACCGAGAAGAAAAAAGTAAGTAATAATAGTAGTTTGTTGTGGGACAGGCCGAGTAGCACAGATTGCATGTTGGCTGTAATGTTTTGTTATTCGTTTCATCCTATATTGGAATTTTCCGTAAAGATCATAATTTATTTCCGATAATTATTCCGATTATTTTCCGATAATTATACCATATTTCTTGCTTAAAGAAAATGAGCAGACGAACAATTTGTATCTTCTTGCAAAAAAGCAGTCAGGCTAAACATATTGGCTAAGGTTTCTTAAATGGTAGTTATATGAAAAATCACCGAGATAATAAAGGCTTGTTTGTAGTAAAAATCTAACTTTATTAAATTTAGTGAATACAAATGGTGAAAAAATGTTATCTTTGAGTTAATTACAAGCTTAATTACATGTTATTTATACGTTCATTGTTTCGTCGAGGTACAATTGTCAATAATTTCGTATGGTGAGAAAATTCAACAGATCAATGGATGTTAGGCCCGGAGATTTGGCAGGCCTAATCCCCTGCTAATATTTTCCGTATAAAATCGGTTGTTTTAAACCATGTAACTTATCTAATTAATGTATGCTTAGAAACAGGTTACTTTTCTATTAAATATAGAGATTCGTTAGTCTGTCCTAAAATAAAAAATCCTACAACTATGCAGGGATCTGCGTCGCATTATTCTTTTATCAGATTTGTCCAAAATATTAGAGAAGATTGTGCACAATCAAATCGTTGATTAAATTTGCAAAGTTTTCCCTTACACAAATCTGGTTTTAGAAAGTCTGTCAGTACCACCACAGCACTGCTTCATCTATATGAAAATATTATAAGGGTCTTAGTTTATTCTTTTTCAAATTGTGATGCTTGTTTTGCTCGGGTAGCTGGTTTGGAGATTATTCCAGGGTTCAATGTTAATATTAATTAAAATCCAGATCCAAAATAAGACATTTATTTTCCTAATAATTATATGTACAGTGGGGCCATATCTTTTATGGCTTAGGTTGCGACAATCTTGTTATTACATAAGTACATCATAGTAATCGGAGAGAGAGAGAGAGAGAGAGAGAGAGAGAGAGTGTAACATATTTCCTCTATGTACGTCGTCGTAACTCCAATTCTCTAATCGAAGTTCCAGGACATAACAGACGCGACTAAGAAATCTGTTTCAGGAGAGATCCAGTTCAACACACTCGAATCAATCTGACAGGAGGTCCAGTTCAACGCACTCGGATCCTCCCTAACAGATACTTGGCCAGCGGCTGCCACGACGCCGGAGAAACTTGAGCTTCCGGTTATCTCAGTTCAACACACTCGAGAAAGGTGAAAGTCAAGCTCTGAATTAACTGGTTTCTGGCTAGCTATTTTATACCCAAAAATCACGGTCACGTGGTTTTGCACCCGGCACGAAATGCACACGGCACGCAAGTTGCGGCCTGATGAAGTTAGAATTAAAAGTTAACAAAAGAACTAATCAGGTATTGAACTAATATAAAACTGAACTACTTGATCCATGCATGATTAAAATAAGTTAAACTGGTATGAAAGTATACAGTCGACGGACTAATTGACTGCTCTGCGACGACTTCGAGTCTTGGTTTGTGAAGATTGTCCTCCATTGTCAATAAAACATGTCTTACATGACTACAATCTTGGATATTACATCCTATTCTGCTAACAGTTGAATGTGTCATAGGCCCGATCATGGTATTTACCATTAAATAATTCACAAACCAGAGTTTGTGTTGGGGACCTGTCTCCATAACCAATTATCATCAAAATTTCAATTCGTTGTGTCTCACTTAAAGGTTAGGTAAGTAAGTCATAAAAATTTCGTTTTATAAGCTTTATTTGGATCCCTGACATTGTATTTATCCTACCCTGTAATTGGTATGTTCTGTTGGATACTATATAATAAATATTGTTTAAAAGTACCCAACACGGATCCTTAATGGAAAATCGTAGTGGACGATCTTATTTTGTATGTGCTGAATTAACAATTCAGTCTCAGGTTTCACTAAGCTGATGAGGAACATGAACTTCGAAATAGCAGCGCTGTTTTTTTGGACATAGGCACGATGTTATCTTTAAATATATGATTTCGAAGAGAGCTTTAATTAGTTATGGGAGCTGCTTCGGTACAAAGAATGGTTGCGGCAGGTTGTCCCCAGGAAGGTGTAATATTACCATTGCTATGGGACCTCGTTCTTCATTGCCTCTTGTGCCGCCTCAACTCCACAGGAGGATTCCACACAATTGCCTACATAGATGATTTAACAATAATGCTTAGCGGAAAATTCGAAGGAGTCCTTTGTGAAAGAATGCTGGAAGCCCTAAGAATATTTGAAAAATGGTACAAAGAACATTCCCTGTCTGTCATTCCCAGGAAGACAGAGATAGTTTTCTTCACAAGGAAAAGGAAAATAAGAGCACCGAAGGCACCTTCCCTCCAGGATACAACACTAAGTTTCACATCAGAAGTGAAATACCTTGGGGTAACCTTAGACGCCAAACTAACATGGAACCTTCACATAGATAGAAGACTGAATAATTACATCTCTTATGAGCAGCGCCGCAGGACCGTGGGGAAACCTGGGGAATGAAATCCAAAGTGGTCATGTGGATATACACTGCCGTCGTAAGACCAATGATACCCTATGAAACTGTGGTCTGATGGCCTAAGAACAAACAGCCTACAGCTAAGGTCAAGCTCAGCCAAGTGCAAAGAGTTGCCTACCTAAGCATAACCGGAGCTATGCGAACAACGTTAACGAAAGCTATGGAGATAATGCTGTGTCTGCCACCACTAGATATATATCTAGGAGAAGTGACTCTGGCAACAATGGTACGCCTCAAATATGTTGGCTTACAACCAAAAGTAGGCTGTGGAGAGGCCTAAAGTCGCTTGTGGAATGAAGCTGTCAGGACATGGACAGTGAAGTGATAACAAAGTAGCCGACAGGTGGCCAAGAAGGCAGCAGGCCTAAATATGTTTGGACTAGTCCACAATAAATTCAAGAGGCTGGGATGAAACAAGCAGCTATCAGCTTACTAACTACTACTAAATATCCCAACAAGAGTACAGCAACGAACTTCCTGGCAATATTCAGAAGGAACCTTTATAGCGGGAAACCAGACTGGAAAGTGTTCGTTAAGGAAACATCTACACAACATAAGATTAAGCGAAACCCTTCTCTGCAGAGGTTGTGAACAAGAAGATGAGACGGTCCAACATGTACACTGTGACAGTTCTGCCGTCTCATCGATCGGAGAATCAATTTTGGGAGAGAAATGGCCTACTTTGGCCGCTGTAAGGGATATGCCCCTAGGCAGCATCACCATCTACTTTGCAAAATTAGGTTGGTTGGTTGGAGGTCTAGGCGAGGGTCTGCCTACAGAAGAACAAGAGGCCCAATGGGGCCTGAGTGCTGTAGTTCAATATTTTCATTTGACCACCCTTCCAACCAATTCCAAACATATATTTTTGTTGTATTACTGATTCCGCATTGCTAGTTTATTTGATCTGCTGCCTCATGGAATAAATATTACTCCATTCTCCTTTGTAATTGTCGTTCAGTAGTAATATTATTTTAAGATTGTTATTGTTTTTCTATATACAACCACTTGTTTGTTAATTAAAATGTATTTTTTTGGACTCAAGAAAATAATTGAATTCTGTAATAACGCCTATATATTATAGTAATTGAGTTTTTCGTTGTCACATTTTACATAGTTTAGTTCATTCCGAGCGATTTAATTTTAGAGAGAAACTAAATTAATGTAGAACCATAAATTTTCACTTAAGAAAGTATTTTAGTAAGTGGTATTATATATAGAATCAACTCAAATTAACACGCGAAAGCTGACAGTCGTAAAAATCATATAGGCAAAAATTAAATTAAATTAGTACTAAAGATATTTGAAAAGTTTATTTCGTGACGTAACTTTAAACAGTTTAATGTAGAGCAGTAATATTATTAGTACAATAATTTATATACAACAGCAACACAATAACTGATAGATGCTATCAATATTTCTATTGTTACACTTGCGTGGTGTTACTTAACATGGTATTCTTTGTTTATTTAAAGATATTAATCACTAATTATCTTAAATAACTGTTCCTCTCAGTTATAGATTTCTCTGATTGTCTAATAACCGTTGCATGATGTCAATGATATGCGTTGTATTGCAATTTCACTTTTGTTGTGGAAATTGATTCCTGGGTTAGTTACCTCAATTATTTTTACTAAATATTTTATACTACATTTTTAACAGCACGTTTTTACTATTTTGTTTTAAAATAAACAAATAAGGCGTCCAAATTAGTGATATATTATTTTTACTTACCACGTCCACTAAGTATAGTAACGCAAGAAAATAAATATTATTATTTTTTGTTGAAAGATGCTTAAAATGTCATGAAACGTCGAGATTTTAAATTTGAGCGAAACAAAATTTCTGTCGGTCTGTCTGTAACTTTTTTTTGTGCGCACGTTTACTCTGGAACCGTTTATGATGTTGACTTGAAATTTGGTACACTTTTCAACATTTTTTTTTGCATTAGCCATCCCCCACTATCACCTTCACACCCCCACACTATTATAAGAATTAGAACAAATTAAAATGTGATTTAGTGTATAGAAGAACGAAACGTCTCAAGAAATTTTTTTGGCGTTAGCTAAGAATCCGATGAACGCAACATCCCCAAAACTACCCCTAAAGGTACAACTTTTCATATTTTAAAATTATCTTGGTTAGGGTTTACTTCAGAAAACAATTGTGGCGAGAAAAAGGAAAGATCATAGAATTTGTTATAAAATTGTATATTGAAAGTTACAATTTGGTTAATCCAGTGGTGTGCACCACGAGTTTAATGAAACATAGTTCGCCCACTAAGGTACAATTTTTTTAGTTTCTTCAAATCATCTTGGTTAGTGTTAATTTTAGCGAAAAAAGTTGAACCCACGTTTACTAGATTTTTACTAATATGATTTTGTTTCGATCAATTTTATTGTTAATATTTCTTGAGCTAAGTCAGCAGGTTCTACCAAACGGGATTAAAAGGTAAAGAGAAATTTTAAGTAGGTATCTTTACTACGTGAAATCCAAGAAGTCAGACTCTTTCTTATCTTTGTTTTTCTTTTAAAGTAGGCAGATGGTGTTTTATTTGATCAAAACTTAATTACTTATAAAAACATATTTATAACGTGATTTTGTCAACCAGATAAATAATGTGTAAATTTTCATATCTGTAATTTATGTGAATTTTTAGATAAACTGACTATGTTAATACATTTTTTTACTTAATATTGAGCTCTGCTTTTGGCGGTCTTTTTATTAGCAAAACTACAAATACTCTTATCTTTGTGGGTGTCATGACGCGGTGACCATTTTATCACACACATTTGACCCTTATATTCCAATTGTCTTTTGGGGACATTTCAAGGTTGACATAAAAAAATAAACGTCATTCTGGTGGCGACGATGGAAGAATGTGTTTTTGCTGCGGCGTCAAGCTGCCAATATTTAAGTGTGCGGCCTAGTAAAAATCATAAATTTAAAATTCTAGTAAATGCGTCATATTTGGCTCTTTACTTATGAATGAATCACAACCAGGCTGAATGAAATTTGAAATAATGGCTTTTTAATTGTATCATACCCTGACGAGGTAGCCAGCGTTACACTTTGCTTTTTAATTAAATTTCTCACTTGGTTCACTTACTTCATGAAACATTTATCAGATGATTTGAGAAAATAACTTAAATTAAACTGATCAAAGAACTTTTAATAAAATTTTGCGATGAAAAATTCTCGAATTATTCTAACTAACTTTTATCGTTGAGGAGAGGCTTCGCCTGAGATTTAGTTAGTTACAAAAGTTCAGATTGTTTTTTTAGATATCGATAAATTTAGTGAATGGGAAAACTTCTTTGTCTATTAGTACTACTTTATATTCTCGAGAAGTTGATTAAATACAGTGAGACCTTTATAAGATAACGATGTGGCTAATCTGTTTAATTATCGAGTTTATATATAAAAGAGTCATTTATAGTTGAAGTAGGAAGAAACTGAGACATAAAAAACGTAACAAAAACTTTAGACCTCATTAAAATACTGGTACTCTTATTTGTGCTGTTCGCAAATTGACTCGCCTACCTTTATAGGTTTTTAATGTGCGTCGGGAATGTTTCATGTCAGGCTTGGAACCATGGCTCGCGGCTATATAATTATGTCGTAAAATTTTTGTTGCGTTTTTTAATTTACTGGGATCTACTTGTTTCAACTAGCGCCGTGGCCCGCGGCGGTAATAATTATGTTGTAAAGTTTGGGTTTTTCTGTCTCGGGAATTTATTACTTGAACTATACATTTCTCGTTTTATATGCGTGTACATCTCTCACAAGTTTCATTTTAGTTTTTAAATAATCTGGAGTCAATTAGTGTCTTTTAATTTTACCATGGTTGTTGCTTGAAATGAGTGACACTTTCGCTTTTGGTCAATTTGCCCATAGTTATTGTAATATCGAAAGTAATTTTATCGATACTTTGAGGAAGAATATATTAAAATCCTCAGCAATTACATCTTCGTTTGTTTCGTATAAGAAAATACAATACAGGCGCCACTAGTAGGATTTTATCTATAATAATTTTACTTCCACGTCCAGTAAAAGTATAGTAACGCAAAAAAAGTGTTTTCAAATTTTTTTTTGTTGAATTAGGCTTAAAGTGTCATGAAACATCGAGAGTTGGACTTGGTAATTATGTTTCTTTTCACTTAGTATGCTTCCCAATCTTCACTTTCATCTACCCCTTTCCGTCAAATTCTCTACAATTTTTTCATTATTACTCAAAAATTTAGATTGAATTTTAGTTTCCTTCATTGAGCAAATAAACTCGCATTGGAGTAAAACTGAGAAGTTGAACATAGGAAATAAAAAAGTTCTATTGTTTAATCTTCACTATTATAGGAAAAACAAAAAATTAGTTAAATGAATTTTTTCAATAAATTAATGATTACAAAAACAAGAACACGATTCTTGGAACAATGATAGTATATTATTTCACATGGAGTAAAAGTGACATTTTTTGTCCAGGATGTACTTGTTGGCCGAAACACAAAAAAATACTTTTTTCTTCAAACGTCAGAAAATCATGATATTTCTTACTCATTTCATGATATTAAAATTTGATATTTCAGACGGCTGTGCGTTGCCATTAGCAACGGAAGTAAAAGTACTTTTTCTACCGCTCGAGCGGACTTTTAGTTCCGTTGCTAATAGCCTACAGACTCGTCATAAATATATCACTTTTACTCCTAATAAAACAGTATACTATACTAATCATAAAACATGCTATTTTTCTGTTAAAACATCGAATATGAATGAACTCGGAATTAAATTAATAGCATTATTTTTACTTCAAATACTTTTAGTGCCGTTCACGGCTGGCAGTAAAAGACTTTTCTGCCGCTCGGAATGATGAGAGCGTAATTAAAAGACTTCTGCTTCCTCTTAGATGGAGTGCCAGAGAAGGGAATGGCCGCTCAGTGTGTTAAAGCGACTGGCTAGCAAACTGAGTTGCTAGTGAAGTGGATTCGATTCCCGCAAGGCGAAACAATTTTTCATTAAAAAAAAATTGCCCCAAGAGTGGTTCGGAGTCCACATTAAACTGTAGGGCCTCGTCTCTCTTTGTCTAGCACAAGATCCTTGAGATCTTCCGGGGGGTTACTTCGGTAACTTGAGAGGCGGTTAAGAAAACATTTTTAAGTAGCAGTTTAAGTTCACAAAACTCGTCATTAAAGTTTGTTCTTTTGGTGTTTAAAGAAGAAGAAAAGTTAAATTAATATTAGAAGCAAAACAACAAATTAATAATAAAATTAATAGACAATATTGTTGAAACTTTATTTCAGAATGTGCTCAAAGTGATATCCATTTTCTTGTACACAGTACCTCGCTCTTTTTAGAAGAGAACATCTAATATTCTGACCAACAGCAGAAGGTTCTCAACGATTTCTAATTGGGATAGAGTAAAGTTTGCCTTTATGACTTCCCAAGAACAGAAATCAAGTGGGTTTAAATCAAGAGACCGAATAGGTCAACTGTCCTCGGCCTATACAACTTTCTGGAAAATGCGATAAACATAACTATATAATAAAATATCAGACGGATATCTTACTTTCTTCCACGCGTATACTATCAAACAAAGACAAACCCTATAAATTTTTTGAAAGCGTCGTCTTATATATTGTCTTATTCATATTCATGAGTTCAACCATGATTATTTAACAAAACTATTTAATAAGTTTCTGATCCAATAAAGGAATGGCGCTTGAATTGGTAAATTTTCTAACATTATAATCTCGAGTCGAGCATAGCTGTGCCTCTTTACTACACATATATTTCGATATGTAAAGTAAAGCAACGTTAGGAGCGGTTAGTACTCGGATGAGTTCCCAGATTTAAGGAAATACCTGTCCACGCCCCACATCTTCTAACGGCTTTTAGACTTTTATATTAGTGTATGCGCAGAAGATATGCAATCTTAGACGAGGATTGCGCAGTGGATATACCATCCTTCTAAGGAGATGTAGAGTTATCGGTCCCTTGTCTATAAAATGTTACGGAAGTGAAAGATCTGTACTCTTCGAAAGAGAGAATGTTCGCCAAAGCCGTTGGTTGGGGGTAGCTCGTCTACAGGCGTCGGTGTTAGGCTTCAGTAAGTAGATAGGCAAAGCTGTTTCTGACGCACTCAGTAGAGGAACATTGGAGGTTCTCAATGACGTCATGACCTGGATGGCATGTGTCCACCAGGAGTGACCACGAGAGTCGAAAAGGTAGCGAACAAGTATATGACGGTGCAAGAAGAAACAACAATAACCATAAGATGGCGAAGAGCATGGGGGTTCATGGGGGTGTCATGGGTAGTTATGGGGGTGGATGCCTGTAGAAAAAGCTGCAACGCTGTACCCGAAGCTGTTTGAGACCTGTTAATACGACCAAGATAGATTAGGTTGGCTACGTGCGCACACCTAGCCAACCTAATCTAACGGCTTTGTCTATCTACTTTAGTAGCGCAAATAGGACGACGTTAAATAAATGCTTTAAAAAAACAACATTGTGAATTGAAAATTTTACTAATAATTTTTTATTGAGTTTAAAAAATAACATGAATAGATTTGTTTAATAATCTAAAATGTATTTATAATGAAAAAAAGTTCTCATACCAATCCTAAAGGTATAGAATTTATTAAAATAAAATCACGCCATTTCTATAGAATATATTTGATCTCATGAAATTGTATTGAGAAATAATATTCCAGAGCGCATATTTTACATTCAAAGTAAAACAATATAAAAATGCAAATATTCCGGTACAAACTTTCTCGTGATGGAATTTACATTTCAGGCCCTAATTACAGTGTTCCTCTAGGCGTAAGATTTAATTTTAAAAATAATAATCATTACTAAAGACTGCTTAACCTCGAATATTCTTAAAATCTCACTTTATATACCTTTGAAGTTAAACTTACCTAAATATAAATTTAACGAGAAAAATAATGTTGGAAGCGAACTTCATTCGGTTTATTATATCGAAAATACAACTTAGTTCTTGTGAGTACTTGAGTTCCTCCAAACCGTATACGTGAAACTCGTTGAAATTACAATGTGCATGTGTTTACATATTCAGTAAGATCAACACGGCGTGCATTTTAGCTCGAAATTTGTTGGCTTATGTATATATGTATGCGTAAACTTAGTTTTTAAAACCGATGTAGTTCCTAGTCAATTTCAAGTATTCACAATAACCCCTATTTATAAATCTGGCAATCTTGAAATAATTAATAATTATCGACAAACACGTCTAATCAATAATAAAGCAAAAGTATCTGAAAAATTTCTTAAGGTACGACTAATTAACTTGTAACGATGTATAGCAGTTATTTTAGATTTGGCCAAGGCTTTCGATACCTCGTGCATTGTAATGGACAAGAACTTAAAATGGGAATTGTATGCTGTACACAATTCTGACTCCTTTGCTCTAATTGTGTAAAAATTGCTCCATCTCCAGCCTAAACTTTTTTAAAGATATGACACATACGGATAGTTATGGTCTCATAGTTATCTAGGTGCCCAAATTGTATCTTGTCTTATCTGTACACCAATTAATTTTGACATGTCTTGAGTATTCACGTTTTTCTTCTCTATACTTCTTGTTTCTCGGCATTCATGTATTTATATGTATATGTATATGGTATTCGGTATAAAACAAAAACGCTGTGGAAAATTGTAAATTCTAATTTAAATAAATAATAATAAATAATAAATAAATAAATACACCACAGGCAATGACGACCCCCTTTATCCCGGAAGGCTCTAGAAGAGCCTTGTGTGGGAGGGGGCTACACATTTAGAGACAAGGGACACACACCCAATATCTGTGTATAGTGAACAAATCCCTCTCACAGTATTTTCCATTGCCACGGCCGGGGATCGAACCCGGGACTTTTGGGTGAGAGGCAAGTGCGCTTACCTCTCGACCATCAGTCATACAATAAAACCAAAACATTTTGCAATAAAATAGTTTTAAATCAAAATGACAAAATAATAATTGATGTTAAGAAGATAGCAGATCTTTTTAGTGTTAATTATCATAAACTGGCTAATCCTTTTGCAGAAATGTCAAAGGGATGCACGGGATCATTTTTAAGTAACGATAAAATGCTTTTTAGTCCAGTAAAGATAGAAGAGTTGAGGGACACTATAATACATTTGGCTGAAAAAAAAACCACTTGGAATCGATGACGTTTCCATTAAATTGTTGAAAGGTTGTGTATATAAATTTTCGGTATGTCTGTAATATATTATAAATAGGTCTTATATTATTGGGTAAATTTCCTAATAGGCTAAAAACAGCGTTAATTGTACTCGTATTTAAAAAGAGAAATGCAGACAAATTAAATAATTATAGCTCACATATAAGTGTCTTCTCTAAAATAGTTGGAGAAGTAATGGCTAATAAAATTGTTTCATTTTGAAGTGAACGAAATCACACCGTCTCAATATGACTTCAGAAGTAAATTTAACACAGAAACTGCTACAAATGAGTTAATTCAAAATATTTGTGTAGGACTAGATGCAAACAATTATGTAATGGGTGTGTTCTTTGATATCTTGAATGCATTTGATACCTTAGATCAATCATTTGCTTCAGACAAATTAATAATAAACTGGGTATTAGAAACAATGTAAATGAGTCGGTTATATCATACTTCACTGACAAGGGAATCATAGTAAAAATAGGTAAATCCCTTTGTCTGATATTTCTGCTGTTGTTAATGAAAATGAAAGATAATTTAAATGCGTAATTCCTTTAAAAAAGCCCAATGTAGTAATATGACTGATGACTATAAATGGATAAAAAGAGTTACCCAATAACTGCTTAACAAAAACAAGTGGCAAGATGAGATTTTCTTGGTTTTCGATTTCCATATTTTTTCAGGCACAGTACAAAATGTTTCAGTTTATCCACAGTATTTCGTTTATTTCTTAAATTTTTTAATACAGGTTGACTTTTTGACCTTTTGAGTTTTTGTATTGAATATTTGAAGGGCTTTTAAAATTTTGTATATCAGTTGTAAAAATTGCTAAAACTTAAGCTTAAATTATACTGAATTGGCTGAAACTATAACAACTGTTGTGTTGTTCTTTCAGCTTATTATTTAATATTTTGTTATATACATGCGCGAATTGAAATTATAATAGTATTACCTATCGTTGTACTACAGAACGTATCACGTCATGGTGAAAATTCGTGACATTGAAAATCACTTTTATTTTTAAAGATGGCTCAGAAATATATATACAGTTTTTTTATCATGAAATCCTCGTTTTTTCGCGCTTTATCCAAGTCTAGTCCATTGTCAACCTTGACAAACTTAAGGCTTGCATTGCAGATTAATTTGCCTTTCTAACTTTAGTTCTTTGGGGACGAGCGTATGTGCGTCTTTATTATGTACATACTTCGGTATGCGATGTAAAGCAACGACAGGCGCAGTTAGTACTTGGATGGTGACCATTCCAACGGAAACCGCGTTCTCGCCTCACACATCTTCCAGCGGCTTGTATATCAGTGTATGCGCGGAAGCTATACAACCTTAGGCGAGGGTTGTATAGGAGATATACCATCCTTCGGAGGGGATGTAAAGCCGTCGGTCTCTTGTCTATTAAATGTTAGGCAAGTAAAAGATCCCTACTCTACTTAAGGGAAGAGGTTCGGCAAAATTCCTGATTGGGGGTAGCTCGTCTACAGGCGTCGGTGTTAGGCCTCAGTAGCGGAAATAGACCGACGTTAAATAAATGTATAAAAAAAAAAAACTTTAGTTCTTTCCACATGATTTTCAAGAACAAGTGTGACAAAGAGACATTAACACGTTTATCTATATAAATTATTAAATATATTGGTTTGAATTATTATTAAGTTGTTAAATAATATTTGCAAATACTGTAATTAATAAATGTCCCATTTTATTCGCGAGTGAAAGTGTTTATATATTTAGTAATTATGGTCATGGGTATTAAAATTTGTCATTATTTTAATACTAAACTATACAACTTAGTTAACAATTGTTATATCACAAACTATCAAGTGGAAATGCAATATTATGCTGCAACGGTATTCTCATTAAAGTGTATAGTTTAATTAATGAACGCAAGTTTTCTGTGGTCATGTTTAATTTTGACTGTTTACTTAGCAAAATTGGATCTAAAAATGCCGAAATCAACAATTTAATTTTTCCGCCTATATTTATTTATTAATTTTTTGGTATGAGTAAGTACTGAATGATAGTTTTACATCAGAGGTTATTTCGAAAAGTCATATTTATAATCCAGGCAGCATGTTCTTTTGGAAAATATACATTTGCGACATTGACGTCATGACATCAAATTTATCACCTATACGGAATAACATTTCTGATAATGCCTATACGTAAGATATTAATATCGTATAACAACGTTTAGGTTTTTCATAGAACTGATAAGTCTGTTTTCACCATCGTCAAGGGATTCGAGAATTTATTGTTTATTAGAACTTTTTTGATAAGACGTTTCTTATTATTTAGTACATATTTCATAATTTTAAAACATTATTTTATACCTATTTTATGACATCCCTTCTCACATATACAGGGCGTTTCACCGTGAACTGAATCGATCGATATAGAAAAGTACGCATCAGATAATTTTGAAAATTTAGATAATTACTAATGTCGGTGTGGCCAATCCAACTAAAATAATTACAAGCAGCTGGCACTTCCGCTTATGTCGGAAGTCGATACCAACTTGCTTATTTCAAATGGAACACCCTATATATTTTAGGTTTTTCGAAAAGAACGTAAAATTCGGAGTCGGAAATATGTAGCATATCCTATACCTAAATCTAGCCGTTTCAGAGATATTTGATTCTACAAACGAAATAAATTCAATAATATCATACCAAGTGTTCCGTTTTTCGCGTTACATTTTGTCAACTTCAAACCGCGAAAACTTGTTTAGGTCAAATGGAACACCCTGTATTTTTTTACGTCAAGTTGTGTAAAATTTAATTCCTTTTTTTCTGATATGCATTGTGGGGGTTAAAGTTACAATTTTTTGAAATATTTGCGATTTTATTAGAAATTCATGAATTGTAATCATTTCATCAAAATAGCCATGATTAGAAATAATCAGTCATTATCTTATGTCAAAAAATGCCAGCACGTTTAAATTACACCCATGAAGACTTTTTAAATTTGTTTATTATTTACGGAGAATGTGATAAAGTAATATCAAGAACTTGCAGCACATTTGCTACTCGATATCCAGAAAGACGGAAACCGTCACCAAACACTGTAAAACGCATACTGGAAAATTTTAAAAATTATGGCTCTGTCAAGGCAAAAATGCATAGAAGAAAGCCTATTGTTGATGACGAAAACATTGAAATAGTCATTCTGGGATATTTTCATGCATTTCTAAGGATGTCATTAAGACAAGCTGCTCTGGAATCGGGACTATGCAAGGATTCAATTCACAGAATTTTATTAAAACATAAGTTTCACCCGTTTTCATTCCATTTGGTTCAAGGATTAAAAGAAACAGATATCCTAAGAAGACAGAATTTTTGTGAGTTTATTCTAATAAGGTCTGAGAGTCACGATTTTTATTTGGGAAATATTATATGGACAGATGAAGCAAAATTTACTAAAAATGGACTTTTTAATAGACACAATTCGCATTATTGGAGTGACTCAAATCCCGATATGTTCAGAGAGCGAAACTTTCAGGAAAGTTGGCAGTTCAATGTTTACTATGCCATAAGGAACGATAGAGTGGTGGCATTACAATTTTATCAAGAAAATTTAAACGGTAAATTAAATTTTCTCTTCTGCTAATATGTATAGGTAAATTTTTGTTTTTTGTTTTTAGGTAGACGATATCTGAATATCTTACAAAATTTGAATAGCTATTTAGAAAATTTACCTCTCGCCGAACATAGAAACATTTTTTTGTCAGCACGACGGTGCTCCCCCACATGACGCATATTTAATTAATAATTATTTACAAGAAACTTTTTATGATCAATGGATTGCCAATAATGGACCTTTCTTATGGCCTCGTCGCTCGCCCGATTTGTCAGTTCTGGATTATTTCATTTCGGGAACTATTAAAAATAAAGTTTATGAGAGCCCATTAACAACCATTGAAGATTGTACGCAAAGAGTAAGAAATGCATTTCAAAACATATCACAGGATTCAATTAGAAGAGTTACCCATGAGGAACTAATTCCAAGGTGCGAAAAATGTGTCGAGGTTCGAGGGCGGAATTTTGAGCAATTATCAAAATGAAATCATATTTTAAATTGATCTTATCTCTGCTATTTTAGTTCATGCCATATCTTCAATTCGATTAATAAGCATGTTACAGTGTTAGTGTTATTTTACGTTTTTATGGATATCGAGTAGCAAATGTGCTGCAAGTTCTTGATATTACTTTATCACATTCTCCATAAATAATAAACAAATTTAAAAAGCTTTCGTTGGTATAATTTTTTGACATAGGATAATGACTGATTGTTTCTAATCATGACTATTTTGATGAAATGATTACAACAATTCATGAATTTCTAATAAGATCGCAAATATTTCAAAAAATTGTAACTTTAACCCCCACAATGTGCTAATATCAGAAAAAAGGGAATTCAATTTTACACAACTTGACGTAAAAATATACAGGGTGTTCCATTTGACTTAAACAAGTTTTCGCGGTTTGAAGTTGACAAAATGTAACGCGAAAACGGAACACTTGGTATGATATTATTGAATTTATTTCAATTGTAGAACATAGTTCTCCTTGTGTTCTTTTTACGTGACAAGAAGCAAATGAGGATCTTTTACACGAAGAAAGTTATAACGATTCTTGCAAACCGTTGCACCTGCCAAATTTTCTATAAAATGACAAATATCTCTGAAACAGCTAGGTTTAGGTATAGGATATGCTACATATTTTCGACTTAGAATTTTATGCTCTTTTCGAATACCCTAAAATATATAGGGTGTTCCATTTCAAATAAGCAAGTTGGTATCGACTTCCGATATAAGCGAAAGTGCCAGCTGCTTGTAATCATTTTAGTTGGATTGGCCACACCGATATTAGTAATTATTTAAATTTTCAAAATTTTCTGATGCTTACTTTTCTCTATATCAATCAATTCAGTTCCCGGTGAGACACTCTGTATTGTTTGATTTGAGTCAAAGTTCCAATATCTGTTGGTACCTATGGGTTGGCTTTCTATAAAAACTTGTTATTCTCTCTATTCACATGAGGTCAAGTTGCAAAAATGTTGTCCATGATAAAAGATTTCGATTCTCCTTCTCATTTTCTAACAGATTGTGAAATTTTGGGCTAAAATGACTAACATATTTGTCTTTCATTTTAACTTGCAAAAGCGCTAGGCGTGAACAAAGATAAAATGCGAGATAAAATGTAGACAATGTAACATTTTGATCATGACTTGTGCATATTTAAATTTAATAATAATAATAAAATCCGGCGGTGCAGATTTAAATAATTCAATTTCACTATTTAAAGTTTTAATTAGTATGGTACAGATAATATTTACACTCGAAGCTAATAAAATTTTATAGTTAATAAAACGGTTTAAGTGATCATAAACGTTAATGTCATCTTTCCTTCATAAATACGCTAAATTTATCACATTTAACAGTTTATTCTCGTTGCAAGGTTTAGCGCATTTAGCTAAAGTCAAAAGGTTAATAGGTCGTTATTTTCTTCAGCTGAAATAGAAAGAAAAAATGAGTATTCCCTTTCATTATCAAAATTATACAGCGTTTATTACTTTTGCATCTAATGGTATAGATGTATAAATATTTAAATGTCAATTTATTATGCAGTTTGAGGCCCAGTAATAGATAATATTGAACCAGAAAGTACATACGTTTTGAATGCTGAGCTGCTGCATCATGCATTATTAGTTCAAAGTAAATATATTTAGATGAATGTGTCTATAGTACCCTAAATATTGTTGACCATTTCGGTTTGAATTTTAAATGGTAAATTAATAAGAAATTAATAAGACTAAATCGAGAATTGAATAGTAATTATTAGTTGCACGACAAAAAAATATTTTCCTTGAAATAGCGTTCACTGAAGGTTAAGGACACATTTCCAATGACGTTTGGTCTAGCACATTACGCAGTGGTTAATGGCTAACAGCGACATCGGGGGTACACAAGGGACTAGCGCACCAGAAAATTAGTATACTATACTAAAGTTCTTATGTAGCAGATTTAATGCTTTACAAAGAAGATAATAATATTAAGTGTTTTTATTAATAAAATAATATAATACAGCAAACTACATAATAATGTCATATGTATGGTCCATCCAAATCCAACCCCATCCTTACATGAAACGTCAATCCGCGCACGATTTCATCCATGTCACGCACAAAGCTGCCGCGACGGTGCCGAAGAACCTATCACCATGTCTAAGTTCCTGACACAACCGTAATAGTCACATGCGCGCAGCACAAAGGAAACCACACGCGAATAAACAGCCCGCACAGAGGCTAAGCCAGACTACAGTAGACCACACAAATTACCCACACAATATGGATAATATAACAAAATTACTGTTTTTGGTATAAATTAGTTTTATCCTAGTTTTAAAAGTGTTTAAGCTAAATTATCTCTAACCATATTCAACATTATGATACAAATGCACGGCATTATAGGATATAGGACTGTCTGCAGTCTTTGAATGTGATTTTTTGTAGTCAAGTACAAGCATGGATAGTATACAACATCAGCATAGAAGAAAATTGGCATCACAAACGATTCATACAGTTTTTTTCCTGGTTCTATAATCAAAAATATGTTTATTTGCATACAGTAGGTTTAAACTTATATAAGATTTCTTTATTAAATCATTAACGTGATCATCGAATCTTAAGTTGACATCTATTATAACCCATAAGGTTTTTGCTCTGTCAATAAATGATAACCTTTCATCATTTATTATAACATTTAAGAGCGCTCCGGATATAAGCCGGAAAGACGGTTCAATTTACTCTCATATAAATCATTATCTTAAAAAACGGCTTTCACTAAAATACATTAAAAATATGTTACAATGTGGGACGATGAGAGAAAAAAGTATATATAAAAAAATATTTTTTTTTCTTCTATTTTCGATTTGCAAAAATAATTCCTATCATCCCACATAGGTATTATTAAAATAAACATTTTCCCTTTTGTAGAACTAAAATAAAATTAGCCCTAATGTCCTCAAGTGTACCGAGAAATGTAAAGATTAGGTATAATAAATTTGTCCAATCTCTATCTCTCTCTTTCCAAGCACACCGTACATTCGGCTGCGTCATTTTATTGACGTGAAGTCATTTACAATTAAAATTGGAAGCATGGATGACTAATACACTCCGAACAACTCTTAAGTTAGACTTAAGATTTTCATATTAATTTTTTGGACAAAATAACATTATAGCCGTTTTTTGTGAACTAACTTTTAGTCTATTTTTTTATAATTAGAAACTATTTTACTAAGCTCCTCGTTAATATTTAATATTAAACTAAATGTAAATAAGTTGACTATCAACTGCATAGCAATGAACTTCTGAAAATTTAGTAACGCTATATACATTAGATATGTATACTAGAAATAATAACGGACCCAATATGGAGCCTTGCGGAACTCCAGATGTGACTAGCTCAGAAGAAGACATACCTAAGTTCGTGTGGACAGATTGATGGCGATTGTCTAAGTATTATCCAATGTAATTTTTTCCATCCATCTTCATATTAATAACGTTTCGAATTAGTGATAGTAAACGGGATATTTTGAATGCTTTTCAAATTTAATCATGAATACACCAATAACTTGCAACAAGGGATTGCACAGAATAATCTTGGCTCGTTTTGTTATAATTTTTTGGTGAATTTCTCTTAAGCCCCTATAGGCTACGTTTTGATTTTGAAAACTGTGTCTCAAAATCTGACTTTTGAAACTAACAATCAATTTTTCAAGGCGTACATACTAATTGATTGTTAAATAGTACACCCTGTGTCGAATCGCCAACAGATTAGATTCTTCCCATTCGAAGTTAATGCCTAATGTGAAAAAGTGAAGAGGTCTATTATTACTAAGACAATGCGATGGATCTCATTAATATTATTTTAGCGCGTTTCCTATTTTTAGATCAAAGAGTTCTAATGTCTGCAAAGTAATTTCCTCCATTCCCGCTTTCGACAAAGGCCCCGTCGTCGGTTTCGTTGGCTATATTGTACTGAATGAATCCGGGAACTTTAAAATAGATTTTAATCGATAATGCCTGAATTATAAAAAGCTTTAACAGGACGTTTCAAGTCAATGTGTATGAAAGGTAGGGTTTAACCTATTCACTTTTTAGTCTGGATCAGATATAAGCTAATAGTTATTTTATCTGACTGAAAGTTTGTTTACAAATAAAGGATTTTCTTTTACAATGTTAATAATTAAAACATAATATTTTTAGTCGCAAACTCCTCTATACCTTGGAGAGTAGCTGTTGGTTGCAGTCTGGTTACATTCCTTATAGTAAAATAAAGATTTTATAGAGGAGTTTGCGACTAAAAATATTATGTTTTAATATTTCGCCCTTTAAAAGCACATTTGAACTATGCTAAGCTAAGTCAGGCTATTTATTTTTCGATTGCAACAGACACTGGACCGCTAGATGGCGCCTGCTGACTATGTTACATGTTGCTATCCCAAAGATAGCGAAATGTACTAAATGGTCAAGTGATCCTCGTGTCGGTCGTCACATGCCTACCTTGAGAGCCAACAGCTCGAAACTGCAGTCTGCAAGTGGTGTGTGACGACTGGCACGAGAGCTCCTTTAAGTAGGATCAGTCTTTCGGCTGGTGTTTGTTGCAATCGAAGCATTATCGTTTTGATGGTAATATGTAATTATTACACTTAACGCGCCAGGCTTGTAACTTGTAATTCAGCGCTCGGCGGGGCACATAGCCCGGAGAGTAGCTGTTGGTTGCAGTCTGGTTACATTCCTTATAGTAAAATAATAATAATAATAATAATAATAATAGGTCTTTATTTTCTCAAAAAAAGTAACAAGATTAGATATTATAATTTAAAAGAATACGAGAAAAACGCCGAAGATCAGGTGGCCGCACAAGACGAACCTCTGTATTTAATCTTAAGCGTAGGTAATAGCAATATGGCAAAAAAAGACAATCAGTATTGCTAATAACAGATAGTATGTATGTAGTAACATGATATTTGTAGGCAATTATATACTTTAGTTATTTGATACGTAAATGATCGTTTGAATAATTCTGAAATATGGATTTTATAGAGGAGTTTGCGACTAAAAATATTATGTTTTAATATTCCCCCCTCTAAAAGTACATTTGAACTAATAATTTTTCATTATTTTGCTCTTGTGTGATTGCGGTAAATCAAAATTCTTAGCTAGCGAGAGATTAATTGGAATCTTCAAATGAGCAAATGAAGGGACGACTTTCCCTAATTTGTGCTGTAGATGGGTTCAGCGGCCAGCACTCTGATGTAATATGGAGGGCCCTCCTGCTTCCTTCGAATTTAACTCCCAAAGCAAAGAGTATAGAGGTCCAGAAATTCCACAGACAAAAACACAATAGCGTAAAATGCTTTACAGATAATATATTGACTGAAATCAATAATTGTTAGGGAAGAAATTGTAACTAAAAGTTGCGGGTGGTTATAGGTACTCAGTATACAAGCGAATTATGTATCCATATATGACGGCAGGTGTTTTTCCTCCAGGGAAGATAGGAGAATTTCAATTACCCCACACCACCTTATTTGAGACTGCGTAATTGTGGGGTTAAAATTATATCGAAATATTGAAAGCGCGGCTATTTTTAAGAGAAAACGAATAACATATATACAGAGTGTCCCGAAAATGGTGGGCAATCTCTCGGATTTGGGTAGAACTAGTGAAAATAAGGTCGCAAGTTCGTATATTTTTCTTTCTCCCGAGGTACCCCTACGAAGATATTCGCTCTTGAAGTTGAAGGTTAAAAATCGATTTTTCGCGATAACTTTTTCATTATTCAATCGATTTTAATCATTTCTGGATCAGTATCATATTATTTCAATCCAGTTAGGTCAGTGTATTAGAACCTTGGATAACCTTCTTGGGGGCTCTGGGGCAGAGCCTTAATAAGTTGAAAACAAATTTTCAGCCTATTTTCTTTTATTCCTAAGGTTATTTTCAAATTTTTGAGCCATTTTTACGTAAAAAACGTATACTTGTTTGATGTCGGTAATATGAACCGTTTTCGAGATAAATGCACTTAACGATAAAATTGCGATTTTCAGTGGTTCTTTTCAGCATCTATTACTCTATTATTTAGCGCTTTTGTTAGGCCTAAGTTAGAATACGCTAAAATAATTCAATAAGTTGTTCAAATCTTTGCTATAATAAAACATTAACACAATTAAGGATAATAAAGTAAATTCAGGTAACAGAAACAAAATAATAATCAAGAAAGCAACATGGAGCAATTATGGAAAGAGTATTCGCAGTTATGCCAATGTATAGAGGTCCTCCATAAAAGGGTCACTCTTTGCTCAGAAAGTTAAAATGTCTTTACCAATTAATTTAAGTATAATATCCATTTGTTTGTATTTCATGATTTCACTGATATTTCAATTATTTTAAAATAGTTGGCTATGAACAAACTTGACAATTTAATTTTTTGACAGATCATCTCAGTTAATACTTAAACTCTCACTCAATTACACTCGTTTAAGAATTTAGAATTTTCAAAAATGATTTTCACTCGCATTGATCGTTATAATATGTTCGTTACATATTGCCAATGCAATTTTAACTCTGGATTAACTCAAGTAGAATATAGAAACAGATTTCCACAAGCACTACAGCCGAATAAAACTCTGTTCAGAAAATTACCTACTAAACTGAAAAATAATGGTTCATTTTTAAATACAAGGTTGAACAGTGTTACTGATAATGTAAATAAGGTAAACCGAGTTATTAATTATGTAAGAAATAAAAATACAGAAAATTTTGAAACATCATTAAGAGAAATTCAAATTGCTTGTCATATAAATAAAACAAGTGCTAGAAAAATTTAAAGAAAAATGGTTAACGGTGTTATAAAGCCAAAAAAGTTCACAATTTACAAGCGGGGGACAAACCAAGGAGGACGACTTTTTGTAGGTGGCTGTTGGAAAAGAAGCGTGCCGATCCATTAATATGTAGTAAAATACTTTGGTCCGACCAGGCAAATTTTTCCAATAATGGATTTTTTAATCGCAATATTCATTACAAATGGACTTCTGAAAATACACACTGGCATAGACCGACTAGGTTTCAAAATTGTTTTTCAATAAATGTGTGGATAGGTATTTTAGACACCAATTTAATAGGTCCTTATTTTAATGATGGTCACTTCAGTGGTCAAAGGTACCTAAACTTTTTGAGAAATGAATTTAATGAATTCTTAGATGACCTACCTTTGGAGAATCGACACAACTTTCAATATTTTCAGCAAGTTGGAGCTCCTCCCCACAATTCCTAGATTTGCCTAGATTATTTAGACGAAATTTTGCGTCAACATTGTATAGGTATCAATGGATTTATTCGATGGCCCCCTCGTTCTCCAGATATAACCTGAATGGATTTTTTTCTATGGAGGTATATTAAAGATAAGATGTTTTCGACGACACCGCAAAATGTAGAGGACCTAAAAGCTCGAATTCAACAGGCATGTATTACAGTTATGCTGAGTATGCTGAGTAATGTTTTAATGCAGTGCCTCGCCGCGCTCGATTGTGCATAAGAAATCGCGGTGGATACTTTGAACACTTGATATATCTGAAAAATTATTTTGAGAATTAGATAATTATTAATGTTCTGTATGCTATTATTTTTATTATTAATTTGTTTTTGCTACCTGAATTTACTTTATTCTTCTTAATTGTGTTAATGTTTTATTATAGCAAATATTTGAGCAACTTATTGAATTATTTTATCGTTTTCACGGCAAGTATAATGCTTATTAAAAAAAAAATTATTGGTTTTAAAAAAATGTTTTTATAATTACTAACGTAGTAAAGTATATACAATTGGAATTGAAACAGGTCAGTTTTAAAGCACAGGACCGTGCGTACTGAACTTGATATTTTGTCCTATATATTTGGCAATGGTATTGAGATTCGAACGGTAGTTGAAACTGTGCAGGCGAGTCCGAGACTGGCAATGTAATCAGCCTGAATGAACCATCTACGACTGCACTGGTTTAAAGGTAATAAAACGGACAGGCCTACTAGCACAAAAAAACTCGTAAATCGTTTCTTTATCTTGGAACGTGGAAGTCTAATATCGTGCTATCTATATGCCAGTGCAGCGCATAAATACCTATTATAATATCAAGCGTAGGAGTTTAGTTAGTTACTGTTCATATTTATAAACATTTACTACTGTATAAAAGGTAAAATATTTTAATTATTTACTAATTTACCATCGCTTTCTGGAGACCATTTGAAACAGAGGATAATATAATAACGCCCGAAAATCTTATCATTTTGTTATGACAAGCATTTCTATTTACCTCCGCCCATGTACAATAAAGAGATGTCGACTGTTTTTCCGGCTTTTAGTTTTTATACGGTTTCAATTCCAATCGTATATACTTTACCAATGAATAAATATGGCATGTGATATATCGTTGAAAAGGGAGGAAAATACTCTATTTAATGGCGCCATTTCTCGCCCGTTTCAAAATAATTTTTTTAACAGCCTGAAGAGTAGATCTCAAAATACAGCGGTTTTGAAAAAAATTTGATAAAACTTCGTTGAAACACTCTGTTTTGCAAAAAATTTTCGCCTTAGAATTTTTCTTGTATCTCTTCAAATAACGGAAATATTTGGCCTAGACCTTTTCCGCATTTTCGATATTTTCCGTCATAACTCTTAAAATTCAAATGTCTTTAAACCATTTTGTAGGTTATATAAATCGGCACAATTTTCATAAAAATAACGTTTTTTGTATAAATAAATAAATAATAAATAAATAAACACCACATAAATTAGACAACCCCCAATTCCAGAAGCCAGTGCTTGTGCGGAAGGGAGTTACACATTGAAAAAACGCGGACATACAACCATTTCCTCCGACAGTGCCAGTGCTGGAGCCAGGATTCGAACCCGGTGGTGCGATATCCGTGTGATTAATCGCGATTGCCACCTCGCGCCTTAACCCACTCGGCTATCGACCAGACCAGACCGATGACCGATATTAAGTGAGATATTCTCGAGGGCCCTGATGAAATGGACAGCCTGTATGTCTATTGACTGATAAATTGATGTGATTGTTACTCTTTTTAATTTAGTCAGTTAAAAGTATCGGTTTGGTGTAAACATCACTTTTTTGTTGTTTCATAATTGCTATATTGTGTAGTAATATATATTGTTCTTATCATTATTACTTGCATCTTCCTGCTCTTTGATTGGATTTTTATCTGTCTGGGCAGTTGTTAACTGCATGCTTATTGAAGAATATTACAAATCTTTTCAATTTGAATATTTTCTTCTTATTTCATGACATTTCTTCCTCAATGTCTTATACAATATGAAGCTTTAAAATTTAAAGAATTTGTCAATCAAGTTCGTATTACGCTGAATATAAGTTGTTTCTAGTTTCTATAATATGACAAAACTACAGCTATTATACTCCAAATATCTCGAACTATCAGTTTCATTACACTAAATCAAAACCGTCTCCGACTTGAGAAATCAATTTCATTTAAAATCCAGACACGGGGAGGTGATAAGGTGTGTAATCTCTTCGTCCGGCTAAGTTATCGACCGAGAAATCGTTAAGAGAGCTTTGTTATGATTTAATGAATTATTGCGCTTAAAGCATGATAATTCATTTTCATTAGAATTTTTGGTAGGTACGGATTGGTTCATTTACGAACGCAGACCTTTGTTCAGTATTTGGAATTATACTTGTGATCCCAGTTTACTGCGTTGTTGAACTTCGGGTTATTCTGGATAATTTTTTTTAGTTTCGCGTTGCAGGGGTATATCCTAGTTCCCCCGCTTTAAGACAAAATAAACCACGTAACTGTCGAAAAGTATTCAGACGGGAGGCTGCGCAATAAGAATTGTTTTGCGTCTGTCCTCTGATCAAAACAAACTTTCATATCTTAAATTTTTTATTGTGCATATATGAAGTTAAAAGATATGCTCTTTACTATTCTGTAATTGCACAATTACTACCGCCTTATAAGCTTTGCCATAGTTTGATATTTTTTCTCATTTTAAACTATATTTTTATAGTTCTAAACCGAGGACGGGTATACGCAAATTAGAAAAAAAAAAACAGTGAATAGAAGAAATAATTTATAAACAAATAATATTTGAGATGTTTAGTCTCGATAAGGTTAGAAATAGATCTCCGATAATTCCCGCCTCATTCAGTAACGGGAAGTCCGTTTTTTGCAAAAAAAGCCACTCCTAAAGGGGGCACCGCTGGTTTTTCAATTTTCAAGAAGCGCAGGAAATAAAAAATTATAAGAAATAAAAATTTGTCTCTTTTTTCCACAAAGATGCGTTTTTTAATTTGAACTCGTTAACACACCACCATTGAGGTAGAGTTGTCGGTGTGTTTTTATTTAAGTGGTTTTTCTGTAGGCCTATTCCATTAAAATTCTGTCCAATTTTACTCTTCATTGACGAACTGTTCTTCAAATTTGGAATTTAAACATCCTTGCTCATGGCAATTAGAGCACATTGTTGAGCATCGCAATCCAACCTTAATATAGCTGCATCGTTTTCCGCAACTCTTTTTGCAGCTGCAGGGTACTAGCTGAAGGGTGGAAATTGGTGCTGGTAACTCGGTGGTGTAAATCGGTGCTAAGATATTGCCCACTTTCTTCCAACCCCATTCCGTTGAATCCAAGTTTTCTCCTCGCCAAGATTGAATTTGATATATATATATATATATATATATATATATATATAGCCGTAGTATTTTGAAGCTATTTATATTTATCGTCCTATCGAGTTTTGTTAACGGCTATTACATTCACCGAGCCTCTTTCAACAAGCACAGTTACAGGGGCGAGCGTAGGTGCGTCTTTACTATGTACATACTTCGGTATGCGATGTAAAGCAACGACAGGCGCAGTTAGTACTTGAATTGGTGACCATTCCAACGGAAACCGCGTTCTCGCCTCACACATCTTCCAGCGGCTTGTATATCAGTGTATGCGCGGAAGCTATACAACCTTAGGCGAGGGTTGTATAGAAGATATACCATCCTTCGGAGGGGATGTAAAGCCGTCGGTCCCTTGTCTATTAAATGTTAGGCAAGTAAAAGATCCCTACTCTTCTTAAGGGAAGAGGTTCGGCAAAATTCCTGGTTGGGGGTAGCTCGTCTACAGGCGTCGGTGTTAGGCCTCAGTAGCGGAAATAGGCCGACGTTAAATAAATGTATATAAAAAAAAGCACAGTTACACTTTTTTTCGAAAATGAAACAATCGCCTTGTCTCCATATCTGTAGAAACACTTTCACGCATATTTGAGTCTATGTAGTAATAGTGTATCTGCATATATTATTATATTTTTTTCAGTCCATCTTCACCGTATTTCATAAACGTTTTCTATCCTACTATTGCACGCATGTTTATTCTACAACTGAACGCTCGAGGTACAAATCACTCTCAGGCTTAACAAAGAGTCTATTCTGACCTTCGCCTTTTCCTTGTCCTACAAATCACAATGCTTCAAACATCTGTTCAGAAGGTAGTCTAGAATGAAAGGTTTAAATAAATTAGTGAGGTACATATTTTACATATAATTAGAAAACCCATCGTTGTGGAAAAAAGGGGAACATATCAGCTTTCCAAAAAAATTAGATTAAATTTTTATTTATATTCCTAATTTCTAAATTGAAATAATTTTAAATATTTGTTTTAATAGACTTATTTTCAAATTATATTTGTCCATGAAGCATAAGAAATTTTTTTCTTGCACAAAGACGAAGAAGATTTTTAGCAATTTTTTAATAATTGTTTAAACAATTTGTTTTTCCCCGAGCCCGAACCTTAAACAGTTAAATAATTTGGTATTACATTGAAATTACCATCCTGCATCGCTCTCAACACTTCATAAGCAATGAAAATTCGTGACATTTACGGAAAGTCGATCTTGAAAAATAGTTAAGTTTTTCCCATTTTTGACAATGTTTTTCTACAGTAACAGTATGATTTTTTGACACCATCTTAAAGGAGAGGTTTCAACGCAAAAAAATCTGTCTTGAAATTTTCAAAAATTAAAATTTTGTTAATCAACTATTTTGATTGAAAAATAGGCCTTTTTTTGGAATTAAAACTTGCATAAAATCAAAAAATACATACTTCGCTTCAAAAATATTACAGCTTATTTGAGACATAAAAATGTACATTTTCACCAAATTTCATTAAAAATCATTTTTGTGGGAGATAGAAATAATACATCAAAAGTTGATTTTTAGAGTTAAATTTGAGTAATTAATATTTATATGATTTCTTTGCCGTATATTGTAATTATGAATATTCTTACGATGTTGTACATTTGTTGACAAATATGTTGGTAGTAAGTTATTGTGAAGTTTGTATAGGAATATTAATGTCCTGTATTTTATATTGTCTTTTACTAAAAACCATTTAAGTTTAGATATATTGGTGTCATTATACATATATAATATACTTGAGCAGTACTCGAAGTGTGGTTTCATAATTGTGTTATAAATAGTTTTCCTTGTATTGGAAGTTAAATGTTTACTAACACGATAGGCGAATCCCATTTTTTTTATATCTTTTTACATATGTAGTTTATATGGTCGTTAAATGTTAGTTTGTTATCTAAGATTATCCCTAAATATCTCATAGTTATGACCTTTTCAAGATTCTCTCCGTTGTATTTTACACACATATTATCAATGTTTTGATTTAAATATTTGTTGGAGCCTATTATCATATATTTGGATTTTTTTGCGTTTACCATTAATCCGTTCGTTGTAAACCATTAATTAATTAATTCCAGTGTCATGTTAATTTTTTGGATAACTTGCTTCACATTAGTTCCAGATAAATATATTATAGTATCGTCTGCAAAGAGATGTATTTTGCACTCCTCTGAGTTGATTAGAAGTAAATCATTAATAAATAGCGTGAAAAGCATAGGCCATAGTACACTACGTTGTGGAACTCCATCATTATTAAAAAGTTTTTCAGATTTAATTTTATTTATTTTGGTTTGCTGACTTCATCCATATAGATATGACTTAAACCATTCGTACGCCGTGTCAATAATCCCAAAATATTGTCATAGTTTTTTCAATAAAAGCTCTCTGTTGACAACTTCGAATGCTCTTTTTAAATCGAAGAAGACGGTTATCACAACTTCACCTTTATCTATGGAATATTTGAAATCATTGATTATTTTTTGTAAAGCCGTTTCATACGTATGATTTTCTCTAAATCCTGATTGGTTTTCATGTAATAATTTGTTATTGCCTATAAATTCAGTGAATTGGTCATGAACTACTACTTCTAAATTTTTTTCCAGTGAAGGTAATGTATTTATGGGTCTATGTTCTTCCGCTAATTTTGTACCTGGAACCTTTGCTACAGGAGTTATTTATTATGTTTTAATATGTCTGGAAATGTTCCACTATTTAGCGCTGTATTAATAATATGTAATAATGGATAACCAATGACATCAAACGTATTTTTTATTAATTTAAAGTCAATTTCATCATCAGAAAATTTATTTTGCTGTTTAAAAACAATTTTACGTAATTTTGTGAGATTTATAATATTTAATTCTTTAAAATATATATCTGGTTGCAATGCTCTGTGCAATAAAGCATATCTATTAAGGTAATACCTATTATTTTTTAACCTATCTACAATTAGATCAACACCAACACTAGAAAAATGGTTGAAATAAAAGTTGTAGACCTTTCCATTATCTACAACTTTTGTATTGAACTTTCTTCGATAGGAGGTCTAGTTTTACGTTTACCTCTAACAACAAGACTTTTTCCACCCCCACCCTACTTCTGGTTATTTGTTGGGGTCCAATCGATTTTTCTCCATTTATGTACCATTAATCCTAAATTTTCCGACCATTCATATACTGCTAAGAATTTTGTCGATTTTTGGCTTCTGAAAACCGGTTCGGCACTGGATTATTCTTAGTTTAAAAATCCTCATGTTCATAACAAATTTAAAAAAATACTAAAAAATTAATTTTCTGCCACTTGCCATGTTTTGGATGCTTTGATCATGGGAAATGTGTTGGAATATCTAGAGCTACATCAAGACGCTGGCTGGCGCTGTTCCGAATTACAACCAAATTATATCCGGTGAAAACAAACATTTCCTCTGTTACGAGCACGAGGCGGAAGGGTTTTAACTATTTAATAGTAAGAGGCATTCCACATTTACTTTGAATTTCATTTCACGTTAATTCTATTCTCATTGAGCATATTTTGGCACCAAAATCTTTCCAATTTGAACATAAACTAAAGCGATGGTAGCTAGATGTTAAAATAATGCGCAATAACTTTCTGAAGTTCAAACCGAAATTATTATGTACAGTGTTAATTAATTAGGATGCCAATAATTGTTTCAATGTGGTGCTCTCTATTTAATGTTAATTTTATTTGTCCTTGAAAATTATCAACTATAGCTACACATTAACAGCAATTAAGATTGTCGGTTAAAATAAAGTTCATTGTTATATCAATTATACAATATTCAAAGAACGTGTTACAATTTCTATAACTGATGTAATCGACGAACACATATATTTTATCTATCGTGCAAGTCGCACTGTAATTAACAGATAATTATTATTTATTTTCTACCATTTATCTAGGCGATAATCATTTTTCCTCGATAGCACATTAGATATTAAGCATGTTGTCCTTGATGTCAAAACTTTTTCGATAAAGTTCTTACTCATTTAGGACATAAAAAACAAATAGTGAAAGGTTTGCTATCCATAATAAATAAGAAACTATACTATTAATTCTATAGATACTCGTTTAAAAAATATTTAGAATGCAGTTCTGGAATCTCTATGGGCTGTATAAAATATTTAGAGTTAATAAATTTCTGGCTGAATGGTTAACAGATTACTTAAGGTTCGCGATGAAAGTGAGATATAAAACCTGTATAAATACACTAGTCACAGAAAAATAAGAACTCTGTAAAAATCATATTTGAATGCGTTGGAGAACGCACTAACGGAGGACTATGACGACTTTTCTTATTGCTATTGATGAACATTTTATTTTAATTGATTCGTGATTCGGTGTCCTTGAATTGTCCACGACGCTCTTCCACCGCGTTGTCCTGACTTGAAGGCACTTTAAAATCATAAATCTTCCCCGGAGGATATTTGGCAATTCTGTCCCATTTTATAAACACAAATCTCACAAGATGTGACATTATCATAAGCACGCCAGACGTATACTTGAATTAGAGAGAGAAACTAGAGTACGGGGTATTAGAACATTGTTAATTCCGCACAATGTTTAATGGAAAAGTTGTTGGTCTCCGCATAACAAATTATTTTTAGTTTAATCCTGGAAGGAAAGTATGAAATGCTCTTGCCTTTGTGTGCGCAGTGTATATAGTGGAGTTTACAGAATATTAAATTTTAACTTCTGTTTGTACTTCAAGATTCAAAGCTAAAACCAATTTTGAGTGATTCTTTACCTTCTGAGGTATCAAAATCTGATCGTCGTCAAAATGTCGCCCTGTACGGAGTGGGTATAGGGGATGAAATTTGAAAAACATCCTAATATGTTTTGCCCTGATTTAATCTGCTAAACACGAGAATCATTTTTGTTAAAATACCAAATGCATTAGAGTAAGGCGAATATTAGAAAAATACTAAACAATTCTGGAACCATGGAGTTAAATGAAAGACGTCTACAATTATGGCAATGCTTTCGTTTCCAACTTTATTTTTAATTCTGTGACCGTTATCTAAAGTGCTAGAGGCAATAGTCGCGATCAGCTAAGCAAATCTTTAATAGTACACAGAATGACGGAAAGTCCTATATCTCACAAATTCCCATTATTAAGTGCGACAGGTTTCATAAGTGGTAAAAATTCACAATATTCACATCATCAGGTGAGCACAGAGATTAAAAATAAAATGTTACTTGCTGTAGATACGATGACATTGATTATTTGAGGTTAGAACATTGAAAATTGTATAGAACTTCATTTATGCTTGAAAACGTTTTTTTTTTTAATTTTAATGGCTTTCTTTATATTAACGTCGTAACGGAGCTTAGCCATAGGTTATCCCACTACTCACCCCTGGGCACACGATCATATACAGACAATGACACAACACCCATTCCCCGCGACATTGCCATCTGCCGCAGCTGAGACTTGGACTCAGAAGAGGCACCAGCGGCTAGCTGTGTTGTCTCCCGCACAATCACGGTCTAGCCCACTGCTACCGCCTCGGAAACACAAGAAAAACGCCGCTAAACATCTGTTCCTGATCAGGAATCGAACCCGGGACCTCATGACTACAAGCCTAGTGCTCTAACATTGAGGCACTCGGCTGATAAAAAAATAAACTTTATTTATTTATTTTCAAGCATAATCACAGTACATACTTTAGAGTAGTGTGACAATCTGAAACAATATATGGTACTAAGTTAATCAGCAGATCTTGTACATTCTTTTTAAAACTATTTAAAATTGATATTTTTATTTAGTTGTATAAAGCTCCATATTCTGTAACTGTTAAACGACATTTAGGACACAGTAGGTATACTTTTCTCAACTTGTACATATTTTTAGATTCTTAGTCTGCTTTTTAATAAAATAATTTAAAATTCTTGAATAAAAAGAGCTGTTACTGTGTACTTCTAAACTTACCTCTGCATGAAGCTCCACTACGTAAATTTAATATAACTTCTCAACATGGCTCTTCCAGCAAGGAAAGCCGTCATTACGCAACCCGGTCGGTCTTTTGGTTCTTCAGTTGGCAAAGGGATGTCAGATGAATATTTTGAAAGTTGTTTAAAATTATCAATACCGTTTTCTTCACTGTAGCTGCCTAAGTCTTTACTACCCGTATCATTCCGTTCAGTACTTAAGCCTCGTAAGCCATAATCTAATACATGGAGTGTCGTATTAAAAAATTAAGATAACGCCCACATTAATATCGTACAAAAATGAACAAGGAATTATAAATAAATTAACTAAAACAACAGAGTAGATTTACAATAATAGTTATATCTCCACTTTAAAGATATTATATTTTTTACTCGATAAAAACAAAACAATAGAAATGTAAGATGCTTTGTTCTTATTGTTGAACGATTAATATAGACAATTATTGTTATTCATTCATAAATATATATTTTAATCTGATCTTTTTGATACCGAGATAATCCTTCCATTTGCCACTGTCTTTTGTACAATCCATTAGGTAAATTGGCAAAACAACATCATCATAATGTATTTTGGTCATATACTTAAGTTAGTTACCTACTTGTATTAATACCTCTGAATTTGGAACTTCAATTTAGAGTAGTTAAATTCAAGAAAGAGGGATCTGATGGCGAGGTATTATTTATTTAGACCCATAACTTTTACCTCAACAACATTTTTGCGGTTAATTTGTATAATGACATATCAGAATACTATAGGGTGTTGTATTTCAAGAGGAGCGTACTTTAATGGCAGATAGATGACGTCAAGTATAATCAATAACACCTTTAGAAATCCATCAATGGATATGAGGTATTTCTATTCTATGAGGTATAAGTAAACGTGTTTCTAATTATTTTTCATTTTCTCCCCCTTAGCGATGTCTTTCTAGCGATGTGCCACCCTGTATAAAGTAGGAGAACTTTTTGAATATATGTCCAAAGGAGGAGAAGTTATAAAAATTTTCTGGTGGATTTTACATTATTCATATCTGTAATATAGGAAACAACTACTCAGCGGGCAAATACCCCGACCTGCATTGAATTATACGTTACAAATCATGAAAGAATGGTAGCTAATATCATTTGTCAACTCCCTGACAAGACATAGACCAGTTTCGGACTTATTAGTTCTCATCAGCATGCCATAGGTCATAGAACAGACAAACGACAGTGGCCAACCTGATCATATGGCTAATTGCTACTATACTACATAGATGTCTCCATGACGTATAGTGACCATTCTTTCATGATTTGTAAGGTATAATTTAATGCAGGTCGGGGTATTTACCCGTCAGTTTTGATAAAATTTTACCCATTGATACTCCTTTAATACAAGAATGTGCTGAGATGATCAGTTGCTGCTAGAACAAGTGAAAGAAATTTAAAACTGTTCTAAAAATTTTGACAAAATTTAACAGGTCCTTTCTACCAATACAAGGTCGTATAACACTTTCTTCTTAAAAATGGGATAGACATGTAACTGGACGCATCTGAAAAATAAATGTTTCAAATTTCATACAAATAAAGTTTACTATGGAAACTAATTAGTCTATATTTTTTGACTTTGGATTAAACCTTGGAAAACAATACACGTTTCTTATGTTACAATTCTAATCTTATTCATTTATCAATGTAGAGAATCATGTACTATTTACCACTCATTAGGAAGTAGTCTTCAAACAAATACTTTAATCTAAAATAACAACTGAATATTATGTAATCCATTGCTACTGCCTCATAAAGCTCTTATTAGTATATTCTGCTTAACATTAAATTAGCACATTATCATAAAGCATACACCAAGTCTTATCATTACTTCCTACTTTATCTGTGTTTATATTTTTTCAAGGATTGCTCTAAGTAAAATACCACAGTGTCTTCAGTTAAATGTGTGAAAAATGGTGTCTGAAGAATCATGTACTCTCTCAAACAAAATTTGTAAGGAGCCGGACGTTAAATGTGATAAAGACTGGTTATCAAATGGGATTATCAAGATGTCAGTCAAGTCCCAAAGTGATAATGACGCGATTGAGAGTGATGGAAGTGTTTGCAACAATCTCGATGCCGATGATGGCGATACCACCCGAGATTTTATCCAAGAACTGATATCGGAAATTTGTGATAGTGCAATAAATTTAATAGAAAATGGTACAATAATGACTCGTGATCGTAGATTAAGTAAACAGGATATTAATTTAAGGAAAGCCAACCGGAATACCTCGATATTAGTTAACGGTGAAGATGCCTTTGAGCCAATTGAGTGCATAAACAATTTTGTCAACAACAATTTGCATCGAAGGACTATTAGTGAATGTATAATTAATAATTGTGTTGTAGACGAAAATGACAATAATGACTACATTAAAGTGGTGGAGTCCGTTAATCCGTGCATCACCAGAGAAGTACCTGATAGAAAGGTTAAAGAGAGGGATAAGAAGAAGAAACTGTCGTTTTCCTTTTTTAAAAAGAAGGACAAGAGCAAAACCAAAGACCACAAATTGGAGGAGGATTCCGAAACTCACGACAATTTACCTCAACTTCCAGTTTTCAGGAGCAATACTCTGGGAAAAACCAAGAAGTACGCTTCAGCCTTGGAACTGAATCAAACAGTTCCGACTACGCTTCACAGAACACCTTCGTTTATCAAGAAACTCGTTCATATAAGCGAGGACTCTTCTAATTTCCTGAAGCGGTCCTTGAGCTTCCGCGACATTAGTAAGAAGAAAGAAAAGGAACCGTCCCGTGACAGGCTAAAAGAGAAGAAAAACCAGGAGTGGAAACAGTCTTTACAATCTCTCGTGGAGACAGACACAAGCGTTAGCTACAACGACCTTAGCTTTGTTAACTATGACGCCCTAAACGACATCAATTATAAACCGTCCGCAACTTTAAAACCTGGCAGCGCCGATAGCAAAGGAGGCTATATCGGCAGGACGCAAAGTATGATCGAAAAAGTAAGTTAATATCTTGGCAATTTTTTTGCGATGTTCTCAATGTTAAAAATAAGCTTTTTTATAATATATATAGATAGACACGTATATTTTAAATTCTAGAATCATGTGCCAACAAATTGATACTTAAATATCCCACTTTAAATTTAGTGTCCACGACAGTTATAAAAAAGTTGTAAAAATAAAACATTCTATAAGTGTCTTCGCTTGTTTAGAAATGCGAAATGCAATTCTCAAATATTTCTGTGAATTTAAATATGTACCAGTACATAATTTTTTCTGTATTCTAGTTTCAGCTTAAAATACTCTTTTTGAACTTTGGGTAATTTTTATTTAGTATAATCTAATTAAATGCACCTCTCTCTTTTTATCCCAACTTACAAAAACATACCTACATATTGTACCTATTTTGATAAGCCACAAAAAGTAAATAGTTTTTGATAAAGAGTAATTTTGTAAGTATTTCACTTCATTTTAATCGTATCGCAACTCATGCAACAAAATCTTCCCTATGAAATTAATGGGTATTCTTTACAATTTGGACCTCGTTTAGTCCATAATTTATTTTGAAATTGCTGTTTCACGCATCAGTTGCGAGAGAATGTAGGTGGACTGGCGTTACATGAAATATGCTTACCTTAAGTAAGGGCAAACCTTTGCATATGTTTCCTACATAAAACAGAAACACATTATAACCTCCACACAATAGACTTATCGAGTACCACCTATTTTAAGGGCCTATATATACAGTGTGTCCCGCTTTTCATAAATACACCCTAATTTCTCAGCCATAAATGATATGATCTTGAAATTTCGTTGCAAGAGCTTGTTAATAAAATTTAAAATGTAACCTAATAAATATTTG
This sequence comes from Leptura quadrifasciata, assembly GCA_963675555.1. Lineage (NCBI taxonomy): Eukaryota > Metazoa > Arthropoda > Insecta > Coleoptera > Cerambycidae > Leptura > Leptura quadrifasciata. The sequence goes on from OY776676.1 coordinate 13,998,063, forward strand.
CATTTCTCATTGGAGTGCTATTTTAGGGAGAAAATGGTGTAGTTTTTTTCGGAAAAAGTATAATAGAGGTTAATTTAAAAGAATGTTTTATCATATTTAGATTCAACCCCCATAAACCCTCCAATCCTAAATATTTATCAAATACATCAAAAGCGATAATGAATGTAAATATGGAAAAAATATTTAAATTCAGCCTTGTTATAAAACAACATACCCCCCCCCCCCAAATTACATGATAAATGTAAATTTTTATTAGCCACGTTTTACATCTTACTAACGAGCATTTGCAACCCACATTTCAAAAGAATTGCATGATTAATGACTGAGAAAATAAAGTGAAATTATGAAAAGCATGGCACACTGTATATTAGTGTATATAGATATATTTTTTAACCGACACCCCCGGCAAAATATAGAATACAGATGATTTTTGCCCTGTCTCTTACAAGGGTTAAAATGCATGCACCTCCCTCAAAACTGGTGGGTGACCGCGAACAACAGATTTTATATTTTGATTCAGTGGCACGAATTATGTTAGATTCACCAAAGAAAGTATCAAGGAGGAGAAAAATATTGTAAAATGCAGAACAATGTAGTTTAGGAATTATGAGAATGTATTAGAAGTTGAGAAGATGTACTACATTTGTTATTTTTTGTCGTTTTGTCACTTTCTCATCTATAGATAAGGTATAGAGCAGTATGGTATCGTGAAAAACTAAATTCCAGATTGGGATGAAGTTAGACGTTTTATAGCCCGCAAATAGCAAATTTATCACAATTGGGATAACGTCTGCGTCTTCAACTGGATGCTTTTTTCGATCGCGACTCAACGTGGAAACGTGAAATTTTATACAGAAGATTTGGGATATCCAAGATAGAGTTCTATCGAATATTGGTGAGTCTCTAGACCCGGGGCTGCTCCAGATAGGGTGAAAAATAGTTTTCAGTAGAACCGGAAAACGTTTTACACAAAATTTTTAACATGGATATACCAAAAAGTCTCCATTAAAGACTCCATTAAAAGGAAAAATGTAAATCTTTTTAAAAATAACTTTTTGTGTTGGCGAATAAGACTAAAAAATTAAAGAATTTAAAAAAATTTAAATATTAAAAATAAAAAACATATTTTTGTTACGGCCACAGTTAAAAAATATCAACTTGCTGATTTCTCGTATAATTTATCGCCCATCGATAGATTTTCTTGAAACCGGTTTCTTACACAATGTACTCTATTAGCTGAAGCGCCCTGTATATTATGTTATTACAACAACAATGCTATAATTAGAACTCGTTAAAAATCTCGACTACGGCAGCGTTTTAAATACATTTCAAATAAAACTTCTTAAGTTTTAAATAGACTCCTCTTATTGTTAATTGAAGTAAATAATCAAATAAAACTTATTTATGGCCATCGTTTATACGCTTATAGTTTATTTTCAGGCAACTATCTGGTCATCACTATATTATTTATCATTTTACACAAACAGTATACTGAATATACGAGTTTTATTAACAGAAATACTTCTCTCTGTATACGTGTACGTAAAGCCAATATGCAGACTTTGTATACACAATGTGCAATTTTTTTCGAACACTATGAACAGTGACACGTTAGAGATTTATTTTGACAATTTAACAAATTCTCGATGATTTATACATACCTATCTCGCTGGTGTCGCCCTGCAAACACACACCGTACTTTCGAGAACCAGTTATTTCTTTCAGGAGCACGTTTATGACGTTATGAAAATGTTTTCAGTAAAATATGACTACGTTTTTGGATACAAAGGTAATGGAATATTTATTATGCAATAAGTTATCAGAAGGTAGTATAGTGACAATAATAAAAATTATGTAGTTACAAAAGATATAAGACAATATAAACACTTTACTTTCTACATTGTAAGTACGTATACAAGCTACTACCCTGTATAAAGTTAGCAAGCCCCTTTTAACAAAATGCATAAAAAAGTATTGGACCTTTTCATTGCTATTTTGTACCTTCGAAATTAATTTTGTACCTTGAACCGTTTTCGTGGAAACCAAACATTGCTAACGAAACTATTAATGCAATTCGCTTCAGAAAACAAATTTAGATGTTATTTTAACACATAAAAATCGTTAATTTTCCAATATTTTTTGAGTATTTTCTTTTTAAAACTAACTCAGATGTAAGTCATTTTAGGTTCTTGGATAGTAGCACTAGCAGTCATCTTAAAAACTTAAATTTACCAACATTAATTGTTGCTTCTAGCAAACTACACTTCACAGATTTTTAGGTGCTAGTTTCTGGTTTCATATTCAGCAAATGAAGTGCTATTGGCATTAAAAAAAAGCCTATAAGCTCTCCATGGGTCTTGATGGGATTCCCGCATTTCTACTCAGAGACTGTACTGCTATCTTTGCTCACCGATTCATGATAAATGATATTGTTTAATTTATCTATTAAATGCTGTTGTTTTCCTGATATTTGGAAATACTCCAAAGTCTGCCCAGTGTACAAAAAGGGAAATTAAAACGAAATAATAAACTTCCGCCCAATAACTATAATCTGTAACTTTGGTAAAGCCTTTGAAATCTTACTACATAACTCTATTTACCCTCACGTTAAAAATATCATTTACAGCCAGCAACACGCATTTTATTATTTATGGAAGATCGCTCTACTACTACCAATCTCATATGTGCTATACAATTGATAACTGAGTCCATCGACATGCAGACGCAAACGGACGTAATATACTTTGGCTTCACATAATATATTGATTGCAAAACTTTCCAACTTTGGTATTTTGGACCAGCCCATAACCTTCTCTAGATCTTATCTAACTGATAGACTTCAATATGTTGCGTATAATGGGTTTAAGTCCTATGATTATGCTTCATCATCAGGTGTTCCCCCAAGGCTCTGTTCTTGGGCCACTGTTTTTCAGTATATTTATAAATGGCATAGGCAATACTTTAGATGTGTACTTCTTAATGTGAGTATACTTACGAGTACACGCGAACGATTAACGCGACCGTCCACGTTTAAAGACCTTTTAAAATTTTATCATACGTAATGGCCGTGATTTATCTAAACTTCAACCTTAAAATCATTATACTTTTCATTCTTGAGTCTAAGCTAGAGTATGCGTCTCTTGTTTGGCAGCCATGCTACAACACTCATGTTTCGAAATTAGAAAACGTGCAGGACACTTTCTTAAATGTCTCTATTTTAAATCTTTAAATACATATCCGCCTATTGGTTTTCCTTAATCAAACCTGCTTGGCGTGTTTTCTATGTGCAGCTTTAGTGATAGAAGTAATAACCTCGCTTTCAGCTTTTTGAAAAAAGTGATTCACCTTGAAATTGATTGCAGCGAGATACTTCACAAATTGAATTTTCATATTCCTAGATTAATTCACGTCATAATCAAACTTTTTGCCTGCCTAAAATTCTTACCTGTACATTTTCTCTTGTTACAATAACAATCAGTATTGATATTTTTCAATAGTGGGGCTCCCTGCCTATGTTCGCCTATCAATGTTCCTCATACTTTATATACTACTTATGTACAACAATCTTGCGAATTTAAACTCGTCATTTAGGGTACATCGCCTGGTTCACCAATGATATACGTCACGTTGGCAAGAAAACATCATTGCGGATATATTATCGCGCGTAAATGATCTTTCTTTAATCTGATTTCATTCTACTTTTTTCCCTACCTTCATTTTATCTGTAAATTAAGACCACTTCATTTTCCAGCTTTTAAAAGATGCCCAATCGAAGGATAGCGAACTTTCATATTTTTTTTAATTACAGAACAATCCAACCCGAACAGTAAAGTCAAGTACTCTTTGTAGCAACTCACAATTCCTGGTTCAACTGGCAAGATTTGATGCGATGTATCTAATTCTGTGTCGACCTTTCGTGTCAAAATTTTTGATAATTTAACTCATCCAGGCATTCGTGCTACTAAACAGCTTGTAACCTCTAACTATTTCTGGCCCAAAATGAATTCGGACAGTACCTTATGTACAAAAACCTGTTTAAATTGCCAAATTTCTAAAGTTAATAGGCACACCAATACTCCATTTTCGGATTTTGATATTCCCAAGGGGCGTTTCAAGCACATCCACATAGATCTCGTTGAACCGTTACCACCTTCCAACGGGTGTCGTTACATTCTCACTGTGGTCGAACGATTCGTAAGCTGGCCGGAAGCGTACCCCTTACAAGACATCTCTGCTGAAATCGTTGCTAAAACTTTATTTCAAAATTTTATCTGTCGTTTTGACGTTTCGTTAACTGTCACTACAGATCAAGGTGTCCAGTTCGAATCAAATTTATTTCGCGAATTTTCCAAATTTTTAAGGTTTTATCGGATTCTCACGACAACACATCATCCTCAAAGCAATGGTATGGTTGAGTGATTCCATAAAACCCTGAAGACTGCATTGCTAGCCAAGGCTAATGCAATTCACTGGTACGATGAATTGCCAATTATTAGGTTTACGCGAATGTGAAGTTTGTTGGCGATGCCTGGGGCTCTCCGTCTTGACTCGACGCTTACCCTGAGTTAATATATTATAGAATGGCTTTGCTCTGTGGGTGTCGTTGTTATTCTGGGTATTCTATTCCTTTGAAGTGTGTCTGTCGATGGTTAAGTTAGTGTTTGGTTATGTTAGTAATAGGTTAATGTGCATTTGGTTCGTGCACCGTATGGCTCTTTTGTATGTTTTTTTTTTATGGCTCTTTTGGTCTTTTTAGTATCTTAGTGCTCTGTTAATGATAATTTTTAATAATAGTATATTTTTTTTGTCTTTTTTATGGATTTTAATATTTTTTTGGATTTATTATTTTTTTTTTGGTTTTTTTTGTTTTTGGTGTTTTTATTTTTTTAAAATTTTTTTGGTGTCCAATGGATCTTTTGTGTGTATTTTTTCAAACAACAGTTACAATTGAATTTAAGGGGAGATGTAGTTGAGGGAGGGATGAATGGGAGCATGGAGGAACTTGGCTGTTAAGGGGTTGGTTAGGATGGGGTTTGTGGAAGATACAAGAGACTGAGCAAAATTGGGTATTAGTCGTTTCAATATAAAATCCGTTAGAAGTGGAGTCCCAGTGATATTATGTATTAAGTCGACCGGCGATGTATGTGGTAGTTTTAAGATGATTCTAAGTATCTTATTTTGGATTAGCTGCAGGGTTTTTTGATGTGTTGGCGATGTGAGGGGGTACCATATGGGGGCAGCATATACAATTATAGGCCTAAAGTGAGTCTTGTAGATTAATGTGCCCGTTTCTGTAGGGGCATTCTTAAGAATGGGATAAAGAGAAGCACATCTCGTCCAACACCTGTTTTTTATTTCTTCTACCTGATGTCTAAATAATAACTTGATGTCCAGCTCGAGCCCAAGATATTTTATATTACTTTTCCAGTCAAATGTTTGATTTTTAATTTTAATTTTTGTGTCAGTCTTTTGTTTGGTTCTGTTAAAACATATGACTTGCGTTTTGTTTATATTGACTAATAGTCCCCAGTCTTCGTAAAATTTTATTGTTTCGTCCGTTTGTTTCTGAAGGATGTCTGTCATTGTGTGTGGTCGTTTTGATGTCGTAAGGATTGCAGTGTCGTCGGCGTAGAGACACAGGGTTGTCCGATGGTCAGTCGGGGGTGGTATGTCATTTACGTAAATGTTAAAAAGTATCGGTCCGAGGGATGATCCCTGAGGGATGCCGGCTAGGATGGGGGATGGGGGTAAGGTTTACGCGCCATGCCCAAAGAGGACTTAAGTTGAGACAGATTCAAGCCTGCGTACTTGTTAGATGATATTACGGATTCTACTGTCAAACCCGTCTTCTAAAAAGTACGTTTCGCTATTGATTTTTTGGAAGATTGATTTTTCTATTGCAGGGGGAATATCTGTAGCGTACGCGTACAGGCCTATCTAACGTATACTAGCCACTTAATGGCCTATTAAAATATTTGGATTTTTCGGTAACCAGGAGAAAAAAGAACACAAAATCAATCACAATTACAACTGGCTTTCGAATTTAACTGAATGATCAACAGCATATAATTTAAACTGATATATGATAAATAAATAAAACCAACTTATTGTCTATCTTATATTTTATTTTTTGTAGTCTAACTACACATGGCATTTTTTATGTCTCACTCTCGGTCTCATTGTAATAGAATGTAACAGATTTTGTATAACAATTGTTTAATTATTGACAGCTATTAGCCTTGATACGAGTGTAATTTGTTTACTAAAAATAAATCATCTTTTTCAGAGATCGCCGGATTTCAGAAGACCAATTTACCAAAGGCTCAGTTCGGCCACTGACAATTTCCGGTCTAGTACGGCATGTAAGTATATCTCTATAAGTATTTTGTAAGCTGTATTTGTCACTGCCGCCAACATAAATCAAAATATCGTGAACACCAGTTTTTTAAATCAGTCGAATTCCATTGCCTGCTGTGATATGTTGGCTGAACTCTGATTTTATTGCGGATAACAAGACTATGGATTTCAAGGATTAAGTTTAGCTTAGGAGCCGTCTTTATTTTCTGGCATTTGGCCACCTACATAAAAGGATATGGTAAACATGCCCTATTAACGCTAAGATCCTCTCATTTATTTGTCTAAAAGAATGTAGCACAAATTATATATCAATTTTAATTAAAAATTGGTTGTAGGAAAGGATTAAATATTGTCAGTTGGCTATGATTATAGTAATATTTAATAAGCAGTAAATGTTTTAAATGAATAATGCTGATGATTGGGACAATTACAAAAGGGAAAGTGACTTTCAGTTTTTATTTAATTTTGCTTTTCTAGTGGACCAGATCTGGGGGAAAACCAGACTCGATTTTTTCTGTAGTATTAAATAGAGTTGGGTCTACCCAACCTTCCGGCACATTTGTGCCGTGGATATCAAAGGGGGGGGGGGGTGTTAACGACATATTAAATGTATGGGAAAAGGGTTTTTCGAAGATAACTCGGCGGCTTTTGATGTGACGAAAAAAAGCTTTAGACCAGATGTAAAATGTTAATTACCCTTAACTATCCTTAAAATTCGGCCGAGGGACTAGGGAGACTGGCATAACTTGGGAAATATACTGTATATTGCGCATATGTCACATCTCAATAAACATTTCTAGTCCATGGGAGCCTTTCTTTATATTTCCGGATATAGAATCAGCTCCCAATAACATTACCAATATAATGAAATATCGCCCTGTATAGTAAATTAAGTAATCCTCCTCCCAGTTTTATTTACCGCATATTTATTTCATTACATACAACATATACTAATATAAAAAAGGTCTTTGGTCGCGTCAACCAAAATATCCTCTTACAATGTCCTGAAGAATTCTTTAATATCTTTACTAAAGACAATATTCATTAATAGTGATCCTAGATGTAAAAGATAGCGCTATTACTACCTACATTACATCGAGGTATACCAGAAGTATGTGATCCTCTGACGACAGCTGAAGTCGGTATTGCTGCATATGTTACAACACAGGGTAATCTTAAATACTGCAGCTATCTAAAAAATATAGACAATATATTAATTAACACCAAGCTAAAGAACCCGCAGCACAATAGTAGGTTTTGTAGCATTTTACATCCATCCCACTTATGATGCCAAGATGCCTTTATACAGTTTTCAGATCCACAATAGTAGTGAGTAAGTAAGTCCGTTGAAGAGATGTTTATCATAAAAAACAGGCTACTCTCATAATACAAATCAAATCCTTGAAGTAAATAGTCTACAACCATAGAATAAAATTCTGCACTAAGAATGCTTGAATGAGACGCCATTGTGTAAAAGTGTGTGACATAATTGACGTTATTTGCGTGAATTCATTGACTCCTTCTGATGGGCGACGGTCATTTTTATTATGGTGCAGACAATACAAAACATCCTTACCGCATCTTATAATGTAAATCAGACAGAGATAATTGCAGTCATAAGACAAAAAAAATAGGATACTGAAATGCATTGCAATATTTCACTAAAAAAATAACAGTCCATTGCTCCTTTTCAAAAACTAAAGATCATAAAATCTCGGTAAATAAGACAGACAGATAAAATAATTATTGATCGTCATAAAGATAAGGTAGGTAGGTCATAATAGTTCATCTCATAAATCAGTACATAAGGCAGGTAAAATAAATTTGTAACCCATCAAGAATGAATCTTTGTTGTCATTGTAAAAAAAATACAAAGTGCAATAGGACAATGCAATGAGCAGGTGGGCAGGAAGATGAACAGGTGGGAAAACGGACAGACGGATGGGCGGACATAGTTGATTTTTTTTTTATACATTTATTTTACGTCGGCCTATTTCCGCTACTGAGGCCTAACACCGACGCCTGTAGACGAGCTACCCCCAACCAGGAATTTTTCCGAACCTCTTCCCTTAAGAAGAGTAGGGATCTTTTACTTGCCTAACATTTAATAGACAAGGGACCGACGGCTTTACATCCCCTCCGAAGGATCGTATATCTCCTATACAACCCTCGCCTAAGGTTGTATAGCTTCCGCGCATACACTGATATACAAGCCGCTGGAAGATGTGTGAGGCGAGGACGCGGTTTCCGTTGGAATGGTCACCCAGCCAAGTAATAATTGATTTAATCACCATTATTTTTACTACAATTATCCTTATTGTTACTGTAATTACCCTTATTGTTACTACAACTATGCTTATTGTTACTGGAATTACCCTTATTATTACTGTAATTACCCCTATTGTTACTACAATTACCCCATTGTTAATGCAATTACCCCCATTTTTACTGCAATTATCCCCATATTTACTGCAATTACCCTCATTGTTGCTGCAATTGCCCCCCACCGCGCTAATTGTATCCCATCACTTTAATTACCCCACTACTCCAATTGCCCCCTCCCATCATTCTAATTACCACCTGTCACTCTAATTTCCTCCCACCATTGCAATTGACCACCATTACTTCAATTACCTTCCACCACCCTCATTACCTCCCATCCCTTATCTGATCATTGTTCCCGCTCCTGCTCCTACTCCCGCTCCCGCTCCTGAACCGAGGTTCTGTCATTTCCATACTACTAGAGCTAATAAACCATATCCAATCCAATTTGGATTAGGGATATTTTTCACCATGTTTATTACCTCCCATCCCTTATCTGATCATTGCTCCCGCTTCTGAACCGAGGTTCTGTCATTTCCATACTACTTAGAGAGATAATAAACCATATCCAATCCAATTTGGATTTGGGACATTTTTCACCATGTTTATCCGCTGCTATACCATTTATGTGTTATAAAAGTTGTTGGAAAAATCAACAGAAACAAAACCTCTTGATTTAATTATTGAAGGTGACCTTTCATATGTAAATTATTGTTCCTCTTGCAAGTTGTATATTGTCAAATATATGCATCTGACAATGAATGTAGTATAATAATATTTATTTAACACGATGTCCTGACTTCTTTCTGAACGAATATGTTGTAAAAGAGTGGGACATTTATCCCATATTCAGTTAATTTAAACGATCTGCAGCTGCGTATCCAAAACACTTTAGGGCGAGATACCACAAGCCGACATTGATAATATCTTCGATATTACGATGGATCCACATACTAATACAAACTTTTTAACTTTGCGTCCTTCACTGTTGAAATTCCAATTATTTTAATGTCATACTGGGAGACAACGTTGCTGGAAACTTCAATAAAATTTCTCAACAGTCACGCATATATATATTGCAAAAGTATAAAGAAAAGTAAAATTGAAAGCTCTGAATATTCCTTTCTTATGGGGAAAAATTATTAAAATTGATCTGTGCATTCAAGGTGTTACATTCTTTTCGAATGCTTCTGAAATAAAATTCCACGATATAATCGCTGAATTGTATAGAGTCATAAACATGAATGTTAACTGTTTACTTAAAGAGTTCATCCAAACATTATGCTCGAACGGCTTTTAATGCGGATTGTATTACACACCTTCTATTATTTAATACCGACTATGGTTTATTTTGAAAATGATTCAGTAATATACCTCTTTATATGTTTGACTGTTTGGTTTTCTTGTTGTAGTACAAAAATAATGATTTTCTCTTTCATTATTTCCTAGAAACATTTAAAATAATCACACCATTTCAATATTCTTCAAGAGTGTATCGCAATCTCTTGACAAAATTTAAAAATATATTTCAGCTCCTATTTGCTGAAAATAGTTTATAGATTACTAAGATGCCTAATGCCTTGGAAGTGTCTTGGAAATCTTGAAGTTTTACAGAATGATGCCCAAGAAATTATTATTATTAGCCTTTACTCGAGTCCGAGTATAAAAAAAAATGTTACAGTCGATAGATTGTGTGTAATAAAAAACAAGTAAAAGGTGTAGTCTATTGTAATTCCCATTCATCTACGGTGCACACGACTATGGCTATGGTTAGGTCTTGGATTCGGCCTTCTTGCAGCAACATTTCCTTGATAGCTGGCAACAACCCTTCGCCATTCGGTTCTGTCCGCTGCAAGTTATTCCCATTGCTCGCCTGGAATATCGCAGGATTTTAGATTTTCATGGAGAACGTCTTTGAACCTCTTTCGTTGACCGCCACGCCTTCTTCTACCGCTTAGCAATTCACCATAAAGTGTAGATTTAGGAAGGCGGTTATCATGCATACGATGAACGTGACCTGCCCATCTTAGGCGTGCTCTTGAAATAAGCACCTCAATTGGAAGGCTGTTTGCTCTCCTGAGTACTTCCACGTTTGATATGTGATGGAACCAACGGATTTTCATCATACTTCTGAGGTGCCTTTGCTGAAAACGTTCTAATTCTTTCACATGACGACGGTAAGTGACCCAGCTTTCACATCCATATAGCAGTGTTGGAATGACAACTGCTCTGCAGACAGCCATTTTCGTTGACAAAGCAAGGTCGTGGTTGTCAAATACTCTCTCTCTAAGTCCCCAGAGTGCTCTAGATGCAGCGTTAATTCTATTGCGAATCTCGCTGTCCATGTTTGCTTTGTCATTAACAACGTTGCCTAAGTAATTGAACTGATCCACCACTTCAAGAGAATTTCCGTTAAGTGTAATGTCTATTTGGTTCACTTGATGAGGAGTTGACATAATCTTAGTCTTTCCAATGTTGATTTTAAGTCCCAAGG